>OX246754.1:169899861-170513048 GCA_945910035.1 Brachypalpus laphriformis
CCCTTCGTAGTGGTATTATTGCTGTTCTTCGACCATGCATTAGCGTTGTTGCTCGTCGTCGGCTTAGGGTCCACCGACGCGGAGGTCTGCCGCAGAGGTTTGAGAGCGGGAAAATCTGTCATGTTTGCAACAAATGAGTGATGTTCGACTCTCTTTGCCATTGGTTGTGTTTTGTTTTTTGCAGCGAGTCCCTCTCGTACTTGGAAAAAGCTTTGTCGACTCATGTATGAGGGATCAGTAGCTTTGTGTGTACCATTGCAGTTGGGACATTTAATATTATTTGATTTGCAAGCGGAGGTTTCATGGGTCTCAGCACATATGGCGCAATATGTTTTTATGTGGCAGTTTTTTCCCCATGTCCAAACATTTGGCAGTTATAACACTGCGTGAGTTTATTTCTCTGCCGGCCCGCGAAGTCCCATTTAATTTGGGTTTTGAATATTGGCCGTATATTTTTTCTCAGATCGTTGAGTCGGATCGAACCAATTTCCAGATAAATTAGATAAAACACATCCGTGTAATTGTCATACTTTTTTCTTAATTATCTTAATGTTTTGACACTTAAGACCTAACACTAACAACTTATTTTTTAGAGAGTCAAGGGGAACTTCATCCAATCCGTATAGTACGACTTTGAACGACCTTGCAGATGGCAGATCGTGTGTGAAGTATTGCCAGTTTTTGTCTTTCAACAACTCACTCATTAAAGATGGTGATCTCTTCACTGATAATTTTAATGCCAATTGACACTTTTTTAAGACTATATTTTTCGATTTGATTTTCGTGACAAGGACCGTGAATATTAGCAGAGGTTTTTTGTAGCACACAGATGGGTGCGATTTCTGCCCTTTTATTTGAAATTGGCGGTGATGCGATTTCATCGCATTCAATTGCATCGTCCGAACCCGGCAAACTTTGAAGGGGAGCAAAAAAATTAATTCTTGAATTTTTGTCCCCGTAACTAATTTTAGGGTTTTTAACCGTTGAAGGCATACATAGCGTCTTTAATTACTGGTAACCGATTTCTTTTTGGAATTTTGTTCTTTATAAGTACCGCACAGAAGAAACGTCTTGCGAGTTCAAAGCTCCGATTAGTACTGGGTTCTCATATATATATGAACTTTAATATAAATTATATTCTTTTAGTTCTACTACACCATATTGTATTTTTGTTTGAAATATTTCATTAATTTTTATCATATTAGCTTAAAGAAAATGTGGACCGGAAAAAACTTTTTAGCAGTATATTTTTTTTTCTGTAAAACTAAACAAAAACTACCCACGATACTTAAAAAAAAAAATTAAACTAACTTAGCCCAAGCTTCAGCTTTAACCCAATCAACCCACCAATATTTCTCACGATTGATTTTGCTTTCATTGATAAATAATTTCCCTTTCAGGCACGCTTGTGTAGTAAATTTTTCAGATCAGTATATCCGTCCGCCGAGCGTCTGGGCATATCGAGAATTCTCTTGTCGGTGCCCCTTCTAAGAACATGATAGATAATGGGAACATTTCCCGAATCTGATAAGTAACTATGTGCGCCCAGATACAAGAATGCTTCAGGTGGTATACTCGTATGTCCATTTTCTTATGAATTTCTAAAATACCAAGGATTAGGATAAAACAAGCCCGAAATTAGTTCGTTCTCAGTGACATTCGCTGACCGCGCAGGTAATATTAAATAGTTGGAGAAAAAGAGACTTTTGAGTGACATGAATGCCACTCTTGCTTTCTTCAACTGCGTATTTATGTGATCATTGTAGTATAAAAACTTATCCAAATGAACATCTAGATACTTCACAGCAGCCTTTGACTCGATGCGAAGTCCACCAAAACCTATTACTTGGAAGTTTTTCGAATTGTGTCGCAAATCTGAATTACCGCGTCTTAGTAGGGTGCGGAACCGTATGGTTTTACATTTGGATGTATTTATTTTTAACTTCCAGTCTTGGCAAAATGGCTCAAATCTGTTGAATTTAAGCTGAAGTTGATTTTGCATTTCTTCAATTGTCGCGCCGTGAGCATACAGAATGACATCGTCGGTATGCATGTTAAAGAGTATTGGTGCCGTAACTGTACCCTGGATACCCTGTACCCGAGATGATCACCTTTATGAGCTGAGGGGGAAGTTCATATCTGATAAGTTTGTAAACTAACCTGTCAATCCAAATCGTGTCGAAAGCTTATTCGATATCCACTAGGCAAGCCGCTGTGCATCTCTTGGCATTAAGATTCCAGTTAGTGTCTGAAATCATTTGTGTAATACCACTGACGAGTGGTTTGTTTTAAACCCAAATTGGTTCCGCGGAATTAACTCCTTTCTTTCGCATGCGATCAAATTTGAATTGCTGATAACTATCTCAAACACCTTCCCTATGTTAGGCAGTGAGTTTGAGTGTCTGTTGCATATGCGTGAGAGAGCGATGAGTAGATGTATAAGAGAAAGATGGATGAGTAGCACATGCCCATAAGTCAATTCCGAGCTTAGGTCGGCATCTATTACTACGTTTACATGACGGATTGAATCCAGATTCAATTCGGTTCGCGTACCATATAAACGTAAATTGGATTAAAATAGGAGTGCCTTGATCGGACTACACATTTTTTTGGGATAGAGTTGAGATTTTGCATATAAACGCGGATCGAAAGATCGAGTTTAACATATAGAATATATAATATAGAGAAAGTAGAAGTGTCAAACACAATCCTTTTTAATTTCGATTCTAATTGGTTCGTTATTTTAATTACTCACTTCAATTTCTTAAACTCAAATCAAGGGTTAATTTAACATTTAAAACAATCTTTCAATCTATTGATCTGCTGTATTTCAGAACCACTTTTGTATTCATATAGATTATTCCAGTCTGCACAATTGAAATAACTTCTTCGCGATGCGTTACAAAGCTCGAGTTTAAAATTTTGTTTCTCACTTTAAAAGTGGCAAATATCCTATCCGCTATGTACTTGTACCTACAATAGTTCTCCCTTAAGTGTTTATTAAGCCTTGAATACATCTGCCCTTACACATTCTACTATAAGTATATTTCTGCAGGTAAATCATCATAAATCCGTCACAACACTCAGTCTATAGCTCTCTGTTTAATATATGTTGAAATAACGTTTCGTCCGAATGGTTTCAAAGGACAGCGACTAATGCAGACTAATTTGTTAAAATTATTCATATACGTATGTCTCGTAGTAACAGATATTAATATTCGTAGCAATTTAATCATATTTTAAACGAAGCAACCGGAATTTCAGTTCCTAAAAGGCGCAATAGACTCAAAGTGGTCTGTATAAGCTGTTGACATCCCCGTCAGCAAGGTACCCATTTACATAACCTGTCAATGTGAATTAAAATTGTTTGAAACTGCTGCATTCGTCTAAATTCGGATAACCCCTATACAAATTTTACACAAAATAATTTAACTTAAACTATACCGTCATATGCTTCTCTGAAAGCGATACATCATTTTTTAAGTGGTTTTTTCAGCATCTGAGCGGTTAGATACATCGGGCAGTTAAAAAATAGCACGGTCTGTGGGTGGTTCTTATGTGGACTAAACTTTTTTTTCGATATTGTTTTGCGGCATCCTTTAAATATAATACCGCAAAAATAACTACAGGGAAATTTTCATATTTTTAACATAAATTTTAGATGTCGCTACTGCTCATAAAATTCTCATAAAATAAACAACTGCTTTGCTTGCTTTGCAAACTTTATCATCGCTCCAAATTTTTACATCCTTCTTTAAAAACTCAGAGGAAAGGCCAGACACGCTAAAAAAAACTCAATGTGTTGCTCGATGCAAAATTTTTGATATTTTCATTTAGTATTAGATAGTGTC
This sequence comes from Brachypalpus laphriformis, assembly GCA_945910035.1. Lineage (NCBI taxonomy): Eukaryota > Metazoa > Arthropoda > Insecta > Diptera > Syrphidae > Brachypalpus > Brachypalpus laphriformis. The sequence goes on from OX246754.1 coordinate 169,903,713, forward strand.
AGAGCTGCAAATCATTTCTAGGTGCTTGGGACCAATATTTTCCATAAATCCTGACTGTAAAAATGCAGATGTCTTTTATTTTCTTCTTTCTTCGACAACGTATTGATGTCTAAATAAATAAATTTTGAGTGAACAGATGACCTTTGCTTTCCATTTAGCTTGATATAATCCAGCGAAGTTCCTTCGCGGTGTTGCTGGAATAACTCGTAGGGATCGAGTGCACAACACCAGCGTACGCGAGGCGCTCAATGTTGAGCAGCTACTTCACCGAACGGAATGATCTATGCTTCGATGGTTTGATCACGTAGTGCGTATACCCTCAGACCGGCTTCCAAGACGTGTCATGATTGCCCTGTCGTGTTAGGTAGGCGACTCCCCGGTAGGCCTAGAAATAGATGGTTTGACCACGTCCGACATTTGTCCTGAAGTTGGAGTCAATGGCTAGGATCGAAAAGGATGGAGGGTTCACCTGAGCATCCTACCCCCGCGAGCCTCATGAAGGATTAGCGGGCCATTGAAAATGTATGTATGTATGTATGTATGGCGGCAATTTAAATCTTGCCGTATAAGAACCGCATACAAATAAATATTTCTTTCGTTCATTGTAAGAATCTCGATAGGAAACATCGTTGATCTCTGGTTCTTCTGGATGATACCTTACGCAATCTCCTAGTTCCTGAGAAGAGAATGCCACGGTCTAGTAGGTCACGTGAATCTAATCTAAGTCAGCTATAGGAAATTTACCTGCCGTTATCTAGTAGCACCGAAATACCCTCCGTGCTTACATGAAAATCTTATGAAACATGCGGAAATTGCTAACCTTCGGTTCACATGACGCAGAATGAGGAAAGGGACCAGTTTACCAGCAGATTAGAAGATTCGTTACGATGGCAATGTGGGCCCTACTGTGGAACAGTAGTTAATGGGTTGCATTTTGCGAGCGGGAAAAAGCAGTAAGTACATATGCATAACTGCCATGAGAAGGTTAATCTAACACCGGCTCTCGGATATTGAATAAAAGTGTGGGATCCTTCCATCGTACACGTACATCTCGAATGGTTACGAGAAGCTAGACCTGTTGGGCAAAAATTTGTATTCATGTATCTCTATAAGATAAAAAGATTTGATTAACCTTTTCCTGTAAATACTTTTAGTGCATTTTGTTCACGTTTAATAAAACCACTTGGAGAGGGAAAAGACTAATGCATCAGGCCTCAGTAAAATATAAGCAACTTAGGTTTTTATTTCGGTGAAGCGCTTTCTTACAGGTTTATATGGTATTCAAAGGTTTCCTAGCGTATGCGCAGTTCCGGAATAGATTTTTTTCTAATGCCTTGGAATGTGATTACATAACATTCCGTATTGTTGGCAGAAATTTCCTTAAAATACATAGTAAGGTCCACTTAAAGCTGTACGTTTCTTTCTCTAATATTACTAGGAACCATAACAATGGTGACAGAATTTTCCCTGACGAGTACCCCAGTACTCTTTTTTGGTATTTATGTTAATTTTCATTTGTTCTGTTTCTGCTTCATTGAACCTGGATTTTATTCTAGGTGACAACAACGAATTACTTCTGAGATGCCTGGAAAGATAATTGTACTTGTTTCAGCGGAAACCGTTTATTTATTTACTGTTTCTGAAGCCACCAAGCTTTTCATTCTGTCAGAACAGAATGTTACAGTGAAATCTATTTCTAATCTTTCCAGGAACAATTGGCAGGTTCATAGGAATAAATCCACCTGTTGTTGTTTAATTAAAATTGCTTCAGTAGTTTTCAATACACGTGACTCTTCTAAGAACTCTCCTGGGGCTCCAATGAAAGTGTCTGTTTATGTTTCATTAAAAGCTGCTCTATTGTCTTTAGTCTTGCTGGTAACAAATAAGCATATGTATAGGTACAAACATAAATCGCATCAGAAATAGCAGAAGTGTTGAGGTGGTAAAGTCATGCAAGTGAATCCATATTTGATCTCCGACTATCGTTCTTTTAAAAAATATCGATTCGTATTTCTATGGCGGTGGTTTGGACTCCAGCGTGTTTGATTTTTCTTTTGCATTTCTTCAAAATACGTCAATACTGCTCCACTTCATTCAAAGCGCATCCAATTGAATTTGAAGATATAGACGTATCTTTGTTATCTGCGCTATGCCCATTTGAACTTCTTTGTAATTTGCGACTTTGATACGCCGAGTGTAAACTAATGGATAAAAATATACAAATCTGCTTAATTAATGTGTGGAATAAGTTAAAGCCGCATCATTTACCATTATTTGCTGTAGTAAATATTACATAATATTATGTATGTACCTACATAGCCCTTCATAGAGAGGGTATTAAGAAAAAGGAAAACCTTCTCAAAACTCAGAAAAACATTTATATACTCCTATGTATGTACGATACACTCGTATACGAGCTTTATTTACAAGGCGCATAAGTCTTCACTCGATTTCCTAAGGCAGTAAATTTGTTTTTAAATGAAAAGAACTAGTTCTGTTTGATGAATATGCTTACATTTTTTTCTATTGAGTCGCGAAGATAATATCTGTCAAGTTGCCGCCGTCAGAGTTAATGCACATTCGGGCTCGGTCCACAGCGTTTATCATACCTTTTTTTAAAACTTCCGGATTTTGTTCCTTTAGGGCTGTTCGAGTTGATGTGGTAATACCACAAAGTGTGTCACTGTTGAAGTGTAAAGTAATTTCTATGTTTTTGAATTGTATAAAATAATTTCCCAACACATACACACACTTGTAAATTGACATATAAAATGTTACATTTATATAAAAGGTTAATCAAGAGAGCAAAATACACAATAGATTTTATAACGTCACAACACAGACGGTAATCTTTTATTCCGTAGAGTTCTTTGGTTACAGTGAACATTAAATTACAGTGGTCGAATACGGCGTTGAACATTTTGGTCCTTCGAGCCGTAAATTACATTACAAACAATAAAAACAAAAAGTAAACAATAGTGTGTGGTGCAACAAAAGTGTGGTACACTCGTCAAAAAAAAAAAATTACAAATTTTGAATTAGAATTAAATTCATACGCGGTGTATTTTTTAAAGATTTTTTTTTTGTTTTTACAAACGTGTGTGTTACAAACAGCATATGTCAAACACATATTTAATTTAAAAAAAAAAATAAATAAAAATTAATAATTTACAAATACATTTTTCCCGCGTCGTGAAAATACATTTCGTCGGAAGCAATTTTCATCGGGAAGTGCAGCAAGCAGGAAACAGCGAAGGAAGCCAAAGGAGCACCCAGTCCATCCATTATCACCTTGAGAAACGTCAACGTTCCGAAAACAAGTAAGTCCAGTAGTTTTAGCATCTGTTTATACCCTGCAAACATATATACATATATATAAAATAAAACAATGGCGTGTGGGAATCTACAACTAAGCTTACTTGCGCGTTTTAAGCAAGACTTCGACAATTTCGGCAAGGCTGATGCTAGCAGGTTGAAGAAAATTAATTATCTGCAAACGCGTTTGGATATGATCGAGAGGTCCATGCAACTGGCTGAGAAATACAATGAGGAGATTGTAGGCGCCGGAAAAATTGAGGAGGGTGTTGATAGGAAGGCATTAGCGCAGGCATATGACGACATTTTGGAGATTTACGTCGACTACAGGACAGCCGTGATGGATGCAATCGACAAATTGAGGCCCAAGGAAGCTCCTAAAGTAGCGAAAGGATCGACGTCTTCTTCATCGGCGGCACAGCCGGAAAGTCATAGGCAGGACGCTGTCAGGCTCCCAAAAATCAATTTGCCCATTTTTTCCGGCGGTTACGAAACATGGAGGTCATTTCATGACATGTTCCTTAGCCTCGTGCACACCAACAGTGGCCTCTCCGAAGTACAGAAGTTGCACTACCTCAAGTCCAGCGTTGAGGGTGAAGCGGAAAGGTTACTGCAGCACTTAGCCATCGACAAGGCTAATTACCAGAAGGCTTGGGAAATACTGGTGGAGCGCTACGACCATAAGAGGGTGTTAGTCAACACGCAGCTTAACTTGTTCTTCGGTCAGCCCCCATTCAACACCGAGTCAGCAGCAAACATCAAGCGCATCCAGGATACATCGCAGGAAATTTTCCACTCGCTAGCCAATTTAGGGGTTCCGGTTGATCAGTGGGACACGATTATGATTTTCGTGATGCTGCAGAAAATCGCGAAGGTCACTCAGCAGCTGTGGGAAGAAAAACTAGGCAGTAAGAAGGAGTTACCAAAGCTGGAAGAGTTTTTTGAGTTCCTACGAACGCGGTTCAGGGCTTTAGAAGCGGTCGAGCAGCAGACAACTCCCGCAAGTTCTAGCAAAGGAAAGGTAACTCAAGTCTTCCATGCCAGAGATGTGCCGAGTCGAGATGTGAGCTGTCGAGTGTGTCATAAGGGTCAACACGCGTTACGGGATTGCAAAAGGTTTTTGCAAATGGATGTTGGCCAACGGAGACAATCCGTCTATGATGTGAAGGTCTGTGAGAATTGTCTTGCATACAGCCACTTCAAGCAGAGGTGCCCCAGTCCAAAGTGTTGCTATTACTGCAAACAGCGTCACCACTCATTGCTGCATGACAATTCCCACAACCCGTACCAACACCATTCCATAACACCAGCGCCACACACCACACCAACACAACCCAACACCGTTCAACGAAGTTCGACCCAATTCGCCAACACTCATCCACACACACACAGCCACACATACCAGGTTTCGACGGTTAACCCCACTGCTGCAGAGTTCCAACCATCGCAGAGCTCACACTCATCCGCAAATCATCCTAACGTCAACACATTCCACGTCCATACAGATGCCAAAGTCTTGCTGGCCACAGCCTTAGTGAGAGTAGGGTCGACGGGTGGAGGTTCTTTAACCTTACGGGCCTTGATCGATCCTGGATCAGAGGCATCCTTTATCACGGAGACAGCGGTGCAGAGGCTGTGTTTAAAGGCCAAGAGGACGTTCGTCGAAGTTAATGGGTTGGGGAGGGTCAGCAGTGGAGCTACACAAAAGATCGTCGATCTGGAGATCCGATCTTTGACCTCCAATTTCGCAGGTCAAATGCGAGCCCTCGTTTTTAAATCCCTGACTGGGCTTCTTCCGGCCCACAAAATTAACGTCGACAAATGGCCTTACCTTAACGGGTTGCAGCTGGCTGATCCAACGTTCCATCTACCGGCGAAGGTAGACCTGCTCCTTGGTAGCGACGTCTATCCTGACATCATGCTGGGAGACGTGGTGAGAGGATCTGAGTGCTTAGGACCAATAGCACAAAAGACACGATTAGGCTGGATCCTGTTAGGCAAGGTGCCGTTGGAAACACCGCGCAAGGTTCACAGCTTCGTCACCCAGCTGGATCTCGATGCGACTCTTCGGAGGTTCTGGGAGATAGAAGAGGAGCCCTACGAAAAAACAGAAGAAGAAGAGGATAAAATCTGTGAGGAACACTTCAACCAACACACGAAGCGCTTACCTGATGGCCGATACCAAGTCTGTCTGGTATGAGGCTTATTTGTATAGACCCGTGACTTCAAAGACTCCAAAGAAAGAAGTCTGAATCGCCAAATTGCTAAAACGAGAGATTAAGCGACCGGGAAACATTTGCTGCAGAATGTCCACTGTCGCTTGTGTAGGTGTGCGGTTCCACCGTTTTTCTGGAACCACATGTTCTGCAAACCCAATTCGTCAATTTGCGGCAGCAGGAAGTCGTTGACCATGGTTCTGTAGCGCTCACCAGTCACAGTAACAGTGTTGCTGAAACCCGCCTCGAAAAAATATTGGTCAATCACCTATCGTCCTCAAACGGTGCACGATACACTGACTGAGAAGATGCAATTGCTCTCCGTACATTACACGCGGATTTTGAGTGCCCCAGAAGCAATAAATTTGTTGATTAACGTATCCGCATAGGTGAAAACGGACATTATGATTTCAATGGAAAATCATCTTTATCGGCCGAGGTTTAGGAGGGCTTGGCTGTAATTTACACGCGATTGACGGTCTGCAGGCAATAGCTGAGGCACTTTGTACGAGTACATTTTCCTCAAAAATTAGTTTAAAAAACCATTATTGTTGCTTAATTTCGTGGCTCGTCGTCTGGTCGATGTTTGAGGGCCCTTTTCGACATCTTCAGGCACAGCAGCGATGTTCTCGATCAAATAGTTGCTCCGGGACCGGCTACGTCTGCTACTATGTCGTGTTGAGCCAGTCTCTCCGATTCGAGCGGGTATATGACGCATTGTTTGCCCAGTTGGTGCCACACGACCAGGAAATCGAAGTGGAGCCAAAACCATTGAGCGGTTATTTGTCATGCATAATTTGCGGTGAGAAAAATTAACCAATGTGTACAATAATTATCAGTTAGTATCCGATGTCCGATATCCAGTTAAAAATATCTCAAGAACTATACTTAAGGCATAGAGAGCTGAAGGTAGAGCTCTCCGAAAATAGGGGCCTGTATTCTTTAAAAATAAGTACTAAGTTCTTTCTTTAGGATATTTTCACAGACGGTATTTTTCCACGAGGAAGGGATTCTCTTTTCTATCCCCTTTCCCTCCATGGGTATCACAATGGGTCTATACTGACCTGAGTGTGGTGTGGAGGTTTTCTATCCCCCTACATCAGCCCACTTACCTAACCTAACCTATTCTTTAAAAATGGTATACCCCCTCCGCTCTTGATGCGAAAGGCATATTACTCTGTGGTTTTATGGATATGGAAGGGTCATTTTATAACACTTTACATGAAGCTATCAAGTAATCAAAGTCAGTACAAAAAGAGGATACGCACAAGATTATCTATCTCCCTCATTGGATGCTTTGTTTTGGATGAACCACTTAGCAAACTAACATACCTTATCAGCATCAACTATCAAGCTTTTTTTGATGACATACCTAATATTGATTGTCGGGGAAGTGTTAGAGGAAACTCTTTGTGATATTATCCAAATGTAACTTAAAAAAACATACAGTTAGATGGGAGCATAATTCTGCTCGAAACTTCGACTGAAGACAGTCCGATTTTCAAATGCGATACTGACACCAGCTAAACTAATAGCTTCTGGAACTAACTCCACACGTGGTTGAGGCAGAAATAACAAGGTGACACTTGACTGGGTACCCTTCCACCACGGAATAGAAGGTAATGAAGCAACAGTCTCTCTAGCAAGTCAAGGGGCAGCAGAACCCTTCATTGTACTTAAACCATTCTCCGCAATAGGGGATCATACTCTAAGAATTCAGAAAACTTGAGAAGGAAAATAAGTACAGAATTTAGAAAATCCTTCAAGGTCTGAGGCAGACTAATAAACTAGTGAACTAAAACTCGAAAATATGATATGTTGAATGACATGTATGGCTTTCGTCATCACCACGAGAAACAATTGAGTGCAACTTTTTCTTGACATTATTTTATTTTACTAATTTATCAATTAATAATCAATACCAACAGCTCTCTAGTATAGAATTCATCTAATATGTGAGAACGAAAAAAATGCAAAAGTAAGAAAACTCTCTGCTCTACCACTGAACTATCTGTGGATGATGTTTTCTTCTGGCTAAGGGTATTCATAACCACTTGACTGTGCGCAAATTATAAAAAAAAAAAAATGTCAGTTCTTTTTTTTAGCATCTTTCGAAAAATTGTTCAATCTCAAGAAAAAGATTCAAGCATTAGCTTGAAAAAAAAAATCTACGAATCCTAACAACACTATAAACTCAAGGAGCATCTAAGAACACTAGCAGAGGAAGTCTTTTGCGGGTTCGGAGCATATTTCGGAATATTGTGGATCATTGATCGACAAAATAATAAAGTATTTGGGCAGGTTTCAAGCATCGGGCAATAAGAGTATCTCCAGGATGGGGCAAACGATGCTTAGGTTTCATTCATCGGGCATACTTTCGTCTGACCCGATCTTACTAAGAGCTGGTGCATGCTGCTTGCCAGCTCATGTCCTCCTGCCATGAAGAGTTCGGCGGTGAGTCCATCGGCTCCAGCAGCTTTGTTGGATTTAAATTTCAATATCGCTATCTTCACTTCATTTTGATAAGGTCGGCGGAAATCTTGACTATCATCGTCACTGTTGAATGACTCATTCTGCCTGGCAGCCGAATATTGGCCATCATCGCCGTTTAGCAGTCTACTGAAGTGTTCCCTCCATATCCTCAGCATAGACTGCGATTCTACTACTATATTACCAGATGACACGCATTTTTGCACTGATAAGGCTGTCACAACTCGTTACTTTGATTCCTCTCTAATGTGATTATTGCAGGAAGAAAAAATACTTCAGATAACTGAGATTCATATTCACTCCACAATTTAAGTTCATTTTATTCAACCACAATAACCATAAGCAACCTAAACGAAAAATAAGTACAATAAAATAATAATTTGTGGCAGTGAAATAATTTTTTTATGTAAATGTTTATCGCAGCTGTAACTTTTTTTACGTGAAATAAAAATCCACATTCCAGGAAAAATCCTGAACACAGAGTACAACTCTGAAACGACTTTTGCAGATATCATTCTGAAATTTGCATAATTGGTCGCTTCTGTGAAAAGTTCCACCGCCCCGCAACCTCTCATAATTTCACACACTCTCCGGGTTGGTAAAAACAAATTTAATTTATGGCCATCAGTGGAAAAAGAAAGAGTTCATCAGTGCAATAACATACCCGCAATTACACTATTGCCACGAGGGTAATGGGAGCGAACACCATAATGAAGAGGAAAGGAAACTAGACCATCTGAGAGAAGTAACCCCGCTGAAGCAGCAGTTAGTCACGGTGGGTCAACTCTTTGTACAAACAAATGCATAAGGGATCTTTTGAGTGTTCCAGTTGCAAGTTACCACTGCTATCATCGCACACAACCACCAATTGATTGTGGAACAAACAATGTTGGCAGTGAGTTGGGGAGGAACGCAACAGGATTTGCATGTTGCACTGTACTGCCCGTCTCTCGGAGGGGGCAACTCGAAGGCCAAGTGGTTGGGCGGTTATGGGTGATCAGGGTTACGTGTAGGAATTGTTTTAACTTCTTCTTTCCTTTGCACAGGGTTTTTTTTTGTTTTTTCGTTTCAGTTATTCGTATAATGGAGGCACTTAAGTCATGGTCGTGTTTCAAGTTGCCTTGCGGAAGGCTAACGGTTTCAATGATGCTCTAAATGAGGTAAAACAACCACAATTTGTTCCTGATTGTGTTGTTATGTATGACTTGCAGCTATGAAGTGCTGGGGTGGCCATTGAATTGCTCGACTCATGAAAGTAAAACCTTAACTGTAGTGCGCCATGAATGGCTGGCGGTAATGTGTAATTGGGGTTAAAGAATGCGGGTTTTTTTCCTCATACATGCGATGCTTTCGAGTTTTATAATAACTCCGTGTGGAATGTGTGTCAACCATGATCTCATGGATATTTCTCGAGAATGGATGTAATACCAAACGAATGGTGGGAATATAGAGTGCTAGGGAGTAGCAAATACGGGCTAACATGGTATCAAAGCAATGAATAGAGGTATTACAGAACCCTTCTTCAAGTTTTGCTATGTCGTATTCTTTTCATTTTCATAGGCTGAGCGTCAATTACCGTCCTTCTAAGCATATGGTAACTTTAAGTCATGTACTTACAGCTTTTGGAACAGTTGGTTATCGAATACATAGATGAATAGTGCGCGAGTTCCCAAATCTATGCCACTTTTCGCCAATATAGATCTTTTTTCGTATGACCCAATTGAAGGAATTTTATGAATGAATGAACATGTCGCTCAAGTTAACGTTTCTCAAGCAGACTCCGGAGTTTAAACCAACACTATCGAACACAGTAGTAAACTGGGTGATAAAGGTAGTATTCCTGAGTAAAATGTTGTACTTTTCAACTTTGATGGAATGAATGATTTCAAAACAAAAGAATCGGAACACTTAACCTTTTCAACTTTTTTTCGCATCGCTTTTGTGCGAAATGTGTAGCCCCAAATGTCACCAATGACATTTCCGCATTGGTTTCGCTGTTCGCTACCCTTATTCGTTTGTAAGTATTCCCGACATTTTAAGATATGTAGATAAAAAAGTTTTCCGTCATTGGCGCTGAGATGTTGGGTTAGATGCGCTATCTCTAAAGTTTATTCAATTTAGAAAAAAAGAAAGTTTTAGCCTTCGTCATCGAGAATGAGGAAAAAGTTACTCGCTGTAAATGCGTAATCATGGGTACGAGTACATATCTTTAATTTTACGGACCTCGTTTAAAAGAAATGGGTTAGGACAGGTCTAAATCTTAAGTAATAATTTATATCATAAGAATATTAACACTAAGATGTGGCGGTAGCAGAAGTTCATTAGCATAAACAGAAGCTACTTTGCGAATGTCCTATTCAGACAAGCAGAAGGTTGAGAACTATTTGTTTCGCATACGCGACATTTTGGGGGTTAAGTATTATATTGTATGTAGAATCCATATCCATATCACCGATGATAAGCTCAGTTGATAGTATTAGGTTGCTGATACTCTCCATCGCTCGGCAAAAAGTGGATCGGGTTGGCCAGTAGACGATGAAGTTACAACGGACTTTGGAAATGGACTTCGGTGTCGGAACGTATGGAGTTGATACTCTCGCAAATGCTCGATTTGATTGCTTGAGAGTAAGATGAAAATTCTCGCTTAAGGTCATCAAGATGACTCGATTTGCTGAGACTTTCACAAGAAGGTTTGAGGTCGGTTTCACTGATTAGTTTTAATTGTTTCTCAATGTTTTTTAGCAGTGGCTTACATGTAAGTTCTGAGGATTTAACAGTTTTGTTAAGATCCTCGACACATATAATCACGTCATCGAACTTGGACGAAAGCTCAAAAACCTTTCTAGAGAAGTTTTGATGGGTCGCAAGCAAGTTGTTCGTAGAGCCATTTTGGCACTTGATCGCGAGGAAGACATGGGATAGGGTGATCACTTCGCACTCATCGCAGTAGAAAACAAAGTTCTTAAGATAATCTTTAACATAAGTCACAGATCGTTTTGATAAGCCGGTGCATAAAGGGTGAAAGAATTTGCCACAGAGGCCACTGCATTTAATCAGTTCCACGTTGCTCATTTGTCTTGAGCAATTTACGTTTCCGCAGATATTAGCCATATTAAGTTGAAAGTGGGGTAGGTCAGTATTTCGAAATGAGACACAAACAAAAAAAAAATTAAAAATGTTCGAGGGCACTTATTGAAATTGTGACACAACTTGGGTGAATAAACCGAAAAATGCTGATCAGGAAGATTGCAGAAAAAGCACGAAAAGTAGGTCGATTAGCGAGGGATAAAAAACAACCGAGAAAAAGAAAAAACTAAGAAAAATCGCGGTAGAGAGAAAAAAAAGCGTGTTAACGGTTAGGCGGTCGAAAGACAATGCTAGGCCTAGGCCCCTCATGGGATGTTGCGCCATTATATATACATGTACATACTGCTCTCCCGTGATGGCTTCGCCTGTGGCCTCACTATGTATTGCTACTCTAAAGTCAAATCATTCAAATCATTCGCAGAATTGTCACTCTGTAATTCGAATCGCAAATCCAAATTAACGAGAATCGAACAAACTTTTGTTGCCAACTTCAACGTCAATTTCTTATCGCAAATCCGGCACTCTGTATTGCTAAACGAAATGTCAAAGTAACTCAAATTCGCATAATTTTGTTCTATTGCTATTTGGTTTGCAAATGTTGAGGTAAGCAATTGTGTTTCTTTTAAAATGTAAGTATTTTATGACATAAAGTGTTATTTTTAACTTAAAATACAATAAAAGTGATATACCTACATAAAATAATTTTGTGAAATTACTTGATTAAAACGTGTATTAGAACACGAGCGTAGTCCACCAAAAATCAAATGGTTTGACAGCTTTGGTGTTGTATACGATAATTGTGTCGTGTGTATTCACACAACCGACCGTTGTACAGATATCGTATAGTCGCATGGTTTTGACTGTACAACCGCTTTAACATACACAAATTGTGTGGAAATTATATGGTGTGTATGTGTAAAATGGCTGAATAAAATGTCTGGTTGTACGTAAGTCGTATGCAAATTGTATGTGTGTGCTGCATACAACAGTACGCCGATGTCGGTACAACACAATTCGGTACGACGGTCGTATCGTGTATTTCCCACTTAATACTCTCAGCTTCGGGTTGAACCTACCATTGCTATATTTTTGTTCTACTTTTTATCACTTAGCTCCATTATATTCGACCTATCTCTAATTCGCCTGCGTTCTATTCTTTCTCCTTGTGTGTCATCTTGATGGAACCACAATTCGACAGCACCCAGTTCCATTTCTATAACATATATTTAACTTTCTTTCACAAATAAAAATAAAACACAAAATTCTTTGGAATGAAATTTGCTTCAAAGTGACATTTCTAAGTTCGATACTCGAAGCTAGATCGTTTAACCCATGTGGCACCTACTTGTCGAGTTTACTTGTTTTTTTTCCAAGTTGTTCCAGGTGACCAGAAACACTTGATTTGCTTATACCAAGATCCTTTACAAGCACTCGAAGCATTGTGTGTGGATCTGCTTCAACCCTCACCTTCAAGCGGTCGTCGTTAATGACCGCAAGACGGCATGGCGCTCTTCATCTTCGATGCTCTCATCCTCATCACGAAATTTTCAGAACCACCTTTGCACTGTGCGTCTGTTAGATGTATTAGACCGAAATATTGCACTTTAATCTTGTAATCTGACAGGCAACTTTCATTCAATGAATATCCGATTCGAGGGTAGACCGCTGACAGATTAAATGATGTTTTTAAACAAGACATACCTAAATGTATCTGAAAGTGAAGATGAAATCTTTAGTTGTCATTCATCGGATGAGTCCGAGAAGGAATTGAATATTTTTTGATTAAATATAATGAAATATATTTTGTATACTCTTTTTCCTTTAGCTCGTCTGGCTCGTCTATGCAGTTATGTTCATGGTGCTTTGTTCGGTATTTTAGACAGATTACATGTGGTTACCTCTATTATAATATTTAAGGTCCAGTTGTACGTTTTTTGTCGAAAAATATGACATTTTGGACGAAATTTTGATCGTTTGGTTAAGTCTGACAAGGACTTGGTGACAAGTAAAACATCGTAGACTTATGTAGTCATGTTCACTGTATTCCGTCTTATGTTTTCTAAAACGCTACATCCTGAAAGTGAACCAGTATTAATTAATAGACCAATAAAAAAAATTGCCGCAAATGAAATAAATAACATTATTCAAAAAAATACAAAAAACAAAAAGTTACCTGGATATGACCTAATAACAGCTGAACTACTAAAATAACTTCCTAATAACGCCTTTGTATATATAACATATTCAACTCAATAATCAGACTGAAATACTTTCCGACAGTATGGAAAGTAGCACAAATTACAGCAATTCCGAAACCAGGAAAAGACGAAACACAAATGTCTTCTTATCGACCTATAAGCCATTATTATCAAAGATCTTCGAAAAATTAATCTTCAAACGACTAGAACCCATACTCAATCAAAAACGACAAATCCCCGACCATCAATTTGGATTCAGACGCCACCACTCTACGATCCAACAAGTGCATAACGTTACAAATCGAATCGCAGCAGACATCGAAAACAAACTACAGCCTAGCAGTTTTTCTCGACATTGCCAAAGCATTCGACCAAGTCTGGCAGGAAGGTCTCCTGCATAAACTAAAAAGACAATTACCTTCCGATTTCTACATGCTTATGAGAAGCTATATTTCTGATAGATACTTTTGTGTAAAATTTGACGACGAATATTCCATGTTGAGTCAAATGGATGCTGGAGTACCACAGGAAATCATTTTGGGTCCACTCCTTTATCTTTTATTTACAGCAGATATGCCAACCCCAATTGATAACACTTCACTCGTAGCAACTTTTGCAGATGATACGGTCCTTCTATCATCAGACCAATGCTTGATTACAGCAGCAGAAAAATGACAACGAAATATCGATAACTTATCCATATGGTCTAACACCTGGGGCATCAAAATCAACGAAGAAATGACAGTACATGTAATATACACTACACGCGAAATCAAAGACTACTACTCACTTACACTTAACAATAAGATAATAAAATTTGAAAACAGTGCTAGATACCAGGGAATCCACATCGACCAACAACTTACCTGGAGAAACCATATAATCCGGAAGCGAAACCAAATTAAACTTAAATTCGGACAACTTTACTGGCTCCTTAACAAAAATTCACAACTATCACTTCAAAACAAACTTTTGATATATAAAACCATAATCAAACCTATCTGGACGTACGGTATTGAAATCTGGGGTGTTGCTTGCAAGTCAAGCCTACAAATCATACAAAGACTACAATCAAAAATCCTTCGAACAATAACAAATGCAGACTGGTACTTAACAAACGACGATATTCATCGAGGTCTTGGCATGCAGACCATAAGTGAAGAAATAAAGAAAAAAGCAACAAAATACCAACAGCGAATATCTCAACACAACAATAACCAAATAAACTGCCTACCACTTTTAGAATTCAACAATACTCAAAGATTAAAAAGACTAAGACCACTTGATTTAATAGTATGAAAATAAGAACTTCCAATAATTATACGTAACCATTTTTTGTAAAAATTGTAAAACATATGTATTCAAAGACACTGGTCTTATGAATAGTTTCAAGTCCACCTTAAATGTTTCCTGTAAAAAAATTTCTTGTTGCTTAAATATTTGAGCAGATTTTAAATAAATTGGGACATTAAAAAAAAAAAAATGTTTTGTAGAAGTTTCGTGTAGTTACGTCATTTAGTTAAGGTCCAGTTACGCGTTTTGTGTCTGTAAATGGCATGTATGCTTATAGCGTGCTTCGATCGTTTGGGTGTATCTGGCAAGGACTTGGCGACAAGTAAAACGTCTGCGACTTATGCAGTTATGTTCATGATGCTTCGTTTTATATTTGAGATTCCGTGTGGTTACCTCAATTATTTAAGGTCCGGTTGTATTTTTTTTTGTCGATAAATAGGGCATTTTGGAACAAATTTTGATCCTTTGGGTGTGTCTGGCAAGGACTTGGCGACAAGTAAAACGTCTGGGACTTACATTTTTGTAATCAGGACGTCTTGCTCTAAGATTTGAAAAAAAATGTAAGTGGTTGCACCAATTATTCCAAATTGGCATTTCGTCAATATTTTGATTTCGTCTGACAAGCCCTTAGCGACATCCAAAACGTCTTGGACCTTTATAATGGTATTCACGTTATAGTATCCTATGTTTCAGGAAAAATTGGTGCAGTTGCATAAATTATTCAAAACTGGAATTTTGTACGCGTTTCTACCGCGTCTGGTAGGGCTTTGGCTATACCTAAGACGTCTTGGACACATGTATTCTTACTGAAGGAGTCGTACTCTAGTACATTCAAGCGGTTGCACCTATTATTCCTGTGTTGAAATTTGCGGCATTTTCAGTTATTTCCTTTAGCTGCCATTACGTGCTGCCAGACGAACATATCTCAAATATTGGACATCAAGTCACCATAGGACTCATTCGGTTACCTCTCACGTCCAAAATTAACTGCGGGCTCTTAGACTATATTGAAATTAGTCTTTCGGATGGGTTTTTTTTTTGCCGCAGAAGAGCTTTGAAAATCTCTTTAAAAATATCAACGCTGACAGGAGCGATTCTCTACGAACAACATTTTTATTGTACTCACATAAACCGTACTTAACATAAATATTCATTATTTGTAATCACGTGAGTAGAACTTATCAACAATAAGTCGTCTTATTTTTTCTTGAAAATGGTTTATGACAAATAGTGAATTTTTTAATGCACTTCTTAGAAAAGCTACTATAACTTTTCTTTTCACTTTTTCAGTCTCACAAATTTTTATTTTAAGCCTAGTAAGCTATGCATACACCAGAAAACACCAAAAAGTTTTTTCACGGTCCCACCTCTCGCGAGCGTCTGACAAACATCCGAGAGTATTGTTGTCACGAAAAAGCTTCTCAAATCGCCGTTCGGAGCCCGCATTAAACTGTAGGTCCCTTCCATTCGTGTGAAAAATATAACGCACACAACATGAGTGGTTGCGAGAAGTTAGGCCCTGGCGCTTTAAAGAGCTGTTGCGCCAAATATTTCTAAGCTATGCATATCTCATAAACAAAATGAAACTATCACTTACTGTTCAATAAAAACAAAATTGTTGTCTACCTATTAATTACCAATCAATGGTGGCGATAGTGTAGTGCTAACGTCATCAGTATGTTTAATAATTGACGAGAATGACATAAGGTGGTCGGGAAAAAAAAAGAATCATAATCAAGGAAAAACAACAAAACAGTTCTCCCAGTCAGCTGAAGGCCACCCCGAAGTTATCTTGAAACCTAATATCACCTGAGTTTCTAACCACTGTACCAATATTTCTATATCTGTCTATCCTTTTCAACTTACGTCGTACAATCATGTAATTGGATTCAAGGGATTGCTTTCAAAGCGTAAGTTATTATTTACCATAAGAAACAATGTAATTAGAGCATTCAAAAGTGAATGTATTTTGGCACTAAGCGTTTGTTAAATTACGAATGTAATAAATTTTAAAGACAAACTCTAATGATATTTACTTTTGAAAACATCACCGGCAATATTGTAGCTCTCTTGCGCTCATCATGAAAAAAAAAATTGTTCTCCAACCAAGAAACCTTTATACTCTTCCTCGAAATCTAAACACTTGGTTCGCAGTCGTCAGGTGGTTTAGAACAAAGTTTTTATTAGCTATTGTATCTCTTTAGAGGAAAATGTAATGCGAGTATACGGATATTTGCCGCGGGGTAAATATTAACAAAGACTATTCCATTTCGTCAACAAAGTGAACAAATTTCGTTTCAAATACAATAATGGTGTATGTAAGGTGGATATCTTCGTCTAGACATTTGGATGGCGATAGGTTTTCGAATTTTATTGCTAAGAGGCATTTCTATATACGGTTTTATGTGCCATTTTCTATGTACTTTGTTTTTAACCCTTCCTAAATCTTACTAAGTAGGGTATGGGATGAAATTTTGCTCGATCGATTTAAATCCTTTGAAGTTCTCGAAGCTGACGATGTCGTGCAACCATAAGAGATATGATTATACTCGTACATAGATGTATTTACGCAAAATATAATTTATTTATTAAAACATTTCAATTGAAAATATTATTAAATCAAATTTTAGCATTAATTACCACCTTGGCCTGAATTCAAAAGAGGGACAGCATCCTTGTTGCTTAAAAAAAAATAAAAATCACAACACAAATCGCAACTTAAAAACTAAGTTGAGAATAGGTAGAAATCTCATCTAGTTGTTATTACTCGTGTTTCAAAAAAATTAATGAAATTATACCTATTTTAATGTCACGGGTTAAAAAATGGTAAAACCTTTAGTTTGCTCGAACTGCGAACCTGTAAGAAAACTCCCAAGGAAAAAAAATATCCTTATCGTTTTGTCTGGGTAAATTTACTAAGGGAAAATTAGTTTTGTTTAATTAAACAAAGAATTATTCCTAAGTTTTAGCCACTTTCTTATAGTGTAAAATAGGAATAATATCCGATATTAATATAATTTTTCCGGTATATATGGGTAGGATGTCTTTGGTAGGGCAGTCTGTAAGCATAGACTATACGACACCACGTCTGATAATTGACTAAGGCTAATTAATTTCGCTGTGGAGCAATGCAAACACATGGTTTCCTCATCTCGATATTCATAAGCACACATGGTGGTTCAATGATCATGTAACGATCAACCAAATTGATCATGTTGCGATCAAAGCAAGGCATGCCTTCAGTATTCTGGACGTCCGGACCTTCCGAGCGGCCAACATAGATTCGGATCATTACCTTGTTGTATCCAAGGTACGAATGCGGATATCCCAAACTGAGCAACAAAGAAGAATCACTGTGAGAAAATTTAACGTCGAAAATCTACAATCGCAAGAGACCGCCAGACTCTCCGCTGAACGCGTATCCCGAAACTTCGTAGTAAAATCACAGTCGGTGCTGAGAATAAGGAAAAACTACTTCTGCAGACTGTATAACGGCAACGAAGACCAACATAGACGATGATAGTCAAAATTTCCGTCCACCTGATCAAAACGAAGTGAGGATAGCAATATCCAACCTGAAATCCAACAAGGCTGCTGGACCTGACGGCTTACCAACCGAACTTTTCAAACCAGCTGTTGAAGAATTGATCGAGTGCATACACCAACTTATCTCTATGATTTGGTCAGACGAGTGTATGCCTGATGAACGGAATCTAAGCATCGTTTGCCCGATTCACAAGAAAGGAGACCCCGTCAATTGCGCCAATTATAGAGGCATCAGTCTCGTTAATATCGCATATAAGATTTTTTCTGCGATATTGTGTGAACGCCTGAAACCTTTTATCAACAGCCTGATTGGATCCTATCAATGCGGTTTCAGGCCAGGAAAGTCCACCATCGATCAAATCTTTACGCTTCGACAGATCCTGGAGAAAACCCATGAAGTCAAAATCGATACTCACTATCTTATTGATTTCAAGGCCGCCTATAACAGCATCTATAGAGAAGAGCCTTATAGGGTCATGTCTAGTTTTGACATCCCTGCCAAACTTGTCCGTCTGTGCAGGATGACGATGGAGAACGCGACGAAAAGGTTTTAGACAAGGTGCCGCGCTGTCATGTGACTTTTTTAATATTGTACTTGAACGGATTATGCGGAACTCACAAGCCAACATCGGAGGCACAATCTATCACAAGTCTGTACAACTGCTTGCATATGCCGACGATATAGACATTACTTACTTACTTAGGTGGCGCTACAGTTCGGGGTGAACCTGGGCCTCAACCAACAAGCCTCTCCATTTAGCTCGGTCTTTAGCTAATTGCCTCCAGTTGCGCACTCCAAGTTGGTCGAGGTCCCCTTGAACTTGTGCGCGCCACCTACGGCGATAATTCCCTCTACTGCGTCGTCCCTCGGGGTTAGATTCGAAGACTCTGCGGGCCGGAGCGTTGGTGTCCATTCGCTCTACATGTCCTAGCCATCTCAGACGTCCAATACGCAGTTTTTTGACTAGGTCGATGTCGCTGTACAGCTCGTATAGTTCGTGATTGAATCTTCTCCTCCAAAACCCGTCAACGCAAACGGGACCGAAAATCTTACGAAGAATTTTTCTCTCGAAGCGACCAAGGATATCTTCATCCTCTTTTAATAAAGTCCATGTTTCAGCGCCGTAAAGCAGGACTGGGATGATCAAGGTCTTATATAGAGTCTCCTTAGTTGCTCGAGAGAGGGCTTTACTGTTGAATTGCCTTATAAGCCCAAAAAAACAGCGATTGGCAAGAGTTATTCTTCGATTGATTTCTGCGCTGATTTTGTTTGCTGAATTTATAGCAGAGCCAAGGTAGACAAAGTCCCTTACTACCTCGAAGTTATAGCTGCCCACGGTGACGTTTTGTCCAATTCGTCGATGTTGGTTATCCCTTCTAGTTGACAGCATATACTTGGTTTTGCCCTCGTTTATCGCCAAACCCATTTTGGCCGCTTCCGCCTCAATGCTTGCAAAAGCACCGGTGACAGCCCGCTGAGATCTTCCGATAATGTCTATATCGTCGGCGTATGCAAGCAGTTGTACAGACTTGTAATAGATTGTGCCTCCGGTGTTAGCTTGTGAGTTCCGCACAATCCGTTCAAGTACAATATTGAAGAAGTCACATGACAGCGCGTCACCTTGTCTAAAGCCTTTTTTGACATCAAAGGTCTCGGTGAGGTCATTACCGACCTTGATGGAGCAGCGAGCGTTCTCCATCGTCAGCCTGCACAGGCGGACAAGTTTGGCAGGGATGTCAAAACTAGACATGGCTCTATAAAGCTCTTCTCTATAGATGCTGTCATAGGCGGCCTTGAAATCGATAAAGAGGTGGTGAGTATCGATTTGGAATTCTTGGGTTTTCTCCAGGATCTGCCGAAGTGTGAAGATTTGATCGATGGTGGACTTTCCTGGCCTGAAACCGCACTGATAGGGTCCAATCAGGCTGTTGATAAAAGGTTTCAGGCGTTCACACAATATCGCAGAAAAGATCTTGTACGCGATGTTGAGGAGACTGATGCCTCTATAATTGGCGCAGTTGAGGGGGTCTCCTTTCTTGTGGATCGGGCAAACGATGCTGAGATTCCATTCATCAGGCATACACTCCTCTGACCAAATATTAGAAATGAGTTGGTGTATGCACTCTACCAATTCATCCCCAGCTGCCTTGAAAAGTTCGGCCGGTAAACCGTCAGGTCCAGCAGCCTTGTTCGATTTTAGCTTGGATATTGCTATCCTCACTTCGTTTTGGTCAGGTGGACGGAAATTTTGACTATCATCGTCCATGTTGAATGGTTCATTCTGCCTGACAGCGGGATGTTGGTCTTCGTCGCCGTTATACAGTCTGCAGAAGTAGTTTTTCCATATTCTCAGCACCGACTGTGATTCTACTACGAGGTTTCCATTCTCATCTTTACAGGTTTCTGTACGGGTATTACTTCTCTGACACGTTCTTTTTACCTTTTGGTAAAACTTCCGTACATTGTTCCTGGAGTATAGACTCTCGATATTCTCAAACGCGCGCTTCTCATGCTCTTTCTTCTTCTTTTGGAGAAGCCGATGTTCTTCCCGTCTCTTTTGCTCATAGAGCTCACGAGCAGCTCTCGTCTTCCTTTGCAGCGCCGCTTTGTATGCCTCTTGTTTTGCTGCATGCACTCGCCGGCATTCTTCGTCAAACCAGGGGTTTCGCGGTGGTGGTCGAGCGAAACCCAGCACATCAGTCGCGGCGTTTCTGATGGCATGTTGGCAGCGTTGCCACTGGTCTTCGGTACTTGATGCTGGCGGCAAAGGGGTGATTGAGAGATTTCGGGATACGCGTTCAGCGAAGAGTCTGGCTGTCTCTTGCGATTGTAGCTTTTCGACGTTAAATTTTCTCACAGTGATTCTTCTTTGTTGCTCAGATTGGGATATCCGCATTCGTACCTTGGCTACAACAAGGTAATGATCCGAGTCTATGTTGGCCGCTCGGAAGGTCCGGACATCCAGAATACTGGAGGCATGCCTTGCGTCGATCGCAATATGATCAATTTGGTTGATCGTGACATGATCATTGGACCGCCATGTCTGCTTATGAATGTCGAGATGAGGAAACCATGTGCTTGCTATGGTGATATTTCGCTCCACAGCGAAATCAATTAGCCTTAGTCCGTTATCAGACGTGGTGTCGTGTAGGCTATGCTTACCGACTGCTCTACCGAAGACGTCCTCCTTTCCTATTTTGGCGTTAAAATCGCCCAATACGATCTTAACGTCGTATTTAGGACATTGCTCGTATGTTTTGTCGAGGAGCTCGTAGAAACACTCTTTGGAGGCAGGGACATTATTGGAAGAACTCAGCGGACTGTCACCGGTGCGTTTGCAAGCATTGAGGCGGAAGTGCCCAAAATGGGTTTATCGATAAACGAGTGCAACCAACAATTTTGGCAGTGTGTTTTGGGTCACCGTCCTGTTGGAAGATAATTTCTTCAATGGGATACGCACATTCCTTAACAAAATCTGGTAAATTCGTATGGAGTATTTGAAGATAATCCTCTTTTCTCATTATACCATCGAAGTTACACCAGAGGTCCAACATGCCACCAAGTAAAGCGCCCCCAAACCATTAGGCTACCACCACCGTGCTTCACTGTCTCCTTAACCTGGTGCTTAAGCACACGTTCGTTAGGTCTGTGCCAGAAGTATTCCTGATCTGACTGGTAGCGATTGATTTTTGTCTCGTCAAACCATATTATTCTCTTCCAGTCTTCTACTGTCCAATTTTTGTGGTCTTTGCAGAACTTTAACCGTGCTTTTACATTTTTGTCGGACAATGCTCGTTTTTTCTGTTTGATTGCCGATTTGTTTAAGAGCTCGCCTGGCAGTCCATTCACTAACGTCTTTATGTATAGCCCTAGAGGCTGCCTTTGGTGTCTTTACCTCATTCCCTCTAAGCATCCTTTCCATGACACGAGCATCGCCATATGTTTACAACCGAGGTCGTCCACCTCCATTTTTAAAGGGACTACAGTTTTTCCTTTTCTGGACCATTAGCACTGTTCTCTGACTTACGCTTCAAAGTTCGGCAATTTTTCTTGAGCTGCAGCCATTGTTAGACAGCGAAACAATGCTATTTCCAATATCTACTGTAACTTTTCGCATGGTCCTATGAAAGCTTGTATTAAAACAAATATTTGTTCTATATATTTTTCGAACAATACCTTAAAATAACACTATGAGTTCCGAATAACTGAAAACTCATATTGAATTACCAACAGCTGCGTAAAATTTGTGAGAATAAAACTAAAAACAGGACAAGACAAGAACGTGCAAAACTGAGTACATCAGAGTTATCAACATATTCACGTTAAACATCCCAATAAAATCCGTTGACTGAGTAAATTTTTTTATTATTTGACAGAAATCATCCTTTTTAAAATACTATTTAGAAAAAACACGAAACCGTAATTATTTTCCATTTTAATGTAAAATACATGAATTTTCTTTCATTTTGTATTCAGTTTTGTTCGCCACTGTATGTGCAGAGTGTGTTTTTTAAGCCCAATATAATTTTAAATTTAGAAAAAGGACATAAAGCACAAACTTTTTATAAAAAGTATTTTTTTTTCAAAAGAATTGAAGAATTGATCATGACATTATGATACAATACCATTTTTGGGGTCCAAGTGCACTGCCTCTTGTAAGAACCATTATGCTTACGGTTAGCCAGAAGCAAGATTGCGGCTTTTGGTAAACCTTAATAATGTCTTGGGTTTCAGGTTCCAGGATTCCGCTGGGCCCATCGAGGCCCTCGTTAGATTGAGTAACCGTTCCTTGCGGCTCCTGTGTATTCACAAAGGATGTGTTATGCTGCTTCTCTTTATTCCCCGCAGAGTCTGCACGTGCCTGCATCTGATAGTTTTATTTTATTCAGATGGTACCTAAGTGGACAATGTCCGGTTAGGTAGCCCCTTAGAGTTCGCAAATCCTCTTTGCTGAGTTCAAGTAGCTTGCTTGCTCAATTTTTGCTATGAACTTATTCGCTTGTCGCCGGTTTGGTTGGCCCAGTGTTCAGTGAGCCTTTCAGCTTTTCCATTGTGTAATTGTGAAATTCATGACATTAATAATTGAAAATAATTTTGGGCATATAGCCATCGCGACTATTCTTGACAAGCCATATTTTGTCTGTCCAATTTTGGGGCACTTTTTCGAGCAATGGTGGCCGTATTTCGGGAACAATACGAACAATGCTGGTTTCCATGCCGTCAGTTGTAATTGGTTTATCAGCATAAAACAGTGAATTCATTTAGCCCCGAAGGTAATAATCGAGAGGTGTTAGATCGCAGGATCTTGGGGCCAATTGACAGGTCCATTTCCCGAAATCAGCTCAACGCCAAAGTGTGATTATGGGACATAGCGCCATTCTGTCGAAACTATATCACGTTCTGATCAATGGTCCGGTAACGATCTTCATTGCCCATAACGTCAAAGGGTGGGATGCCATCAGTGTAGAAATCGCACCAAATGGCGAATTTTTCTCAATGCAATGCGGCATATAGGGTCTCTTCTGGATTAATTTCATTCCATATGCGACCTTTTTGTTTATTAACAATTAGTGGGTTTGTTAATAAACAAAAAGGTCTCCAATAACAAACATAATCCCTAAAAACAATTTTGCGATTAAGCAACGGATCCGCTCCAAACTACTCTAAATCTCATTCAGAGAAAGAACTTGTAGAATCATGGTCCAGTGGCTTTAAATTCTTCACCAGCTGGATCCTTTACAGCTGTAGGCAAAGATCTTTGCTAAAACTTTTTACGTAGTGGGCGAAAAAAGTCTTAATTGTTGCGACCGATGACGACTTGATAAATTAATATCTTCTTGTGCACATTCCTTTGACGTGTTGGTATTACTGCATCATTTAGAGAGTATGTGATACGAAATCTATCCACAGTTCGACCGATGGATGGAAGATGGACGATTATGTGTGCCAGAAAAATAAGGAAGTTTGTAAGTTTCGCGAATTGTTGACTGATTTTCAAAATACGAGTAAATTTGTTTCTATATTAACATACAAGTTACGATTAAAAAATACAAATATATGTAGATATTGTACGCAGCAGGTGAGCGCCGTGACGCAAGTGCTTAGTGTGTCGGATCACTGCTCGTGGGGTTCCATGTTCGAATCCGAGAAAGCATCAACAAGTTTTTTCACGGTCCCACCTCTCGCAAACGTCCGACAAACATCCAAGAGTATTGTTGTCACGAAAAAGCTTCTCAAATTGCCCATCGGATACGGCACTAAACTGTAAATCCCTTCCATTCGTCTGAAAAATATAACGGACACAACTCAAGTGGTTGCGAGAAGCTAGGCCCAGGCTCTTTCACGATCTGTTGCGCCAAATATTTATTTATTTTATTGTAGGCAGTAATGACTTATCAGTTGTTATCCCTCTGGATTCCCTAGATCCCTGGCGGCAAAAAACTCAAAGGGTTTTGTCTGATCTTGTTTGCGGACTAGTCCAGTTGTGTTGAACAGTTTCAGAGCCTTTTTTATTAACATACTGCCTTAGCCTTTTTTTTCAGGAGATTCTGCAAATCGATGGATTGTCCTAGCTACAGTGTTTGTTACGAACTAACGGCATTCACTATTTATACATGTATATACTATGTATTCTGTATACATAATATAACCACTCCGGTTTTATAATTTGATTGTAAATTAATGTCTTTTTGTGGAGAGTTAAATATGAATTTCTGCCAATAAACTAGTACGAGGGGCGGCTGATAAGTTCGCGGGCTGAAATACGCAACAAAGAGTTATCTTCTCATTAGTGATGGTACTAGCTAGCGCACTCTCAGCTAGTATAAATATCTCCTCGTTTCAATAATAATCTCATTTTGTCATTATCTGTGGTAGAAAGAATAAAAATGTCAGGCGAAATCATAAATTCTCGCAATTTTGAACACCGCGCCATGATAAAGTACCTCGTGAAAAAAGAAAAATCGCCTAAAGAAATTTTCGAAAACATGTCATCGACTTTTTAGGATTATGGGCCTTTGCATACTATGGTCGAGAAATAGGCAAGCTTATTAGAACAAGGGCGAAAGAGCTGTGAAGATGACATTCGCCGAGGGCGTCTTGTGCCAGTGGTCACTGAAGAAAACGTCTGAAAAGTCGAAAAATTAATTTTGACCAACCGAAAAATAAAAATGTGGCAAAAAGCGGACGCACATCTGCAAGGAATGGATTGGAGAAATTTTGCACGAGCATTTAAATATGAACAAAAAAAATGTGTGCGCTGGGTACCGAAAATGCTCACGCCGCCGGCCGGCCGTTCGACAAGCAACAACGACTCGAGTGCTGCAAAGAGGAACTCCAGCCTTGATATCTTCCTATTTTGACTAATTCTTTCAAATTACATTTTTTTGGTGCGATGTGAACACACTTAATCATATCCAAAATTCTATTTTCAGAATTCGCCGGTGGGATCATAGTATTAGTTGAATTTTATAATTGCTTAAGCAAAAAATTTAAGATAGTGAAGTTTTGCTTCTTTCCCTTGAAACAGATTGTAGATAGCGCATAAGAAACTTGGGGCATATGGTTTTCACTGTACACAGTACATAAATGCGTTTATTAAGCAAACAGTGGTTGAACTAATTAGTTAAATTGTGAAGCTCTGTACTCACTCGAGGAAGTTTCTTTGCTCGCTAATTTCGGACTTGCATTCAAAATGCACAAGTCAGAGCAGCAAATTAATTTCTGTATAAGAAATTCAAAGGAAAACAATCTTACTTTCCCATGCTTATCCAGGCACAGCAAAATTAAATTACATTCCTTACAATCCCCAAATCTACCATGTGTTCTCTAGTGCTGCAACAGCTAGAGCAAATAGCGTAGCTATTTGTGAAGTAGGTACGCCACGAGCATTTGTACTTCGCAATCTTCTTAGGCACATTGGATTTCAGTTTTATTTTTTTACAGCCGAAAAACAATTACAGTAATTGCAGGGATCCTTGTGTGGGATAAAATTAAAGTAATTGAAGAAGTGGTTCAATAACCTCTCTTCTGACATAAGGCTTACGCTAATTTAAGGCTAAGACTTTTCGAAATAACACCTAAAATAATACGTCAAATCTCTAATTTCGTGTTACAAATACATCATTAAAGAATGATTCTGAAAGCACGTTCTCGTCCCATCATCATTCCTTCTTCCGCAAGTACCTTTTCAACACCAATATTACCTTGGCAAATTTCGAAAAAAATTAAAAGAAAAAAACTCTCAAAAGGCCGACACCGTTAATTTGCGAGAATTGTTCAAATTAATGGTTTATGTCCTGCCCTCATTTAGGTTAATTTTCGAAAATTAATTCCAGACTCGACTGAATAAAGTAATTTGGTCTGAAAAGCACCACTCAGGTGATATATTACCACCACCCCAACTCATGTCCCACACACACAGCATTTTCAATGCTGCCTTGCTCTTGCTCCTGGGTCCTTTCGGGGTTATTTTTCATTTAATGATGGCCGCGAAAAAACGTAAAATTGTGAGATATACCTACTTATTTTTTGAAGCGCGAATTCATCATTTCAGAATGGCACCTGATTTTCCGCTGACATTCAAATCAGAATGAAAGTGGGATGCACTTGAATTTTCAACAGCAGTGTAAGATCCATCATTTGCTGTTATGGGTGAGTGCTAGAGTGATGATGGACCAGCAGGATATCTGCTTTTTCGTTCGTTCATATTCCAAGAAGACACACACAGAGCACTCCTTTGCTAGATAATATCTGGGCATCATCTGTCTCGTGTTTATATTATTTCCTTGCCTGCTTTCCTTTATGGTGTGAATTCCAGTAACACGACGAGGAGGACGACGACACGGGTCAAATGTATTCGTCCGTAGAAGCCGAAGACAAACGAAATTTATTATACTCCCACCTTTAAATATTCTTATTAAATTCATCGCTACAACGGTAGACAATTTTCACTCAGGTTTATTTTTATGAGATCGCATACATTTGCAGATGGTGTTTGTAATGCCTTTTTGGGGGGCTAGATGTTTTTTTTTTTTTTTTTGTGTGAGTTGTTCAGCCCTGCTCAGCATGGAATTTATTTTGCTAAATTTATGTATTTAATGGATGGATACCTACTTTTTCTTCATGAACTTCAAGATAGCTCTTTAAAAGAATGGTATTTATGTAACGACTGCTCGTATTAC
The DNA here is from genome assembly GCA_945910035.1 of Brachypalpus laphriformis. Taxonomy (NCBI): domain Eukaryota; kingdom Metazoa; phylum Arthropoda; class Insecta; order Diptera; family Syrphidae; genus Brachypalpus; species Brachypalpus laphriformis. Next base: position 169,931,041 of record OX246754.1, read on the forward strand.
TTAGCACTAACAGTTAAGTAGAATAAAATATGAGATGCTACGTGTGGAGGCAAATCGCATGAGAAATTACTTTTAAGGGAGATTGCTTTGAAACGCGTTTAACAAGTAGACTGTCCCCAGGCTCAAGAGTATGCTTTAGTTTGAAGCATTAATGTTATTTTGCGATTCATGATCATCTAGGGTGTTTTTTAGATCCCCTCTGCAATTTCCTTCTTGAGCTCCTTCACGAGGTTGAAATATTAGTCTCATGAAATTTAATCCTAATTTACTTAAAATAAATGATGCAGTGGAGATTAAGTTTAGGTACACATGATCTTTTTGACTGATTTTGCCCACTGCCGATGCGCTGACTTCTCGTTCCATCTGTAAGTGTTTGCTTCAAATGTGGAATCCTACAGAAGGTGTTTGGGCCTTGAGTAATTTTTTACATTTCTTTTGTCGCAATTTCTCTGTCTTAAATGAACTTGTGCTCCGATACCCACCAGAGTATGATATTATTATGTTTGGACCCTTATAACTTACTTAGGTGGCGCTGCAGTTCGGGGTGAACCTGTGCCTCAACCAACAAGCTTCTCCATTTAGCTCAGTCTTTAGATAATTGCCTGCAGTTGCGCAATCCGAATAGGTTGAGGTCCCCTTGAACTTGTGCACGCCACCTACGGCGAGGAGACCCTCTACTGCGCCGTCCCTCCGGGTTAGATTCGAAGACTCTGCGGGCCGGAACGCTAGTGTCCATTCGCTCTACATGTCGTAGCCATCTCAAACATCCAATACGCAGTTTTTTGACTAGGTCGATGCCGCTGTACAGCTTGTATAGTTCGTCGTTGAATCTCCTCAAAACCCGTCAACGCAAATGGGACCAAATATCTTACGAAGTATTTTTCTCTCGAAGCGACCAAGGATATCTTCATCTGCTTTTAATAAAGTTCATGTTTCAGCACCGTAAAGCAGGACTGGGATGATCAGGGTCTTATACAGAGACTTCCTAGTTGTTCAAGATAGGGCTCTACTGTTGAATTGATTTATTAGCCCAAAAAAACAGCGATTGGGAAGAGCTATTCTGCGCTGGTGTCACTGTTCTGTATCTTGAGAAATTTGTAGGTACAGAACACAGAAGAAATACAGAATCTGTTTTGGACGTAAGATATAATCCAGTTGGTTATTACCCTGCTTCGTCTTAAGATTGAGCAAATACAGATTGTATCGCTCGCATAATTTCTATTCGAATGTTTGCAATGGCCGGATGTTCAGTCTAGCTTTCCATTAAAATGCTGATTTGAATAGATCAGATAATAAACCGTCATACTAGTCATTAAAATTATCCAAACTACTGACGGTAGTTAACTTGCTAGCCTTTGTGTGTTCACAGGAGTACCTACGCCTCCCATTGTTTGCTCCAAGTTGGTTGATGTCCCCTTCCACTTGTTCTTACCATTGAAAAATTGGTCTAGCTCTTCTGCGCACTCCCTCTGGGTTGCATTCGAAAATAATTGTTCATCTGCTCTACATAACCAATTAAATAATTAAGTACCCTCCTCACTAGGTCGATGTCGTTGTACAATCCGGTATTGGTTAAATCTTCTCTTCCATATACCGTCAACGCAGATAGGACCATAGACCACGCGATGAATTTTTCTCTCGAAGATTTTAACGTCAGTTTGATCCTGAGTTTATAAAGTCCACCGCACCATATAGATGAACTGGAATGATGCGTATTCTTTATAGTATCTTCTTAGTTCTTCTTGGCAGGACTCTGCTCCTCTATGCTGATGTCATTAGCAGAATTAACTGAGGAGCCTAGGTAAATAAATTCCTTCACCATTTCGAAGTTATAGCTATTCATCGTGACGGTTTGGTTTGTTTCGTGTTTTGTTGACGGCATATGATTTGACTCATCCTCATTTATAATGAAATCTATTGTTGCCCAGAGGAGTAAGTGGTCCAGGACCAATGAATATTAACACGTTTGCGGTTATAAACGAGTTATGTATTTTCTAAAAGAATTCATACAAAATTAGGAATATAATATACCAGATTACTTACTCTCGTGGTCCTCGTGGGTCTCCCCCAAGAAGTTGAACGTAAAATGGCCTGAAAGGCGGATATTATTCTTCTAGAACGATTTTAACGAATGACAGTTCTCTTAACGAATGAATTAGTTTGTTAAGCGGCTTCTGGATGGAGAGGCATTACAATGAGAACGTTCAGCGAGATAAAAAGTTTTTATAAACGGTAGAATAATAATTTTAATTGGGAACACTTATCTTAGCTGCTTCTGTTAATGCTAGCAAAGGTTTCGATAATTGCTCGCTTCGTTCTACTGACGAGGTCAATCGAGGTCAATATCACTATCATGTTTTAATGCTCTAAACATCAGTGAGTATTGACATCACCTCTAAGAATGTGAGGACAGAATTTCCGCTTACAATAATTGCAACGTCATAAGCCATAGACTGTCTATTGCGTCAGTGATTGAAGCACGTACTTATATAGTAGCAAGAAACTTGTACCAAAAATAAAGCATATCTCATCTAACAGAATGTACCAAAAAGCCATTATTGCTACATGAAAGAGATGTAGCCAAAATTAAGCCTTAATTGCATACGTTTACATTGACGTAAGCAACAAAGTCAATCTCCATAATCGCGTCGTTATACTATATGGCATACATTTTCCTGCAGTCAGATTTCCTTCGTCATCAACTACATATGAGTGACTCTTCATCATCCTTTAGCACAAGTGTAACTAGACATGTGTATATGCTAGTAATCGATCGGGAAATGGTTTTCCCTTCTCTAACACTTTTTGTTTTTTTTTTTTTTTTTTTTGTAAAAGCCGAACACATTTTACTGAAAATCCAATATAAACTTGAAAAAAAAGGATAATGTAATTTTTGATCCTGGTGCACATAAAGTATAGAGGGATGGTGACGGTTTAGTTGGGTGAAACAACCAGGAGTATATATAGGTTGAGGGTGGGAGTTGCTCGTTTGAGAAGTCATTTGTCATTTGCCACCAAGCGATAACACTTTCTGGTGAGGATTTATGAAAAACTTTTTAACTTAAACTTGAATGGGTTTCACCCAGTTAATGGATTTATGTTCCCGGTTTTATGCCGCGTTCGATGCTTCTTTTTTTTCGCTTGGTTTCTTTCGTTCTTCCTAACAAAATGTGCAATGTACGAACAAAATGGAACGGAAAGTATCCAGAATAGAAGTGAAATTTGTTTTGAGGGGATGTTCCTTGTACCTATGTATGTAATTCGAGGAAGGTGTAATGGAGTTGCTTGGCTTTGCAAACAAATATCGATCGATTTTACCAAGGGAGTACTTTTTACAACGATTCACTTTCAAACCTTTAAGCTGCAATTTAAAAGGGGGTTTCGTAGTTGGAATGTGAAGTAATCGCACAGAAGAGGTGGCCACAATCGTTGTGGTATTGCAACATTACTACCCATCCGACAAAGCTCGCGGGGACCGTGGCTGAAAAATATCTTTCTTATCGACCGACCGGCAGCGTTTGATATTCTACGTCTCTTTTCAACGTACGGGTAATGCTCTATGAGTGATGAAAAGACCTATTGATTGATTGATTTAGAATAGTAGCACTACTCTGACCCAAAAAGAAGTCCGTTGTACATTGACCTTTGAAAAATAAAAGAACTGGTGAGGTACAGTGGAAGATTTTTGCTATTCGAACAACATTGATTGACTTCGAAGACGAAGGAATGGCTCCGAACTAGTGCTGCCGTTTAAGAAAAAAAAAAAAATTATAGCAAAATATCGTTAAAGAAGCATACACCTTATATATTAATACGTGAACACGAAACTTATCGTACGTTTTTTTAGTATTTGTTATAAAAGGGGGGGATGAAATTTATATCATTCGAAAAGTACTATGCCATAGATGTGCAGAAAAAAAAAATTATCTGCATATGTAATATTTAAGTCAGGTAAATTCCCCTCCGTCGAATTTCGACCATACGCGATAATAGTATGTATTGATACACAGGGTATATCAGGTTACGACGTCAATCCAATCAATTTAAATTGATGGTTTGTGCAGGCCAATTGAATTATCTATAGCGGTGGCTTACCACATTGTGGATGCCAACCATTATTATAATGCGCTAAGTCAAATATTCATAAAATTATGCAAAGAGAATAAGCAATGTTGAATTTCCGATAAATTTTTTTTAATAAATTAAAGTTACCAAATACAGTATCCACTTTTAAAGATATATGTAGGCATCTATCTGCAACCATAAGCAAAAAGGTAATAACAGATGCATGAAACTACTTTATAAATTTTACTATTATATTTTTGCGACCTTATGTGGTTATGCTCGTAGTATGTTTCTACCAAACCGAATTGTAGAATCAAATGGGTATGTATCTTAGTAACAGAAATCTGTTTAAACGCATCTAATCTGGTTTTCGGAAGAAACATAGTTGTGTTACGTCCATAATTAGTTTCATTGATGACTTAAGACATCCAATGGATGAAGGAAAAGTGGAATTTTTAGTAGGTGCTCCTTTATTTTTTCAAAGCGTTCGATACTCTGAACTCTGCATTCTTGACTAGCGCAGCTAAGTTACTCTCGTACTATCTGACAAATAGAATGCAGGGAATGGAAGTAAATAAAGGCATATAGACAAAAGGGGGTTTTCTCTTAGATTTAGATTAGATTAAGAATTGTGTTTTTATTTCTATACAGTATTTTTTTAGCTTTACAAAACAATTCACAATAATAGACATTGGCATTTGCCGTCAGCTAAAGAAGAGAAATATTTAGTTAAATACATAAAGATAAGTACTAGAAATTTACAGGAATTAAGGAAATTTACAGAATTGAGAAAATTGGGCTAAATTCATCAAGTATTTTGATGCAGTCTGATGTTAAAAGGCTTCATTATTTATTTGCTGTTGGTATTTCCAGGCGGCTATACAGGTCATTTCAGTCTTGGCAATTTAGGATTAGGATGATTTCGTTTTCCGAGAGCATATATTTTCCCCAGTAAGCATGTCTTTTAGACTTTAAAATTGGACATATTCCGATGAAGTGGATTACATCTTCTTTCAAACGCAGGTTACATAGAGAGCACTATGCATTCTCCACAACTCTATGCGGCAGAAAATTTAGATGCAGCAGTTCACCTCTGGTCTTGAAAATCATTGAAATTTTAACCAAGCTGTTGGTTGCGGTCGTGAAAGAATTTTTCGTCTTAACCCTTTAGCTGCCATGGTCCAAATTGTACTTTGCTTTAAAATGCCACCATACAAAAAATCCACCCGAGAATTCTCGTGGTTGGCATTGAGACTGTAACGAAGTGACATGTTTCCCTACCTTCAATTATCAACCGAGAGGGAAAACAGGGTATACAGCCAGGTGTTTTGGCAGAGGACGACCCATGCCACCAAAATGGTTGCATACTTTCGGGCACCTCTACAAAGCCGACCCACTTATAAGGAAGTATGGTATACCCTAGGGCACGCCAATATAAAAGAAAGCCAGAAAGTCAACGAGTCGCAAACAACAACAAAACGCGAAGGAGTTTTAAAAAGTCACACTTCGTTCTTGCAAGGATATTCCACAAGTAAGAGAACGTAAGTGGCAGTTGGCAGAGTCTGCTCAGTGGTGATAAGGGTACCAATCCAGCGTACGTGGAACAGACTCTCCCCCGAATTCGGTCACCAATTTGGTTTTGGTTTTCGTGCCTTCACCCCAGTGAGTGGGTAGTCAGCTAAAGGTCCGTTTTGACTACAGCAACCGTCCCTTGATAAGTGTCCCCATTCCTTTGGGACAAATTCCCCAGACCGGCATTTAGCGGAGTGTTACCGCCAGCCTTTCCCGCTCCAAGCTTACGCTTGGCTCCCCTTCCTGAGAAGCAGCCCGGACCCTGCACACACATAGCCAGTCAGCCCGTGCCCTGCGCGGACTGATAGCCGGCCCGTGCCTTGCACGGACCAGCAGCCAGCCCGAGCCTTGCTCGGACCAGCCAGGGGGCCCGTGCCTTGCACGGACACCCAGCCAGCCCGTGCCCTGCACGGACATAGCCAGTCAGCCCGTGCCCTGCACGGACTGATAGCCGGCCCGTGCCTTGCACGGACACCCAGCCTGCCCGTGCCCTGCACGGACAAGCCCGTACCAGTACCGCGTGTGGACCGCACGACCTGTCAAGCCGTTCCAAGACACCGCAACCCCAGAGACCCGCCGAGGAGGCCAGTCCAAGCCTGAGCTGGGGGTTAAGTATTATTAGTGTAGAATTAAGTTTATTCCTGAATTGTTAAGTATAAGAGTTGTTATTCACTGAATATTGCATTGTTAAAGGGAACACTGTAACACTAGTCTCATAGTTTCAATAAAGTACCTCTTTCCCAAAGTTTTAGGGTATTTCTTTGGGGCTGACCCTGGAGCCGGCAAGCTCACCTCAGCCTTCGATAAAAAAGACCTTTACAATTGGCGCCCGAGCAGGGACCTCTGCAAGAGGTACCACCAGAACCAGATTAGCCGGAACCAGATTACACCGGAACCAGACCTCTGCAAGAGGTATCACCAGAACCCGACCTCTACAAGAGGTACCACCAGAACCCGACCTCTGTGAGAGGTATCACCAGAACCCGACCTCTGCAAGAGGTACCACCAGAACCAGACTAGGCGGAAACAGATCATACCGGAGCCCGACCTCTGCAAGAGGTACCACCAGAACCAGACTAGCCGGAACCAGACCTCTGCCAGAGGTATCACCAGAACCAGACCCCTGCAAAGGGTAAAACCAGAACCAGACCGAACCAGAACCCGACCTTTAAAAAAGGTATCACCGTGAAACCAGAACCAGCCCGTATTAGAACCATGGCACCCGGAATGGACGACGCCCCAGCCCCGTCAGCAGATGACGAGCTCGCTTCTATGAATATCGGCTGGATCTACTTGTTAAGCAAGGCAGAGCTTACGACCACAATGGCCGACAAAGGGTTGGACACTACGGGGACATTAAAGGAACTACGGCAGCGGATGAGCCAATACCTGAAGGATGCTCGAACCCGCAGGTCGACCCAGAACCTCTGCGCGGAGTGGGAAGACCGCATCCAGGAAAGAGAGTTCGCCGAAGCCGAACCCATTGCGGGACCCACCGAGTCCAAAGGGCCTACACCGCTGTATGTTGAAACTCGCTTCCCGGTCCCGATGGATAGCCAAGTGAAGTATCCAGGACCGACCTCCAGGCCCGTGGGGCTGGAGGAGCCGATGGCGACAGCGAGTCCCCTGCAACCCGAACCACAGCGTAAGCTGGTCCTCAGCTATGAGGCCGAAATAATGAATACTGTCCGCAAGTGGGGCCTGAGATTTGACGGGTCAGGAAACCCGCACGAGTTCATTGAGCGGCTCGAGGAATTAGCCCAGTGCTATGACATTCCGTTAGATCACCTACCCCGTACACTTCCCGAGATCTTCCGAGGGACGGCCCTGGAGTGGCTCCGAATTTACCGAAGAAATTGGAAGACCTGGGAAGATTTCCGGCAGGCTTTCCTCCGGTACTACCTCCCAGCCCGCTTCGTCAGCAAGTTAGAAGACGAAATCATGCGGAGACGGCAAGGGCCACGGGAGAAGGCTAAGGAGTACATACGGGCATATCAGTACCTGATCCGGCAGCATCCCCAACTGGAAGGTACTAAGAGCGTAGAACGAATCTACGATAACCTCCGGCCCGAGTACCGGTTGTACATCAAGCGCCGAGATTTTGAGACGCTGGGAGAGCTGATGGAACTCGCAGAGGAATATGAGTTCATAAGGAGCGTAGAAAAGGCCAGTAGACCGCCGGCCGTTCCAAACCATCCCTCGAGACTCCAACCCGTCAAGACTCTACCTGCACAGATCATCTACGATCGCAACACGCACTGCTGGAATTGCAAGCAACATGGGCACCGCCAGCAAGGATGCCGTCAACCGTTCCGCCTCTTCTGTTCCCATTGTGGAGAGGACGGAAGAATGACGAGGGACTGTCCGTGTCACAATACATCGAGTGCACCAACGCCAACAAGACTCCTCAGCGCAGCAGAAAGCCGACATACATATCCGAGGGCGCCCCCGAAACAGCAGCCTGAAGCTGTCAACAAGATGAAGCTTTCTTCACCACCGTCGATACCGCTGCTAGAGTGCGACCTATCAACGCGACCAGTGAAGCTACCGCACCGGATCCCGCCCGTACTGAGATCGTCACTGTCGTCAACGCCGCAGTCATTAGAAGAACCTCCATTACCGATGACATCAGTGCCGCCAGAGTTGCGAAACTCCAATTGGCTGCACCCACCAAATGTCATACCACCGCCGTCACCGTCATCGCTGCTACCAGAACCGTCATCACCGTCGACATCAGTGCCACCAGAGTTACGAAACTCCAATTGGTCGCACCAGCCATACGTCAAACCACCGCCGTCACTGTCCCTACCGTTGTCACCACTATCCCGAATGACATCCGTGTCGTCAGAGTTGTCAAACTCCAAATTGTCGCCACCATTAGATGTCATACCACCGCCGTCACCGTCATCACCGTTGCCAGAAGTATTGTCACCGTTACCAGAACCGCCGTCACCGATACCAGAACCGTCGACATCAGTGCCGCCAGAGTTGCAAAACTACAACTTGTCGCCACCGTCAGATGTCATACCGCCGCCGTTACCGTCATCACCGTTACCAGAACCGCCGTCACCGATACCAGAACCGTCATCACCGTCGACATCAGTGCCGCCAGAGTTGAGAGATGCCAACTTGTCGCCACCGTCAGATGTCATACCGCCGCCGTCATTGCGAAGTGTTGCACAAACACAGTCAGACGAGAAAACAATGCTGGTGCCATTTCCACCAGCAAGTCTACCGTTATCCGATATGCCGATTCCTAGACCAGGATCATTGAGACCATTGCCGACACAAGAGAGCGAGCCCTCACCATCAATAGGCTCAACGTTAACCATGGCCAAACCGGCACTGTCAAAACCTCCGCCATGGTCTAAGGTTGAAGCACTCCTCTCACCGTTGCCACCAAAGACACCGACGTCACCATCGTACATCAGATTACGATGGTCGCAGCCCCGACCGCCTGAATTCCTGCAGAAACCGCCATCATTAGTGCTATGATTAGTTTTTATTGTAGTCTTAATCTTTATAAGCATCCATTTTTAGGTTAATTTTTTTTTACTTTTATCATCCTGAAGTTATATTGTTATCCTCCTGAAGTTTTTAATGAACGTTTTCATGAAGTAATTTATATTTTTCCTTACAAGAGAAATAAGTAAACGACGAGAAGGTTCCCGTCTGCCGAAGAAGGAGGGAAATGTAACGAAGTGACATGTTTCCCTACCATCAATTATCAACCGAGAGAGAAAACAGGGTATACAGCCAGGTGTTTTGGCAGAGGACGACCCATGCCACCAAAAGGGTTGCATACTTTCGGGCACCTCTACAAAGCCGACCCACTTATAAGGAAGTATGGTATACCCTAAGGCACGCCAATATAAAAGAAAGCCAGGAAGTCAACGAGTCGCAAACAACAACAAAACGCGAAGGAGTTTTAAAAAGTCACACTTCGTTCTTGCAAAGATATTCCACAAGTAAAAGAACGTAAGTGGCAGTTGGCAGAGTCTGCTCAGTGGTGATAAGGGTACCAATCCAGCGTACGTGGAGCAGACTCTCCCCCGAATTCGGTCACCAATTTGGTTTTGGTTTTCGTGCCTTCACCCCAGTGAGTGCGTAGTCAGCTAAGGGTCCGTTTTGACCACAGCAACCGTCCCTTGATAAGTGTCCCCATTCCTTTGGGACAAATTCCCCAGACCGGCATTTAGCGGAGTGTTACCGCCAGCCTTTCCCGCTCCAAGCTTACGCTTGGCTCCCCTTCCTGAGAAGCAGCCCGGACTCTGTCCGGACTTGCCAGTCAGCCCGTGCCTTGTACGGACTAATGGCCGGCCAGTGCCTTGCACGGACACCCAGCCAGCCCGTGCCTTGCACGGACATAGCCAGTCAGCCCGTGCCTTGCACGGACTGATAGCCGGCCCGTGCCTTGCACGGACCAGCCAGGGGGCTGGTCATGGTCTAGCATTCGATATGTAATCCTAGCTTCACTTTGCTGTGCTTTCACTCTAAAAACAAGACGCGTACACACCTCGATAGTAATGAATATCTTTTGCAGTGTACTTTTCTAAGCTTCTGGATTATAATCTGGTAGAGGCAAATTATGCTGGTTCCTTTACCTGGACCATTCCTTAAAAAAAAGAGACTTTCGATGTATAAGTGCTTTGCAATAATGTATGGGAGGCGGTAGCTGGGCAGCGCCATTACTTTCAAGATATAGAGTAAATGTGGTCTAAGCGTGAAGATGTACAAAGGAGGCAGTCCAGTTTCTTGGTGTAACACATGTTACACCTAGAAACTCGACTGCTTTAGTTCGGCATGTTTCTGACAGACGAAATATTTTCTTTAAAAATTATCTGAGCGATTTCTACACCTCTTCATACTGCGCGACACCCCAGACTTGTGCTGCGTAGCACATGATGGACAGCATGGTGGCTTCGAAGATTTTAAACTTAGAGCTCGGATCGACTTTCTTTTTACTTAACAGACCCCTCCAGTTGCAATTTGTTGCCCTTTTAACTTCCCCAGTGAGCCTGTCTTATAGACTTTAAAATTGGACATATTCCGATGAAGTGGATTACGTCTTCTTTCAAGCGCAGGTTACATAAAGAGCACTCTGCATTCTCCACAACTCTATGCGGCATGAAATTTAGATGCAGCAGTTCACCTCTGGTCTTGAAAATCATTGAAATTTTATCCAAGCTGTTGCGGTCGTGAAAGAATTTTTCGTTCTAAGGTCATAGTCTAGCATTCGATATGTAATTCTAGCTTCACTTTGCTGTACTTTCACTCTAAAAGCAACACGCGTACAGTCCTCGATAGTAATGAATAGCTTTAGCAGTGTACTTTACCAAACTTCTGGATTATAATCTGGTAGAGGAACATTATGCTGGTTGCTTAACCTGGACAATTCCTTTAAAAAATGAGATTTTCGATGTATTAAGAGCTTTGCAACAATGTATGGGAGGTGGTAGCTGGGCGACGCCATTACTTTCAAGATATAGAGAAAATGTAGTCTAAGCGTGAAGATGTACAAAGGACGCAGTCCAGTTTCTAGATGTAACATGTAGCTCGGCATGTTTTCCGGCAGACGAAGCATTTTCTTTAAAAATTATCTGAGCAATTTCTACACCTCGTCATACTGCGCGTTACCCCAGACTTGTGCTGCGTAGCACATGATGGGCCGCGTGGTGGCTTCGAAGATTTTAAACTTAGAACTCGGACCGACTTTCTTTTCACTTAGCAGACCCCTCCAGTTGCAATTTATTGCCTTTTTAGCTTCCTTAAGTTTTTCGCCAAGATGATTTTTAAATGATAATCGAGGTGTTATGATTACCCCCAAATACTTATACTCCTTCACAACTTCGAGCTCTTCATTTTCCCAAGTCCATTTTTCCTCCGTCGAGTACCGACCAAATCCATTTCGGAACACCATTATTTTAGACTTGCTTGTGTTGACTTTGAGCTTCCACACCTCCCAGTATTGATGTAGCCTATTTATCATCATTTGCATAGTTATTGGTGATTCCACTAAGATAACGATGTCGTCCGCGTAGAGAAGGAGCTTTATACGAAGTCCATCAAACTCGATTTCTCCTGATAAAAATGTTGTGAGGTCATCTAAATACAAAAAAAGAGAAGTGGACTCAATAGGCAACCCTGTTTAACTCCCATATGCGATTCGAACCAATTGGATAGTTTATTACCATCCCATACTGAAGTCCTATTTTGCTCGTAAAGGTTTCGAAATTATCTGATCATTTTCGTTGATAGTCCTATATTACTCAGCTTACAAAGAAGAGCTTTTATATCAATGCTGTCGAAAACCTCCTTAAAGTCCACGAAGAACGCATAGATCTTTATTCCTTTCTCCAGGTACGCTTGAGCTATACTCGTTAATGCGAAGATATTGTCTACTGTTGAATCATTTTTCCTAAAGCCCGTTTGGAGTTCACTCAGCACATCATGTTCACATACCCAATTGGTAATACGTTCTAATATGACTTCTGTGAATATTTTTGCTATTGAATTCAGAAAGGATATTCCTCTATAATTATTTGGTTCTCTCGCGTCGGCTTTCTTAAATATGGGCAAAATTATGTTCCTTTTGAAGCTTCCAGATATTTCACCCGTGTCGAAAAAATGGTTGTATACTAGAGTGAGCTTTTCGAGGAATTCGCTGGTAGCAAATTTGAAAAATTCGTATGGGATACGATCTTCACCTAGAGTTTTATTCAGATTGCACCTGTGCAATACCCTACAGACATTCTGAATCGTGATCGTTCGGGATTTTCTCTTTCCGCAGGGCTTATCCGCTCACGCAACTTCATTGCTACACTATGAGTAAGTGCTTGCTCTCTGGCAGGTGCCTACATATATCTTAATAGTACATCGGTGGTCCACATCGCGGGTTAAAAGGATTTCACACTATGGGCATTCTTCGACTCATACACCGGATGGCCTTCCATGCGGGATTCTGTTCAACGGGAAAACCTGGCGTTCCAGTTTGTATTTTCTCAGTCATCCTGAACAATTTATTACATTTTTTTCAAATTCAATTTATTTATTTATTTATTTCTTCTTCAATGTAAAATGTATTGTTACATTGTTCATCTTAAAAAAATAGCAACAACATAACGTAACGTATTGTATAATCTAGGTGCCACTGATGTATAAAAAATATACCTTTGAGTAACTTGCAGGGGTTGTAAATAATTTATAAAAGCACCTCCTTAACAAACTATACAATATAGTAGCTTAGATTGAATCAAACCATAATAAATAGTCTCCAGTAATTGCCGACAGCAGATATTTCTTAAGTGATACATAGCATAAGTGGTTGAAAGCATTTTTTTTTTTAAGAGCTAGGCTATGTGCTTTCCAGTTAATTTTACTATCAATAGTTAAACCAAGATACTTAAGCTCATTTACATGTTCGATACGGAAACTCTTAGAAGAACATTATACATTCACATAATTAGCTGGATTGGATCAAAAAGGGGTAGATTGAAAAACATAACTTATGTTTTTGCACTTATAACAAGTTTATAATTGTTAAAGTAATTCTAAATCGTGATTTATATCAGCAATGAGGTCTAAAACTGATGAACTAGAACATACACAATATATATCGTCAGCAAAACCAGTTACTTTGCCTTTTAAATTTAAATTAAATATAGAATTAATACATACAGGTACAAAATCGGTCCAAGCACTGATCCTTGAGGCACTCCAATGTTTATATTACGGCTTTCACTAAAGACATCACATATTTTCATCCTCCGCTTTCTAACTTCAAGAAATGAAGAAAACCAGTCAAGAATGAAACCTCTGAAGCCAGATTTTTTTAATATTTTTAATACGATAATATGGTCCTTTGTATCGAAAGCTTTAGTTATATGTAGCAAAATATCTTGGTTTGTATCGTACTCCTTCGTTTTGTGCATATAGATTTGTCTGAAATCATATACATATCTCAAACCCAATTTGGTGCCAACAATTAAAAAAAAACTTCGACAGGTGTAGGACTATGCCTATAAGCTCTGCGAACTTTACTCGTTGCTTCTGATCTTCAACCCGTTTTCAAATATCTGCAGCTAAACATGTTCTGCGGTATTCCTTTGACCCCTCTGCAATACTTTCTGCTCCGGTAGTACATTTTCTTAACATTCCAGTGGTCATTTATGTTCACTGAGCGGGTATTAGGTGGCCGACTGCGAAAAATAATACGGCTATCTGATGATCAGTGCGGGTTTGTCTCGGGTAAATCAACCACAGATGCAATCCAAAGTATAAGGATCATAATGGAAAAACATCGTGATTCCTTAAGGGATTTGCATATTGTATTGGTTGACTTTGAAAAGGCATTCGACAGACAACCACGAGATCTGATATGGGTGGCGCTAAGACATCGAGGGGTTCCAGAAACCTATGTACAGATGATCATGGACATGTACGAAAGAGCAAAGACAAAAGTAAGATGTCCCGCTGGAGTAACCGAAGAGTTCCCAATCAAAGTCGGGGTGCACCAGGGAAGCGTTTTAAGTCCTTTGCTCTTTATTACAGTCCTTGATTATCTGCTTGAAGGTAAAGTGATGGACCCCAAGGTACATCAGTTATTCTTTGCTGACGATGGAGCCATCATAAGTGAGGATCCTACATCCCTGCAACGAGCACTTGATGTGTGGGTGGACCTTTTGGAGGGAAATGGGTATCGCATTAGTTCAAAAAAGACAGAGTACTTGTGCTGCCCGTTCTCTGATCCACTCAGGCCTATTCCAGACATTTATTTGAATGGAACAGTGCTTCCCAAGTGCGAAAAGTTCAAATATCTGGGATCTATGATCAATAGCAAAGCAACTTGTGATGACGACATCAATCATCGTGTAAGCGTAGGGTGGATGAAGTGGCGAGAAAATTCCGCTATCTTCTGTGACAGAAAAATGCCCCCTAAGTTGAAAGGAAGGCTCTACACCGCGGTTGTACGTCCAGCGCTCACATACGGTTCACAATGTTGGACGATGTACAAAAAGTATGAGAGTAAATTAACGGCAGCTGAGATGAAGATGCTTCGCATGACAGCAGGAGTGACAAAGCTTGATCGAATAAGAAGTTCGAAGATCCGTGGAAGCTTTCACATCAAGGAAACCATCGTACACAAATTAGAGCGCGACCGGTTCAGCTGGTATTGCCACGTTCAAAGAAGAGCTCATTTGAACCCTGTTAAAAAGGCAATATCTATGCACGTTCCAAAGACATCGCGATGTAGGAAAGGCAGGCCTATAAACGCCTGGATCAGACAAATGCGACGACATCGGCATTTCATTGGCCTCAGTAACCGAGTGATCCAAAATCGGCAGGCCTGCCGATATTTTCTGAGGTCAAATAGGCGAACCCCACAGGCGGATCAGTAGAAATGCAGTGAAGTGGGAGGGCTGTGATCCCTTGTTTTCGGATCATAGCCTCGCTGATAAAAGGAAGAAGAAGAAGAAGAAGAAGATTTATGTTCGCGCTGTAAATTGCTTCTGTTTCTTAAGCAAAATGCAAGATTAAGTGCAATGTACCATTTGCATCTTAGTGTTCCAGTGAAGCATTTTCCAAAAAAACATCTGTACAAACCGTTAACATAAAAAATGCACATCCTATAACTCCTACAACATATTCTATGTTGGTAGCCGTCGTTTAACTTATCCATTGACTTTCATTGGTTTCTAGATTTCAAAATGATGGAGCAGTCTCGTAATTCTGGTTAACGATTATTCACTTCAACATAAAGGTATCGCCCGAAGCACTACCATTTGCAATGGCATTTGAGAATTCATATCCTTTTTATAGCCTACATACTTTGTCATTTCATTTTTATAAATTATTCTCATGCTCTTATCTTCCACACTTGATTCACTGCACCATATAACACGTATGAGCACATTTAAATGTATGTGTCGATGAAAATTTCATTAAGTGTAATCTTTTATGCAGACACCAAAGTGGAAAATTCAAAACCATTTTGGAATAATCGAGAAACGAATGTTGCGTCCTTAGTTTTTTTTTTTTGCGCACCAATGCGATTTTGGGGAACAATCTAACTTGGGCAATCTATTGCTGAACAAGAAAAATTAAAGTTTTAGATATCCACCTGAGAGAGATTTAATAGACCATGAAAACTAGTTAGACTACGAGTGAATCCCTGGCAATAAATTATTCAAGTACTGCGAAAAAAATATAGGAACCACTGTCATTGCCGCAAGGATTAAATATGTATTATACGACAAGCATAGATTATAACGTATGAATGATATAAATAAAGTAGAGGATAAAGTAGAAAAAAAAAAGAAATTAAATAAATCCTTTCATTTATTATTACTAAATGGATTGTATTTTAAATTGAATTTTCGAAGCTTTTTTTCCATGTAGGCGGTATCTAGTATGATACAAGGCGTCTGAAATTTACTTCAATTGGCCATATTATGCGGATTATGCAACATCGGCTACAGTTTCAGTTCGGACTTATCGATCGGACTTGAATTAAATAATATTTTTTTTCGTCCAGAAGCGACTGAATAACGAGATTTGGAGCAGTTAAATTTAAAAAAAAAAGTCTAGTAAATACGGGGTGTTTCATTTTAAGGACAATAAAGCTGGAAGGGGACCTTACATCACATATCCTGTGATACCAGTAGAACGACTATAGTCCGAAGGTCTTACTTACTTACGTAGGTGGCGCTACAGTTCGGGGTGAACCTGGCCCTCAACCAACAAGCCTCTCCCTCTACTGCGTCGTCCCTCGGGGTTAGATTCGAAGACTCTGCGGCCCGAGCGTTGGTGTCCATTCGCTCTACATGTCTTAGCCATCTCAGACGTCCAATACGCAGTTTTTTGACTAGGTCGATGTCGCTGTACAGCTTGTATAGTTCGTGATTGAATCTTCTCCTCCAAAACCCGTCAACGCAAACGGGACCGAAAATCTTACGAAGAATTTTTCTCTCGAAGCGACCAAGGATATCTTCATCCTCTTTTAATAAAGTCCATGTTTCAGCGCCGTAAAGCAGGACTGGGATGATCAAGGTCTTATATAGAGTCTCCTTAGTTGTTCGAGATAGGGCTTTACTGTTGAATTGCCTTATAAGCCCAAAAAAACAGCGATTGGCAAGAGTTATTCTTCGATTGATTTCTGCACTGATTTTGTTAGAAGAATTTATAGCAGAGCCAAGGTAGACAAAGTCCCTTACTACCTCGAAGTTATAGCTGCCCACGGTGACGTTTTGTCCAATTCGTCGGTGTTGGTTTTCCCTTCTAGTTGACAGCATATACTTGGTTTTGCCCTCGTTTATCGCCAAACCCATTTTGGCCGCTTCCGCCTCAATGCTTGTAAAAGCACCGGTGACAGCCCGCTGAGATCTTCCAATAATGTCTATATTGTCGGCGTATGCAAGCAGTTGTACAGACTTGTAATAGATTGTGCCTCCGGTGTTGGCTTGTGAGTTCCGCACAATCCGTTCAAGTACAATATTGAAGAAGTCACATGACAGCGCGTCACCTTGTCTAAAGCCTTTTTTGACATCAAAGGTCTCGGTGAGGTCATTACCGACCTTGATGGAGCAGCGAGCGTTCTCCATCGTCAGCCTGCACAGACGGACAAGTTTGGCAGTGATGTCAAAACTAGACATGGCTCTATAAAGCTCTTCTCTATAGATGCTGTCATAGGCGGCCTTGAAATCGATAAAGAGGTTGTGAGTATCGATTTGGAATTCTTGGGTTTTCTCCAGGATCTGCCGAAGTGTGAAGATTTGATCGATGGTGGACTTTCCTAGCCTGAAACCGCACTGATAGGGTCCAATCAGGCTGTTGATAAAAGGTTTCGGGCGTTCACACAATATCGCAGAAAAGATCTTGTATGCGATGTTGAGAAGACTGATGCCTCTATAATTGGCGCAGTTGAGGGGGTCTCCTTTCTTGTGGATCGGGCAAACGATGCTGAGATTCCATTCATCAGGCATACACTCGTCTGACCAAATATTAGAAATGAGTTGGTGTATGCACTCTACCAATTCATCCCAGCTGCCTTGAAAAGTTCGGCCGGTAAGCCGTCAGGTCCAGCAGCCTTGTTCGATTTTAGCTTGGATATTGCTATCTTCACTTCGTTTTGGTCAGGTGGACGGAAATTTTGACTATCATCGTCTATGTTGAATGGTTCATTCTGCCTGACAGCGGGATGTTGGTCTTCGTCGCCATTATACAGTCTGCAGAAGTAGTTTTTCCATATTCTCAGCACCGACTGTGATTCTACTACGAGGTTTCCATTTTCATCTCTACAGGTTTCTGTACGGGTATTACTTCTCTGGCACGTTCTTTTTACCTTTTGGTAAAACTTCCGTACATTGTTCCTGGAGTATAGACTCTCGATATTCTCAAACGCGCGCTTCTCATGCTCTTTCTTCTTCTTTTGGAGAAGCCGATGTTCTTCCCGTCTCTTTTGCTCGTAGAGCTCACGAGCAGCTCTCGTCTTCCTTTGCAGCGCCGCTTTGTATGCCTCTTGTTTTGCTGCATGCACTCGCCGGCATTCTTCGTCAAACCAGGGGTTTCGCGGTGGTGGTCGAGCGAGACCCAGCACATCAGTCGGGGCGTTTCTGAATGCATGTTGGCAGCGTTGCCACTGGTCTTCGGTACTTGATGCTGGCGGCAAAGGGGTGATTGAGAGATTTCAGGATACGCGTTCAGCGAAGAGTCTGGCGGTCTCTTGCGATTGTAGCTTTTCGACGTTAAATTTTCTCACAGTAATTCTTCTTTGTTGCTCAGATTGGGATATCCGCATTCGTACCTTGGCTACAACAAGGTAATGATCCGAGTCTATGTTGGCCGGTCGGAAGGTCCAGACATCCAGAATACTGGAGGCATGCCTTGCGTCGATCGCAATATGATCAATTTGGTTGATCGTGACATGATCATTGGACCGCCATGTCTGCTTATGAATGTCGAGATGAGGAAACCATGTGATTGCTATGGTGACATTTCGCTCCACAGCGAAATCAATTAGCCTTAGTCCGTTATCAGACGTGGTGTCGTGTAGGCTATGCTTACCGACTGCCCTACCAAAGACGTCCTCCTTTCCTATTTTGGCGTTAAAATCGCCCAATACGATTTTAACGTCGTATTTAGGACATTGCTCGTATGTTTTGTCTAGGAGCTCGTAGAAACACTCTTTGGTGGCAGGGTCCTTTTCTTCTGTGGGGGCATGAACACATATTAGGCTTATGTTGGCGAATTTAGCCTTGATCCGGATAGTCATAATACGCTCGCTCACGTGTCGGAAGCTTAAGACTTCTTGCCGAAGTCTGCCGCGTATGACAAATCCGCATTCGAATAAGCGTTGCCTGTTGCCTCTGTAGCAATCACCGTAGTAGATGTCACAGTTTTTCATCCTCTTTTTGCCCGGCCCATCCCATCGCACTTCCTGGATGGCGGTAATATCTGCTTTATAGCAGTCTAGGGCCTCTGCTAGTTGTTCGGCTGCACGTGGTCTGTAAAGGGACAGAACATTCCACGTACAGATCCGAAGGTCGTTGTCCTTATTTCGTTTGCTGGGGTCGTCATTAGTTGAGTCATCCTTATCCGAGGCTTTTGGTTGTTTCGGAACCATGCGCTTTTTACGTGGTAGGGAAGTTACCCCGACGGCACAACCCCCAACCTGAAGGGCCAGTTCCTTAATTTTTCCCCTAGGACGAGGGGCCGGGTACACCGGTGCCAGTAGTCCACTACGGGAGTATGAGCGCTGCCGTTGGCCCATTAAGGGCTACTCCGCCACCATCTCTATTCCAATGTCCTGACCAACATTGGAAATTCCTTACCGACCTGTGATCCGAATACGTCGAAGCAGCTCGCGCAAGGTATTCACTAAGTTCAACCTAACTGGAACTATAGACGCCACCGTTGACTCCGTCTAGGGAATTCGTCCGCTGCCGCCTGGAACAGGAAAAAGTGCTCTAGTGAAAATAGCACTCTTCCCCCCCTCTCTCATCTGCTGCCACCAAGAATCCGCCAAACGGGGTCCGAAGATCGGGTTTAGTTATTTATGAAAGTGTAACAAGAGCAAGCCGTCTTTGTTCTTTATTAAAATAAAAATATTTGGCGCAATAGCTCTTTAAAGTGCCAGGGCCTAGCTTCTCGCAACCACTCATGTTGTGTGCGTTATATTTTCCACACGAATGGAAGGGACCTACAGTTTACTGCCGAATCCGAACGGCGATTTGAGAAGCTTTTTTAGACAACAATACTCTCGGATGTTTGTCAGACGCTCGCGAGAGGTGGGACCGTGAAAAAACTTTTTTGTATTTTCTGGGATTCGAACTTGGAACCTCATGCGTAGTGATCCGACACACTAACCACTTACGCCACGGCGCCCACAATTAAAATGACGTAATTAATAAATGAAGTAAATAAAAATGTTTTCATTGATCCCTTGGCAAGACCTTTACTTTTCAGAACTTGAAGTAACTCCATCGAAGAATACCAGTTGCCTTGATCACAAGCGCTGCCCTAGTTGGTACTGGTTTCTTTCGATTTTCGTCTGTGAGGTCAAATCCGTCAGAGCCTTAGTGTAGAGTACGTCCATAACTGTACGAGATGTACTCGTATATTATAGATGCTGTAACGACTGCCTAACACCGTGCTTTCCCTTATAAGCGGGGAGAAGAGTGTAGTCAGGAGAATAGGCTTAAATAAAACAAGTTGTTTTAGTTTTACTTCTGATTTATTCTTACTTTAAGGCCCGCTGTCTCAATGCTTGGTTGTGACCGTTCGAGTTGAATTCTAAATCTATTCGAAATCAATTTTAAATCTATTCTAGATCTATTCTTAATCTATTCTCGTTTATTTCTACCTATCCTCCGCCTCATACAGTATATCGGTTTCATCCCTATCATGAACATATAACATTAGGTACATTAAGTACTGCCTTTGATCCTTTATATACACCGTACCTGATCACAAACGTAACCCGTCATAAACGGCCTTCCCATGCTTTTGTATTGGGAAAACCCATTATGGGGTTTTGTAGACTGTCGTAAAGTATTTCCGGCGACCGTGTACCGTCGGCGATCCGTTCACAAACTAAGGCTCAACAATGGAAGATGCAGTAAAATCGCAAAGAGCTTTAATTTTTTTCTTGTCGAAAGAGGGAGTAAAATCCTCCGATATTGTACTGCGTTTGCAAGGAGTAGGTATTTGGTGATTCCGCAGAATCGAAAAGTACAGTTTACCCTTGGGTTGATCGTTTTAAGACTGGAAGGACATCGCTCGAAAACGATCCCCGTAGTGGTCGCCCCAGCAGCTCTGTCACCGAAACAAATATCGCTTCTGTGGAAAACCTGTTGATGGAAGACAGACGAATAACCATTCGAGAGATTAGTGGTAAACTTGGCGTCGGTGTGCGGCAAGTTCATGAAATTCTGCACAATCCTTTGGGAGTGAATAAGGTTTCAGCACGTTGGGTGCGTCGTCTATTGGGCCCGGAACAAAAACTGAACCGAGTCGAAACTTGCTGTCACCTACAGAAGTTATTGGCCGTTTATGGTGATTCTTTTGGCATCGGCTAATAACAACGGATGAAACCTTCCTTTCTTGATCCAGAAACAAAAATTAATCGAAAGAATGGCGAAAGCCTATAGAAGGGCCACTAGTTAAGGCGAGTGCGGTTCCGTCGGTCGGCAGGGCTATGATAACGGTTTTTTGGGACTGTGAAGGCATAATATTGATAGACTACCTAGCAAAAGGTGCAACAATAAATGCTGAATACTATTCCAATTTATTGAAAGGTCCATTACGCCAAGCTTTAATTAAAAAACGGCCGGGAAGCTGCACGCGCGACCATTGCTGCAACAAGACAATGCAAGACCACACTGCTCGCGAAACAAAGGACGTTCTGATCGATTTGGGAATTACTGCCACATCCACCCTATTCGCCTGATCTAGCGTCGAGTGACTGTCACCTGTTTTCAGAATTGAAAAAAACCTTTGCATGGCGTTCCTTTTAAGGACTTAAATAAGGTGAAAGCCAGTGGATAAAAGACACTACCCAAACATTCTTTGAAGATGGGTTAAAGAAGCTTGAACACCGCTGGGAAAAATGTATTCAGTTGAATGGAAATTATATTGAAAATGTAATATCAAAGAAAGTTAAATAAAGCTTTTATAAATGAATTCCTAGCACTTTGGAAGCACCGCTCGTATATACACTTTAGTACTCTGAACGGTACTAGCACATTGTCAACTATTGCACAAGCTCCAGCGGATTAATTGTTTGAGCATTCCTTTTTATTTTTTCAATAATTTCTGAAACTGCACATGCTGGGTTTAATTCTTTACGAGCATTGTGGTCCTCGAAGTTATGAAATCGAAAAGCTACAATTAAAGCGAAAAATCTTCTCTTAAACTTCTATGCTTTAAAAATGTCTCAATCGGAACCATGTTCTGTAAACAGTGAAAATATAATCTCCCGATTAGATTTGACGATAGAACTATAAGCCAACAGAAACAAAAAAATCCTCCAACCCCACTTGATTACATTCTCTAAAAGTGCTTTGTTCAGATGGATGCTTTTCTTGTAGTCGCACCAGCTTTTTATTAGTCCATGTAAGAATATCATTTAACATGCGGTTGCCACAGATAATCTGACGTGCTTCTAGATAGCTTGTTGACTCAGCTTGACTTGACGATAACCTCACAGAAGATAAACGTAATATGGTATATCTTAAGGATTTTCTGGCCCAATCGTATCTCTAACGAACACCTTTACGAAAGAACGGGTCAGGAACCAATAGACACAACCATTCAACGGCGGAAGTGCCAGTGGATTGGTCGCACGTTCCGTAAGGGTGACAGCTCCATAGCGAACCATGCTATGCAATGGAACCCTTTAACTCAGGATGGCAGAAGACCTGGCGGTCCGAGGAGAACATGGCGCAGAACAGTCGAGAAGGAGGCACGGCAGTTAGGGAAAAGTTGGGGAGAACTCAGACACATTGCCAGAAACCGTACACGATGGCGCGTAGGCGTAGTAGAGGCCCTATGACCCACAAGGGGATACAGGACATAAGTAAAGTAAGTATGGATAGGAGTTCGTTCATATCGGATAGGTGGCGTTTCCAAGCATTTGATTCAATTCGTTTCCATAACGTCAGTTTGAACTTCTTATTACACTCGGCAGATGGATCCGTAGAATATTCAGAAAACGCTCCATGATTACTCAAGTTATAAATAGTCTTCAACATCTCATAATACCTCCCCCACAATTGGATTACATTGCTCTTTCTCCTTATCAAACTGGCCTAAATTATTCTCTTTGTGTTATTATTCCTTAGTACTAAACAAAATTCTCATTTGTTAGTCGCAGCAAAGCACGTCGGGTACCATCGGTTCAGCTGTTTGCCCACTACTTTAGTATTATAGTACTCTACTACTAATTTTTGTTTATATATATACTTACGATTGGACCACTTACGCACTGTAGGCCGGCACAAAACTCTTCTCTAATAGGATTAGCCCCAGTATTTCACACTATGGGACATTCTTCGACCTGTACCCCGGATGGCCTTCGGCCTCACATCGAGGTGCTCAAGGGCGCCGCTATGCGACATGTAACAAATTTCGCATTAAATTTAAGGGATTTTAAAAATCTCGAAAAAACCTTTTTTTTCGAGAATTTTTGTACTTTCTAGATTTCGAACCATTCAAAGTTTTTACATTTAAGATTAAATGAAATTGATTTTCAAAATTTTTTTCGTTCTATATTCTAATTGTCCTATTTAACGTCATAATCCCAAAAACATGTTCTAAAATAAAGTCACCGACATCCCCTATGAGTCAAATGGACTCACTCCGTTGTCAATACACAACTTTGCAAAAGCTGCACACATACGTTTTATTGCTCACGCATTTACAGCATCATTAAAGAAAAGTACACAGATGTGCAGTGCTGCAATAGTCGTGAAAACAAACAATTGGCGACCAACGGTTTAGAATGGTTATGTTATTCCCATATTGAAGATTAAAAACTTAATAACCTTTTTGTTTATAAATATTGTTATATGTATTTAATACTATTTTTTCGTTTATAAAACGTAGAAAGGGTTTTTTTTTTGTAAATGATTTACGTCTTTGCCTGACGGAAACGATTTAAAGCATTTTGTATACCATTTTCTATTATTCTATAATTTTTTAATTCTAATTCTATAAATTTTTAAAAATTCCCTTTTCATTTATAATAACTTGAGCAAACCTGGGCAGTTTCCTACAATTGTTATGGCAAATTGCTTGCCTCTGTCTGAAATTGGGGATAAGCTATTTTATTTCAATCGGATTACAGGTTTTAAAAATACCATTAATGTTGTAAAAATTATCCCAATTTGTCTTCTTGCAGAATGTCTGCCTATCTTTCGAATCAGAAACCAGCGATTTTGGTTTTGTTCGGATCTGTCTCGGATATATTATTATTTCGTTCCCTGACTTTATTTATTTAAATGAATGTTTTTCCAAAATATTTGTCTTTCTTTGGAATCGGAAGCGAGTGACACATCCGTTCAATAGATTTTATTTTATTTCATAAATCGTATGCATCGTAAAGTAAGACAAAGAAAATGTTGCTCGTATAGGTGCCGTACGTACAAATAAGAACTGTAGACAAATAATACCATAAGTCCCTTCTAAGCATGTCTTCAATGGAAACTATTTGTTGTCACAAATATTATAAGACATAGGTAAATGCCGCAGAAAATGCATCACTTGTGTGGATTCATCTATGAATATTAGAAGTGCTGACCTGCTTGCGCCTTATTTACGAATATTAATGTGGTAAAATAGGTATACAAATTATGTTTCATCAATTTATATTTTAAAGCCATAAGCAATGAAAAACAAATTCAGGAATTTATACAGAGCGTGAAAAGTTGTTTTAAATGGTCCCATAAAAAACTACATAAACCCTTCGCTTAAACCTCATCAGTGTGTATGTAAAGGGTTTTTCATTAAAAGTACCTATTGTGGTTTTAAAATAAAACAGCTTGTGTTTGAGATTTAAGAAAACTAAATTTCGGGTTGAAATACCATCAATGCCATTAATTATGGTAAACAACATCATTCAAATTTCCTCAACGGAAACGGCCGTCGGCAAGAATGCGCTGAACCCAATTTTTAATAACCTTTCGCACAAATCGAGCGATACCATATACCGCTATTATTACACTCGATGTTGATCCTGAGGTTGAGTCTCTGTCTTATTGGCATATATGTTTGTACCATACCATAAACTTGACACAGCCGCAGAGAAAAAGTCCAGAGGCGTCAAATCACACGAACGGGGTGGCAATGGCGTAGTGGTAATGTCACCGATTGCCACGCTAAAGCTTCATAGCTCATATCTTGGTGTCAGCAAGCATTTATTTATTTACTTCTCATAAAACATCTAAAGAGTCAGTGCAATCAATTGCGAATGGTTGTGTCAAAACTAGCTGGAACATGTCATCACGTTGTGGGGAAAAAATAAGGTGAATCAAAAGCAAAGACAAGTAACAAAACAAATCTCCCCAATTATCTGGACAACACTCCCGGAGTTTTTCTGAAACCAAATACCTGAGTTTCAATTCACTACACCACTTTTTCTTTCTCTATCTAACTTTTCGAACGCCCGCACTGTGTAAAAAAAATGAATTAAAGGGTATTCATAACTCCTTGAGTGTGCGCAAATTATAAAAATCCGAGGCGGCCAATTGACTGCAACACGTCTACCGAACTTCGACTTCAATAACTGGATTATTTGGCCAGGTGTGGCATGTGGCGCAGTCTTGTTGAAACCACATTTCCATTTTGTTTCAAAATTAGTCAGTCAACATGGTCCGATAGCGATCTCCATTGATTCCGACTGCATTGCCAACATCATTAAAAATTAAGTAGGGGCTAATGACCCTTTCAACATGAAACTCGCACTAAACAGTACATTTTTGTAAGTGCATTTCGTGAACGGCTTAGGGTTGCTAACTTACCCAACTGCTACAGTTTTGCTTATTAACGAAGCTACTGAGCCAGAAATTGGTTTCGTCGGTGAAAATGATTTTGCGGAGTTAACGCACGTAAGGTTGTCGCAACGAAACACGAATTTTAATTAAAAATGTGGATACCTTGCAAACTTTGCTGAAGCGTATACTTTTCCATGATTAAATGGCAAGTATAAACGAGTCGAAATGTCAAACAAATCAGCACCTAACTTCACGCATAGCAGAGACACCCTTTTGGAAAAAATGAGGCGACCCAATTCCTAGCTTCTTAACTGTAAGCACTACGAATGTGATTTTTAACATGTTTTCTTTATAATATCCACCTTCAAACGTATGCTGATAAAAAAAGTTTTTCAAAGAAACCAGATATTCCTCTACACATATCTTCGTCTCGTATTCTCTTTCTCTATAACACTGCAAATTGCTCAATCTGCTTCACCGCGTAATGTGTCCATTTGGCAACACACTTTTTAAGAAATATGTACTTACTAGCGGTACCCGCGGTTCTGCTAGCGTTTAACAGTGTAGTATGCTTCCCATATTCATTTGTGTATTTCTGAGCTACAGGACATCATGCTAAAATTATCTATGGTTTTAAATCTTTGATGATATTACTTTAAATCTTAAAATTCATTTCATGAAAATCGATAAAGCGGTTTCGACGTTATTTTGATAAGTAGCAATCTACCTATCTATTACAAAAAGCTGGTAATCAGCAGTTTTATTCTACTTGGGCAAAGCTGGGTACCACAGCTGTTTTATTAACACCACCCACGGCCATGACGTTAGAGCCATCTATTATTTTCTAGTGCATATGAGTTAATCGCATAAAACCAGAAAATGATAGATGATTGGAAACCGTAGTTCAGTCTTTTAGAGGTTGAATTTTGTAAAACCCCTTTCTCAGTTAATGCCTACGTTATATAAGGAATCTCTGTGTAAAATTTCATATTTCTAGACAACGGTTTAGGCTGTGCGTTGATAATTTAGTCAGTCAGTCAACCAGTTTCTTTTGTTTTTTTTTTTTTTTAATAGATTTTCTGAATTATTATTATTATTTTTTTTTTAGATGAAAAGCAACTTATGGACTATCTATTCGCCAAGTTTAGTCCAAATCTGTTCGATTGTTAAGGCGTGATGGAGTAACAAACATATAAACACCCAAGCTTTCGCATTTATATGGTAGTAGGAGTAGGAATGTTTATATGTGTGTATCCATGTTTGTATGGATAGATAGACGTCATGATGTGAAATCGTGGGTCAGGCCCAAACTACTGAACCGAACTATAAGGGTTGTTCCCTAAGGAACTATGCATTTTTCGGGATAAGAAGTATACGTTTATGCTAAGAATATCCTAATCATGGACATGGACTATCTATTCATCAAGTTTCATCCAAATCCAGTTAGCTTTTAAGGCATGATTAAGTAACGATCATCTAAGCATCCAAACTTTCGTATTTATATATGTAGTAGTAGGATATGCATTTATATCGTATAATTGAAACGGGCACAAAACTGGCATAAAACATCTATACATTTTTTTTTTAATGAATTTAATATAGCACAATAAGGAGTCTATGAACAATATCTTAAAATCGAGACACGTATGTATATATTCTTAGTTAATCGTAAAGCTAAAATTAGAAGTTACATAGGTATGTCTGTAAAAACTATATAACTATGTACCCGTGACGTAATTTTGACGTCAGCCTCCTGTCGTTAATGGTTGCATATCGTTACATATCGTTTAATAGACATTATACATGTATATCAGTCGCATGTGGCATATAAAATAGTGTTACCAATATATGTACCTATTTCGTATAAAAATATCTGCATTTTTACATTTCATGTAAATACAACTTTTTACGTTTAAAAACATTGCTACACAAATATGTGGCATCGAAAATGATATGCCCGTCTGAAAAACCTACAGCGACATACGAGTATTTTTGTTATGTCCTTAATGGCTGTATTTGATGGTGCAACAACATCATCTAGGCTATTCTTTATTTATTCTGGAATAAATTCCTTCTTGGTAAAGAAATTTATTATCGCACGGTATTGATCATCGCTTATTTTGAGTTTATTTGAGCTTTCCAAGAACTGCACTTTATTCAAATCACTTCTGACGAGAATTCATTGTCCTGAACTTCTTATGGAATAATGTGAAAGAAAATTTTTGTCCAACACATTTTTCGAATCCCTCCTTCAAACGCGACGTTTCTACACCACTTTCACAAAACAAAAACTGTAGCCCTTTCTTTTCTCGGCATACCATATTTGCGAAACGTCAAAAACATCTGTTATAAATGAACATAAACCGAATGTGAAGAATTTAGAGAATTGTCTAATATTTAAAAAATGTGTACGCATTTTGTTTTTTTTTTTTTATGCCCGGGTAGGGGGTTAAAATCTTTTATGGATACTTGTACTTGCTCCTGCATGGTTACATGCTTAAAAAAACCCCTCCTGTTTCTCTGTTCTGTTGCTCCCCTGCGGCACCGCCAGTCAAGGCATTCCTTGGCAGGGGGAGGTTTAACATTTCGTCACTTCTTTTTTAGCTGCCAGAGTTGTCAGGATCTTCGTTTCTCGCGCTTGCTCGTTCCTCTATGTGAAGTTGCTGCATCTTACTCGTGATTACTTCGTTTGCAATTTCCCAGCCTTCGCTTCTCGCCAGCATAAATAGGAGCAGGTTTCTTGGGGTCACTTGGCCGTCAATTGCTCTTTCTAGGATGTTAATAGCCCTTATATAATTTTGGCATTCCATCAGTACATGCTCCGCGTTCTGCACTCTTCTTTCACAGTGCTGGCAAAATGGGTCATGTGCGTACTTGTTCTTGTAGAGATACTCCCGGAAGCATCCGTGCCCCGATAGAAATTGTGTTAGGTAGTAGTTTACCTCCCCATTGCTTCCTGCTAATCCATTCATAAACTTCGGGGATCAATTTCTATGTGAAGTGGGAGGGTTATGATCCCTTATTTTCGGATCATAACCTCGCTGATAAAAGGAAGAAGAAGTTCCACATATGTTGCTATTCTGCTTTTATAGCTTCTATAGCTGTTGTTCCGTCATCATGCTCGTTTTCACGTACGGCCGCAGTCTTCTTCGCGTCTAGATCGATAGGCATTCGGCCTGATATTACGCTTATCGCATCCGCTGATACAGTCCTAAGGGCGGGGCATACCCTAGAAGATGCGATTCTATCCGCCGAGTTCATCGTTCTAATGTATGACTTACGATGCGTCGCGGATGCCCAATTGGGACCGCATACAGTAGTATTGACCTACTCACGGTTGTTAGGTGATTTCTTTCTATCTACAAAAACCTCTTATCTTGGCATTGTAATTTTTTATTTTAACTGGCTGAACACAATGTATGCCGCTGCGGCGTAGCGGTAGCGTAGTACGTAGAGCTATCAAATGGTGTGGCGCTACACTCGCAAAACTCGCCCACCATGGTAGCGCGTAGTAATGTCAAATAATGTCAGCTGATTAAAATTGTGTTTTTCTTTTTGGGTGTTATTGAGATTTGATTATTTTTGTGAGATTATTGTGCTATAATACAATAAAATTAATAAGAAATGGATAAATTTATTTTCCTTTCACTAGCAAAATACATTTTTCCACGGCGTGCTCTTCCATTTTGACTGTAACGAATATTTCAAATTTATTGTGCTACTGCTGAACTCAGTTCAAGAATCCACCACGAAAACATCGTATAGAAAACCAAAACAGTCTTCAACAGTCGCCAATTTCTCTATCTGTCACTTATGGCGCTGCACAAGCTAAAAGTAAACCAACTTCGTACTACACCACTGCTACTGCTACGCCGCAACTACCTCATTGTGGGCGCTCTACTGAGTTCCCATATATTTTAACTATGCGACAGGTCGTACTACGCTACCGCTGTGCCGCAGCGGCATGCATTGTGTTCAACGAGTAAGTCCCAGTTTTAAAATCGAACAAATCTGTTCTAAATTATGTGTTTTGATGTTTTTGTTTCAAAATTTTTATTTTAAAAACAAATTTTGGAAGCCGATTTTCATGACTTTGCTCAGCTTTGTTCCAGTTTGCGTCATCGGCACCCTCCATTGTATATACATAGGTAGAAAGTTTAATATCAATATACTTGCTCTTATTTATTGATATATGTTAAATTTTATTTTATTTTTTAACTTCAAAAATTGGCAATGATCGGTAACGAAGAATAACAAATCAATTACCCTAATTGATATAACATACAAGGATCGTGTTTCATATAATGTAGATGCTTAAAAAATAAAATTTACTCATAATTATGGATTACTGTAATTTCAAATTTGGATTTAACGTAAACGGTTTCATATACGTGACGAAAATCAATTATCTGCAATATATTAAAAAAAAAAAAGCATAAAACCCATGCACGCATTATCCTCCGGGGCAAATTTGACCACGTCATTCCGGAAAAAATGCGTGTGAGATGCTTTTTATTTTTACATCCGCTTAAATGGATATTGCAAACGATATATTTTAAGTGGATTGAGCTCATATAATGGCACCCTATAATGGCAATGAATCAGAAAATACACTCTTTTGGATGTGTGTGTGGGTGTGTGTAACGCCTACGAAATTCCTTCATCGTTCCGATGATACCGCTTACATTCGGTATAGGCAGCCATTCGAGTGCATTTTTATATATCTGTCATAATTCTCTGCTGCAGTTGTTTTTTTTTTTTTTTTTTTGATGAAAAAAGATACTTCCCAATGACACGTTTATGATAACCGTTCAATAAATGTTCATTTAAGTTCATTGGACAGCTTAAGGCGACGTACAATTACAGTATTCGCCCACCGATTAAGAAGGACATACTACGTCAGGGTGTGCATTGGAATACTTATTGGAAGATAAATAATTTAACATTCTGAATGAGTAATATCTCGTTCTCAGTTTTTCGCTGCGGTGAATGCAGAGTAAAATTGGAAGATTTTTTTATTTTTGTATATTAAGTTGATTCCCGGCTGGGGTTGAATATACGTAAGTATGTATGCGATATATCATATTTTTTAAATACATGTGCGCCTTAATCTACACTTGCCGTCGTATATATAGGTACATAAATACTTATCACCCGCAGTAGGTATAACATTCTTGGAATGTGAATCGAAAGGCTTTAAAGTTACATTATAGATGATATAGAATCACTTAAGTTGGGAAATACAATTTGCAAAAACAAAATTGTAGGGTTACGATATAAATCTATATAATTTTTTTTTATTTTTATATAAATCTGTGAGAACAGACTTGGAGTAGAATATACTTTAATTACGTACTACTATACTGTGCATGCTGCCCATGTAATTTGCTCAACATAAGAATCAATCCTATTGAAATTCAATAAAACGTATAAAATAGCAGACTCGTTATACGTGATGATGAGTTGCTTCGAAAAATTTCAGAAACTTATTTGCATATGCATCAAGGTCGAATAAGTTTACATCCGACTGCGGTAATAGTAATAATTCTGGATTCATCATCTCTTCAAGTCATAATTAAGAAAAATATAAAAGAAAAGCAGACAATTCGTTTTAAAAAAATGAGTTTGAAACAGTAGATTTTTAATAAGTAAAAACAATATGCAAAATACCGTTATACCAATTTTCTGACAAAATCATAGTAGGTATGCCATATTATAACTCATACCTAAAAGAAAATGGTTAAAGCCAGTGATGCCCTTATGGCCAGAGACCCAAGTGAGTGTAATTTCGTTGTGTGCAGCAAGCTGCAGGAGAGTTTGCAGACATATCCAAACTCACTTAGACTCGATGTTAGACATGAGAGCTGTAGGGAGTCCTTGGCTGTGTGAAAGAATGTTTTTGTGAAATCTGCGAAGATTTCTTTTGATATATTTTCTGGCGCAAAGTTCAATACCATGAACCTAGGCTTGGAAGACTGAAGTAGGAACATCCAGGGGTTTCAACTAGAGTTGGGCTAAGTCGTCAATTCATGTTCATAGCTATAACTGTGACTGTGATTTCTTATTCACTTTTAATACAACCTGTGAATGCGAATGTATGGGAGTATTTTTTTTATGAATAAAAAATTCCTCACTTACTAATAAAGTACAATTTACATCTTTTTCTGTTATCTATCAATAAATTATTATATCATTGACGTAAAATGTACTCGTAGGTAATTCATTAATATACACGTGTGGATGTATGTATATACTATCCCTATTAGTACTAATACCGTTGAAAATATTTCGACCCAATAATTCAAAAAATAAACTTACCCCAGAAACTAATGTCACCAAACGATGCTTGATTTGCATATGCCTGTCACAAATTATATTTTGCGAAACTCCCAAACATATAATTCCGTAAAAAATTCCAAATAAAAGTAATCTATTTTTGCTTTATTATTGGCGGCATCTTAAACGTATTTTTTTTTTATGTACGCGCACTTGTAAACACTAAACAAACAAATTTGTAAATTTGTGCTTTGAATGTAACCACATACAAAAGAAATACATATGTATATCTCATATCTGTGGTATAACCCAGCGAATAATATACTTTTCATATACCTGCATGTTGTTTGTGCACCCAAGGCATTTCTTTACCACGTTTTGCTTTGTTCTATCCTTTGCTACCTGACACTTCAGTATACTTACATAGATACGATGTAAAAAAGAATTCCTCCCTTATGCACATTAGGTATACCCATTTTCCTTCATCGTTGATTGCTCTACACTGAGCACTGCCATCTCTGAACTGTCTTCGCTCGTCGCTCTTCACTGAGCAATAGCAGCTCTGAACGGTTTGATGTGTACATGTTCGTTCTTCGCTCGTTGCTCTTTACTGAGCAAGCACTGAGTTTGATGTTTACATGTTCGTTCTTCGCTCGTCGCTCTTCACTGAGCAATTGCAGCTCTGTACGGTTTGGTGGGCACATTTTCTTTCTTCGCTCTGTATCTTTTGTTGCTTTGTTGGAACGAATGTGTTTTGTGTAAAAGTGTATCGAAAATTAATTTTAAGTTTGGGTAAATGTATAATGATTGTGTAAGCAATCATTTCAATAGGTGTACTTTTATTAAACTAATTTCTTCTTCTTCTTGCTTTTTATCAGCGAAGTTATGATCCTGAAAATAAGGGATCACAACTCTCCCACTTCACCGCATTTCTACTGATCCGCCTGTGGGTTTTATTAAACTAATTTGTGTAGTATAATGTGTTATGTATAAGTGTCTTGTGCACAAATATCTTTTGTATAAATGTTTACCAATGCGTCCACACTCTGTGAATTTTTAAATCGAAAAAGAACGAAACTAATTTACAAAGGTACATTGAGCAATAAAGAATATGAATGTAAAAAGAAACTATGGAAAATCTAACGTTATATTCGAGGTAATTCAAGGAGAGTGTAATAGGAATGTAATTTAAAATAGAGAAAGGGGCAGTTATCAAAATTAAGGTTTTGCAAATAATGTGCTATGCGTTTATTTGGCACTTGTGTCACATAGTAATAAACAGTCGCGAATACAAAAATGTGATGTGAAAAATAATTCTTTATTCACGTTTTAAACATTCACAGTTTACTTTAAATTCATTAATAGGTTGCGTTTGTGAATTTTCATTCACAGTGAATAATTCACAGGTAGTGATTGTTTGCTCATCTCTAGTTTAAACAAGTTGAAATTGTGGCCGAAAATTTCGAGCCATATACCAATTGTTTTGATGGTCCGATTGAGGGATTTCATAATTATCCCAGAAGATCTGGTTGAGGATAACCAATTCAAAAGTACGACTCAGATGGATTTTATGGGGGAGTTAGTCAGTCATGTAGAACCGGCTGACCCTCGTTTGTTATTTTCCCACCATTATAAGTGAGATAAGTCCAATGAAGTGAGCCTCAATTTACTTTAACAGAAACTATCCCAAACGGGATGAGTATGTCAGACAGCCAAGCTGTCATCAATGTGTAAAACAATGTGAGACATTGATTCGTATCAGTGAAAGCTGACTGTGATCACGCCAGAGAAAGGAGACAGACTCCGGTTATTCCAACATAAATCTAACAAAACTCGAATAAAACAATTTTCTTTAGTTTGAAAGCTTAAGCTCACTCTGAATTTCCTCATGCTAGTCTAATCCTAAGGGATCGTCAAAAGCTTAGAGAGAACTTTAGCGATGTCATAGCCAACATAATCCTCAAACGCATTAAAAAACATATAGAAAGTACTCTCGACTGTGAACAAACATGTTTTCGCTCTGGATTCTCCTTTGTTGGCCACATTAGCATCCTACGAATCATAGTCAAACAGTGCATAAAATATAGATCCCCGTTACACCTGCTATTGATAGTTTTCTAAATAACCTTCGACAGTGTAAACAGAGTGTTTATATGGAGTGTCTTACGTAGGAGGGGCATTCCGAACAAAATACAAGTGGCTTTTATAGAAGCAAGTTATGAAGTTACGAAATAGTATGTGCTGCATAGGAGTAGGTTGTCCAAAAATTGAGATCCGAAGCGGCGTCGACAAGAAGTGGCTGAATTCAATGGAGCCTTAGAATCTATCTTTAATACCTGCTGACGATGTTTGCCTACACTCACGCGCGATCATCCTTATTCCTTAGTCTTCCATCGATCTCATCAGCAACTCATATCGGTATTGCAGGGCAACATATCGAAAGAGTAGACAATGTCCAATACCTTGGAATTGTCGTCTCGACTGATGTTGGTACCGAATTAGATGTTAGCAGCCGCATAACTAAAGCTCAGTCTGCAACATCAAGCTGCGACTGTTCCGCCTAAAGTGGATGCTGGTATATAGTTCCACTACCCGGAAAGCGACTGCCAATGGCACCCGAAGGCTTGAAACTTATGTTAATCGCTGTAACATAAACGTATTCAGAGTATTCTGGCCAAATCGTGTCTCAAACGATTCCATCTTCTTTATTCCATTTTATTATAAACGTTGAACTTTTAAGACTGGGGGGAAAAAAAAACCTAAATCCCGGTACTATCCTGACTCAGCCAGGATGGATGCTTACTCTAACCTCAGCAAGAAATAAATATTTACCTACCTATCCCTAAAATTTAATAATAGTAACAAAAAAAAACTAATCTTAAATATCTTCATCACATATCGGGTTACAGACCATATATTTTATGGCGTAGTCCGTAAGATAGTAACTTTCAATCTTTATACCCGATACCATGGGGTACATTAATTTTGATACATAATTTGTAATATAAAGAAATACCGTAGACTGACCCTATAAAATAATTATTTATGTATATAAATGATTATTGCCAACGGCTGAGTCAATTAAGCCATATCCATGTCTGTCCGCCATGTTTCCAATATTTTTATTATAACAACATATATTTATTTTATTATTAACAACATACATATGTAGGCAAGGATATCTTCCATAACCTGATGATACAATATCCAGGGCCACGCCCACTTTTTCAGGATAATTTTTTTCCAAAAGAAATTGATTTTAATGAAATCTCTGCAAGTCAGCGAAAGTAGGTACATTTTAAAATTTTAAAGAGTGGTGGTAGCGTCATCGATTGCCGCGGTAATGGTTCATGGTTCAAATCTCTCTCTCTCTCTCCCTCAATCTCCCTCTCTCTCTCTCTGTCTCTCTCTCTCTCTCTCTATCCTTCCCAAATTCCAACACCCGCACTGTGTAAACCATTTTAAGCGTGCGCGCAAATTAAAAAGAAAAGAAAAACCGTAATCATTCAGTACGTTTTAAAATATTTTTTCGATCCTAAGACAAATCCTTAGTTTTCAGTTCGGTGGGAATAGGAAATATAAAAGCAAATTCTTTTCCAACAAGAATAATAAACTATAAAATTTCAAAGCATACCTCCATAACGTTTTAGGAGTCGCCGTTACGTGGTTGATTTTATATCGACGTTAATGTAGATTAATGTTTCTCAGGAACTGCATTGCACTGCATTATCCTTACTGGAAGTTTCAGTGCTAATCACTTTCCCCTCATGAGTTTTAGTACGGAAACTATATTAAGTGTTTATTTTATGCTAGCGTCTTAAAAACACTTATAAAGTAGAAACTATATAATTTTGTTTTCTTAATCTTTGCAGATTTTATAGAGGGAGCACTGCGCAACGTCAGTCTAATTGTGGAACCACCTGCCGTACGAAAAGGTCAAAATGCCATATTACGATGTTTATACGACCTAAGTGGAGCTCCACTCTATTCCGTGAAATATTACCGCGGCCAATTAGAGTTTTATCGGTACACACCTGGCGAAATTCCAAATACCAAAGTTTTTCCATTTGCCGGACTTTCTGTTATTGTGAGTACGATGCTGCGAAAATTGGCATGTGTCCTTCTCGTTATTTTAAAATTTATTTCCTTATTTTTTACCAGTATACTTTTTGAATATTTATGCAACCACTATAATTTAAAATTAATTGGTTTTTGCAGTGTTTTTGTTTTTTATTTTATTATTATTATAAAGATTTTGCACACCGCCAATGTCAATGGTGAGTGGGTGAAAGTTTTAATTCTTTTTTCTGTATTTTTATTTATCATTTCAGATTCCCATGTCAAATGCCAGTCAAGTTGTTGTACGCAAGGTGGGGTTCGGTTTATCCGGAAACTTTTCTTGTGAAGTAACAGCGGATGCACCGCATTTTTCAACGGCGACTGCATTTGCAAAACTTCAAGTAGTGGGTAAGTAATGTTTTTGACGTAATTTTTGATTTGAAATCTTAAAAAAACATGACCTGGGTGAGAGGAATATTTAAATAGAAGTTAACGGAAATAGATTTTCGTCAATCGTAGGGTGAAGTTTTACCACATTGACAAGAGGGTTGAAGAACTATTCCTGGTTAATGTCATAAAATAGTTGACACATCAATACTTTTCGAAAATATCTAGAAACTATTAATTTGTAATTGCATAACTTTTTCTCTTAATTTTACAGTATTTGGGTGAAGTGGGACGCAATCATTTTCTACTACATGGTGTAAAAAAGTTATAGATTTGTCTTAGTTTTATTGACAACGCTGGCTTAACGCAGTGCTAGCTCAAATCCTGTTCTCAAGACATTTGTCTGCGTTATTTATTCGTCATTTCTTCTTTTGTGAATTTTATTATATAAGTTATTCGTACAGTAACTACTTCGAGTGATCTTTGATCCCGTCTGCATAGACGGCGTGTGAGAGAAGGTACAATGTTGAACTATACGGTCTATAAAAGCACATCGACTTAGCCAGAAGAGTTTGCATACAGCGACTGAGATGGGTGGTTCATGTAGAGCACAAGGAGTTAAAAGTTCCAGCCCGGAAAGTCTTTGATGGACCCCGATGGACGGCGACCTCGCGGTAGGTAGCGAACACAAGTAGAGGGGGACCTCAACCAACCTGACGTGCGCAGCTGGAGGCAGCTGGCTCATAACCGGGCTGGCTGGAGAGGTGTGCTGGTTGAGGCCCAGTCCCATAGTTCGATCCGCAACATAATGTATGGAACAACACATCCGATAAATGCCCTCCTCGGCCATCCGATAAATGCCAGCAAGGGTGTATTTTAAGGCCGCTTCTCCTTATATTGTTTATCAATGGCATCATGGGGGCGATACGAGGCAGAATAGAGTTACACTGGGAAAGGATTTCTTGTCTGATGTTCGCGGATGATGGCATGTATTTCTCGCCGATACAGTCGAAGGTATGCAGTCGATGATGAATAAGCTAAAGGATTATTGCCAACGTTGGAACTTGGCGTTAAGTTGAATAAATCTAAAATGATGGTCTTTAAAAGTGGTGGTGGTAGATACTCTCAAAGTGAATATTGGACATACAACGGTGAAGGAATTGAAATAGTACGGGAATACAAATACCTGGGAGTGTTGATATCAGCGAACC
This sequence comes from Brachypalpus laphriformis, assembly GCA_945910035.1. NCBI lineage: Eukaryota > Metazoa > Arthropoda > Insecta > Diptera > Syrphidae > Brachypalpus > Brachypalpus laphriformis. The sequence goes on from OX246754.1 coordinate 169,968,599, forward strand.
TTAATATGAATAAATATCTCGAATCTAAACTCTCAGATACTAAAAGCGCGATATCTCCGTTTTGGTGCTGTTGTATCACAAGCAAATACATAACGCTTAGTTCTGAACAAAAATTGTTTAACTCAAATGCAGCTTCCACTCTCTTATATGGAGCTCAAGCGTGGGATTACCAATCTTATGACGGCGTCGAGAATTTCCTTCGGTACTGTCTTAAACGAATTTTCCGTTTGCCGTCTACTTCCCTGAACTATATGTTGCACTTGGAGACTGCGACTCCGCCTATGTTGTTAAGCACTTTAAAAATGCATTTCGAATATGTGGTAAAAGTTATGGAGATGGATGAGCATAGGCTACCAAGAAAAATTCTCACGCACATCAGGGGTGAACGAGGGGTGGTTTAGTACGTGAATGGGAGAGGCTAGTAAGCAATTGTGGCATTAGTCTAAGGTACCTGAGGAACATCCTTCTGACCCAAGAGCACAATTGAGTAGTATTCTAGAAAAAATGGGTAACATCTTATATGAGAGATTTTCCAACGATGCACAAACCCTCGCAATACAGGCAAATCTACAGTAGATTAAAATATCATCTTAAAGAAAGCACGTATTTCTTCTACTACTAACCGAAAAAATATGCACCGTTTAGATTAGAGGTGAACTATTGGACCTAAACTTCATACCACACAGGCCAGAGCTTTCAATTATGTGTAGTCTTTGTAACATGAAAGTAAGAGGGGATGTATTTCACTTAGTGTTTGGCCGAGTTTAAAGGATAAGACACTTCGGAGAACACCCCCTTAATATGGATTAAACTTAAGTTTTTTGGCTGAAGATTCCGACATAGGAAATTCGCTAAAAAAATGCTTTTTTTTTAATAAGTGTATAAAGGTCTAAAAAAACATTAAAAAAAATTGAGTGTGTCCTAGAGCACGTAAAATAAAGCAACTCCGTTCTGCGGTTCAACTTAGACTAAATTCATTATGTATCTTATAACTAGAACTTACATAACTAAAGCTTACATACTATACCTACACCTGATAACTTAACTTAATACATTTGGACATATCACTTTTCCCCTTCTTAAATAAGCAAATAGGTAAGAGTAAAGTTAGTCCTTAATTATAGTTCAATTTAAGTTATTTACGTATATTCATAATCCACAAATCGATATATTAATATTCAAATTAAGTACCGTGTAATTTATAAAATGAAGTTTGTTTTCTTTTTCTTTCGGACCTACGAAAAGGTAAGCTTGCCTAATCCTTTTGGTTTTCATGTTCATCACAGCTTAGATACTCTTCATCAGATGAAGCTTGACTAGAAGTATCAGCATAATCGTATTCATATTTTCCCTCTTCTTTGTAAAAATAGTAATTATTCGACTTCTCAAATTAAACTCTTCTACTTCTTATTTTACGAAGCTGCTTACCATGATCAACTATAGTTCGATTATCAAAACTAATTAAATATCTTACTTTACCATATTTCTCTTTTATAATTGCCCATTTTTAAATTTATTATTATTAACATATCTTACATACCAAACTTTCTCCCCTGCCTTAAAATTAATTTCCGTTGACTTTTCAAACATGAACTATTCTTAGATGCAGACCTAACCTTATCTTGATTTTTCAAATCATTTTCCCAGTCATCCTTTTCCACGTCTTTTATATTTACTTTTTGCTGTTTCAACTGAAGCATAGTTATTAGTGTATTGACATTATGTTTGAAAATCATTTGATTTGGTGCTAATTTTGTAACCGTAGAAGGTTAAGGTTATTTAAAAAGGAAATCATCTATTTGTGTTGTAGGCTAAGTCTTCTGGTTCTACTGTCCAACAAATACCTTTTCAGCCCATTTTTAACTGTCTGTATGGCCCTTTCTGCCAAACCATTACTCTCAGGGTGGTATGGGGGCGATTTCAAAACCTTCATATTATTTGCGTAACAAAAATCAAGAAAGAACTTCGAATTATATGGTGGTCCATTATCACTAACAAGTTCAATCGGAAGCCCAAAAATAGAAAAATTTGATCGTTAAATATTAACGAGTGTCTCCGCTGTAATATTTTGCATTATTTGCACATCGATCCATTTAGAATACGTATCTACCAGTACCAGTAAATAGGTTTGGTCAACATAAAAGAGGTCTAAGTGTACGCTCTGATAGAAACTTGTTTTAGCTAGACAATGCCATAATTGGATTTTACTAGGTTTGTTCGATGTAAAATCACAAACTTCACAATCGCTCGGAAATTTTTCTATATCTGCATCAACACCTAGCCACCAAACTGCAGATCTGGCTAAAGCTTTCATTCTGACAATGCCCACATGGCCAGAATGTAGAACACACAATACTTGATCTCGTTTGCACTCCGGAGCCACGATTCTGCTGCCGTAAAATAGGCAACCATCTTCAACCGACAGAGCAGATTGCTTTTGAAAGAACTTTCTCAGTACGGGACGCGGTGGATTCTTCCATACACCAGAATTTACACTGTAGTAAACTTTATTTAGAAGGTCGTCAGCCTGAGTAGTCTTTGAAATTTCCTGTTATTTATATTTATTGCATTTTCGATTTCGAAGTTAAGAATAACCCCTTTCAGCTTCTGATAGGGTACTAGAAGCAAAGAGCATTGGTTAATCTTCACCCTCTATAATGTGCGATAGGACAGCACCTACCCCATAACCACTGGCATTGCAAGTAATAACAATCGGGTTCGAAGTATTATAGTGCACCAGCAAATTATCTCGAAGAAGCCATTCCTTGCTTTCATTAAAAATTTGATCACACTCTGATGACCAAATGAACGGAGATTCTTTTCTAAGCAAATCGTAAAGGCACCTAAGACGCGATGAAAGCTTTGGGATGAACTTTGAATAGTGATTCAGCAACCATAAATATGAACGGAGTTGTGATAAATCTTTTGGAGCTGGGACTTTCCTACTATTTGGTTGAATTCCCCTTTCCGAAATCGTATGGCCTAAGTACTCTACCTCCGATTTGAAGAATCTACACTTTTCGAACTTCACTTTAACATTGTGTTTTTCCAAACGATCCAAGACAGCGAACAAATTCTTCTTACACTCATCAAAACTTGATCCTCCAATAAGTATGTCATCTAAATAACATTTCGTTTTAGAAAACACATTCAAAATTTGATCCATTACCTGTTGAAAAATGCTAGGGGCAGAGCTGACACCAAAGGGTAACCTAGTATACTGAAAAAGACCTTTTGAGGTATTTATGGTTAAATATTTCCGTGAATTTTCAGAGACCGCAAGCTGCTGATATGCTCCCTCAAGATCTAACACACAAAAACACCTACAGGAATGTATTTCTGTTAGAAGGTCATCAATTCTTGGCAACGGGTACACATTTAATTCAACAAGACGATTGATGGTAACCTTACAATCCATACATAACCTAATACCTCCACCTAATTTGGGCATTGGATCAATAGTCGACGGGTTTTAAGATTTTGTTCTCACACAAACGCTCAATTTCTTTCCCAACTGACTCTCTCAATCCATATGGCACTGTATATGCTTTATAAAAAACAGGGTTTGAGTTGGCTTTAATAACTATGTCCGCAGTAAAGTTCTTAATTTGAAGTGTATAATCTGTATTAAAAACATGTTCATATTTATCAAGGATTTCCTTAGTACATACCGAAACGACATCGCTCACTTCACCCAAATGATTAATTCCAAAATTTAAGTGCCATTTGTTGTATAAAATATCAATCCAATTTCTACCCATTAAATGAGTAAAGTTTCTACTTGTTTTAATTACCGTAATTGGAAGCTGGGCAACAAAGTTTCCTGCATTATTTTCATGCGAAACATTTACATGCAAAACACCAACAACATTAATGTGTGAACCGTTTACCACATATAAAGATTGTTCACGCACCTGCTTTAAAGCAATATTAGGAAAATGTTTTTCATAATCAATAAGAGATATGACAGTTTGAGCTGCTCCAGAGTAGATTTCCATTTTAATTCTACTTTATTTAAGATCATTACTTTAAATAAAGGATCCGACTTAGTTTTCGCAATACTATAAATAGTTTTTAAATCTAACTTATTAAAATGTTCACAATATAAATCGTTATTAATCTGATTAACCCAGCTTCTACATTTTGATCTCCTGCGCTGATTACTTTTTCCCTTTTCGCCTCTGTTGCACTTCTGAGCGTAGTGACCCTCTACTCCGCAATACAGACACACTGCTCTGTCCTGTCGAAAACTCTCTCTTGTCGGACTTCTCCTGCCATGTTGCTGATACTCTCGATTTGCTCTCCCACGCTGATGATATTCTCCTCGATGTTTCGATCTTCCAATCCAGTTTGTCTGTGTTGCGGGATTAATATTCAGCATCTCTTTGTTGGTTGTTTCTATGGTTTTCGCCAATTCAACGGCTTCTTCAAATATGGTATGTTGTCATTCTCCAATAATCGTTGCTGAATACGGGAATCTTTTATACCGCACACCAACTTATCTCCCAAAGCTTCATTTAAGAAAGATTTAAAATTACAGCTTTGAGCAAGAGACAGTAGCTCTACTATGAACTCTCCTATTGTCTCCGAATCTTTTTGTTCCCGGTTCCAAAATGTATACCGTTCCGGCACAATTATATTTTTAGGTTTTAAATTTGTTATCAGTTTTGACGTCATCTGCTTGTAGGTAAAGCTTGTGGTTTTCTCAGGTGCGACGATCGATTTAAAAAGTTTGTAAATGTCGCCAGCCGCACAGCTAATAAAAAACGCTACTTTCATTTTGTCGTCGTTGATTTGGTTTAATGAAATCAATTGCTCCATGCATCCCAAATAGGTCTCGAAATCTTCCACACCGACAACAAAACTTGTTGCACTATATATATACGCTAGATTTCAATGGAAGGTATTTTTTGTCATCCGTACCCATCGCGAAATATAATATGTTAAAATATAATAGGCTAACTATAAACAGAACCGAACAAAATCCGCTAATCCTCGTCGTCAAACTAATGTGTCCTAGAGCACCTAAAATAAAACTGCTCCGTTATGTTACATTTGGACATATGAAAAAAATGAATAATAAGCTACTATAAAAAAAATATTTTTTTTTCGAAATTCTAACTTTAATTTATGTTGCTATTGCTTTATATAATATTTAGGACCATTTACCCACTGTTGGCCGGCACAAAACTGTTCTCTAATAAACTTAGCTCCAGGCACCTGCCTGACAGTCGTTGACATACCCTTAGCGGAGTGACGAAGTCGCGTGAGTGGTTAAAACCCTCCGGAAAGCTGAGTTTAAATAAATGAATCACGCGAAGCGCGAGACTTACCCACTGTTGGCCGCACAAAATTGTTCTCGAACAGACTTAGCCCCAGGTGCCTGCCTGACTGTTGTTGACATACCCTTAGCGGATTGACGAATTCGCACGAGCGGCTAAACCTCTCCGGAAAGCGGAGTCCAAAGTTATTCGGCATAAATTCAGTTTTGGGTTAAAATATGTAATTAAAGTAAAGTGACCTTATTACAGCGAGTATACTGTATCTTGCAGTTGCAATGAGAATAGCCAGTGGAGGAGTTATTGAAAACCGTTCTCCACGTTTACGGGGAATTTATTAAATAATTGAAAAAAAAATAATAATAAATACTTTTTTTTGTTTATTGTTTTTGATTTGTTTATAGCTATTAAGCAATAGCAACTCGGAGAATTTTTTTTTATAGTACTAAATTTTTTTAATTTTTTTTTTTATGTTTTGTAGGCCTTTTTACACTAATTCAATTTTATTTTTTAAGGAAATTCCTACAGTGGAATTTCGAAGATATACCATAGTATTATATTATTAGCTTCCTGTAAAAAAAAAAAATGTTTTATGCTTTTTAGGTCTTTTCTTTTTTTGCAGTCATGAAGACGCAAAACTTTCGTGAGAATGCTTTGCATAGTGCTTCTTTAAATTTTTTTTTTTTTGACCATGATGCCGAATGTATGTTTCCGGACTATTGGCAACATTCCGGCAAATAGCCGTGATGTTTTCTGTTGAACGACCTGGACGAACACGTGTCGATAGTCTGACATCACTTATTGACCCACTCTCCTCGAATTGTTCCTATCAGAGAAACATTTTGATAAACAAAAATTGAACGCAATTTGTGAATCATGGCAGTCAAACTTTCAACAGCGATTCATTTTTAATAATAACAGACTGACTACTATCAAACTGTTATAAGGATTAGACTATTAAAAGACAACTGCAAATATGATGCCAAATTTATATTTTCCGCTCTTTTTGTGGCACCCTTTACATTAAAGTATGAATTAACTTGTACTCCACATGGCGCATCAAGCTTTTTGCTAAATTTTACTTACTCACCGGTTTTTGAAAATTGATTACTTCTAAGTCAATTAGTTCAAAGTTATTATTATTAAAGTGAAAAATCGCTGAAAATATGAATTCTGTCTGGCAACTCTTACCAGCGTTTGAAAGGCGGCATGAAGATCAATTTAGGAAAAAAGCCGATCTGTTGATGATGACATTGGTTATCCGGAAAAAAATACAGTGAATCAGAAGCAAAGACAAAAAGTATCAAAAATCTTCCCAGATATCTGGACGCTACCCCCGGAGTTTCTCTGAAGCATAAGCAACTGAGAACCACTACACCGAATCTTTTTCTCTCTCTCTCTCTCTATCTATCCTTTCCAACCCCCGCACTGTGTGTAAACATGGAATACATTAAGGGTATTCATAACCCCTTGAGTGCGCGCAAATTATAAAAAACAAAAATTTAAGGAGTTCAGAAAAAGTGGCCGGTGTTAATCAACAGAAGTGCCAGAAAGTGACAGTGCCAGACTACATACTCGTACTTCCTTGGTGGTTCGCCAAAAACTGAGAGTATTTGGCTGAGAAGTTCTAATGCATCCAACGTATAGTTCAGATCTTGCATCGTCGGATTACCATTTGCTTCGGTCCATGCAGAATCATCTTAATGGAGAAGAGTTGAATTCCATAAGGGACTGCGAAAATCACTGCCAGAGGTTTTCGCCAAGAAATTCCAGAAGTCCTATGTGGATGCAATTATAGTTTTGCCGAAAAATGGCAAAAGGTCATTGATCAAAATGGTTAGGTTAGGTAAGGTGAATATCTTCCGTAATCGGTTGGATTCAAATGAGGTTAATTATATTACCACATGAGCTGGTCATTCCTTTTAGAAACATTCTGATTTTTGAAATATTAAAGTTTCCAGATGTCATTGATATATGAGTCGACAATATCTGTAAGTTCCTCGACGAAGAATTTAGGGAACATTTGCTTTCTTGCCGACGAAAGTGTTGGGCAATAGTGTATCATCCTTTTTATTCATGCAGCTGTGACTAAAGCAATTGACCGGTACCCTAAGTCTGGCAGCATGTCTACCCGGTGGGCTAAGACCTGTAAGTATCTCCAATAGTACTTTACCTATATGTATATGTGTTCTACTTCGGTTTAGTCGATGCCGTCTGCCTTGAATGGTTACAAGTATCCGGCTTACACCAATGCCTGTTGGAATGCTATTTTAAAGCAAAGTTTTTTGAAGTTTTTTCTTTAAATACACTCTACCACTTAGAACACTGTTCTTTAAAGCATTGAAAACTCATTGATGGAATAAAATGAGAGCATAAAGGAAAGAATTAAAGACTGGAAGGTAAAGGAACAATAGTGAGGTGACGATGGGCATTCATTTTGAATTTTGGAAAGTTATATGATTCCGAATACAAAAAAAAGGCAACTTATGCTAAAGTGGTATTGTGCTACTAAAAACCAATTTTCGCGGCTTAACGATGTGACCGAAACTAATTTCAAATGTTTAATTATGTGAAGACGCTGCTACATGTGTATTGTAATTAACCAGATGGACCGGCGAGGCACAACTGTATATTTCGTCTAACCATTTGGGTTGGAATTGGTACCGATTATTTATGATTATCAGTGTAAATAATGATATTTGTTTCTCCAGAGAATTATATTCTGCAACAATTTAAACGCAGAATCAATAGACATTTGCAGGCATCTCAGGGCGCTGGCTCAGTGTTATAGATTCGCCTTTCCTGAGAGGAGATTATAAAAAAAAAATTTCTGTTCACGAATAGCCACAACCTCCACTTGCAATACAGTGCAATAATCTGGTAGTCTAAAGGAAAGGCTTAGGTCTAAGAGTAGATATCTCTGGAACCTTTGTGCTGCCGAAGCCAAAACCTTTGATCCACATACTATCAAATGAATATGCCCCTTGCTAAGTACCAGAAGCATCTCTCTCAAGCTTGGACAATTACCAATCTCCATCAGAACCCCCAAAGGTTAGGGCAACCGGTGTTCTATGTCCCTTACTATGGCCTATTGCAGTAGACCAACTCCTTAACAACCTCAACAACCATAGATTTCTAACACAAGGCTACGACGATGACTTAGTCATAATAATAAAAGGCATTCAAAAGTCCCTCAATAAAATAAATGAATGGTGCCAGTCAGAAGAATTAAGAGTCAACCTCAAAAACAGTCATCATTACATTCACTAGGGGAACTAAACTACATAAATCTTCAAACGCTCTTTCTTAATAGCGTTCATCTGAATTTCTCAAATGAAACAAAGTATCGGCGTGTAACTCTAGACCACACACTGAACTGGAAACGTTATCTAGACAGAACCATCGATAAGGCAACCAAAGCGTTCTGGGCCTGTTACAGACTTTTTGATAAAAAATGGGATCTAAAGCCTAAAAAGGATTCACTGGACCTACCTCACCATCGTCACACCAATCATCATGTATGCATAATTAATCTAGTGGGAAGATACTATATAACTCTATGCCCGTTTTGTTTTGCAAAAATTGCGAAGCATGGCCTGTGTAGGCATTAGGAGATTGATGTGCACCTGCCCAACCGCTGCGATAGAAGTCCTCTAAAACATCAATTTCGGCATAAAAGAATTGTGAAGGCTGCGGCTGCCAGCGCCTTCTATGCAACATTAAAACATCAGACCTAGTTCGGCATATGAAGATTCTTCAAAAATATTCGCTGCTCTCCTGACCAGCAGTATGCAAAACTGACTTTTTGCCCAAAAAGATCCATCTAAGTCGCCTTTTGAAGTAGTTATCCCCCATCCGATCTTCTAGGATAATTATCATTACCTGGGATAATTATCAACATAACCATGCTTTTTTTTTCTCTCATCTTCTCTGCCAGCTCAACTCCTTTCTGCAAAACATTGAATTCAATTGGCCATTGATGAAATTGTTTTTTGCTTGAAACGGAATTACAGAACAGTCATTCCCCCAAGGGATGACTGAGAACAATTTCTAATCCAGGTCGTCGAAACGAACATTAATAAGGCATTTTGTGTATTAAAATCTATTCTTTGGACAGTGGACATACATGATATATCCTCTTGAAATTCATTATAACCTGGGCAAACACTCTAGTTCATACACCTAGCCCAAAGGTGCCAAACGCTGCCACGTAAATACATATTCTAAATGCCACGTGAGCATTAAGGTTCGACCCCGAGATATTTATTGATTCTCCTCTTGAATAACTATACTCGTAGATAGAAAGCTTCTGGAAATACTTTTCGAGCAGTGAATTCCATAATTTGCTTGTTTTATACCAACATGAATTTTGATAGATGTTCACGCGGTTTCCAACATCGAATATCTAAATATACGACAAAGTGTATACTTCCTATTTATTATTGACAGTTTATCGCGTAAAAGTATTATATCGTAACTACCTTGACTAAAAAAAACTGACGATTACTATGTATAAATAGGTGATGTACCCACATCTATATACATTTGTTTACTTTGAATTAATTGACTTTCAAAATTCGGGCGCTTTTAAATTGGCGGCAGTTCCTACAACAATTCGTAGATTTCCCTGAAAAAGGAAGTGATCGTATATATTGTAGTACTGTAAAGGGGCTTATGGACAAGCTGGACTATAACTATTTACCAGACCAATGGAGACAATTTATTGATTCATCGAAATTAAGTTAAAAGCAGTCTACGACAGTCTATAATGCGAATAATCTTCTTTCTGTCTTTATAGCAATTGGGATTCATGTCAAAGAAACTTTTCCCTAATAATATAAGAGAAAGAGAATATTTCTTTGCAAGGATCTACACCCCAAACGACTGAACGGATTTTCATAATTTTTTTCGTTGATTAGGTTTTGATAAGGAGCAGGTTCGTGGGTACAAAAATACTTGATTTTGATTGTAAAAGACCAAGAAATTCAGTAACAATGTCTTTAAACTCAAAAAAGTAAGCTTTTACTTCTTCTATTTCAATGAACTGAGTTCAGTTTTTAGAGCTCTAAAATATGCATCTTTTAAGTCTAAAATTATATTTCTACGTGCTCTAAAAGCTGAGCAATATTAATAACATCTTTGCAAAATTCCTTTTTTTTTAATTTCTTAATTGATCAAGATTTTTAAATCAATCTCAGTGGTGCTTTCTTCCTACACTACATTATGTACATTTATGTGTGTACACACTACCTACGAGTAGTCAGCGCAGATGTTGAGTGCAATTTAAATGTGGCAGGCAGGCGAAGCAAGGCGAGCACGGGCTAGCTAGTACTTATATAAAAATATACTCCAGAAAATTCAGTACCACAGTCATTCTTGGAAAATATGTGCAGATCTTAAAGTTGTTGGCATATTGCTTGGGTTGCAAGGCGGCTATATTAAATACTGAGGTTTTCTTCGCGAGTGGGATAGTAGAGCTGAAAATCTTACTTACTTACTAATGTAGGTGGCGCTACAGTTCGGGGTCAACCTGGGCCTCAACTAACTAACCTATCCATTTAGTTCGGTCTTTAGCTAATTGCTTCCAGTTGCGAGTATTATAGTCAGAGTTGATATCAGAGCCGAGGTAGACAAAGTCCCTTACTACCTCGAAGTTATAGCTGCACACTGTAACGTTCTGTCCAATTCGTCGGTGTTGATTGTCCCTTATTGTTGACATCATATACTTTGTTTTGCCCTCGGTTATCGCTAAACCTATTTTGGCTGTTTTTGCTTCAATGCTTGCAAACGCACAGGTGAAAGCCCACTGGTTTCTTCCAATTGCATATGTGAATATCGTCAGCGTATGAAAGCTCTTGTACAGACTTTTGATAGATTTTGTCTCCGGTGTTAGCTTGTGAGTTTCGCATACTCCGTTTAAGAATCCGCATAATCCGATATTAAAGAAGTCACATGACAGCTCGTCACCTTGTCTAGAGTCAAACGTTTTACAGTCGATCAAGTCCACAAATTAACTGACGTGATTCAGAAAGCTCTCTGTAATGACCTGTGGTTTAATAAAATGCACTGCTTACTTGTTATTATGTAATAAACACAAATATTCTTTATTTCTATAAATACACTTGATAACTTAAGCTAACCAGCACGTGTTTACGCTTCCGTAGTCAAAGCTCGACTCCCCCGTCAAGTGTGTGTCAAGTGTGCGCATGACAAGTGTGCGCATGGCAAGTGTGTGCATGCTGCCGGCTAATCGTCATCGATGGTCTCAGGTACAGATCCAGATACACTCTCGAAGAAAAAAAGATTTGTTGTAGTGTATTTCTTGACGTCTCACAAGCTTTCGATAAGGTTTGGCACGAAGGCTTGGAGTATAAATTGCAATTACTACATTGCAACTAATCTTACGATCGTACCTCACCGAGAGACCCTTTCGTGTTAAACACGGAAATGATTACTCTGACTTCAAGGAGATTGGGGCCAGAGTTCCACAAGGAAGTGCCCTTAGCCCACTTCTATATGTACTGTACACGCCTGATATCCCGCGGGAAAGAAACTGCGTCGTCGCCACGTTTGCGGACGATATGGTGATATTGAAAACGGCGATACTATTGATGCAGCAACTGGAAAGCTGCAACATGCTGTTAATAAAGTCCACGCTTGGACGAATTCTTGGCATATTGTGCTGAACGAAAGCAAATCTACTCACGTCAACTTTATCTACAAAAAAGTGGATAGATTGCCTGTATATCTAAACCCGGCTCAAATACCATTCGCGAACGAAGCAAAATATCTAGGAATGACTCTAGATGCTAGGCTTAAATGGAAATCGCACGTAAAAACGAAACGCGACGAGCTTCAAAACAAATACCGACAAATGTACTGGCTAATCGAAAAATATTCGAAGTTAAGCCTACATAACAAACTGCTTATCTATAAGCAAGTGCTAAAGCCAGTGTAGACGTACTCGTATGGTATACAACTATGGGGTTGTATCAAGAAAAGCAATAGAAACATCATACAAACTTTTGAAAATAAAGTTCTTAGAACGATCGTTAACGCACCGTGGTATGTACGTAACGAAGATATTCATCGAAATCTGGGAATTCCCAGCGTCGTCGAAGAGATAACAAAATTTGCGCGTAAACACAAAGATCGTGTTCACGGCCATTGTAACCGTACCGTCATTCAACTACTTGACGCGAACAATTCAATTCGTCGTCTGCAAAGGACAAAACCTTTTGACCTCGCGTCTATGCCGGTCGCGAAAAAGGCAGGAACTTTCATTAGAATTTAAGCTGTCTAAAGTGCTACATTTTTTTTTTACCAACTTTTCCAAAATCACGTGTTTCGTAAGCGAAATAAAACTGCTGGATAAGCGTTGGTTAAGTTGTAGTATTAATTTTGAAGAGAGGTGGTTTTTTAGTGACTAAAAATCTCACACTACCATAAGCACGCGCGGTCGGGTCTTATGGTGGCTTTAGAAGATGTTTCACCTACTCTCGGCAAAAAAAAAAAAAACGTTGTCCAAAACGTTTTTTGAGATCAAAGGTGTCGGCGAAGTCATTGCCTACCTTTATGAAGCTGCGAACGTTCTCCGTCGTCATCCTACACAAACGGACAAGTTTGGCAGGCATGTAAAAATTAGACATGGTTCTATATAGCTCTTCTCTGTAGATGCTGTCATATTCGGCCGGCGTTGAAATCGGTAAAGAGACGATGAGTATCGATTCGGACTTCCGGGATTTTCTCAAGCATGTATCGAAGTGATGAATTATCCTTTTCACTTAGGTCACATGCTGGCCCATTTTGCGAATAAGGTTAGGGGGTGGCAGTGGTGTAGTGGTCGTCAATTGCCACGCTAATGGTTCATGGTTTAAATCCTGATGCCAGCAAGAATTTATTTATTTCTCATGAAATATATAAAGTCAGTCCGATCAATTGCGAAAGCTTTGTGTGAACACTACTGCGAAGGAATAACTGGCAGTAGCTTGGTCATATGGCTGGAAGAATTGTTTGCTTTGTTGATGATGTTATCGGGAAGAAAATACTGTGAATCAGAAGCAAAAGGCAATAAATAACAAAAACTACCCAGTTATATGGACGCCACCACTTGAGTTTCTCTGGAGCATAAACAACTGAGCTTCAACAACCACTACACCAAAAATCGTTGTCTCTCTCTCGAACTATCCTTTCCGACGCCCGCACTGTGTGTAAACATGTTAAGGGTATTCATAACCTGTTGAGTGCGCGCAAATTATAAAAAAAAAAGAAGTGAAGTGTAAATATGAGAGCTAGTAATCAACACTACATTAACCCTGGAATGCTACACTTATTTGCGAAACTTACTATGCTACACTGGGGTTCAACGGTACTCCAAAGAAAAAAGGGCATTTTTATATGAAAAAAAAAATTTATTCAGCGAATTCATAAAAGAAACTTAGAATACAGAATAATAGTAGTTTTTTGCAAAAAGAAAAATGAAATGAAATAATATTATTCTGAACAAGTTGGACATATTTTATTTTGGTGCTGTAAACAAATTAATTTTTTGCATAGAGCGCACTTGATCCTTGATTTTTTATCCCGGCTTCTTGGACAAAATGCACACCTACCCGCGGTAGTGGCTTTGTTTGCTCTTCTGGTGCTGGGGTTATTTTTAATATACAGCATATTGTCTCGCGGAGTTCACGCCTCAAAGTTGGAGTTTGTAAACGACGTTTCATATGTGGTTTTACTTAATCTAGTGCTAGTTTTTTCAAGTATGTTCTTCTGTTTTCCAATTTTAATAAGTATATAATAAAACTGAGTAGGTACTTGTTACATTTACTAATAAATTGTTTAATAAGACTAACATACTCACATTAAAAGAAAACACTAAAATAACGTTTTTTACTATATTCGTATTCTGCTACACTGGGGTACATCTGTATCCCAATATCAAATTTCAGCACAATGACATACACTCCGCGCGCCGTCAGTATCACATACGAACTAATGCAACAAGTCATGAAACTACTCAGACTCTCAGGCTTCCAGCTCCATCTGCGTACCCCAAGCAGTATTCCAGGGTTAAGAACGAATGGCCGATGAGGAGTAATTATACTCCTGAACAAAAAAAAAGAGTTGTCCATAAGTTGAGCCATTGGGCCTTATGAGAAATTTCGTTAAAGCAATGGATAGAACTGGAGAAAGTTTTCTCTATTATAAAGCTTTGTTTCCCAGATTGAGCGAAACTAAATTTAAAGATGGTACTTTTCTAGGGCCAGATATAGAAAGGTCATTTAGGATTCCAATTGCATTGAAAAATTATACAAGTATATATAAGAAAAAATGCATGGCTTTCTTTTGTTGAAGTGACAAACTGTTTTTAGGCAATACAATGTCACCAAACTACAAGGAGATCATTTCTAAGCTATTACAGCAATACCTATATAAAGTTTTGGGATACAAACTGTCTTCGAAGATTAATTTCCTTGATTCCCATTTAGAGTTTTTCTTAAAAACTAAGGTGATGTAAGCGATGAGCATGTGGAGATTAGAACATGGGAAACTAATGTCTAAAAATGTTCATGCATTTTCATTTTATTACAAAATAGATTTCTTAAGAATATGAGTGTTTCTTTGTTTTTACAGACTTATTTGCGAAGACTTATTTATTGATTCGTTTTATCAATTTGCAATTGTGGTATAGTGAGCGTATTCTTTCCGTGAAAGGTAGTAGATTGGCTTTTCTTCGCGTTGACATTAACTATGTTTGCTTTCTCTAATGCAAGATTTATTGTAGATCTTCATTTAATACATATGTGGATTTGTTCACATCTGTGAAGCTTGATATATGTAGACTCACGAACATGTAATTCGAACGAATTGCTATTATGGTACTGTTGTCGGTGAAAATGTCTTGTCCTGATATTTGTGTGATGCTCAAGCATCGACTCTAGATCAGTCATATTTTTGTATGCTTGACATCTATAGGTAAATTACATAGTTGGCATCTGTTCAGTCGAAAGACTTCTATAAAACAAATATTGCCGGTAGCTCAGTAGTCTGTCTCCGGCTACTTTTTCTATTACCTCAGCGTTAATGACTTTTCTAACCATTAAAGAAAGCATAGACAGCAAGGTTTATATGCCGATCATCTCGCGACAGGTATTTCTTTCCTTATTTTGGAAATCGGTTGAATACACCCAGTTTTCCAGCATGATGAAAACGTTTTTTGTGATTAGGGCATAATGAAAAGTTAGTAAAGAATTAGTGTTGTTTCTGGTGCACAGTTTTTAAGTTACCGAGGTTTGGCCTAGTGCGGTTCCGATTTTTGAGGATTCACCGAATCATTCGAGATCGAAATTTCACATCAGTTTATGGTTTGGGAAAAATTAAATAATTTTTTTTGTTTATGTCGTGTTTCACTGGAGGACGAAAAATATAAGTTATTGCTTATACCTTATTCCATTGACCAGAAAAGCACGATATGCTGGGATATTGAAGAACATCTTGCTATGTTTTCTTCAGAAATGCGGTATATACATCGAAAAATTAAGATATGATAGAAACATTTTGCTCAATGCTTCGACGAACTAAAACACAATTATGGTATAAAAATGAGTGAAATTGAACACGCCCAGTTTGCATACAATGTATAATATCTCATAGATTTTAATGATTTACTGATTTATTTTCTTAGCACCTGGAATGTATAAATCCCTTATCCCTACTTTTATAAAAATAATTTGATATTTCATTTGTCCAGGCTTATCGAAAAACAGCTTAACGGATTATGCTTTTTTTTTCATTGCTTAGGAAATCTCCTGGAGCAAGTTTGTATAAAGCTCTTTGTTCGGTTTTTAGTTCGAAGACCACGACAAGAGACAAAGTAACCAAAAATCACAAATAACATCAATTTCAGCTTCGTCGATTTTAATTAAATCTATTTTGGCGTTTAGAGCTTTTAAAGATGCTAACTTTAAGCCCAAAATCATGTTTCTACATTATCTAGAAGCTGCGTTATGTAAAAATTATCTTTGGCTAAATTTAGAATATTTAGCGACCACGGGTCAGTTAGCCCCTTATACATGAAAACATTATATATCATATTTGACCCCCGAGCAGTAGCTCTATTTGCTTTTGAAGGAATATACTTTTTGGGAAGTCAGTAATATTCCAAAGCGGAAATCAATGCCGCAAACTAATGTCGTTGGCATAATCCTCGTGTAAAGTTTCGTTCGGCCTTCAACGACCCCCTAACTACTGCTAGGCATTGCATTTGTCTCTTACAAGACACAATAATAATAAGTAAAGCTCTAACAAGACTAAAACTTGAACAATCATTGATAGTCAATGGACGACGCGATTCGTCTTTTTCGAGACCATGACAACGCGTTGGGTCACGATACCTTCTGGGTATATTATATTAAAACGCCACTTAACGCTGCTAGTTGGAATAAGCCATCTACATACGTAGAGAGCAAATGAGATGAAAGCAGATACAAAAAAGAACCAAACAAATGGAAAATCAGCTTAAGGATACGCAAATGGTTAAATTTCTTCCATTATTCTCCTCCATTGTACGTTTGTGGTGGTTACCGTATTAAAGGATAAACGTCTTCTCTTCGTCCATTATCAGATATTTAACCCCTTCTTAAAAGAAATTCCTGTTTCGCATACAGCTCATCAGCAGCTACCAGATCCCTGACACTCATACAGAGGCCATTTACGTTTACTTTGCCATTATAATTGCTCCCCAGATGTCTTCTCAAAGTTGTCTCTGACTATAATTGCTTGTGAGCTGTTCAACTTTTCTTACATCCTTCAAGGGACGCTTCAATTGCTCACGTATATACCATACATATGTACAGAAGTCCGTGTGCGAACGTGCGTAAGTGTGTGTGATGACATTAAGCTGTCAGGCATAAGAACTCACATTGTGAGCAGAATACGAGAACGGAAAACAAGGAAGCGTGAAAGGCAACAGCATATGTCACTATGCCGAAATACTATTTTATGAGTAATTTAACGCTCTTTACGGCATCAACTAGCACTAAAGTTAGAATCCATAAAATGAGAACGACTGGGATGCAGGGTGGGATAGATCGTTGTCACAAATTCAAGTGTCGTTGTCATTGTTTAATGACGGATGGTCCTGTTGTCTGTGCCGGAAATCAACTTTTCCCACAGCCACGTACGGATTCTTAACAAATTCTTTCAATTGAAAGTAAGACTATCAAATCTAGGGGAAAGGAGGTGGTTGGCTTTTTCCTTTTGTGCCATAATAATACACTACAGGATAACGATCTATGAAAGCGAAAGTAAGAAAAAAAAGAGCCAACAAATAATTGTGTGAGCATCAGAATGCGTTAGAAGGACGATTAAAAGAAGCTGTTGACTTTATTAAGACATCGTCGCTGTTTGGATTGTTTAACTTAAGTATTGCCATTATTTTATGACATCAAGATTATCGACAAGTTGATGGTAACGGATTCGAAGGACACTTAAACGAACTTGAAGCAAAGTTGTGTCCAACAGCGCGAGTTTTATTGATATGAAGGCACATTTATAAAACTTATTTAAAAACTGACGTAGTAGTGCTGTCAGGCTCTTATTACGGCAGTGTGTTTAAATTTACCCTAGAACTTCGAAGTACGAAATAGACTTGTATAGGGCTAGTGGCATCCTTCTGCCATCGGGTTCGACTCAATTAAAATAATTCCGCTAATGGGCTGGAATTGTAGCTATACCTAAGTTATAGAATATCTCTCGTAGACTTGCAGACTTACTCGTGTGGGTACATATGCACATTTTTTTTTAATAAAAGGTACTTTTTTAACGAAGCAAGATGAAGAAATAGGAAAGTGTTATCATTTGCTGTACTGGTTTGAAACTCAGGTTATATTATGTTTCACTACATGCTTGCTCAACGGGTCCGAACTACTCGTATGTGAGAGGTATTTGTTCTAATTTTTCTATTCGATCCTGATTT
Source organism: Brachypalpus laphriformis (assembly GCA_945910035.1). NCBI lineage: Eukaryota > Metazoa > Arthropoda > Insecta > Diptera > Syrphidae > Brachypalpus > Brachypalpus laphriformis. Next base: position 169,986,854 of record OX246754.1, read on the forward strand.
CCAGTACTTGTTTCTAGTACACTGGTTATTGGCGTTTGTGGTTGGTGAATGCACTTAGCCAGGCGCTCTTTGTAGGCTCTGTCTACTTCAGGCGTGCTAAGGCGTCGAACGTTAAACTTTTTCGTCTGGGCGATTCGCAACTTGGAGAAGCCATTATCTTGTTACAGTCAAATTCCAAGCTCAACTATCCAATCAGAAGTCAGAGTCGACGATGGATACTCTGTAGGTACGCGAATCGAAAATATTGTACGGGTGCCTAGCATCGATTAGCATGTAGTCGATTTGATTGCGAGCTCGGCAATCACAAGAAAGTCAAGTAGCTGTGTGTTTAGCCGAGGAAACCTAGTGCTGCTAATGCGTACGCATAACGAGCTGCTGCCGTCAGTTACTTGGAACCCATGAAAAAACCGTGAGAAATTTCTGTCATGAGGTCATTAGTTATATTTTCAATATTTTTGTAAATAAAAAACAAAAGGTTGATATAATCGCTTAAGTATTCTTTGCAACTTTGTAATTTCCGTTTCCATTAAAAAAGAAAGGTACGTCGGGTCTTATGCAGCTATATGTTCATTTTCAACTAAGTCATACTTGAAGATTGAACCAAATCTTTCCAACGAAAATATTTCAAAAATAATTTGCCTCATCAATTTTATGCAGTTGATAACTGTCATGAATAAGTAAACTTTCAATCGATATTATGCTAATAATGTGTACTAGAAGAATGCAATGAGACAGTAATACACTCCGATAGCCACTCCACTTGACGTTCGAGCATAACGCAGCGCGACACCGTTTCCTTTAGCTGATTTTGGAGAGCTATACTGTTTTGCTGTAGAGTGTGAATTTCTGAGCTGATCCCTTCTAAATCAGATTTTGTTGGCATGTCTCTGAGCTTCTCATCCAGCAGTGACCCCATGGATCCTACTATCAACGATTTCAAGTCGCTGATCTACATTTTACCGACAGACATGTTTTCATCGTCTTTGTTGATCTTTAATGGGGGGTTTTCAGGGGAGGTATCCGCTAGAACCCTTTTGGCTACGAGTACCGGTTGTTGTGTCATGTTATGTTTTGGGGTTTTTGTGGGTGTCCGTTTCAGAGGCATATTTTTTGTAATTTATACCAAATATCGACTCACCTTTGACTCCGACTTGTCCTTCTTTATCCAGTTTTAGATGGGTAGCTGGCCGAATACTCTCTCAATTATCTAAATGAACTGGTAGGACTACGTATATCTAAAATCACTAGATCTGTCTCTACGTTCAACTGGTTCCATAACCTCAATAGAGTTTGTCTCCATCAAAAGATTTTTCAAGGGTACAATCTACCCAGTTCAATCGCTTAAAGAACATACATGCTACTAATTCCGGTGGATCTGGGATCATACCTTCGTCTTTTTTTCCCCAACATACCGCGTCTATAGTATCATTTAAAGTGAGACGTTATGTGCAGCGATTTCAAATGGTGCTTTTTTTTACATACGGATACATAGACATCATGCAATTAAGCGGTAATGTGTTCGGTGATTGAGTGATAGGTTGACGGTTCAAGTGCCAACTATAACCATCCATCAAATGTCCGAAAAATACTGTGACTCATTTACAAGTCAAAATAAAATCTCCTTCAGGTCCTAGGTCACACGCCACCTAGTTTACTAAAATGTATTTTCACTCATAAATTTGGGATTTATCGAACTCTTAGCAATATGCACCGGCTGCAAAATGGCAATAGGATATCGTATTTGTTTTACATGTAAAATCCAGTTTCACTTCACTTAAATGCGAATTAATCTGCAAAAAAAGCAGAGGCACTAAAGCGGTATTCCTTTTTAATAAGCATAACTGCTTATCTATCTCAGGCCAAACTTATATAAAGTCTTAAATTAATAAAATTATCAATCCATATATTGAATTCATATATTAGGAACAAATGAAGTAAACCTCTACTTAATGGAACAACTCCCTTGCATAATATCAAATGAAAATAAATTCCCAAATAAAACGAAAGAAAACATTTGCTTCATCTTGAAGAACCTAAAGTGATGTAAATGTTTCAATTATAAGCCTATTACGAATAAATTTATATTACCCATGCATAACACCCCTATATGTTGATTACACTTGAAAGCAGTCAGAGTCGGCCTTGTCACCCCAAACAATTGTCTTTAATGTACACCACGAGTAGTATCACCACACGTACCACAGTAAAAGGCATAGTCTTCTGTAGCACGACACTTGCCACCTCCTTTTCCATGCAAACCAAGATGCCTCCTTGTTTTTGATCTTAGAACTGGAATATCCCCTGAGCATTATGCTAATTCAATCCAATTTGAAGAAAGAAAAAGCAAAAAGAAGATGACAAAAAAAGGGAGCAAAACTAGAAGGAGCAGCAAAAAAAAAAAAAAAACCGAGAAAAAGATTGTGTCAATAAATCTGACAAAAACAAATTTCTCTCGTTCAGGTTTTTTTTTTTTTAGCTTGCCCCGGGTGTTATTTTCACCATCCTTTTCCGGTTGCCTGTCGCACGCGTCCAACAGTTCATCGTAGTTTGAAACACTTCCTTTCTTACGGATTCGAATCGGTTGGTGGTGGCGTTGGGGGTGGGAGAAAGGCAGTTGACGGGCATATCCCTGCTGTTATTTCGACCCCAACCTTCCCGCATAATATTACCCCTGCTGCTAGGAAATCCCTCAACTAATAAAAATATATCCAAACAGGAGTCCTTTTCTCCTGCAGTTTGTCGTTTGTGTTTAGTTTATCCATTTCTTGTTCATTTCCGAATTTCTTTTTGTCTTGTCAACGATATCATCTGATTCTGTATTTTTCTCGGTTAGTTTCTTAGTAAAAGGCTTATCTCACAAATTCGATGGGTAATGGGTGATATTGTTTTGGTTCCAGGATAGTAGGTAGATCTAACGGCATGAGAGATTTTCTTCAATTGCAATATGATTGTTTTTTGGGGATGTCAAGGATACATTTCATAACAGCTTAAACACCCTTAAGTAAATACCATACACATATTCTGTGTATGAAAACGTTTTCTTCGTCCTTGTACCCGGTGTCGGACAAATCCTTCCCACCGGCAGGCACACAGGGAAATCGAATGAACCATACAGTAGTTGACTTTGGCCAAATTGGCTTAAGTATAACTTTGGGAGAGAAACTCGACACACCGGAAGAGTAAACAAACACGAAATTACTTCCAGTTCAATAGAAACAAGAGTATACTTTGGGAGGAGTTCGTGAACGGGAGGGAGATGAAGCAAGAATACTGTCCCTCTATTGAATCCAGGTCAAGATGGTAAATAGTGCTCGAGTTAAATTTAATAATAATTCCTATGGAAATAGTTTAATAACTGAACTATATCATGCGTAGATATATCTCATACTACTCATATCTCTTATGGATGTACTACATCGTTAGCTACTTCAAAGGATTTAAATTGATGAGCAAAATCTCATCACATACCCTTTTAAGAGACTTAGTAAGATTAAAGAAGGGTTAAAGTCAAATTGCCATATAAAATTCTGCATACGTATATCACTATGGTATACAGAAATGCCTCCTAGCAATAACATTCTGAAACCTATCGCCATCCAAATGTCTAGACGAAAATATCCACCTTGAATACACCCCTCTTGTATTTGAGATAAAGCTTGTTCACTTTGTTGACCAAATGGAAAGGTCTTTAAAGAAGAGTCTATTAAAGAAGCCTTATCTTGGCTTAAGAAAAACGTGATATCCGCTAGAGATATCTGCATCTTTCAGACCTCTATAAATTTATTAGTAGCTCTAAACTGCCGGTCGTCTCTCGCGAAGATGTCTGAGCAGTTCAATATTCACCTGTGTTGGGTGCCAGGGTATTGAGACATTCCAAGAAATAGTAAAGCCGATGAACTCGCCAGAAGAGGAACAACTATACCCATCCTGTAGGACAAAACCACTTTAGGTATACCAATCGCTACTCGCAAACTTAAATCTAAGCTGTCCACAAATATTAGGTGGACAAGTACATGAACATGTCTTGCGACAAGACAGATTTGGCCAAACCTGGATCTAAAATGTTCTATGAATTTAATTGCTCTCAATAGATTGCATATCGGCACTACAATAGATGTCATCACTAGATACTGTCTATTAGGCAACCATGCTATAAGGCTGGGCCTCTTTGCAAACGACTTTTGTAGAAGCTGCATAGATGAAGAAGAGGAAGAAACTATTCATCACCATCCTTGTTTCTGTCCAGCTCTCTCCCGAAGAAGGAAACTACACCTAGGAGCCTTCTTCTACAACGATATAGGCGATCTGATAGACACAGATATTAAGAGCCTCTTACGCTTCATAAGAAGCTCAAAATGGTTAACCGAGTAGGTAGAGAGAAACTTCCTCCTATGATCCACGTGGTATCACAATGGACCTATTGTTGGCCTAAGTGTGTTGGCGATTCTCAGTTGGCAGCCACTTCAACCTAACGTAATCTAATAGTCTTTGTTAATTTTTACCCCGCGGTAAATATATTATATTGCCATTAGAAGAGACAATAATAGCTATTAAAAATTCGTTCTAAAGATGACTGCGAACCAAGCGTTTAGATTTCGAGGAGGGGTATCATAAATGTTTCTTTACTTGAGAAAGCTCTAACGAATTTCAAGATAAGCGTAACAGAGATTCAGTACAGCTACAGCTTTTATTGTTAATAAAAATTTGAGGAAAATTGTGTGGTAGCGTAGTATTGAGCTTCGAGGAATAGTGCTTGGACTTTGCACTGCGAATTATATTCGTTGTGTTTTTAAGCGCCACCTCAAAAGCACTCCAGTAAATACTATTAGGACAGTACTTCTATTTACTATGCGATCGATTTCTACACTTTACTGCATGCAGAACATTAAAATTAAACTATGTGCAAAAATTTGTTTGTAGGCACATATTGATTATACAATCCAGAAACAAATGTTTCGGGATTTAAAAGCTTATCATTTGGATCAGCTACGGTTAAGCATAACTCCCAAAAGACTCAGCTGGCCGCTGCGTAAAGGGCACTTTAGAGGAAAGACTAAGTTTGTATGTCCGGAATAGTAAATCTTGATCCGATACTCCACTTTGCGAGAGCCACATCTAACAAGCGTAGCAATCATTTTTAGTTGTAACTTGTTGAATAAGAATTTACTGTACTAAAACCTAACGAGACAGGCATGTGAGGAATTTGTTGTGCAAACAATAACGTATGTGCTCCAACCATAAATGAAATCTCTGAATGAGATGTAAAGAAAATGGTTTAATTGATAAGATTTTGTGCGGAATGTAAGCGCAAGAATTTAAAGTCTTTTATAATCAATTTATAAAATTATATACTCTGTACCGAAGCCAATAAACTTATAAATTCTGTAATTCAGTGAGGACTTATAATATATTGTAACTCCTCGTCTAGTAGTACGTAAATGTCACTTTACCGTTTCTAAGTACACTTGTTAAAGAAAAAAGAAAATATGCTTTAATTATTCAGTATTTATTCGGGGCTAAGTAAATATGTTTTGTTAACGTACGAGTCGATGTATTCATGGCAAAAGTATTTTTATTTTGCTTATAGGCCACTGCAAACGATTCATTTATTTTTAATTATTTTAATTCTTCTGGCACCTCTAACTTACAGACAGACATACAGACATGACACATAATCTTGGAGCTTAAACGAATTTTTCGAAAAAAGTGCAACCTGTTGGAACTATCAGAAAATAGTCCTTATCTTCATTCAATTGTATCTTTGTCATCATTCAAATAAAGCCCAAAGGGCGTTAATATTTCTTGAGTACTTTAAATACCCTAGAACTTCATGTATTATACATACAAAGATTCCTATTTTCAACCGAACGATGTAATTAATTATTGGAAGAAATTCTTTTAGCTGCGGTCGTTACTCACTGGAAATAATTGTATTATGTCCTTTGGAAAATACCATAATTAGCCTCATTATAAAAGCAAACAATTATTGATATCAAAACTCCGTGAAATTAATAATTGAGCTCGTGCTCTATTCCCATTCATCGTTCCTCCCTTCCCAGTTATTGAATTCATGGTAACTTTATCCAGTTTGCCGACGACTAACAATTGCGCCTTCTTCGGTGAGACTGGTTCCTTTATTGAATTGATAAGGGAAGAAACAAACAATCTGTGCTAGCATATATAAAACATGCCACAATGGTCGAGTGCAAAATTCAATAATTCACTGGCAAAACCCCTCCAAAAGCCGGAAAGAAAATCCATCTTCGTCCTTGCAAAAGTAACATTTGAAGTTCGTTCACGTCTCAATCGGCTGTGGCTGTGACGGTGGCGGATTATTACAACAATATCAGTCTAATTTGTTTGCCAAGGGACGATCGTTGTTGGTCCTTGTGGTGTCGACCGAATTGAAGAAAAGAAAATCACCTGTTATAACTCAATAAAAAGTGAATTTCAAATGTCTTTCAATAGCTTCATTTCCATTTTGTATCCGCTTCCCGTACAAAGTTTTCTCTTTCATTTTTCTTTACCCTCTACCTCTCGTTTCGGTGCGCGCCTGGTTGCGAAGGAGGCGAATCCCTTTTTTTTTTATTCTGTACTTTCTTAGAAGATGGCATAGAACCTTTTTGCCTCGGCGAACTAACTCTTAATTACAAGGAATGGTGACTGGAAAAAGGAAATTTCATTTTGAGATTTTATTCTTCCGACAAGGATGTGATAGACGATGGGCGGTTGTGTTGGGTTGGCGATATCTTCTTCTTCATCGTAATTAAATGCAAATTAGGACCGGGAATGTATATGTACTTAGTTGAGAGCGGATTTAGGTATTCTGATACTTAAAAGGTATTTTCAAAATCAGTCCTTGATGAAGGACTCTCGCTATGGTGGACACAAAACGGAGAAAGTAGAAAGGCGCAAAATAAGAATGGAGGATTATTAGCAGGACGTAAAGAGGACTGGTACTACCGCAAAGTTTATAATTAGTTAAGGTTTCCTTGAGGAATCGTCTCCTTGCCAATATGCAATGCTATTGTCAAGGTCTACCTAGGGCTTGGGGTGCCTTTTGATATTCAATGGAGTAGTTGTGATTTAAAATTTATGGATAAAAGTTAATGTGGCTTATTGTCTTTATCACTTGAATAGCTTATTGCTCAATTCATTTAAATTGCTAACTAAATAGTCTGTAACACTTTTAAATAAATATAAAAACAGAATTAAACACGAATTGTAATAAGGAGCTGTTGAGTCCGGTTAGCTTTTATCACCCGGCACCAGGCTCGTTTCAGAGAACTACACACATGCTTACTTTGCGTCCTTGCGTCTTAATATAGAAAAAGTGTATAGCTTAAAGTATTAAGTTAAGGATTGATAACAACCCGTACAAAAGTCTGATATAAAGATATTGACCTCAACCTAGTGTAAACTAACCGCTCTCTAATCTTGTGATGCTAGAATGCTATACACATACTTTATTTTAGAACTAAAAACAGTGCAAGTGCATAGGGTTTCTTCATGTATCTAGTAGAGCTGAAGACTTTAATAATTTAAGTTTTTATACTATTTGAGGGACTCCACCGATTTTTTATTGTTTTTTATATACGAGTATTAGAGCTTATGACTTCCGAATATAAAATTCTATATATTACCAGGCTTATTAAAAGAATAACAATTTAGACAGGCATTTAATCACCCTATGCCTTCGCTGCTAGGTGGCCATTAAGACTCTGGGACCGACAAAATTCAAATCAACTGCAAGCTATACTTGAACAAGATAGCAGAAACCAAAAATGTAGTAGTGTGTGCGGTGCCAGGGTGATGGAATTGTGAGGACATGGTCGGAACTGTATCATTCACATGCTCTTCCTTTTATACACACTTCGCATTAAGCAACACATATGTATTCTGAAATTGATGATGAAGCTATAAAATTAGCTAATACACATACACGCTGAAAAATATTTTCGCCCAAAACAAATCCTGCCGGTGTTATACATTTGTTGTGGTCCCAAGAATGAATTGCAATTTCAATCAATCACTGCATTGTTACCCACAAATATATCGAGCAATGTAAAGAAGCACAGCTATGCAAACAAATTATACTTAATTTTAAATATATCATAAGTTTGGGACTGTTTGTTTTACTTACAGTATGTTTCTTCGGATCAGAGTATAATATTCCAAGGAATTATATTCTGTAGAATTATAATTTATATAATAAAAAAATATGTTTTCCGCAAACATATGCATCATATCGTATTTTATTTCATGCAAACAAATTTGTTAATATGTATTACACAAAAACTAGATTACTCTAAAAAATTTTGCTTATCTATATTTTCACTCGCAGATATATATAATAAATCTACATGCCTTTTTAGGGTGTCAGTCCATCACTTAAGAACTACCCCTTCAGGTAGGGGATAGAATATACCCGTGGTAGGCATGTCTGTCGTAAGAGGCGACTAAAATCCAATCTCCGTGAACCGAGTGTATAGTGTATCCAAAACATGCAATAAACAAAACGACAAGATTTATTAGCCCAGGTGGCAGTCCAGCTTTACTGGAAAATACACCCTCTTCGGAGGTTGGCTCTACGGATTCTGGGGAGAGCCGCTTATTGCAATCCAATGACCCTTTCTTTTTTAAAAGTTCAAGGGTATCTCGATCTCCTTCACCAAGATCAAATAACTCCGGGAAAAGAAGTCCGCCGGGTGTGCCAGCGAAGAAGAGCTAGCACGCAAAAACGTATCGGGTCCCAAAGAAAAGACCTAGTAAGAAACGGCGAGCCGTCTCATCGCTCGCAATCGAGCCCCTAAAAGAAGAGAATCACAAAGAACCACAAGAAGACCAACTTCGAGCGCAATTTCGTACACCCCCACCAATAAACTTCGGAATATAATAAGTTGCAAAGGCTCCTTAAAATAACGTTAACGTCGAAATATAAGGTTACATCATTGAGGGATAGTGCAGGGAAAATTAACGTGGAGGAAATAAATTATAATAATAATATAAATAAATTTGCTTACCTTCGATAAGTCTGATAATATCGATGATATCTACCGAATTAGAGCTATACAAACTATCGTGGTCAGAATCGAGCCCATACGAAGAAATTTAAGAATGATTCCGCAGTGCAAACGTTGCCAAGGATTTAATCATACGCAACTGTACTGCAAAAACGAACCGCAAAACCTGTGTGAAATGCGCCGGAAATCATCTCTCTCAAATAAACCTCTGCAACCTGTGCCAATTGTAATGGAAAGCACCCAGCAAATTATAAAGGCTGTGAGCTAGCTAAAGAGTTGCAAAAACGGAGAGTTGCGCTCCTTAAGCCACTAAATGCAAAATCAAAACTGCAAACTAAGCCAAAGCGTAAGATCGCACAGGAGAAAGTAAGCAAACTAAAACTACCGGGTTCTGAGCGCAAAACGGTGAGGGAAAGAGTGACATTAGAAAAGTCTCCGACCTCTGTTCTTAAAAGAAACGGTACTGAAAAGTTAACATTGATAAAGCCACCGGGTAATGACCTTCGGACAGCAGGAGTGCAGACTTACGCCCAGGCGGCGGCATCCGAAAAACCAAAAAAAACTTTGAAATTACGACGGACCCTGTCTCTCATGTTTTGTCAGTTATTCTCGAGAAATTTGAAGAACAAAGCAAAATAAATAAAATTATTCTCGATAGGCTGGTTAAGCTTAAAAATAATTCACGAAAAACGCGTACTTCATCTAGAATATGAATGAAAAACGAATGTTAAATATATGTACTTGGAATGCAAAGGGACTTTTGCAAAAACTTGACGAATTGGAAATCTTCATGCGTGAAAAAGATATTGATATTTGCTTGATTTCTGAAACCCACGTAAAAAACGAATCGCATTTAAAAATAAAAAGCTTTCCTTCGGGAAAGCGAGAGGCGGATCATCCTTGTTTATTAAAGACCAGGGGAACCTTAACCTTTCTCATGAGGGTGTTGGCTGAGAATGCTGACTGAAAAGGGTAGAGAGGGTGACTGACTCAGTCAACCCTGAAGTCAAGGTGTACCGAGAAGGTATAGTGTGCAGCAAGTGATGGGGGGTGATTGATTCAATCGAACCCCCTATACTGTGTATGCAAGTTATTATTGGCAGGTCACATAGACCGTGTAGGCGTAGAGGTGCATACGTATAGTAGAGTGACTGATTCAGTCTAACTCTAATTACTGTTATGCATGCTATTGACTAGGTGGGGTGACTGATTCAGTCAAACCCTTCATACCTAGGTGGACCGTGTAGGTGTAGAGAAGCATAAGCGTACATAGAGTGACTGATTCAATCGAACTCTAAGTACTGCTATGTATAAAGTGTGAACTAGGGTGATTGTTTCAATCGAACCCGTACCTAGGTGGACCGTGGAAATAGTGGGGAATGCAAAGTAGAGCGAGATGACTGATGCAGTCAATCTTGCACTAGTATGCAGTCGAACTTTAGGGGATGGTTTGGCTAGGTAGGGTGACTGCTTCAGTTAAACCCTTAATACCTAGTTCACCGTGTAGGTAGTTTGCATGTGAGTAATAGGGGGATTGATTGACTCAATCAATCTCTGTTACCTCTATGCAGTAATGTTATTTACAGGCAGCTTCTGCAGAAATCATTTGCTGGGACACCCATTCTAGTGGCGTGTCTACCTAACAAGCAGTGTCCTGTGACTATTCCTACTGTGAGGCTTATGTTCCTTCTATTTAATGAAAGGAGATTTTTGGTTTTCTTTGCGTCAAGTAAGGGCCAGATCTTCCTGGTCGATGCGCACGTAGCTAGATTACTCCATCTGTTGTTCGCATTAGATTGCGCTTCGTTAAACATTCGGATTTTCATTAATTGTATTGGTGGTGCCGGTGCCTCTCTATTTACATCGAGAGGAAGTACGGTGCCTTGTCTAGCTAGTTCATCCGCTTTACAGTTGCCTGGAATATCTCTGTGTCCTGGGACACAGCACAGAGTAATGTTGCATCGGTCCGCAATCTCGTTAAGAGATTCGCGGCAATGTTTAACCAACTTAGGTCTTATTGTTGGCGTTTCCAGAGCTTTAATCGCTGTCTGTCTATAGATTTACCATCTATCGGGTATATAGAGAGTTTGCGCGCTGCTTCACGAACGGCCGGTATTTCCGCCTGAAAGATGCTACAGTGGTCCGGAAGTCGGAGAGCTACGTTTATTCTAGGTGATTCGGAAAATATACCTAGTCCTGTGCCCTCCGAAGTTTTGGAACCATCTGTATGGATTTCGATTGCGGCGTCATTAAGAATGATACCTTCCTCCCATGCGGATCTGTCAGGGATGGTGATGTTATATTTGATATTGAAATCAATAGATGGGGATATGTAATCTGTTACTCTGAGATTGGAGTTTTGTAAGATTTTCATGTGGCCAATTTGTGAGCTTGACCACTGGAGAGATTCTCTAAGTCTTAGGGCTGCTTTAGATGCTACCATTTTCCCAAAGATATCAATGGGATATATGTTAAGTAGGGTTTCTAAGGCGGCTGTGGGAGTGGACCTGAGAGCCCCTGCGATGCATTTGCATGCTAATCGTTGTACTCTTTCGATAGAGTTTGTGTTGCACCTTGTTTCGAGTGCAGGCCACCAGACGAGAACGCCATAAAGCAGGATTGGTCTGACCACCGCCAGGTACAACCAGTGGACTATATTAGGTTGAAGACCCCATTTAGGACCTATAGCCTTTTTACAGGTGTAGATGGCGATTTCCGCTTTCTTGGTTCGATCTAGAATGTTCTGTTTCCAGTTAATTTACTATCGAGGGTCAACCCTAAGTATTTTGCTCTGTTTGAAAAGCTGAGTTCCGTGTTTCTAAGATAAGGTGGGGCTACGAACGGGATTTTGTATTTTCTAGTAAAAAGTACTAGTTCAGTTTTGGACGCGTTTACGTTGAGCCCAACGCTGTCCGTCCATTTCGCTACTAAATTTAGCTATGGCAATATCGTCAGCATATGCTACGACCTTGTAGCCTTTATTTTCTAGTGAAGTGAGTAGCTCATTCACTACTAATATCCAAAGTAGCGGAGAGGGAACACCCCCCTGGGGTGTGCCCCTGTGCGCTAGCCTTTTGGTTGAGCAGCACCCGAGCTCGGATAGAATCTGCCTGCTGTTCAGCATTCGCTCTATCCAGATGCAAAGGCAGCAGTCCACCTTCAGGTCAGCGAGCGCTCTTGTGATGGATTCTGTATTGACGTTATTAAAGGCGCCTTCTATGTCAAGGAAAGACACCATAGTATATTCTTTAACGGCAAGAGATTTTTCAATGGTGCCTACTAACGAATGTAGAGCTGTTTCCACTGAAAAACCTTTCCGGTAAGCATGCTGAGAGCTAGATAAGGTTTTACCTTGAGTTTTGAACGGATATGGTTATCGACTAGCCTTTCTAACATTTTCAGAAGGAAGGAGGAGAGGCTGATTGGTCTGAAATCTTTCGGATTATAGTGGGAGGTCTTACCGCATTTCGGGATGAAAACCACCTTAACTCGTTTCCACGAGGATGGGGTATAGCTGAATTTAAGGCAGCTGTTGAAAATCACGTAGAGCCAGGGGGCTAAGGGTTTTATGCCCTCCTGCAGTTCCACTGGTGAAATACCATCTAAGCCAGGCTTAGATTTTTATGGTAGGAAGCTATTAACAGCCCAATGGATAGTGTGGGTGTTTATTACTCCTGCCGGAACGTCCATGATAGAGTGGTGTTGGGGTATAAATGTGTTCGTATCTATAGAGTTTCCTGGGAAATACGTGTCCATAAGAAGGTTTAATGTTTCTTCTGTGGACTTAGTCCAGTCTCCGTTAGGTTTCTGGATAAAGCTAGGGATATGAGGAGATTTGGAAAGAATTTTCCTCAATCTGCTAGAATCGTTTGTCCTTTCTATATTGCTACAGAATAATCTCCACGATTTTCGCTGAGCTTTCCTTATCTCATTTTGAAGACCCTGAGGCTGTTCTTATAGTTATCCCAATCTTCTGGAGATCGTGAAGACTTTGCTATATTGAACTGCTTCCTACTCGGAGTTTTGCTATGTTAGAATTCCACCAAGGTGGTTTATTGCCGTTTCTGTGCCTGCTAATTGGACAAGCTTTCAAGAAGGCTTTGTTCATAGTTCCGGAGACTTTGTCCACCATCTGGTCGATTTCGGATGGTGAGCAAGGTTGAGTTATCTCGGTGCTAAGCTCTTTATTTAAAAATGTGTTATAAACCTGCCAATTAGTGTTCCTAGGATTCCTAAAGGATTTTGATGGAGGTTTGGTAAATTCCAAACTAAATTGAATATAATTATGGTCCGAAAAAGAGATATCTTTCGACACCATCCATTTGCTAATGTTTAGCTTTGTGGAGTTTTTTTTTTTTTTTTTTTTTAAACAGGTGTGTGGCCACGCCCAAATGGCGTGTAGGCACTGCGACCAAGGAGATCTATTGTGCCATAGGCCACTTTTAGGGCAGCAGTACTTCTACTCTCCTTATGAAAGCTATAATTACGGCTGCGGAGGTGTTCCTAAGATCTTTTGGAGATATGATCTCTTTGAGGAAAAAGCTTCTCCTAGTTCTACACAGAGCTACACACTCACATAGTATGTGTTCTGCGGTTTCGTCCTCTTCTAGGCAGAGGCGGCAGGTGATATTCTCCGAAATTCTCATTTTGTTGAGGTGGTAGAGAAGTTGGCAGTGACCGGTAAGGAAGCTCACAAGCCTTCTTATGTCATTTCTGCCGTATTTTAGGATATCAATTGCCTGTCTTTGGAAGGGTTGGACAGCTCTTTTAGCCTGCCTGAGACCTTGGGAGTTATTCCAGTGGGAGATGCACATGTTGCGTTGCCAGGTGTTTAGGGAAAGTTTGAAGGCGGAATCGGGTATTCCGCAGAAGGGTTCAGGTCCAGTGAACAACTCAGAGGAGCCCTTCCTAGCTAGTAGGTCTGCAGTTTCATTGCCGTCAACGCCTACATGACCCGGTACCCACCACAATTTTACTTTATTGTGTCGGCACAGATTTTGTAAGCTGTCGAAGCAGCTTAGAACTGATTTTGAGCTGATCACATGGGAGATCAGTGCTTTGAGCGCCGCTTGGCTATCGGTGAGTATATGGATAGAGGCACCTTTGATGCCTGAGTGCAGGTTAATGTTAGCACAAATTTCAATGGCGTAAAGCTCGGCCTGGAAAACACTAGGACTCTTTCCGAGTGATTTCGAAATTTTATGGTTGGGTCCATACACACCGGCGCCAACTCCTGAATCCATTTTTGATCCATCGGTGTACCACACTATACCTTTTGGATCAAGCGACGGTCCGCCATTATTCCATATATCACGGCTTGGGATCACAATCTCAAACCTTCTACCAAAGTAGAGTGATTTAGGCGTAAAGTCGGAGACCGTGCTGAGCATGTCTAGCTCGGGGAAGTCGGACAATAGCTCCATGAGATCCACGTGATCCCGTATACTATTAGCATCTGATTTTCTGAGACTAACTGCACTGCGAATTGCCACTTTTTTTATGAATATATGTAACGGAGTAAGTCCGATTATGGCTTCAATGGCTGTTGTGGGACAAGTGTGCATAGTACCTGTGATGCCGAGGCAAGCTAGTCTTTGGAGTTTTGTGAGTTTATTTATGGTTGTGACCTCTTTGGTTTTCGTCCACCAGACTACGGACGCGTATGTCAGAATGGGTCTTACAACCGTGGTATATAACCAGAAAATGACCTTTGGAGACAGGCCCCAGGTCTTGCCGTACATACGGCGACAGGCCCACAAGGCAGTAGTCGCCTTGGCAATTTTATTCTTAATATGGGAATTCCAGTTAAGCTTCTTATCCAGGACGATTCCTAGATATTTGACCTCATCGGAGAAATTGGTTGTTGTGCCGTTTAGAGTCACTGAGCCAATATTCAGCGTTCTTCTTCTTGTAAACGGTACAACGACTGCCTTGCTGGGGTTAATCGATAGGCCTTCCCCAGCACACCAGTCCGAGACTACAAGGAGTGCATTATGCATGAGTTGACACACATCGTCTTCATGTTTGCCTTTAATGATGATCACTAGATCATCTGCATAGCCTATGGTTGTGAAACCTGAACTATTAAGTGTGTTCAATAAGTCATCCACCACGAGTGACCATAAGAGAGGCGAGAGGACGCCGCCTTGAGGGCAGCCTTTGGCCGCGGAGACCGTCACAGAGACCTCTCCAGACGAAGATGTTATTATGCGGCTATCGAGCATGTTCCTAACCCATCTGGTAGTAGGTTCGTCTATTCCCCTGCGTCTCATAGCACTAGTGATGGATTCATAACCAGTGTTATCAAAAGCACCTTCTATGTCAAGGAATGCACAAAGGGCGATTTCTTTGGAGCGGTAGGCAGCTTTAATCTCTGTGACGAGATAGTGAAGGGCGCCTTCCGTAGATCGACCTTTCCTGTATGCAAATTGACTAGAGTGCAGAGGTATAGTCTTTTCAAGAATGCCTCTAATGTGTAAGTCTAGCAGTCTTTCCATGGTTTTCAAGAAAAATGATGTCAAGCTGATTGGACGGTAGGATTTGGGTAGCTCGCTGGGTTTGTTACCTAGCTTAGGGATAAACACCACATTTACCTCCCGCCAAGTTAGTGGAATGTATCCCAGGTTGAAGCTTGTTCTAAAAAGAGCTACCAAGGCAGGCAAGATGTAATCCAGACCTTTCTGTATGAGAGCTGGAAAAATATCATCACTGCCAGGTGCCTTAAAGGGTTTAAATGAACCGATTGCCCATTTAATTTTTTCTTGACTGAACAGATTTCCAGACAAGCTGTTAACTCTTCTGGAGGTGCCACATGTGGAGCCTTCAGGAGCAGCAGGTACGTGGTCGCTTAGAATTGTTGAGCCAGGGAAGTGAACCTCGAGCAGAGTTTCCAGGGTTTCCCTTCGACTGGCGGTGTAGGTGCCATCAGGTTTGATGAGCAATCCCACCCCATTGGAATGATCCTTTGAGAGAGCCTTTTGGAGACGGGCTGCTACTGGAAGGGACTCGATATTTTCGCAGTTCTTTCTCCATGCTGTTCTCTTGGATTTCCTCAACTCTATGTTGAATTTAGTCAAAGCGGACCTATATTCGTCCCAATTTTTATTGCGTTTTGCGGTGTTGAAAAGTTTTCTCACCCTTTTGCGGAGTATCTCTAGCTGGTCATTCCACCACGGTACGCTCCGTTTACCTGCATTGTCATTTTTCGGGACACAGCTACTCCTGAAGGAAGAGATTAGGAAGTCATTTAGTTGGCAGGCTGCCACATCAACATCACATTTAGATCTTAAAGATGTTAGCAGCATGTCATCCTTGACGGCGAGATTTTCGCGAAAAAGTGCCCAATTAGTTCGTTTCGGTACGTAATGCGTTTGATTATTTTGTTTAACCCCACCCGAGATGTTAAATCTGATATGCTGATGATCAGATAGTGAGGGTTCATTTGACACATGCAAATTTGCAACAGAATTGGAAATAAAAGGGCTCGAGATAGTGAGATCAAGTACCTCTTCTCGAATAGAATTTATAAAAGTTGGCTTGTTACCTTCATTACATACAGCTAAGCTTTGTGGAGTTGGTTGCCAGAGTAATATCTATTACTTCTTGTCTAATTTTGTTAGTAAAGGTAGATTCAGAACCTATATTACATACTACGAGGCTAGTTTCTATGATGAAATCAAAAAGACGCTCACCTCGATTGTTTGTATCACTACTTCCCCAAAGGTTGTGGTGGGAATTGGCGTCAGCGCCTATCACTATGGGGATGTTGCTTACTTGGGCTGACTTTATCGTCTCGCGTATATTTGGTGTAGGTAGTGGGCCTGTGTCATCATAGGGCATATACGCTGACGATATCCATAGCCTGTCTTTCCCCTCGCGGTCTAACTCCACACATGCGAAGTCCGAATCGCTGAAATTTGGTAGGAAGAAGGCTTTTAAGTTATTTTTTACTAGAATGCAGGATCTTGGTTTACCTGATCCTTTGGCATAAAGCAAGGAATAATTCTTTGCCCTTAATCTAGCTATGCGGTTGTCTCTTGTCACCCAAGGTTCCTGGATAAGGGCAATGTCCTCTCCTCCTGACTGCAGGCGGAGCAAAAGGTTAGCAGAAGCTGCTATGGAATGGTGTAGATTAATCTGCACTAGTCGGAGCATCATTCCTGACTGGTACAGATGCCTCTATTACTGTGGTGTCACCATCCTCCGACTCGGAAGATTCACCACTGTTTTGCTTTGGCAGCGAAACTGTCTCTACCTCACCTGCTGACTCAGCTGGTGTACCGACCGGTCCCATTTCTTTGACGCCTGCTGACTCAGCTGGCGTTACGGCCTGGGTCGTAGTGGCAGCTGTCAGTAGTGAGTCCGACGGGAGGCTATCTGATTCGGTATCCAATCTAAGACTGCTCAAAGAGGAAACCATACCTGAGATGAGCCTCTCGTCTTTCTCATGGACCTTCAGTACCAGTTCTTCCATGCCGTAGAAGATCTTGTAATCCCTCTTGCTTAAAAGCTCCAGGGATTCTTGGTTGAGGAGGAATGAGACTAACCTTCCTGCCTGTACCGGTTCATCGGCTTTAATGATCTTCCAATTGGAGGTTGGAAGGTCAGGATTTTGAATACGGATCAACTTCAGGATATCCGATTCACTGCTTGGTCCTGGTGGAATCCAAGTTCGAGCTCTTGGACGGACCTTTATTTCGCTCCAGTGACAGACCGCTTTGGGCTTTGGCCCAAAGGTGGTTAAGCTTGGGTACTGCCTCTTTTAGGAACGCGATGGAACTGCTGTTACTGCATTTTAAAAGTTTTGCACCGTTGAGGTACCAGCCAGCGTCCGAAAAGGTCGGTGGCGTAGCAGTTGGGTTCTTAAGACAATGCGCCAGCACGTCTGACGCAAGTCTTGCCTTGAGGAGCCTCTAGTTATCACCACTGATATGGCCCTCCCCATTTCCGCTGTCGCAGATACCGAACACCAGGTGATCCTTCGCCACCTCGTTTTAGAGCCTGAGCACCGACTCGGTATTCTCGGCCTTCTTTGGGGTCTTGGAGGTATCGTCTTGGGATCTAGGACGTTTGGACGTTGAGTCCGTTTTTGGTACCACGCCCGAACGTCCTCCCGACTCGGGTTGACGGTTCGGGGTGTTGCCAAAGGGCCTATTGCCATTCGCAGGTCTCGCCGACTCAGGCTGAGACCTGTTATGTATTGTCGGGCGAGCGCGTTTTGGGGGTGGCCTCTTGTTATCAAGTGGCACACTCTTACTCGTTGAGGGGGCCTGCCCTCCCGACTCGGGTTGACTGGTCTCCTCAGCGATAACGCTACTCGCCCAGCGCAGCGATTCCTTGTCCTTCTGCTCCCACGATTCCTCTGGTTTTTCGAGAATTCGTGCGAGCAGGTGCTTTGCCAAGCGAAGGTTTCTGTACTTTTTAGCACTAGGGGAATTCCTCTTCTGGATTGCGCGCCCGCAACGTGCCGATACGGCTTTTGCCTGGGGCTCCGCATCTGAAGCGGAATTGTCAATGGATCCGGTATCAGAATCCGAAGGGTTCGTGTAGGTGTCGTTGTCCGTCGTCTCTCTGTATATAGGTTTGTCGGTCTGTTCATTGTCCTTGTTTGTTACGTTTGGAGGCAAAGCCTCGGAATTTGTAGTTGTGTTTGTTTTTGTTTTTTTGTTAGGTTTTGTTTTTGAAATTGTATGCATGTTCCCACGAGTAAGCCGGTGAGAAGTGTCCACCGCCAGCATAGCCGGTTTTACTGGCGGTAAGGCTTATTACGACAGGCCCTGCCAGGGCACCTGAAGGAGCTCGTTAGCGACTGATAAAAACCCTCAGCCTTTCATCCCTGGGCACGGTTTACATGAAACGCTCACTCTACCCATTAGAATGGGTTGACTACACTTTAGCTTCAGATACCCTTCCCCGAAGACCATACAGCATGGGTGGCCCTACTGCAATCGCCCTTCGGGATCATTGGGTCCTTACTAAGCATCTTCACCGCGACAAGGTACGTAGTCGAAGAAGATGACGGGTAAACTGACTTACTGGCCAACTGATACTTAGAAAATACCTCGCCTGATCGATTTTTTCGTTGTGAAAGGAATATCTACCAACCACATAAAAGTCAAAGACAGCTTTTATCTGTCGTCTGATCATTCCCCAATTATTTTGACATTGAGCGAAAAACTAGTCTATAACCTAGAGCCAGCGAGATTAACTGGTCGAACAACTAACTGGGAAGGCTTTAGGAACGAAATTGAATATAATGTTGAACTGGGCGTTCTACTTAGGACACCCTATGAACATGAGGTTGAAGTTGATCGCTTCGTTGAGATCGTACAGCTCGCCTCTTGGAACAATATGCCCAATCCAAAGAAAACGTCGGACAGATACGGTTTACGATATCCTCCGGAAATAAAAGAATTATTCAAGGAAAAAAGAAAAGCGCATAAATAATGGCAACAGAGTCGTGCTCCGCAGCATAAAGCACACTTGAATCGTCTGTGCCATTCGTTGAAGAAGACTATTAAGGATTTTAAGAATCGTGCGATAGGCTCTTACCTTGAAAGTTTAACAGCGTAAAAAGATTCCAATTATTCACTTTGGAAAGCTGTAAAAGGCACCAAAAGGCCCAAAGCCCCCGCGCCGCCAATCAAATTAAATCAAAGTAAATCGGCAAGGGAAGATAAAGAAAAAGCGTACGTCTTTGCGGCCCGCATGGAAGAAACCTTTAAACCGTACGATGGTCAAGTGGCTTACGACATCATCAATAGGCTGGATTTACCATCTGACGATTTAACACTCACAAGTGCAACGCTTAGCTTGTAAGTGTTGCGCTCAGATTAAAACACGTGCCGAGCCAATGGAAAGTTGCGGAAGTCATAATGGTTTTAAAACCAGGAAAACCGCCGAATGAGGTAAAATCGTATAGACCAATTTCGCTTCTTCCAATCATATCGAACATTTTCTAGAGGATATTACTAAGGCATCTCCAACCGATTATAAAAGAAAATAATCTTATCCGTGACCACCAATTTGGGTTCAGAAGCAAGCATTCGACGATTGACCAGGTGCATAGAACTACTGACATAATCGAGAAAGCATTTGAAGAAAAAAAGATTTGCTCAAGCATATTTCTTGACGTCTCCCAAGCATGATGACTTGAAATGAAAATTTAGACAAGTTTTCCCTGTATGACTATACGATATTCTAGAATCGTGTCTCGCGAATAAACTCTTCCGTATTAGACATGGAAACGAATACTCCGAGCTCAAAGCCGGCGTACCGCAAGGAAGCGTTCTTGGGCCGCTTCTCTTTCTGTTATATACTCGTGATATATCAAAAGAAGATGGCACTATCATTGCTACGTTTGCCGATGACACCGCTATCCTACCAGTAGGTAAAACAATTGAAGAAACGACTGCAAAACTGCAAAACGCACTGAATAACGTAAATGAATGGACGAGGGACTGGCGGATCGTCCTCAACGAATCTTAATCTGTTCACGTGAATTTCACTTATAAGAAAACTAATGACTTGCCAATTGTTTTAAACTCAGCTCGAATACCTTTTGCAAACGAGGCCAAATACATGGAAATGACACTCGACGTAAGGCTGAAATGCAATTCGCACGTGAAAATGAAGCGTAAAGAACTCAAAATCAAATATATGGTAGAGAAATGTACTGGTTACTTGGAAAACATTCCCAGCTCAGTACTGAGAACAAACTGTTTTTATACAAGCAAGTGCTAAGGCCGGTGTGGACCTACGGTATATTACTTTGGGGTTGTGCCAAGAAAACAAATGCAAATATTTTACAAACTTTTCAAAATAAACTGCTAAGAGAAATATTGTTCAAGCACCGTGGTAAAGTAGAAACGACGATATTCACAGGGATCTCGGAATTCCAAGAATCGAAGCTGAAACTAGAAGCTTCGCGAGAAAGCATAGAAACCGACTAATCGGACATGTCAACAATACAGTCCTACAGGCAACTGTTTGGACAGAGGACTATTAGTTGTCAGTTTTTTGATAAGCAATGTTTACTTTACGTTTAAGTAGAAGCCCCGCGAGTTTTGTATCTTTATCTGGGTAGGTCTAGCCCAGCGGCTTCTACATTATGTTTCCGTAGACAGGTAGACCAGTCTCCAAGTTACTCATTTAAGATGGTGCATTTTCCGGTGATCTAATATATTCTTGCTAAAATACCTGCGCAACTTTTCCATTACTTCATATTGGTACATGCTCTCTCAAAGCTACATGCTTTAAGGCCATTAGACATCTCTTATTAAAATGAATGGCTATTTTTGCTTCCTCAAGTTTTTCCTGAATGTGTCTCTTAAATAACGGAAGGGGCGTTATCAGAACGCTCTTGGCTTACCTAACTTCACTCCTCACCTCTTGCGGAAACGACCAGGGTTGTTTCGGAATACCACAACTTTTTATTTGCCTGTCAGACTTCACAAACTGCAGTATTTTGCAACTTGTTTATCGTGGGTTGCATCGTATTTGAGCTTTTCACCAATTTAGTGCTGTCTAATTGTTCTCATTAAGCTTCTTGTGATCGTAATCGAAACAATCAATGAAATCAATCGCCTCCTTGGCATAGTAAAGTACGCGCTTTTCATTTAGCTTGTACAGCACATACGAGTATGCTCTCGTGGGTATTTATCTTTTATATCTTGTAGGTTGAAAGAGATCCCATAATTGAAGTTGGCTATCTTATATTATTAGTCCAGTACGAAGAAGTGCATCACAAAATTTCATAATTATTAACATTGTTCAGCAAAAATTAATTGACATAGATACTCAAATCAGAATCAAACAAGCGCAACATTTCAGCCTCATCATTGAATATCCAAAATAAAAAAAACAAGTTGTTACCTCGAACTACGAATAGCAATTTGCTACAAATCTTACGAGAACTTTATTTTCTACACACGTCTATGTAAAATGCACTCAAAATAATCGAACACAGAATTAAATCATATCACATGCTAAGACGAAAAATATTCTATATAAAGACTTCACATCCATAGGTAAAAATGCATACATTTCAAAAGTTTTCCTTCGGAGTTTTCGCTCGAAGCAATTTTTATTTTTTTTTCTATGGCGAATCGATGCTAAAAAATTGTAATCAGAAAACTTTATGCAAAATTATGTTGTGTGCTGAAGAAAACTTTTTGCAATGCAGGAGATACATTAGTAAAATTACTTGCGATTCTTTCCCGCCCGACATATTGATCTACTTTTCGTTTGATATGTACGAGTATTTAGGTGCCTACATATGTATGCATGCACGAGTACATAAGCAATTAATATTTATGCATCTTCTCGGTGTTTTTTGAGCTGTAACGTTAAATAACATTTTTGTTCTTAAACATTTTCGTATTTTTTCTTTTTGCAGAGTATCCTGAAAAACGTCCCATGCTTTTTACCGAGCACAATCGATACGAGCCGGGTGATGTTTTACGAGCGAACTGTAGCACACCCCCTTCGAGGCCAAGAGCTGAGCTGAAATTTACAATCAATAATATGGTGGTAAGTCGATTTAAGTGTTAGATGTTTGCCTAAATTTTAATGCATTTTAAATAGAAAACTAAAGTTTTTCATCAATAACTTTCATACAAGGTGGAATAATTAAAAAGCAGATCACCCCTGTGATTAAATTCGTACGAAATGATAATCGGAAACCGAATTTAAAAAATTAATGGAATTAAAAAGCGTGTGCTAAATTTCGGTCGAGTTGTTGAATTCGAACCAAACGAAAACCTCACAAAAGCGACTTCGAAAACAGCTCTCGTCTGCTAAGTCCTGTCAAAATATGAGCTATGAAATCTATTTTAAAATGAATTAATACGATTGGTTTAATTACTGTTGAAGAGGAAGAAAAAGAAGAAAAGAAAAATATAATAAACGTTAAGGAATAATTCTAATCCTTTGGATTTACAGGAAGATTTGTAAGCAAACCCAGGTTTCCGTTTCAGAAACTTGTGTGAAACAAATATTTACTTTCAGACTTATTCAGCTTTACCGGCTTAAATGCATTTATGTAAATGTGTTGTGGGTGAAATTGAGAAACTTCAACCTCCAACAGTGAGTGCTGGTTCAACTCACCCATCTTGAAGTTAACCATGTGCCTCCGTTCTTTCGCAGAACGTGGAGTTGAAAATGATTTGGCGACAACAATGTACTCCACCCAACCCAGGCACTTCTCTGCCAAGATAGTTCTGAGCTATGAGGTTCGTTCGAAATAAAAGAATTGCGGAATTAATCACACCGAAAATCCGAAAACGGTACGAATTCGTATTGAATATTTTTCAGGGGTGGTATTTTGGAAACTTGTTTTTTTTTATGTGTTTTGGCTTAGTTCCCTCTCCTTCAACCTCCAGCTCACACTGGAGCTCATAAACGAATCTTATATAAATGATGGCAGTTCTTAAAGTACTGACAAATCAGACACTAGCGAGCTTATTGATAGATATAAGATAAAGGTGGCAAAGTCCGCAGAAGTTAGAAAATAGCATGCTGAATTTGATGTCCTTGAACTTTGTTGAAAAGTAATATGGTCTATTTTCTTTTCCCATATCAGCCTTTTCTTCCATGACGTGGGAGTCCCAAGGTTCGTATTTCCTTCTTTAACCTATGATACATTCCCTACTCTATGCCGGGCACTTATCTTGCAGGACTATTTACAAATATTTGGATGCCACTTTGCAAAGCAAAAGTAATGAACATATGTAAAGGAAAGTAGTGTGCAGATCCGGGTGTACGAAGTTTCTAACTAAAATTACTTGCAAAGGTACTTTATTGAAGAACAGGTTCCCGAAATTTGGCTATATTTTAGCTTTTTAGTTAATTTCAAAAATGTGAGGACATTTTGCTTCCATGGTTCAAGGTCATATTATCGAGCTGTCTTAATCTGGTCTACATCCCCAAGACGTGGACCGAGGTTGAAGTTGTCTTCATTCCTAAGGCAGGTAAGAGCTCAGCATGTGGAACCAAAGGATCTCCGACCTATCAGTCTATCGTCCTTTCTACTGAAAACGCTGGAAAGGCTGATTGATATTCACCTCCGTCAGAGCATTAGCCGGTCTTTGCTCTCGCCGTCCCAACATGCGTACTGCAAAGGCAAATCTGTTGAAACAGCCTTACACTCGATTGTGCGCATCATTGAAAAATCTCTGAGCATTAAAGAATATACCATGGTGGCTTTCCTTGACATTGAGGGAGCTTTTAACAATGTCAAACCAAAGGCATTCACAGACGCACTTGCAAATCTGAAAGTGGATACTTCGCTCGGAGTGTTGATCAATCAATTGCTAACACGCAGGATTATCAACACGCAGCTGGGTGGAACATCGGCCAGAAGACTTGCCTGTTGCGGAACACCCCAATGTGGAGTTTTGTCTCCCCTCCTGTGGAATCTTGTAGTGAATGAGCTACTAGTGGACCTGGACAAGTCAGGCTGTAGAGTGATTGCCTATGCTGATGACATTGCGATTGCTGCTGGCAAGCACCCAGACACTCTCAAGGAAATTCTCCAATATGCTCTCTCTCGGCTCATTAGGTGGGCCTCCAATTGTGGATTGAGGGTTAACCCCCATAGAACAGAACTTATTCTCTCAAGGAAATATAAAGTTCCCCTCGTAGACCTTCCTATGATTAATGGCACCAGTCTCACCTTCACTGTTAATGCAAAATACCTGGGTCTTATTCTGGACAGAAAACTGAACTGGAAAGCCATTCTACTAGAACGTGTAAGGAAAGCCAATGTAGTTCTCTATTCCTGTAAAAAGGCTATAGGTAGGAGCTGGGGTATGAAACCTGAAATCACTCGCTGGCTTTACGTGTCTGTTGTCAGGCCTATACTACTCTATGGATGGATCGTTTGGTGACCTGCTCTTGACAGGACTGTTCACCTCTCTCAGGTAGCTAAAGTGCAAAGATCCGCTTGCATGTGCATCGGTGGTGCACTAAGAACTACCCCCTCTGCGGCACTGAAAATTATGTTCAACCTGTTGCCCCTGGATATCCTCGGCAGACAGACTGCTGCCAGTGCGGCTATTCGTCTTAAAGCCTCCTCTCAGTGGTCTAGTTATCACATTGGCCACTCCTCGATCTTTGATCTTCTCAACTTCACACATGAAACACGAGCTACACCCCACCGAAACTGAGATTTGACCGACACTTCCGTACGAGTATCCCTGAACGGGATGAGTGGGATGGCTCTCTTCCTGATGATGGAAATTCGGTGCACTTCTACACAGATGGCTCTAAGACCGAAGGTGGGGTGGGCTGTGGTGTTTTCTCCGATAAGCTCAACCTGAGCATCTCGTTCCGCCTCCCTGATCATTGTAGCGTTTTTCAGGCGGAAATCATGGCGATTAAGGAAGCCCTGTCTTGGCTGAAATGTAATGTATTATCTGTCAGCGATATTAGCACTTTCACTGACAGTCAAGCGGCTATCAAGTCCCTAGAATCGTGCTTCTTTACTTCAAAGACCGTGTTAGACTGCCGTTTGTCTCTTACAGAGATGACAGAGCAGTTCAACATTCACCTATGCTGGGTGCCAGGTCACAGACAGGGTGCATAGACAGGGTACTAATCTAAGGATCCTGCCAGATAGGCAAGCCCTTGGTATGCCCCTCGCTACATGTAAGCATGTACTGAAGCTGAACGCTATTAGCAAGACCAACCTTAGGTGGGATATTGGCTCTACATGTCACATTTCGAGGCTGATCTGGCCTAAGCTGGATCAGAAACGTAGTGCCGAGTTACTACTTACTTATGTCCTGTATCCCCTTGTGGGTCCTAGGGCCTCTACTACGCCTACGCGCCATCGTGTACGGTTTCTGGCAATGTGTCTGAGTTCTCCCCAACTTTTCCCTAACTGCCGTGCCTCCTTCTCGACTGTTCTGCGCCATGTTTTCCGCGGACCGCCAGGTCTTCTGCCATCCTGAGTAAGAGGGTTCCATTGCATAGCATGGTTCGCTATGGAGCTGTCACCCTTTCGGAACGTATGACCAATCCACTGCCACTTCCGCCGTTGGATAGTTGTGCCTATTGGTTCCTGACCCGTTCTCTCGTAAAGGTGTTCGTTAGAGATACGATTGGGCCAGAAAATCCTTAAGATATTGCGCAGACACCTATTAACGAACGTTTGCAGCTTTCTGGTGATAGTAGTGGTCACTCTCCACGTGCTGCAACCATATAGCAGCACGGATTCAACGTTGGAGCGGAACAGTCTTATTTTGGTGCTCAAACTGATTGCATTGCTTCGCCATATTTTGGACAACATCCCGAACGCGGACTTTGCTTTGGCGATCCTGTTGGCTATATCCAGTTCGGTTCCACCATCGGTCGAGACAATACTCCCAAGATACTGGAAATCCTCTACTCTCTCTACCGGTTGTCCAGCAATGCATATTTGAGCCGATGAGTTAGTTCCAAGGCTGATGATTTTAGTTTTTGTCGTATTAATTTTCAGCCCGACGACACCTGCCTCCCTCTCCACATCTGCTGTCATTTGGTGGAGGTCCATAATTCTGTGGGAGAGTAAGCATACATCGTCTGCGTAGTCAAGATGCTTCAGTTGAGATGTAAGAGTCCATCGAATTCCTCCGTTTCCCGTCGACAAAGCTGCATGAAGCACATCGCTAATCACCAATAGCAATAATATTGGTGAAAGGATACAGCCTTGTCTTACCCCACTTTGGATCTCAAATTCCTCAGACAACCTTCCCCTGTGCAGAACGTGACATTTGGACAGTGCCGAGTTGGTTAAACTAAAGCGATTACAGATCAGCCGCGTTATCGGTGTCATCACCGGACACTGTCTAATCGGCCAACATGCCAAAAGACTTGGCTTCTTTTCCAATGACTTCTGCAGGAGCTGTAGGGACGAGAAGGAGGAGGAGGAAACCATTCTTCACTTCCTATGCACATGTCTTGCTCTATCACGCAAAAGAATGCTCCATCTAGGAGCTCCATTCCTTGACGACCTCAGCGATTTGGCGTCCTTAGACGACATGAACATCTATCGCTTCATCAAAAGCTCCGGTTGGTTTTATTAGTCCTGAGTGGTCTAATGGTAGATCTTTGGCATCACAATGGACCTTTACTGGTCTAAGTGTGTCTGCATCGCGGTGCAGACAGCCAATCTAACCTAACCTAACCTAGCTTTTTAGTTCAAATTAAATGTATGACTGAACAACATGTCACTTATGCGGTTTTAATGGCAAATAAACCCAATACATGTACAAGTACGTTACCTATCTAGAATACATACGCCTCATATCTGTCGTACTCTCTATGCGATATAATTCTATTATTCGAAATCTTAATACAAATTTGGGAATGCAAAGGCATCCGGTGTTTATTTAAATTTGAAATGCAAGGGAGTTGGTATATATACCTATGTACTCATCCAGCCCTCTTCTTAAAATAGTATACATGTTAAAAAAAAAAAAAAAAAAAAGCTGTGCTAATGCCGCACGTTCTTAAGGAACTAATTACACTGGTCAACACGGTTTTTTTTCGTCAATTAAACTATGCATTTTTTGTATCTTATGCATGTATATGTGTACAGGGTGCGCCATCTTTTATGTCGGTATGTGAATATTGAATAATTAAAAAAGAAAAAATGGGCAACCGATTCCCCTATATGAGGTATTTTTATTTAATTTGGTCCTTTACAATTTATTTCGGCTAGTTTTTGAATACAACATCAATCAAGTAACCGCCTCTATTGACCAAACCAAAATGTGCCATTTTGCTGGGTTTTCCATCATTTTTTCGACCATCTCGGGCAGTATAGCGATGATTTCGGCACGAATGTTTGCCTTGAGCTCATCAATGGTCTAATGCTTTCTGGCGTACACCTTGCTTTTCAAATCACCCCACAAAAAAAAAGTCCGGAGGGGTCAAATCCGGAGATCTGGGTGGCCATCCAATGTCGCCATTTTTTGACAGCACACGTCCAGGGAATTTTCGTTGCAGAAAATTGTTTGCATTGTTTGATTTGCAGTGTGGCGCACCGTCTTGTTGAAACCATTAACCGTCCAGATCTTTTTCACACATTTGTGGGCAGACATAATGAACCAACATCCACCGGTATCGATTCCCATTGACTGTTTCGTCTTCTCTAAAAAAAAAAAAAAGGCCCAATGATGGTTTTGGCGCAAACGCCGGCCCAAACAGTCACTTTTTGGTCATGCAATGGTGTTCATGGATCTCGTGTGGATTCTCCGTTCCCCAAATGGGGTAATATTGCTCGTTAACGGCGCCAGAGAGTGTGAAATGGGCCTCGTCGGTGACCAAAATTTGCTTGCAAAAATCAGGTTCGGTGTCAACCATTCAAGCGACTGTTTGGCCGTATTCCAAGCGACCTAGACGGTCTGTCGGAAATATTCTCCGAGTCAATTGCATTTTATACGGAAACAAATGCAAATCATCCTTCAAAATGCGCCGCAAGGTGGTTCTACTGGCGCCAAAATGCTAAGCGCGGTGACGATACGACACATGTGGGTTCTCGGCAACACTCTCTCTTACAGCTTCAACCAGTTCATTGGAACGTCTTGGACGTTGATGAACGGCATGTCGACGATCTCTCACTGTCCCGTGCTCAACAAAATTCGACACGAAACGACGAATAGTGTTGTCAGACGGTGCTTGCTGGCCACGATAGATAGATAGATAGATAATTGATTTATTATTTCTTTTCTTGTTTATGATACAAATTTGTTTAACAAAAAATCGATTAGCATGGCAATGCCGTCTGCCTGATTGACATTAGATTAAACATTAAATAACAAGTATGTTTCGTAAAGTTATGAATACATTACAGGTAAATTATGTGATATCTAGACTAGATTTTTGCTTGGTTTTATATATAAGAGGAAATTATAAGTTCTCATTTATGATTCTATTTCGATAGATTATGGCTGATTGATAATAATAAAAAAGATTTTTAACATCGCTTTCGTAGTTGAGGAGAGCTAGAACGTCATCCTTTGATTTCGTGTAACTTCCCAGAAAGTGTCTTCGTATTTCTTTAAGGATAGGGCATTTGCCAATGAAATGGATAACATCTTCCCTCTCAGCTAGGTTACAAATGCTACAGTAGATTGGTAGATTGTTGGCCACGATATTTTCGATGATATGCACGTTAACACAACTGAACGACTATTTTCAATGTACAGCGTCATTATTTCGGCGCGTTGTTTCGGTATGAAGGGATTCATGGTTAAAATTGTACTGAATTGATATTTCAAAAACATATCTACTCAAGTCAATCGGTTGATAAATGTCAAAATTATTCAATGTTTACCCGTTTTTACTACATTTAGGGCCGGTTTGTTCACAGTTGGTTAAATCTCTGGTTAGGTTATCACAGATTTTGCTTAACCCATGGTTATAAATCTATGGTAACCAAAGAGTGTTTGTTCACAATATTTTTCAATTTGGTCACCAAACCATAGCTTTGTGGAAATTTGTTCTATTTTCCAGTTTATCTGTCATCTCGTTTGTCAAATTAATCTGTGGTTAACTTTGTTTTTGTTTATCGGTTTTGTTCGATTATAGAAGACGTTGAAATTTGAAATTACATACAAAATTTGAATGGATGACAAATACAAAAAACTCACTCCATTTTGTGTTATTTTTTATTTATTATATTATCTGCAATGAAATCTGTGGATGAAATTCGGCCAGAAATGCTCAAGGCTTTAGGTAAAGAGGGAGTGCAATGGCTCTCGCGTGTCATTAAAGTGGCCTGGGAATGCGGTAAAACACCTGGTGAATGGCAAATGGGGGTGATAGTTCCTCTTTTTAAAAAAGGGGAGAAAAGAGATTGCACCAACTATAGGGGTGTATACCCTTTAGAGTCTCCCTGAAAAAGTCTTCGCTAAGGCGTTAGAATCGCGTTCCAGAGCTGTGGTTGAGGACAGTTTGGGGGACGAGCAGTGCGGTTTTCCTCCCGGTAGAAGCACAACCGACCAGAATGGTTCTTGAAAAGGCCTAGGAGTATGCTAAACCTGTTTACACTTGTTTTGTGGATTTGGAAAAAGCATATGATATGGTTCCTCGAGGCAAAATCTGTAGTGTTCTGCAGGGGTATGCGTGAAATAAATACCTTTCACTGTGGGCCTTGGACGCCGCCAAGGGTGCGTTTTGTTAGCTCTCCTCTTCGTTTTATATATGGATTGGATGTTGCTGCGCAGCCGTGGCGGGGAATGTTTCAAAGGGGGAGACCTAAGGATTAGTCACCTGCTCTTTGCGGATGATTTGGCCATCCTTGGGTCCTCTCAAACAGAACTTCAGCATGCACTCGAAAGGTTTGTAGCCGTTTGTAATGATGCAGGAATAGAGATCAACGTGAATAAGTCAAAAGTAATGGTCGTTTCCAAAAAACCCATTCAGTGCACTCTGCATGTTAGTGGAGTCCCACTGAAGCAGGTGGATAAGTTTAAGTACCTCGGGCTCTTATTCACGAGTGATTGGAAGAGCAATGCCAAGTTATCCTGTAGAATTGGTCAGGCTGGATCAATTTTGAGAGAGCTTGGTCAATCTGTTATAAGGAAGACCGAACTTAGTGTTCAAGCTAAGCTATCGGTTTTTAACTCGGTGTATGTTCCAACTCTCATCTATGGTCATGCAATTTGAGTAGTGACGGAAAGAATAAGATCGCAGACACAAGCTGCCGAAATGAGGTTCCTTGGCGGTTTTACTGGAATAACTCGTAGGGATCGAGTGCGCAACACCAGAGTACGCGAGGCGCTCAATGTTGAGCAGCTACTTCTCCAAACGGAACGATTTATGCTTCGATGGTTTCGTCAAGTAGTGCGTGTGCTCCCAGACCGGCTTCCAAGACGCGCCATGGTGGCTGTGCCATCAGGTAGGCGACTCCGCGGTAGGCCTAGAAATAGATGGTTGTACCAAGTCCGACATCTCTCCTGGAGCCGTCTAGGTATTCCTCCTGATGAGTTGGAGTCAATGGCGGAGGATCGAGAAGGATGGAGAGTCCACCTGAGCATCCTACCCCCGCGACCGTCATGAAGGATTAGCGCGCCATTGAAAATGTATGTATGTATATTATCTATATTTTTATCACACAATATCTGCATAGAATTTTGTTGTGCCGCATAATATTGTGTCAAAAGTAACCCGCAGTATGAAAACTAAGCATGAACAAACAAAATTCCAGAAAATCATTGGTTAAAATGACGTTAACCAAGGAAATTCGGCTGGTTATCGATTTCTCTGGTTAACTAACCAAACCATGGATTATCTGGTTAAAATTTCGGTGAACAAACACAATCGATGGTTATCAGCTGGAACAACCACTGGTTAAAGTTAACCGAGAGTGAACAGACCGGCCCTTAGTGGGGCACATTTTTGTTGTCTGAAGTACAGAAAAGTAACAATTGTAAAAGGAATACAGTCCCTGCGTCCGGCATCAGCCCTTATTTTCGTTTAACAATCCCATCTGATCTATTTACTCCTACCATCGTATTTAGTCGTTTTCTTAAAAGCTATTTCTCTTTTCAAGCCACCGATGAAAAAATCTTTGTTTTCAGAATGCAATTAACGTTTCAAAACAGTTTCTAACGAGAAGAGATAACATGTTTAGAAAAAAGAGAAATTCCATTCCCACTGTGCAAAGGTAAACCATAAACTATCCTGCAGAGCAGCTTAAAGGATGCACATCCACAAAGCTGAAATCATCAGACTATGCAAATTGCAAATAAATGAAAAACAAGTATGTATATTTGAAAGTTGAACACCCTTCTACCGGGCTTCATCTACACAAATGCATTATCTAAATGTTAACATTTGCTTACCTTCATTGTGTATGCGTTCTCCAAATCCCCCATCGATTTTATCTCCCAAATCCTTCTTGGCCATCATTCCCATTACTCAGTATGTTCTGTGCTCTTTTGGGACTAGAACCATCATGTTGTCTGTATCTGTAACAATAATCGAAAGTGATTAGACGTTTAAGACTATGTATGTGTGTTACATCATATACCATCACAGATGTTTCAGAAGCACTTAGTCTTGACAAAAGCTAATAAAGGAAAATTCGCCAATGACCAACAGAGCAACATTGTCTCCATTACGAAGGAGAATTTTTTAGCAAAAAAAAAAAGATATAAGTGTTTAAAAAAAATAGCATCAACTACAATATCAAGGCCGATTTATCAACTCCACGGCCCAATAATCTCAGTGCAATTGTGTGCGTCCAGTAATGGCATATACCAAACTAAGCACATAAAGGAAAAACAAAATGCAAAACAAAGAGGATTTAATCCTTATCTGCTTTCTTCCAAACAGTGGTGTGTAGTGCTTACACTTGGTTCTATTAAATCTACATGGTAGCATGCATACGAAATGGGCCAAAACCCTTTTGATGCTGGCACCGGGATAAATGAGAAAAATGAGCATGAATACATTCTGGCTGGGTAGAGTTTTTCACACCACACCGGCGTCCGATTTGACAGAAAACAAGAAGTACACGGCTCTCGGTCCAGTGGGTCACATGATAGTGCTTTCCATTGCTAGAAGTAGTGAGAAAAAGAGCTCTTTAGCGGCCATCATCTATGAGAACGAGCTGTGGCTTTTCGCTCCCCTAGTTGCGAAGGATCTAAAAAAAAATAAAATTCTGCCGTATTCGCATAAGTGCGATAAAAACACTAAATTTGTATAACGTATGGGAAGTGGAGACAACAAAATAGAAAACACACCTTTTGGAATTCTCCTGCAACGTTACAGGGGTGACGTTGTATTTTACATTGAATACAGCGCGAATCTACTGTTAAGGGATGTCCAACAAAGGTCAACATTTTCAGAATTTACATAGATCATCTAATGTAATAAAAATCCACATGATATTTTTGTAAACTTATGATCCGCCCAACCCAATTAAATTTTGGATTTGTGACCCGAGTTATAAAGAATGATACCGAAAAAAGGAGCTGTTCGAAGCGGTGCAGTGCAGTAGCCATTTGTTAGTTACGAACTTAGAACAACGTATTTTAAAAATATGTGATGTGAGATGTGTTTATGACAACGTAAATAGTGGACGCATTTTGGTCAGGAGTGAGCTCATCACATGCTCATGCCCTATATATGCACTTATGGTCATGAGCCTGCGATCGATAGTGATCTAATCAGAGCTGCTATTGAGTGAATTTTTAGACGAAATGCCGTGTCGTGGCAGTTGAGGCTTCCACAAACCGTTTTTCAAATAGGTAACCATTTTTGTGTAATATACTCGTAGCTTTAACTGATGGATATAACCGCAGAATCATTTTTGTCCCCTGCAGTTTATGTGAGTTAAGAAGGCAGTAATTTGCCCCTATTTTCATGCCTCATATCAGATTTGGTGAATGGTACGGATGCATTAGCATGTTGTTGCGCTCGCATGACTTCGACTTTCTTGACGTGAGAGATTGCGCAATCTCCAATCACAAAGTTCTTCTTTTACAACACAATTTTTTATTTTCTTCATTCGTCAAGGTCGACACTCATCCCTCGTTGTCTATGTACATATGTGGTGGTGGCTGACAGCCCATGGCTACCTCTTTGATGATGGGGTGAAGCTGTGTGGGCTGGTTTTTATTATGTTTATCCAAAATATGATGACATTAAATCAGTGCCACAGACTCTGGCCGAAAAGGTTTATGCGGAAATGTTGCTTATTTATTTAGTTTGACGGCCGTACAGTACGGGGACAATGTGGGCCCAAAACAACAAACGAAGCTTATTGAGATCATTTTTGTGTTATGCGCACTGCCGAACATAAAGCCTTTTTCTACTGCATTGTCCGTATGGAAATGATTTGAGAATTCCATTCGCTCTTAATTTTATTCATTATAATCGAAATCAATTTCGGGGAATTTCCTAATTTACTTCATAGTTATACCGGTCTTACATACCACACTATGAATGTTTGTTTCAAGCATTAGAATCCAGTCACTCCACACTTAGAGTTCCACTGCATTTCCAGAAGTAAATCTTGATCTCCATCAACAAAATTGCTCTATTTAAGTTTCCCGTAAATGTTTGTCTACTTTGAGTCCACTTGCAATTACATTAAATTACTTCGCAAGGAACACAAAAGACTCTTTACCTCCAAACCAACTTTAAATCCACCATTTAAAGCAACCAAATGTCACGTTTCATCCAACGTGAAATTGCTATGCAAATGCAAAAAGCGTTTGCTATAACCAACAGCTCAGCAACATACCTCGCTCTACCTATGTGCTCCTTGCAATTAGATTTAAATTTACAGCATACATTTTGCAAACAAATACCTCACTTTTACCACCTAGTACAGCCACCGTTACTCAGCAACCTGTTATCCACCGTCACCTAGGGATACAAAAAAAAAAACAAAAAAAAAGAAGCAAAACCTCCCTATCAGACCCAGAGCACTGTGTGAAAACTGAGAGCTAAACCAAAAATCTGCAAAAAACAGGTGTGGAGATAGTCTTTTAGACAATTTACAAGTTTACGACTTTCGACCTATAGCCCGAGTGTGTCCTCTTGTTGCCTGCCTCTAGATTGCAACAACATTTGAACTAACAATTTGCCATGGTAGTGTGTGCAAGGGTTATCTAAGAAGTGACGAGTGAGGCGAATAAATGTGTCCGAACCAAAAATAGTGCTTCGTGCGCAAAAAGCCCAATGAAACGTATTTTCAGGAACAAAACCGAAAAAAGAGAAGTGTTGGCCGAGAAATAGGACAACAAACAAAAAAGTGCTTTATCATCATCCTTCTTGCCTCGAGGTGTTGGAGGAACCTTTTATCCGTTTTGCAGGATCGTGAAATTGGCACCAGGATAACTTTAATAGAATGAGAGGACGACCGACTAACATTGCACCAGCCTCAAGGTACTTTGCTGTGTATCCTGCTGCGTTACTGATTTTTTATACATATTTATCTCTTTTTTTGCACTCGCTTGCACTTGCACTCATATTCGGATCACTTGTTTAACCAGTTAAAAATAAGACCGGATAAACATTAAATTTTTATTAAAAGAATGCTATGGATTATTATTGAAGTATATGCCAGGGCTGAATTTTACACCTCTGCCACTTCCTTTTTGCATAAATGTTTCCCTTACATTAATTAAAGTAGTGCTACAGCAAGTACTTTTCTTTACCGCTGGAAGACCCTTGGGTTTGATGTGTTAAGAGGGTGCAAGTACACTGTGACCTCAATAGATCTTTTGTTACCCTACCACTGGGGCTCTACTCTTGCCATACTCGGAGTTGTTAACTTGATAATTGATGAGAGATGGCGTGGTATAAGTATCATCAGCTTTAGTGAAGACGCTTGAGACTCCCACAAATCACTCAAAAATTGTTCCAGAATGTAATAACTGACTATAGAAGCTTTTCAAATAGAATATGGTTTGTTTTATTTTGGTACCGGGTCATAGCAGAATCGTAGGCAAGAAATCTTTCGCGCCTGTTCTGATAATTGATGTAAGTAACGCCAAAATCCTGTACTGGATCGACGCTCATATAGTGTCTGTACTTAATGAAAAATGGTCATGTTTGGACTCTTGCAGCAGTACCACCAAGTGTTTTTTGAAAGGGTGTGATAGTAGCACTGCAAAATGTCTTCCAGATATGAGCAGGAAGGACTACAGAGCTATGGTTAGGTTTATCATAGGACAGAGTACAAACATTTGACTAAGTGATTTTCTCACTGGGATTTTAAGTAAAATCAAACACTTTGTGTCTGAGTGCTTGTGATGAACCAACATTCAATGTCCGTTCATTCAATGTCCGTATGCCCTGGCACCCAGCACAGCTCAATATTGAACTGCTCCACCATCTCTGTGAGAGACTATCTATAATAATCTAGAGGTACTTATGAATTTATGGACATCGATTATAAGGATTTAAATGCTGCTTGACTGTCTGAAAAGATGAGGATATCTTTAGCAGATATCACATTTTTCTTTAGCCAAGATAAGATTGCCTTAATCACCATTAGTTCCGTTTGGAATACGCCTCAATGATTTTGAAGACAGAAAAATAAAACACCTCCACCAACCCCGTCTTTAGTTTTGAGCCATCGACTCTTCTTTTTTTTTTTTTTTTTTTAGATGTTTTATTAGTTCGTAAACTCTTAACTTTAATTACAATAATGTATTTCAAATAAAATTGTTTTTTAATAAGTAATTTACTCTAGTTTTAAATAAATTTAAATTTGTTAAATTCTTAATTGCACTTGGAAGTCGGTTGAATAATTGAAGACCTTTGTACAGCAAATTGTTTTGGGTAGCCGCTCTTCTGTATAGGGGTAGCCGAAAGTCACCAAGGTTCCGTAGACTATACCTGTTGTTTGTTATATACATAACATTGTTTTGCAGATATTCAGGATACATGTTTTGCTTTATTTTAAAAATCATGATTAGAGCATTGAGCTTTAACCGCTGGGAAACACTTAGCCATCGTAAGGATTGAAGCATGACTAATATAGGAGTTTGGCGATCACACTTTAAAATGATTCTCATAGCCCTGTTTTGGAGAATTTGAAGTTTGTCTTGGTATTCGAGGGAACACATGTATATGGTCGATGAGCAATAGTTAAAATGTGGAAGAACAATAGTATTATATATGGTTTGAGCACAATTCGTTGATATATATTTCCTAATTCTGCCGAGAAAGCCTACCTTTTTTGATATTTTCGCACATAAACTTTCTAAATGGTAATCAAACTTAAGTTTACTGTCAATGTACACACCCAAATATTTAACTTCTTGAACACATTCAATGAGTTCACCATTTTTTCTAACGTTTACACTAAAGTTGTTTCTATTGACACACATACACTTAGTTTTTTGGACATTCATTTTAAGTTTATTTTTACACAGCCAATTATTCATTCTGTCAATTTCACCCTGTAGGATATTTTCACTAACACTTACGTCCTTTCCACAAAGGTATATAAGAGTATCATCAGCAAAAAGGCATACTTTGGAATGAAGTAAGGAATCTCCGATGTCGTTTATATACAACAAAAAGAGTAAAACACCAATAACCGAACCTTGGGGCACGCCAACGGGTATTAGTTGCGGGCTTGAACATGTTTCTTTAATACGCACTTTCTGAGTTCTTCCACTTAAATAACTTTTAAACCACTCTAATTCCTTTCCACGAATACCATATTTATAGAGTTTACTCGCCAATATATCCCGATCTATGGTTTCAAATGCTCGCTTTAGGTCCAAAAACACTGCCAATACAATATTGCCCTTCTCATTTTCTTTTTTCCATTCATTTATTACCCAACTAATAGATGTCTCACATGAGTGTCCCCGCCTAAACCCGGATTGTTCTACGCACATAATTTTCTTTTCTTCCACAAAGCACACTAATTGCCTACAAACTATTGTTTCCAATATCTTTTCGTAGATAGGCAACATATTTATAGGTCTCCACTCCTCTGGTGTGCTCGCATTATTCACTTTTTCAACCGGTATGATATCCGCGATCTTCCAACTTTCAGGGAATATTCCATTTCGCAGCGATAAATTAATTATTTTTAGAAGAAGAGGTAGAATTTCATCTTTACAGTCCAGTATTAAATTGCGATTCAAACCATAGCAATCACTTTTTGTATTAATTGATTTAACTATCTCTAAAAGTTCATTTATATCAATTTCACAAAATTTAAATCTACTTTCACACAAGGGAATATTGTCAGAATATTGAACATATGGGATACTATTATTTATGTCTATAACACTGGTAATGAAAAAGGTATTTAACGCATTCGCTATTTT
Source organism: Brachypalpus laphriformis (assembly GCA_945910035.1). Taxonomy (NCBI): domain Eukaryota; kingdom Metazoa; phylum Arthropoda; class Insecta; order Diptera; family Syrphidae; genus Brachypalpus; species Brachypalpus laphriformis. Next base: position 170,024,673 of record OX246754.1, read on the forward strand.
TAAATCAGTCTTTAAAGTAATACCGTTAACTTTAAGATCACAGGGAACATTTTTATTTTCCTTAAAAATTTGTTGTTTTAACGCTTTCCACAGGCCTTTTTGGTCACCAGCCTTTTCACTGATTTTACGTTCAATGTAAGCACTTTTCGTTCTAATACACTGGTATTTGTATGAGTTCCTAGCCAATTTGTATCTATTCCAATCCACTCTTAAATTAGTTAATACAGCTCTGTTATATAAACTTACTTTTTCCCGTTTACTTCTCGCCAATTCAATATTAAACCACTCAGCGCACTTCTTACCTATTGTGATGGTTTTTGTCTGTGACAATAATGCACATTTTATGGCATCCTCTAACTTGTTCGCACAAGTATGTATGTCTTCAACCTCGTTCAATAGGATGTGATTATTAAGTTCGCTGATGAACCGATTTCTGTCATATTTAATGATCTTAAATTGATTGGGTCTTCGTGATATAAATTGATTTGTGAAAAGTCGTATATACACAGTCTCATGATCCGATATCTTAAAATCTCTTCTTACTTTAACATCCGCACTTACAGTATAATCACTGTGAACATAATCTATCAGCGTACTTGAAGTAGCTGCTATTCTCGTTGGTTCATTTACTAGTTGTCTTAGACCAATATTAAGTAGGAATTGCCTGATGTAGTTCAGTTCATAGTTATTTGTATTACTAAAATCTATATTGAAATCACCCGTTACTAGTACATATTCATTATCATTCACATTTCTTGGAACCCATTCATTCATAATATCACAAAAATCATTCACTCTAATAGTTCTGGCTCTATATAGTGTTATTATATTCCATACTTCCCGTTTATATGTTATTTTTACCGATGAGATCCAGATTTGTTTTCTTCGCAGTAAGGTATTTTTTTGGGTTGATCTAAGACTTTCTTTTACATATACAGTCACCCCACCCGTATGTCTAGAGCTACTTAAACAATCATACTTCCTGTAACCAGGTAAACTCACTTCACACTCTTCTATATTACTTGTTAAATGCGTTTCGGTTAGTAGTACAAAGTCTAGGTCAGTTTTTGCAACAAGATCTTCAATTAACTCAAAGTTGCCTGTTATACCCTGTATATTAAGGAGCACTCCACTTATGTAAGAAAGCGGAGTTGGAGTATAATGTTGTTTTAATTGCTAATATAAAACTCGGCTACGCTTTACCTCCAGTTTTCTTAAGTAAACTGGGCAATTATAATCCAGAGTTTTGTGTTTAATATCCAAATTTAAACCTAATCGTGTATTTGTCATTGCACAATTCACGCACTCATTTTTTTCCGGTTCATTACAATTTTTGGATTCATGATCACCACAACATTTTCTGCAGCTAGGCTTATTTTTACAGTCTTTTGACTCATGATTAAAGCCTAAACATTTGTAGCACCTTTTTATTCTTAATTCCTCGAAGATCTTACATCTGTCCCACCGAATGTTTACTTTACCTACGCCCATGGCCACTTGAAAGCTTTTAGAATCCAACTCTACCACTGCATTCCAATATTCTCTGTTCTTGTGACTCTTTTTGTTTACCACTTTTATGATTTTGACACATCTGATCTCGCTTTCACTCAATGAACGGTTTTGTGCTTTTAAGCTCTTTTCCATTTCTTCTTCGCTTATGCTTTAACTCATACCTGTGATAAATAATCTTGGTTTCTTAAGTACCGGTACTTTTACTTCATATGATTCACCAAGCTTCTTTTCAACTGCACTTTTTACTATATGTCTTTCACCCTCACTCTCACATGATATTTCAACCACTCCGTTGTTTCTTGCCGCTATGTCACTGATTTTTAAATTTGATGGGTCAACATTCTTTTTCAAATCCTCTTTTGTTTTTTCTACACTTTGTTTACATTTCGGTTTTAATATAACTGGTGGACACTTTTGCAACTGACTTGCATATGTTTCTGTTTTTGTTGTACCTTGCACTTGGAGTTGACATTTGTTTAAGGCGTTAATTTTCCCGAGTATATCAAATACCGCTTTTTCTTGCTTTGCAATACTTTCTTTACTTTGTTTTACCGATTTTAAGACTTCCTGAAGATTTTTATTAATAGTGTTTTTATTGTCCAAACAATCGTCACATATAAAAACAATATTTTTGTTCGATCTAACAGCATTCAAATCATACTCTTTTAAACCGGTGCACCTTTCGTGAAACATTCCTTCGCAAAATCCTCCGCATACTATCTTTATTTTTGTTTTACCGAAATTTTCAGTGCATTTTTTACAATCGGCTGCCATATTTTCCACAATTTTAACACAATTTTTCCAAAAATTAAGAACTTTTGCTAGAGAAATTTCTTGACACGTCTATTCAGTTTGACAGTTCGCCAATTCTTCTAGGAATACTTCTTCTTTAGTAACTTCAACGGCAATAATATCTTAAAGTTTTCTAAAGATATCAAATGCTTTGAGGACAGTCTTTTTAGGTTTTGGTGCCTTTTTAAAAAATTCCTCAGAAACCGCAATGGAACCTCTTAGGCACCTAATGTTTTAGGGAAGTCTGATTAATCCAACTTTACTTAAAGGCACACATTCCATCAGATCAGTTATGTCTGTCACACATTTCAAATTACCTCTACACACAATGAAATGTCTGTTTTTCAAACTACTACGTTATTAACATGCCATGTAAATTTGCTACTAATTTTCTAATAAAATATATCTCTATGAGAAACTTTATCCAATAATATTTAGTAACTCAATTTTCAAGAATAGAAATCCTCCGAAAAATCCCACCTACAGCAACGGTGCTAGTTAGAAAGACATCAATTTCAAAAATTCTCTTTTTAGCTACTTCCACAAATTATCTATTAATCATACGGAACGATATATGCTAATTACCCATTAATGGCAATGACAATGGGGGCATACGGTAATCTAGGATAAGTGTTCCTTGAAATTGCTTGGCACATGTTCAAAGTTTTTCTCCTATTTGTGTGTAGAACGCCAAAAATTTCATTGAAGGAATTTTCGAGAACCGAATTAAGACCATATCCACACCATATGCGTAAATTTATCGATGTGTATTCATTATCTGTAAGTTTTCGCATGTGTATCTATATACAGATGTAAGTAAATATATCGTGTGAGTTCTAAGCAAAGGCATTTTGAGTAAAAAATGTTCCCGAGTGTGTGTATGTGGAGTATTAATTCCTTTTTGCTGAGATTTATCTAACCTAAGGAAAATTGTTCTTCTGAATAGCAGTTGGGGAAAATAAGACAAACCATATTGTTGGTTTGAATATAATTTGGGAGATTTGTACAAGTAATCGTTCTGGTTTCGTAAGTATTTTTCTTAGATTAGATTTTACGGGTGGAATTTTTGGGAAGAATGTTTGAGTTTACTTACTTTAAATAAGGCTAGAGTCTGAATTGGACCTGCGGCTGATCCAAAAATCGTCTTCAGACATCTTTAACCAGATGCTTACAATTTCGTGCTCCAAATTGGTTTAAACCCCCACCACTTAAAATTAAGTTTTTCCCTATTCAGTCGTTCCTCCGAACTGGAATCGAATACGCAGTTTTCGAACTAGGGCGCTGGTTTCTATACGCTCCACGCATCTTATGTATATGGTACTTTTGACTCAACGAAAAGACAGCGAAACCTTTGTATTAAAAGATAGCACATACATACGAGTATGCACATATTCTTTTTTACCCTCCTTAATGTCTGGCCCAAAAAATCAATAATTAAACCCGTAATCAAAATTAAACAAATCGGTTTTATTTTTCTTCTTTTTTCTTCAAAAAAAAAACATTACTTGAGTCTAACACACCCATTGCAACATTTTTCCCTCCGGCCACTGCCATGGAAACAAATTACGGAATTAAAATCCTAAATTTATCATTTTAACAATTTTTTTTTTTTAGCAAACCTATTCATTTAAGGCAACAAAAAAAATCCGGGTATAACCAACCAAACCAATAAAAAATAATAATTTGAAAAAAAGTAATACCAAGAGAAACTTACCTGTTCTACCTTTTAGTCGGAGAGCTGGTGAACGTTTTTGAAACGTCATTTTAGCACAGGAAATAAATATATTTTTTTGTTAAACTTGAGCTAATGATCACAAATATCAACGTCTGGCAGCTGTCTGTTGGTGCGTTTGGGGGGGGGGGGCTGGGCCCCAAAGACGTCGAAAAAAGGGATGCGGTCACGTCATTTCGGCAAAGCTGATTTTTTTTATATAAGTAGTTTACTTATTTATGTAACATATTTTACCACTGCCAGAAATTTTGTCCGGGTCCAAAAGGGTGCCAGACAGGCTGAAACCTGTATAAAAATAAAGGTCGGTAACGTAATAATGGCAAGGCAATTTTTTTTCTAATCGTTATTTGAGATCACCGTGAGTAATTATTCGCAACTGCCAGACGAAAATCCCGGGTATAACATCCTGCCAGACGTAAGCGAAGTTTGAATGTCGCTACTAAAGCGATGTGCGACAAATGTATCTAATAGCCGATTTTCATCGAAACTATTGAAGCATTTGAAAACTTACTAAGTGTGTTTTATAGGAAATTAAATTCTAAATAAAATAGTATATGCACAAAATTTTCATATATCCAGTAGAATAGAAGATATTTTGCAATACCAAAGTTGACAATTGTCGATCGTCTATCGACAAAAGTCGTTTATCGATTAATAATCGACAATCACAATAAGGGCCTATTTGTTCGGCAGCGCTGTCGGTGACGAAGAATGACTGGTGGTTCTTTCTAAGCTAAGAATAGTTATTTATATTTTTGTTTATATTGGCCCGGTTAGAACCAACCGTGGCGTAAGTGGTTAGTGTGTCGGATCGCTATGCATGAGGTTCCAAGTTCGAATCCTAGAAAACACCAAAACGTTTTTTGACGGTCCCACCTCTCGCGAGCGTCTGACAAACATCCGAGAGTATTGTTGTCTCGAAAAAGCTTCTCAAATCGCCGTTCGGAGACGGCACTGAACTGTAGGTCCCTTCCATTCGTGTGAGAATTATAACGCACACAACATGAGTGGTTGCGAGACGCTAGGCCCTGGCACTTAAAGAGCTGTTGCGCCAAGTATTTTTTTTTTTTAGAACCAATCCCTAGATTTAAATTCACTTGATAAAACATTAAACAAATTACAAAACAACCAAACGAACGTTATTGATTACTTCATTAATATTAATACTAATTAAATTAAGAACCACTCTCTGCTTCTGGTCACTGCATTTTGTAGTTGGAGCCTCGTCCGGGCAATGGTGGGTAACATCCAGTTAGTAGTCTCTTCAATATATTTTTTTCTTCTAAATTGTTCTTTCCTTTTCTGGAAAGTATTCACTTCTATTCCATTTTTTTCTATTGGCTAATATTTTCACTTTTAGGTATATGTATGTATATACATATATTTTTCTAGATTGTTCCTTCCTTTTCTGGAAAGTGTTCACTTCTATTCACTTTTAGATATATATATATTTTTTTTTCTAGATAGGTTCTTTCTTTTCTGGAAAGTATTCCCTTCTATTCCTTCACTACTATTCAGTTTTAGATATATATATATATTTTTCTCTTTTATGTATATATATATTTTTTTTTTATTTGCTTCTGCTCCAACTCCTCTGTATCCCATCCCAATCAAAACTAAAAACCCTAGTCTAGGCTGATTGTTTTATATATTTTTTTCTCAATAAGCCTCTCTATGATTTTTGTATAGGCTTGTTTACAAAGTGAGTTTGCATCAAGTAGATTTAGAAATAAATAAAGGAGGATGTACAAAACAAAATCAATCGTCTTCCAAAGGAGATCCACTAATACTGTTACTCTCGAAGCTCACAGTAGTTGAGCTTCAGTTGAAGCTTGGCTAAAGATGGTTTCAGGAAAGATGAAAGGCAATGTGAATCGAAATATTTTTTACCAGTATGTACGATTTAATGCGCCATACATTTTGTTAATAAGAAAAAGAAATGAATGGAGCTGATTTCTCTAGAGCGAATTAAGAATTCGGCTTGTAAAATGTGTACTTACTCCATTGCAGTAAAGAACTGGCATATTTTCGCATAGATTCTCTTGCTCGATTGGTTTTGGGTTCGTTAATTAACTAAATATATGTCAACGCCGTCAACCTGATCAGAATGAAGCCAGAACAGTGATATCTGAACATAAGTCCAACAAAGCTGTTGGAGCTGGAGGCCTTGCGCCGAACTTTTCAAGTTAGGAAGAGATGAGTTGGTAAGGAGCATGCACCAGCTAATATGTTAAATGCGGTCGGATGAAGGTATGCCCGATAAACAGAATTTCAGCATCGTTTGCCCGATCCTGAAGAAAGGATATATTCTAAATTTCGCAATATAAAATCATGTCTGCCGTATTATGTGAAAGCCCAAACCCGATCGTTAGCATCCTGATAGGTCCTTATCAGTCTGGTTTCAAGTCGGGAAAGTCCCCCACTGACAAAATATTCATGCTACGGTAGATAAAATCGATACGCACCATCTCTTCATCGATTTCAAACTTGCCTATGATAGTGTGTATAGAGACGAGTTATGCAGAGCCATGTCTAGCATCGGTATCCCTGCCAAGCTCATCGGAATATACAAGATCACGATGGAGAACTCTCGCTATTCCATCAAAGTTGGAAAGAACACCACCGAACCCCTCGATGTCAGGAAAGGTCTTAGACAAGGTGACGCGCTATCATGCGATCTCTTTACTATAATATTTGAAAAATTGTCCGAAACTCACAAGCCCACACCGAAGGCACACTCTTTTATAAGTCTATATAACTACACGCTAACGCAACTTTGACGTAGTCGGAAGAATTCAGCGGGCCTTCAGTAGGGTACAAATGTTGAAATCGAGGCAGCAAAGATGGGTTTAGTGATCAATGGAAGCCAACAAAATATATGCTGTCTACAAGAAAAGACACCCAACATCTGCGTCTTGGAGAGAACGACACAAAAGACAAATATCATTTTTAGGTAATGAATGACTTTGTCTACCTAGGCTCTATGGTGAACTCCGAAAGCGACACCAGTGGTGAGATCAGACGAAGAATTACTCTTGCCAATTGCTGTTTTTATGGGATAAGAAAACAATTCAGTAACAACTATTAAGGCATAAGACTCTTATCATCACAGTCCAGTTGTATGGTGCTGAAGCATGAACTTTGTCAAAATCGGATGAGGATATCATTGGCTACTTTAAGAGAATAGTTCTTCGAGTGATCTTTTGTCCCGTCTGCATAGACGGTGAGTGGAGGTGAAAGTATTATGATTAACTAAACAGTCTATACAGCGACATCGACTTAGCCAGGGGAGTTCACATACAGCGACTAAAATCGCTAAGTCATGTAAAGTTGATGAAACCCAAATTCGCAGCCCAGAAAATCGTCGAGTCCACCCAAGATGAAGAGGACGTCGCGCAAGTGGAGCTGGACCTCAGTCAACTAGGCGTGCGCTACTGGAGATAGCTGGCTCGTAACCGGGCTGGCTGAAAAGATTTGTTGGTTGAGCATCAGGTCCACCCCGGACTGTAGCGCCACCTAGTGAGTAAGTTCATATTTCAGCCAGTTACTAAGTCTTTTATATGTTATAAAATACAATGTATGTTTGTTTGTATGCTATGGACTCCGAAACCACTATACCGATTGAGCTCAAATTAAAAAATCAGATAATCTTTGATATTGGCCCGAGAGTGTTCCTGTGAAGTCTGGTCAAAATCGGCCCACTACTTTAGTATTAAAGTACTTTACTATTAAAGTGCTTTAGTACTACACATTTTTTTCCGGTGCAGCAACGCACGCCGCCTGATATCCTCGGTCCAGCAGTACTTTAGTAGTAACAAAAATTGATACATACATATATTTAAGGTTGGACCACTTACCCACTATTGCCCAGTACAAAACTGTTCTCTAATAGACTTAGCTCCAGCGCCTGACTGACAGTTGTTTTTTTTCTGTTAAGTGCAGCAACGCACACCGGGTCGCCGCAAGTGTATAATAAAGTGAAATATTTAAGATACTCGACAATCCAACTGAAATAGATTCTATGATATCATATCTTAGGATTTAACAACACCTTATTAATATCACATTTTGTTAGTACAGTTTTTTATGACTTCTAACAAAAATGGCGCAGCCAGATGTTGCCAACTTTGGGTGAGGCAATCTTTCCATACCCTATCCCACCGTATACCATGGGTTTATAATTTTCGATACGTGATGTACTATGTATAACATGTTCCATGTTCGAATCCCAGAAAAACACAAAAATATTTTGTTCACAGTTCTACCTCTCGCGAATGTTAAACAAACATTCGAAAGTATTGTTATCACGAGAAAGCTTTTCAAAAACAAAAGCAAAAGTTGCCCTTCAATACGGGGCGAAACTGTACCCCTTCGATTTGTGCGAAAAATATAACGCACACAACACGAGTGATTGTGAGAAGCTAGGCCAAGGCACTTGATGCAATGTTGTGGAAAATATGTACAAGTATATACAATGTGTAAAATGAAGGAATAATGGAGATAGGCCTAATAAAATTGTCTTACAACATATCAGTATACAATCAGCTGAGTTGATTAAGGCATGTCCATCCGTCCGTCCGTATGCCACTTCTTTTAGGAGCTTGAATTTCAAACTAGGGAAATGAAATTTTACACATAGGGTTCTGAGAGATGGAATCAGCACAAGTGTAAATATTGTTGAAATCTGGCCACTGACATGGTCACTTTTCGGAAAATGACTTTTTCCATATTTAAATTAAAACAAAAAAATTATACCAAAATTTAAAGAAACTGGCTTTGTCTACATATGTATATATTATGTGCATGGGTCCAGTTCTTAGGGTTGTTTTTTTTTTCAAACGGTACATTTAATAAAGACAATGTTCGTTTCAAATCTAAACGGTCACCTTAAGAGGGTGTGATTAAATCATAAGGGATAGATAAACATCCCATCTCATTTTCGTCCAAAATTCGCCAAAATGCAGGTTTACTATTTTCAGACGGGGGCGATTGGATGTTCATTATTTAATGAAGACACATATTTTTAAATGTAATTTTGGCTATAAAATTTAATCCGAAATGCATTTTCAATATCGACTTGTAGAGATGCGTTGATGGATGAATGCTATCTTCGTCATCCATTTGTTTTTCGGCGCACACATTATATTTTGATTTCGATAAGATTTAGCGATGGATATCCGGTTAGGATTTAATGAAGGAATAGAATTCCAGACACGAGATTTTTTCTTTAATGATCAAAATGGCCTTACGTGTGTCGACTTTTAGCTGCGTTTTCTCTGCCGTTCACGCATTATTCTTTGCAGCAAAAACTCTTTCAGCAACTCTTTCAACAATCGAACCGGGAAGATATAAAATGTACTCAATTATTTTCGTTCTAACCCTTCGTAGAGAAAAAACGAGCCCTTTTTGATGTCTGACGTCACAACAAGTAATTTCTTTAATTTATTTCTCTTCTTTCTTTATTTGATAAACTCAATTTTTCAATCCACGTTTACATGTAAAATCTCAACTCGATCACAGAAAAGTTTGTGATTGGATTGACTCAATTACGTTTCAATTCAATCTGCGCTTACATGACACCCAATTCGAATTAAATCATATAAAAATGGTACATAATTTGGATATGAAAGGAGGATAAACGGGGGTCTTAAAGCGAAAAGGAAGGCTGGAAGGTTTCGGCTCGAAAAGGAGAAGAGATGGGATGTTTAGGCATAGAGCATTATACTTTTTACGTCAGACGGATTGTAACCATGTCTGCTTTTAATTCTTTTTGTTAGCACATACAAACATACATATGTACCTATGTTTTGCATAACTATAGGACTAGTATCACGAACAAATTTGAATATTTGAATACATTGCGACTATAAACAATTTTGAAAAAGTGAATCTCGCAATTCTATCTATCTGTTACTCGGTCGGTAAGCCAAGTGTAAATAGTTTTATTGATTTTCTTCAAACATCTTATCTGGAGGCAGTGGCGTCACAACTCAAGGCCGAATCGGAATTTATATTCCAACCTTAAAATGAGCGGCATTTTACTGTCGATTTTGAAAAATTGAAATCTTCTAGAAAAAAGTACCAACGATTTTATTCAAGTTTTTTATTTGGGCTAGTCTGAACATATGAGAACAGAAACCATACCATGTTTTTGGTTAAAAGTGTGTATAATGGTACTTAACGTAATAAGCGGTTTTTGGAATTTGGCTATTTCTCCCTTTTTCTAAGTCCATTTTGATATAGTACGTATGTCAGTATATAAGCAATATATGACGTGTGGAACGACATGGCATACAAAGTTTTGGAAAAGTATAAATAAATAAAGTGCAGGATTGGGTTGCACGTACTTCCGTTAATATCATATCCTGTTTAGTTCCAATGTATTCAGGTTTGAAATGCTATAAGCTTATTTAAGAGTCATTTGAAAATTTGATTAAAAGCACAATGTTTTTTAGGAAAAAATTAAAAACGGCTTAGAAAACTCTTTCAAACAGCAGATTTTGTTTCAATGAAAATCCTGATTTCGAATTGTGGCTTCACATACTCCAGATATGAACTTTCAAGTAAATCCGCTATACATACAGACCTACTGACGGGCAGACGTGTAGCTGACTGAAGTCTAAATGGCTGGACGGAGTAACTTCAAATTTAATATCCGAGGTCGATGGGGTCACGATTCGGAGCAAAATCAGCCATTTTTTTTTTAGCCGTAAGATAAACGCCCGATTTGGGAAACAAATTATTTTCTCATAAGCAGCTTTAACGATTATGTTCAAATTTAATATTTAAATTGAGTTGGGCATACCTGGTCTTTGCTAATATAACGGTAGGTACTTCACATGAAGACCAGTTTTCGGAATACGTCTGTTTCTCGTCGATAAATATATAATCAGCACATGCAGTTTTTTGGAAAAAAGCAAGAACTTTTTTTGTTTGCTGTATTTCGAAATTAAAAAAAAATAAATGTAAATTTTTGCGATCTTGCCTAAATTTTAAATATGAATAACTTTTCGACGAAAACCATATACAATACATGCGTATGTAGGGGCAAGTAGTTACTTGCATCCAGTCGTGCACCTAATTGTTTTGCACTTCAATGGAAAATGTCGAAAAACCATTGACATAACATTCATTCATGTATTTCTTCAAAACTAACACAAATGTTCAAAAATCAAAACTAACTTAATCCATATAATTAAAGGGAGACCCTAATATATGATCTTTTGTTTGTTAATATCAAAACATAAGCAACGGCCCGGTAAAGACTATTAAGCCTGCCAGCGTTAGGAATATCTATTTCAGGTATGTTTACTCAGTATTTCCACCTCACGAGTTAATCGGCTTGCAGATGATTACTAAGGCAATCTGTCATATTAATTCAGATTGATTGACTAGCGTTCGCTTTTATGTATTTTTTTTTATTTAACACAAAATAAATTGTTGCTCCGATATAGTATAATACTGCGGGTTCATTCCAAGTGTCGGAAAATATAACACCTTGAAAGCAAATGCTTGCGAGAAGCTACACCCTCTATGGATTGCTTTTGGTTGCGCGGAATATTTACTTAAATATGTTTGTTTGACCTTTTAGACATACATATCTACTTATAAATGTGACAACTGAAGTCATTTCTCTTCGTTTTTAGTTCTTATCTTGATGACACTTCCAGGAAGAAAGTAAAGAAAAACTAACACCCTTAATATCTACATGAAAAGTTTTACCCGTCTATAGAAGATAAGCTTTCTCCGTGATGTCATACCTAGGAGTATCTAGAATTTTTTTCCCTAACCTAAAGCCTTATCACTAACGTCAAACTAATTATCCTTTATCACCTCGTATAACTACAGTAACGCCACTGGCTAACACTTTGTCACCGTCACTTTAAGAAATATCATCAATTATCCCAAAAAACTCCGGCTGCTGTAGGCGAATTAAAAAAAAAAAAAAAAAACCGACTATTTATCTCAGGAAAAGGACGATGAAACTTTCCCTCAAAAGCGAGATTTAATCACTAGGCCTGCATGTATGGGTGCGGCATCCCGTATAGACTGAAATTAGCTATGATAAATTGACAAAGCGCCTTCACATTTGTTATGAAGACATTTTGCAAATTGCAAATTAGTAGTTTCCCGCAATCAGGAAAATTACTACAAATGACTTACATACATACCAACATGCCTGCGATAGTGTGCCTAAGTAGTAATTATCTCTGCCTTCTAGACCATGAAAATCCTTGCTGCCTCAATGAAAATGTGCGTCAAAGACCCCACACTGTCGTAAGTTGTTAGAGTAGTGCCGTTGGAGTGGTACCGGTGGTTGTTTTCGAAATTGGGAAGTTCAAATGCGAAGATTAGTCAAGCAATTTTAGGGTGTACCACAAGGAATTCAATCCTCGACGCTCAGCGATGTCTTGTGTGTTCGGGGGGCCAAGGGCAAACTGACATCAATTCACCTCAGTGCGAAAACGGAAGGAAGACGAAGGTGATAACAGACGTACACGCTTTGGCATAAATAGGTGTGTTAGGCATCTATTAGCTTGTATTATCCTTTCTGTAAATGATTTTCGGAAATAACTTGTGTATGTGTATGCCAAAATGCTGCAAATTTCAGCCTTCAAGTTAAGGCAACTGTTCCTCTTCATGTTGCTGCCTAGAGCTGTTGCTCCAAGAATGTTCAATGGCATTCTGTTGTTGTAGCGTTGTATAAGCCATGGCGGATGGGTCTTTACGTGCGAGTAGTATACAAATTAACTGTGTCATACATATATCGCTTCAGGAAGTGGTAGTGGGTGGTGGATATGTTGCTTTTAATCCTGACAATTAATTCTGTCAGCAAACTTTCCCTGAAAGGTATTTAATTCAGATTCAGGTATTTAAATATTTTACTACATACTTACATGTTTGTAATCTACGAAACACTTGCTTCAGCGGTTGGCTTTGAATATTTTATGCCAAATGTAAGAAGAGAATTCAGAGTACACGAGTGCCTGTGTTAATAAGTAATTCATTCTTAAATTATCAAGCAGACACTGCAACATGAGAGATGAGTTGGGTTATGATGTGAAGATCTAAAAATACGGATACATCCGGAAATCAAGAATATTACATACATAACCTACATTTTGATTAAAGGAGATTGCATAGTAGTTTATCTTCTTTCCTCATTCACAATTTGAAAAATACGACATAAATTCTACAGAAATGCACACCAAAATATGAATGATTTTTTGATTTTCCTACAGAAATTTATGAATGGCTTGGGACATGGGCAGGAAGTGGTTATATGTAAAAAAAAAAGGTTAAAAAGTGATTTCTGAATGAAATTTAATTTAAGTGAGAGTTCAACTCTGCCCAATAGTGTTCCGGACTACTATTGTTATTTTTCTCAATAAAAAGGTTGCGATATGTAACGTGCTGTAATGTACTGAAACATTAAAATTGTTTCCACTTGCCTTCTATTCAGAAGAGCCCAAATATCACTCTAACAACTTTTCTCTCAAAGTAATCAAGGGCATCCTCATCCGATTTTGACAAAGTCCATGTCTCATAAAAACAGCGGTTGGCAAAAGTAATTCTTCGTTTGATCTCCCCACTGATGTCATTTTCGGAGTTCATCATGGAGCCTAGGTAGACAAAGTCATTTACTACCTTAAAATTATATCTATCTTTTGTGGCGTTCTGTACAAAACGCCGATCTTGGGTGCTCTCATTGGCGACTAAACCCATTTTTGCTGCCTCTGTCTCAATACTCGCAAACGCCCCACTGACAGCCCACTGAGTTCTCCCGACTGTGTCAATGTCGTAAACTTGTAAAAGATTATACCTCCGGTGTTAGCTTGCGAGTTTCGTACAATTCTTTTAAGTATTATGTTAAAGAAATCGCCATGTAGCACCCAATTACAGAACTTCAATTATAAATGAAGACTTTTGAACTTTGATTTAATTATTATTATTATTATTATATATATTCTTTATTCTCATGCATTCATTCATAATTTATACAAAATTCTTACAATTCAATTCTTAAAATTTGTCTAAATTACAAATGAGAATAGTTAGTGACACTTTTATTCAGTGAAATAGATAGAGATAAATGTCACTTCAGATCAATACAATGTGGGGTGAACAAGTGTATATAGTATATTAAAAATTCATTCCAAATTCAAAATTAATACAAAAAGAAAAAAAATAGAGACAAACAAAGGCAAAGTTTTATCAAATATTGAAGCGCAATAAAGAATCTATATCATTGTGATTAATATCAAGAAGCCACACTTTTACTTTTTTTAAAAACCCGGGTAGAGTTCTAACGATTCGTGTATTAGCGGGAAGACCATTAAATAATTTGCAAGAAACAATCGAATAGAAGTTCCTGAAGCTGGAGGTATGAAAGGAGGGAATACAGACGAAGGTTCCGGTGTTGCTTCGTAAGTTGTGGTAGTCAGAGTTCGGGCTTTGCAAATAGCCACCCCTTATGAAGAAAATTTTGAGGACTCTAAAATAGTAGAGATGCCTTACAGGCAGAACTTCCATTTTTCTAAATAACTCCATGGAGTTAGCTAAACGAGCCGATTTACATACCTTCCTAATAGCACTTTTTTGTAGGACAACCAGCTGTAAGCGTTTATTGAGGTTAGCACCTCCCCAGCAGCTTATTCCGTACTGTAATCTAGAGTGGAAGATCCCAAAGTAAATAGTTCTTAAAAGCTCCGTAGAGCAGTATTTTCCAAGACGGTAGAGACTACGTAGAGACGATAGTAGGTATTGCTTCAAAATTGAAATGTGTTCGCGCCAGCTCAAAGTATTGTCAAAAATGACACCTAAGTATTTGTAGTGTTCAACTATTTCAATTTTGAAGCAATTCACATTACAGCCAATATTTGCATCATATACGCCATTGGTGCTTTGTACATCGTAAGCACAGTTTCGCAAGGTATGTCTACTACAATTAGAAGCATGGAATACAATGTCAATGTCTGGGAATTTTTGCACGGTAAGACTGAAATACATAAGCTTAGTTTTATTGCTTACAACTAACTTGTGTTCGGCGAACCAAAGTCTTAGCAAATGGATATCATGATTAATGTCAGCAACTAAATTTAGGGGGTTAGTTGAGCCATATGCAAAAGCCAAGTCGTCGGCAAAAGCCTTAACTTCACCAGCAAACGGGAGTGCAAATAGCGAGTTGACATAAATCAGGAACAAAATGGGACCAAGGACAGATCCTTGGGGAACGCCTGGATTGATTTCCTTTGAACTACTTAGACTATGTCCAATTTTGACTTTTTGTGATCTATTCTTAAGATAAGAAGCAAACCAATCTAATATGAATCCACGAAATCCCACGCTATGCAATTTCTTCAGGAGAATGCTATGGTCAACCATATCGAAGGCTTTTGTAATGTCTACAAATAACCCGGCACAGCATTTCTTAACATCAAGTCCCTTGTAAATAAATGTACAAAAATCCAAGAGCGCATCTTCAGTAGAGCGGTTTTCCCTAAAACCAAACTGCTTTTCACTGCAAAATTTTATTCTGGTAAGATATTTCAGAACTCTGCTTTTGATTGCTTTCTCGAACACTTTCGATATTCCAGAAAGTAAGGAAATCGGCCTGTAATTATTTTTTTCATTTCGGTTACCCTTTTTAAAAATAGGTATTACATTGGCGCATTTCAAGAGATCAGGAAATTTACCCGAGAAAACACTCAAATTAAAAATATGTGCTAAAATATCAACAACATTGAAGGCTATTTTTTCAAGACGACGTTGGAAATTCCATCGTTGCCACATGAATTCGAATTGTTAAGGGAGTTTATTATTTTCAAGAGCTCAAGTCCTGTAATGGGTTCAAAAAAGAAGCTGTTATTTACAGGGGACAATACAGCAAGACCTGTCGTATCACAACAACTGCATGATTTTGGAGGATCATTAGAAAAAGATGTTTGCCCCACCGAGGCAAAGTATTTATTAAACTCATTAGCTACTTCAACAGGATCTGTAACAGTAATGTTTTCACTTTTAAGTACCACAGATGCGCTATGATTTCTTATGTTACGATTAAGTATACTATTGACAACTTCCCATTCTTTTTTAAGATTCCCTCGTGCATTGCTTATTCTGCTTTGAAAGTGACTATCACGGCAGATTGAGATGTCCTTATTAATTGTTTGGCACAGATGGTTCAAGCGGTTTTTCAAAGCAGAATTAAGTGGATGCTTGTAGCATTTAATACGCAACATATGCTTGAGTTTAATTTTTCTAAGAAGAGAATTGTTCATCCAAGGTTTTAACTTAATTTTAGATTTGCTTCTCTGCGTAACAAAATATTTATCTGCGTAACTGTTATAAAAATGCGAAATATGACCACTTTTGATTTTGTTTTCAAAACCTTGTATAGGTGTAGCTAAAGATTGTCAATCTACGGCAGACGGCTAAGCCATTGTTTAAATTGTACTTTTAAATTGAATAAAGTACCCTTATTATTTATTATTTTTATTTAAAGAAATCGCGTGATAGTGCGTCACCTTGTCTAAGACCTTTCCTGGCATCGAATGGTTCGTTGTTGTTCTTACCGACTTTGATGGAGCAGCGAGAGTTCTCCGTCGTCATCCTGCACAGACGGACGAGTTTGGCAGGAATGCCGACACAAAACATGGCTCTGTATAACTCGTCTCTCTACACGCTATCAGAGGCAACTTTAAAATCGATGAAGAGGTGGTGCTTATCGATTTTATATTCGTGTGTTTTTTTCAAGATCTGCCGTGAATATTAGGTCAATGGAGGACTTTCCCGGCCAGAAACCGGACTGATAAAGACCTATGAGGTTGCTAACGACCGATTTTAGGCATTTATATAATACGGCAGACAAGATCTTACATGCGATGTTGAGGAGACTTATACTTCTGTAGTTGGGGTAGTCCAAAGGGCCTCCTTTCTTCAGGATCGAGCAAATGATGCTGATGATGTATTCATAGGACATATTTTCATCCCACCAATTTTTACGGATGATGACCATGACTCGGCAAAGTTTCATAGAGCGAATGTCTGATTTGAAGCGAGTACTACAAAAGCCCAAATTTCCAAGAGATTGTGAGACGTTCTATGGCTGTATTTTCATCTTTCCACTTTTCCTCAGCAAACAATCTGAATATAAAGCGTCTACGAAATTGACAATTTGTGCATTGTGATACCCACGTTATCGCTTATCATGTTATAATTAAAATTATTAAAGCTGTATGGCATTGAAACTACTAAAGCATTTAACTTGAAAAACATGGTTTGTTCATATTTCGACCGATTTCTCGCGTATCTGACTACACAGAATGTTCAGATATATTTATTGTCTATCAAATACATATTATAGTTATCAAACGAACACTACGGCGATTAATGACACATTTCTGCCCAATAAATTTCAGTGGTAATAAAAAGATTATATTATCACTATACACTTAATATATGTATCATATTTCGCTCTTTATAAATATTCAAATCATACTTACATTTTTTTTTTAAATTATGCGAAAAGAACATCAAATCATTCTCCCATAGCACCCCATTTATTCGAAGAATTCAATACATTATTATAACTACATATAGGCATGCATTGTACAAACATACTCGTGTATTCAAAATCGTAATCAGCAAATGAAATTTATCAGTATCGGATTTTAACTACATTTGTTTTCATCGGCACCACATGTGGTAAATGGCTAACTTTTGGGTCCCGCAGCGAATCGTAAAAATATCCTATGTGTGTAGATTCGGTTGACATTATAAACTTAGATGAATGACAGTAATAAATTGTTATTGTGTAAACTGCCAATGTCTATTGTTTATTTTATGTCCCTCTATAGATACTCTTCTTTATATTGGCAGTTTAATCTAGTGTAAATGGCATCTCGCAGAGAATAGTTTGAAACGTCCTGTGAAACAATGTATCTACTCATTGTGAAACATAAAAACTAGTTTATAGTTATTATTATTTGTGGCTTCATGAGATAAAGATTAAATAATTAAATAATAGTTGAAATTTGTAGTTCTAGTTGAACAAAAAATATAATAAATTGGACGAAAATTGGAAAATAGAACTAAACTGCACTTTTGCCTTTGTTATTTGTTATTATTTTTGAAAAGTTAATTTTTCCCGTTAGTTTGCTTATTGCATGCATACATTCCAGAAAAACTTCCAAAAAATCATTATTTTATTCACTTATAGTCAATCTTAAAAGGAAATTCTTTAAGTTATTAAAGCTTCGGCTTCGGCTTCGGCTAGAAATCGACCTTCGGTCGGACACTAGTTATAGGAGAAGAAGGTGTTAGTAGCTAATCAAGATAGCACTTTTCTACGATATATGTATTTGCAAGAACCATCTGATATCATATGACCAAACTAATCGAAATATAAAATTTGAGCAAAACCGTTAGAGCTGTTTTCGATTTTATATCATATATTACTGGCTCTGTCCGACGGCTGACTCTGATTTCCTCCACCCACGTTCGTCCACACCCAAAACTTCAAGTCATTATTCTCCTGTTGATTAAGGATTATTGCCGGCGACTTCTTCAAATTTCTCACTCTTAAACTAAAAAATACTGTCTTCAATTTCCATTGTACGCCGCCGGTAATACACACACATGCATATGTGCATAGACATCTCATTTTGTTCGAGTCAAACATAATCACATGACTCGCGATTGTTCATGATTTTTCGTTTAGACATGAACTTATATTATACGTATATGTATGTATATGGGCTCACTACTCCGGTTCTAAGATTCATAGATTAATGATTGATACCTCAATCTCTTTATTGATTAATGTACTACTATCAGACATTTAAATTATATTCAAATCGGTTTAGCCATTTTTAAGTTACCAGCGTGGAAATAAAAAAAAAGTGTTTTAAAGGATACATAAATGTGTTTAGGTTTTTTTTTCGGGGTAGGTGAAAATCTTCAACATCGGATCGACGGCGCGTGCTCATAGTAGTGTGGGATTCTTACCCATTCAAAACCTCCCTTCAAAACAGACTTGATTTTATTTTTACTACAACTACTCGTAAGTACACGACTTATCAATTAGTTTTCATTTCAGAAAAAAAGAGGACGTTTTTACAGGTACCTTCCCATTAGAAGTTCCTGCTAGCTCCGCAGTTAGACGCGGTTACTTATCGCGCTAAGTCTAAAGGTTTGGTTCTTTGTAGACAGCGTAATAAATTTCTTTCATCCAAAACTTGGAGGACTGTAATATTTACGTGACTTTCTAGTCGACTTCTATGCTTTCTCGCGTAGGTTTGAATTTCGTCTTCTATTGTTTTAATGCCAAGATCTCTATGGATATCGCTATTTCTGATATACCATGGCGTATTAACAATACCTCTTAGCACTTTGTTTTCAAAAGTTTGTAAAATTTTAATATTAGTTATTTTGATACAACCGCAGAGTTGTATACCATATGTCCATACGGGCTTTAACACCTGCTTATATAAAAGAAGTTTGTTCTCTATATTAAGCTTGGAATATTTTCCAAGTAACCAATACATTTCTCTATATTTATTATCTAGTTCTTTGCGTTTTTTCTTAACGTGCGTTTTCCATTTCAGCTTTATATTAAGTGTCATTCCAAGATACTTAGCCTCGTTTGCAAACGGAATTTGAACCGAGTTTGAAAAAATCCGCAAATTATTTATTTTCTTATAAGTAAAATTTACATGAACAGATTTGGTCTCGTTGAGTGCGATTCGCCAAACCTTTATCCATTCATTTACTCTATCCAAAGCTTCTTGCAGTTTTTCTGTAGTATCTTCGACCGTTTTACCTACTGCCAAGATAGCAGTATCGTCGGCAAATGTAGCTAGCTCAGTGCCTTCTACTTGCGGCATATCACGGGTGTATAATAGATACCAGACTGAACCAAGAACGCTTCCTTGCGGCACCCCAGCCATTATTTCCTTAAAATCTGAATATTCATTTCCACATTTGACGCGGAATAGTCTATTCGTAAGGTAATTCTTCAAAATATTATATAGGTGCTCTGGCAGAACTTGTCGTAATTTAAACTTTAAGCCTTCATGCCAGACCTTGTCAAAGGCTTGAGAGACGTCAAGGAATACGCTTGAACAAATCTTTTTTTCTTCAAGTGACTTTTCGATGTGTTATTCTATGCACTTGTTCAACTATAGAATGCTTACTTCTGAATCCGAATTGATGATTCGGAATGAGATGTCTTTCTTCTATTACCGGCTGTATTCGCCTAGTCAATATTCTCTCGAACACCTTGGATATAATTGGAAGAAGCGAAATCGGTCTCTTAAGGACCATTATGATTTCGGCGACTTTCCATTGACTGGGAACATATTCTAGTCTAAGTGCGGCGTTTATAATGAACAGAAGCATAATTAGAGCTTTTCTTGGTAGTACTTTAAGAACCTCTCCCGTAACTAGGTAATATCCAGGAACATTCTTAGGTTTAAGTTTCTTTATTTCTTCCTTAAGTTCGGTAAGTGTTGCATTTCTTATTACGCTATTGGCTATATACGACGTATTTATATTAGCTTGTCCATCAAACGGTTTGAAAGTTTCTTCCACGTGGGTGGCAAAAACTTGAGCTTTCTCTTTATCATGCCTGGCCCATTCGTCTTGATTTTTCCTAATTGGAGCGGCTTGAATTTGAGGTTTTATAATACCTTTTATAGCCTTCCAAAGCGAGTAATAAGAATCTTTTTCTGCCGTTAAACTTTCTAGGTAGGTTTGTATTTCATTATTCTTAAAGTCTTTAATAGGTCTTTTTAGTGAGTTGCACAAACGGTTAAGATGTGCTTTATGTTGCGGAGCCCGAGATTGTTGCCATTTTTTACGCGCTTTTCTCTTCTTAATAATCTCTTTTATTTCCTGTTGATAAGTTTGAATGTAACTGGCCGGCGTTTTCTTAAGTTTGGGAGTATTCTTCCACGCGGCATTCTGTAGGATTTCGACGAAGCGATCAACTTCAACTTCAAGTTCATATGGCGTTTTAAGTGATACGCTCAGCTCAATATTTGCCCCAATATCTTTTTTAAAGCCAACCCAATTACTTTTCGCGCTGGTTAATCTGGCTGGTCCTACTTTTTTAATCAGAGCATCGCTTATCGTCATAATGATTGGAGAATGATCAGAGGAAGATCAATTTATAGGAGTATTTTTATACAATTGCCAGATATTCCTTTGACAACAAAGAAATCAATCAGATCTGGTATCTTATTTCTATCAGTCGGCCAATATGTTGGTTTACCCGTCGAGTGAAAATCACAACTGTATTGCATATCCGCATTATAAAGCTTTCTGTCTTTCTGAGAGGCGTTCCTTGAACCCCAGAATGGATGTTTCGCGTTGAAGTCCCCACCAATAATAAAATTTGGTTTAAGGAAGTTGAAATCACTTTCTTCAAGTTTACATCGCAGTGGACAATATATAGACGAAATGTTGAATGCAAAATGTCTATTTCTAACGCGCACCGTGCTTACTTGCATTGCTTCTAATTCAATCTTTACTTCAGATGATCCGCCTCTGGCTCTTTCGGATGGGTTGAAGGCGTGATACACGCTATATACCCTTATCTTTACATTCGATTTTTTTTTAAGCGTTTCTTTCATATTCTGGCTGAAGTACGCGTCCTATGCATGTTGTTTCTAGTGCAACTAGTCTCTTGAAAATTAGTTTGTTTGTTTTGCATTGCTCTTCAAGTTTCCCAAGAATTAGAGAGAAAACGTGGAATGTCGCAACTTGAGCAGGAGTCTTTACGTTAAAGTTTGGACGGTTTCTTGCTTTGCTCTCCTGTGAGTTGTCGGTCATGTACGTGCCATTAACTGTCTTCGCCGCTGGAGCATAAGATTGCACGCCAATATTCAAAGATTTTGCATCCGTCGCCTTTTCTCTACTACGATTGGATTTTTCTTCATTATCCGATCTTAAGTCAATATTGACAGATTTTCTATCTTTCCCTGCTTTTTTCGGGTCTGTTCGTGATTGGTTTCGTATACGGGCGCATGGAAATTTTGAGCGTATCGCGCCGTTTTTGAAGCTCTTTCGCCACTTCGCAACCTCGATAGTTCGCAGGATGTTTTCCTTTGCAGTTTGTACAGGTGGCTGGGGTTTGCTTATTTAGGTGACACTCTTCCGAGAGATGTTTGCCTGCGCATTTAACGCATCGCGGCTCTTTCTGGCAGTAAGTCTGCGTATGATTGAAGCCTTGACAGCGCTTACACTGCGGGATCGATCTAGAGCTCTTACGCATAGGTTCGATTTTGACCACGATATTTAGAATAGTCTTGATACTATATATAATATCCTTATTTTCGTCTTTATCAAAACTAAGCATGAAAAGTGGAAGTCCACGCTTTACCAATTTTTCCTGATCTCCCACCGACCGTTGGTTCTTCTTCTTGATAATATTGACGGCATCAAGAATTTTAAAGCCTTTGTCTTGATGGTCGTGCATTACATCTTCTATAGCGCACGAGGGGTGGAGTCCCCTTGCTACAACACGCAGTGGTCTTTCCATCTTATTACCATAAATATACCACTGAATCTTTTCGGCATTCAATTTTTGGGATACTGATCGGTAACCGTCGGCATAATTGACATTGCCTTTCCACGTTTTGTTTCGCAGAGATGTCACCTTAAACTTCGATGCCACAGTTCCTTTAAGGAGGCAATCCAACTTATTGTAGTCCACAATTCTAACGACATTTATCGATGGCCGGGGACGTAATTTGTTTCGTTGTTGCCTTTCTTGCAACTCCATGCGCTTTTCATCTTTTTGTGGCTCGACTTCCGGTGAGGAACGAGCCTTGCGTTTTTTGCTAGGTCGTTTCTTTTCGATCCATTTCGTTTCGCGTGTTAGCTCTTCTTCTTCGCGACTAGGTGAGCGAAGTGGGCAAGCTGTATTTTCTTTTTGTGGATACGTGATTTTTAGGGCATTATTTTCTTGCCTGCGTAAATCTACCTCTTTCTTAAGCTCACGATACAGTAGTTCCATTTCGGTAAGCTTGGTACGGAGTACGTCGTGTTCCTCCTCAATGCTTTTTGATTTCGCTGAGTCCCGTTTTTCACGCGCTTGCGCTTCCGGTGGACTTCTTTTTCTGGAGACGTTCGATCTTGTTCGTGGAGATCGAGATACCCTTGCACTTTTTGAGAAGGTGCAATAAATGGCTCTCCCAGAATCCGTAGACCCGACCTCCGAAGAGGGTGGATTTTCCAGTGAATCTGGGCTGCCACCTGGGGTATTAAATCGTTTTGTTTTATTCATTGCATTTTCGTGTATACACTACGCTCGGTATACGGAGGGTGCATTTTAGTCGCCTCTTACGACAGGCATGCCTATCTCGGGTATATTCTGACCCCTACCCGAAGGTGGGTGTTTAGAAGGCGTTTTATCCGAATTGATTCACTATTATCGTTACTCCTTATACCTTATGTTATCTAACGTAACAAACTATATACTATAACCTGGCCAGAGAACATATCTATGAAAAAAAAAA
Source organism: Brachypalpus laphriformis (assembly GCA_945910035.1). Lineage (NCBI taxonomy): Eukaryota > Metazoa > Arthropoda > Insecta > Diptera > Syrphidae > Brachypalpus > Brachypalpus laphriformis. The sequence goes on from OX246754.1 coordinate 170,048,232, forward strand.
AAACACGCACATGGGATAAGTGATTCTCGAGTTATTAAGCCATTAACAGAAAAACGTTTCGCATTTTATATGTATCGTCATTTGATTTCAAGACCTACGTAACTTGGTTTTTCTTGTTTTCAGACATCGTTAAAAAGAGTTTTAAATTAAGTTTCTTCTTGCTCTGAATGGCAAAGGTTATTTCGTTTGTCTAGTTTTTCACTCCCCAATAAATCTTAACAGGGAAGAAATATGACTATGGTTGTTTTTTAATTACTTTTTCATACATCATGGGTAACTAAAATCGTTGTTAACTCAAAAATACATTAAATCAAGTTACCCAGTTATTGAAATCAGGTGACGATATTAGAGAAGAGAAGAGATGTAAAGGTCGATTTTTTTTTTTCAAAATCGGCCTTAAATGAAGTACCTTACACAACTGACTTTGAATGTTGAACCAAATTTTTATTTTTATATTAAATGTACTGATTTTGCTGCTACAGACCTCGATTCTCATTAAGAATGGACACAGTTCAGAAGATCGGTCCAAAACATAAGGCAAGGGAAAATCGTACTTTAGACTTCGTAGCTGGAGTAGTTTAGAAGGTCTCCTTTCTGAGGATCTGGCAAACAAAATTTTATTAAATTTTATTACTTGTGTATATGTAAGTAGTTTCAAAAATAAACGAGTACGTGATAGTACTTACCTGGCCATTCGCTTCAGTAGATAGCCAGCCAATCATTCATTTAAACGATTTGCCAGCCAGCCGATTTTATAAGAAATATAAACTTCGCAATGACAGCAACAACAAATAACTAAAAAACATTCGTTTCTGTGTCAGCTGAAATTAGGCATCACCAAGTTCCCAGCCAGCAACTTTTGGCTGGGGATTAAATCAAGAGTAGTAGCCAGTTGGTGTTTGTATATGTTTTATGTGTAAAATTTGACTTTACTAGCAACTACCGGCTGGCTAGGTTTATAATAAAACGAGGCTAATTTAAGCATAGATACTGCTATCATTAATATTAACTTTAGGTGGGTGGGAGCAAGTATTTGTTGGCATCATCCTAGCTGGATATAGTAATCTGCTTGCAGTTCAATTATTAATTATATAAAAAGCAATAAGCCAAGCGACAAGCGTCCCTACCATATAAGAACTTCACCAAAAGACCGTTATTAACTATACGCTGTAAAGCTACGATTCCACTATGCACCAAATGGTCAAACGTTTGACCATTTTTTCTGGTAAGTTGGGTTAAATCGTATTATCTTTGACACAGACGTTTATGGTTTGTTAGTGTATAAAACGGTTTTGATACAACGGTTTTGATACAACGTCAAACGGCTTACTTAAGAATTTCTAGCGAAAATGGTCAAACGTTTGATCATTTGTCATATTGTGGAATCGTAGCTTAATTGATATACATAGCCGCTGTTACCGAAGTTTTCATTGGCTCGATCCTATTCCTATTTAGTAAATCCGGTTTTATCTGACAATATGGCTACACTGATCATCATAATACTGTTGCTTTATGCTGGAATGTACTTATATTATTAATTGTAAATGCTGTACTGTTATACAAATGTACATAAAAGAAAAAATTTGCTAAATGGAGCAGAAAATCAGAATGAATATCCTCTCCGTCTTCTTTGGTAAGACCTCCTACTCACTTTTTTTTTTAATTTTTCTGTAATTTTTTGCCATAAATGGGTGTCTATGTCACGAATAAAGCATATCATTTTGACTTTTACCTTGAGAATCGTCTGATAGCATAGACTTTGCAATCCACGTAGATTCATAAAAAAAACCCGTTGTTGTCGAATTACATGATCTCGAATCTGTTCTTAAAATGTTCGTGTGCATGATGGCAAATTAAAGTTGTCGGATGCTCTTCTGCATTATGTCTCACAACAACAATGTTTTAGCTAGAACGGTTGTCATGAGAACGCACGGGCATTTTTAACTTTTCTACTGGTTTAATTTCTCCAAATTTATTAACCAATTTTTTTATTGCTGTGTTGGATGGTGCATTGTGCCTTCCAAACCGCAATATATCTACTGACAACTAAGGGGGCGAACCCAACAATTTTTTTAATCCCTTAGGATACATCGTTTCGTGGGCGCCGTGGCGTAAGTGGTTAGTGTGTCGGATCACTACGCATGAGGTTCCAAGTTCGAATCCCAGAAAACACCAAAAAGTTTTTTCACGGTCCCACCTCTCGCGAGCGTCTGACAAACATCCTAGAGTATTGTTGTCACGATAAAGCTTCTCAAATCGCCGTCCGGAGTCGGCATTAAACTGTAGGTCCCTTCTATTCGTGTGAAAAATATAACGCACACAACATGAGTGGTTGCGAGAAGCTAGGCACTGGTACTTTAAAGAGCTGTTGCGCCAAATATTTTTTTTTTTTTTGTATTTAATACATCGTTTCAATGAGCTCGTAACGTTGATTTAAAATATATTTTTTAAGTGGCTGAGACTAAGTGGTTAGTGTGTCGGACTACTGCGCGTGAGGTTCCAAGTTCGATTTCCAGAAAACAGCTAAAAGTTTTTTTCACGATCCCACTTCTCACGAACGTCTGACCAACATTCGAGAGTATTGTTATCTCGAAAAAGCTTCTCGAAACAAATTGCCCATCGGTTATAGCACTAAACTGAAGGTCCCTTCCATTCGTGTGAAAAATATAACGCACACAACATGAGTGGTTGCGAGAAGCTAGGCCCTAGCACCTTTAAAGAGCTGTTGCGCCAAATATTTATTTATTTATTTAGACTTAAGATATGTCTATTTGACATTTGCTGGGGTTTATTTCCATGTCGCACACGTACTTGATACAAAATTTAGTGTTCCGGCGAAGACGGTCCAATTCGTAATTTTAATAGTTTGCAGAGCAATACCATGTAGGTGCGAGTATGTACATATGCACGCTTTATTTAAAATAACTTGAACTGTGAAATTTCTGTATACGTACCTACACAAAATAACAATTATTATCAGTTGAATTTGTGTATGCACTGTACATATTTAACCAATCTGTAGCTTTCTACGGTACACCTGTTCTCCCGCTCAACTCAGAATCCTAAACAGGATAACTTTATTTATTACAAGGCAGACAGAGTTTTTGAATACTGTGGGTTACCTGCAAAACGCGTACCCCAAACAGCATTCCGCACTAAATAAATACAGCGACGCACGTATTGATCCTTACACTTTTAGTCCGCACTACACACATACATATGTACGAGTATGTGTGCATGTACATATGCATATTTCATTTTGACTTATTCCAATCTTTGTCCTGAAGTACCATGCAATTTCACAAAACGATGTAAATTTCTATTGGAAATCCAATTGAAATACCGAATATGTACTTACGTTGTTTCGAAAATAAATAGCGTAACTTTTCAATATTTGAAATTCTTTTAAAAATTACCCACTCTCCAACACGCACATGGCTACGTCTTGCCGTGCAAGGTAGTAAAAAAAAAGTTAATAATTTATCTCAATAAAACTTGGGATTACACAGCATTGCCCGTTGGAGTGCTCTACAAATCTCTGCTGCACGTAAAGCCACTGCTAACATCCCTGACATTCATTTTTCCAAGGATGTAGAAAGAATAAAGTCGTGCATTACCCTTTCTCGTGTTTTTGCGGGCATTATGTGAGGATATAGTGAGCTACAAGTATAGTACACCGTACAACAATGTGAAAATACGTGAACTAACGTAAACGCTTGGACTTACTATAACTCAGAAAAAGGAAAAAGGATTTCACCCCAACGAAATACCTATCCCATAATTTTGACGAATTGCTTTAGTGACTTATGTACATGTTGAGGATTTTTCTAAGGTAAAAGTATAATAAAAAGTGCACATATGAACTTATGTATGTAAGCAGTTGGGTAGTATTTATTCCAATTTTTCCCATATTTATAAAGAACCTTAGAAGGGAGCTGGCATTGCACAGTCACTAAGTACTGATTGGATTTATGCCAGTTGGAACCAATCATTCCATTTTAAATGAGTAAATCATGACTGAGTGAATGCGAGAAGGATCGCCGACTCAATACATTCGGATGCATATTCTTACAGTATTGCTATAGACCACAGAAAAGCAGGATTGCAAGCAAGAAAATCACATTGATATCCATAGATCCGGAGAATAAGGTGCTGGCCGAACTTCATTGGATTTTAGTTGTATTGCCTTAACAAGGGGACTTGCAATTTTCGGGCTCTATACCATGGATTGTTGTTTGGTTTCCGAGTCTTTCTTATAGAACCATGTTTTCGGGTTTCCCTTCGCCCCTCTTCCACAACTTCTCTCACTATTGTGTGGTCTCAGTCATTGTAACTGCCATATGTATTTTTTTTTTTGTTTTTACATACAGTAGGGGCAATGACTGAGCATATGTAACATCAGACGGATAGCGGGTTGTGAGGTGATAATTTCTGTTGGTGGACCAAACCTTATTGCTGTACGGGCATAACATCCAAGGCAATTTATTTTGGAAAATAAACGTTGGATTTTCACTTCTCAGCCCTGCTTAGTTGAAGTTGTAGTTTTTGTGTTTGTCTTTTATAATGATAGGAAATTTCAGAGTAGACCTTAGCAACATTTGTGGGCTAAAGAAAAATCACTTTGCCGCGTACGTCCACGTCTGTAAATATAGGCCGGCTGTTTGGACACTGGGTGAAACGCAGGTGGATGAGAATTCTGATTTCTCAGATTTAAACCTACCTGGATATAGCCTGGTGCCATCATTCTTTTCTCATCGTGCTATCATCATTATATACGTAGTAATGTAGCCTACCAAATTCTACCACTGATCCAATCCGGAGTTTAATTTCATGCAGTTAAAATTTAGCGTCCGTAAGCAAATTATTCACTACTGCTTTATTTATAGAAGCTCCAACTTAGCAATTCTACTTGTAATGAGTTTGATGCGCTGTCTGATTCCACCTCAAGGATTGTTTACCTTTTTCCTTGTACTAAGATCGTTATTGCGGGCGATTTCAATATACACAAATCTGGATGGTTTCGACATTCTGGTCAGACAACACCCAAATTAAGGTATGTTGAGATCTTCGCTGCGGTAAATAAATTAACCCAGCTTGTAAACGAGCCCACACGAATTCCTGACATTGTCAGTCATACCGCCAACACCCTGGACCTGTTTCTGGCATCCCATCCTGATAAGTATAGTATAAACATATTGTCGCCTCTAGGTTTGTCAGACCACTGTGTTATATCGGCTTATTTCGCGTACCTCAACCACTCAGTTAAAAGAAAGACTCCAGAAATAATAGAACAGCAATATGAGAAAACCAACTGGGACGGCTTGAGCAGCTTCTTTAGGAGATTTAACTGGTCACTATGCTTTCTCTATAGCGACGTGGATGCCACCGCTGATATGATTACAAACACCTTCATCCTTGGCATGAAAACTTTCATTCCTTGCAGAGTAAAGAGTATCAAACCAAAGGAAAATGCGTGGCACGACTTGAGCTGTAAGGAGGCTACTAGGTTGAGGGAGTTAAGTTTCCGGTCCTACAAGGCCGACCCTACTGAGGAAAACCTGAAAAAATTCAAACGTGCCGGAAATGACTGTAATGCTCACATTCGTCGTGTAAAATTCAAATATCATATGACCAGTAATTGAGACAACAAATTATACATTGTCCCAAAGGTAGCAGAAATCTCTGGGCGTTCGTAAAAATGTAAAAATTGTACCTCATCTTCCATCCCAACGTTCGATTACAACGACGTTCCAGCTGTCAGCTCTTTAGACAAGGCAAATCTGCTTGCAGCTCAATTTGCTGCAAACAAATCACCACACTCTCAGATTGTGCCCTGCGTCTCTCTGCACTTGAGCGCGTCGGATGTTCTATACGACAAATACACTTTCTCACTCATACAGTAGCAAGAGTACTTAAAGATCTTAACATTCACATATCCGCTGGTCCAGATGGTATCTCACCCACAGTTCCGAAGAGGTGTTCTTCCACGCTGGCAAAACCACCGCGTAAACTTTTTCATCTGTCCTATTCCTCTGGACTCTTTCCGAATAGATGGAAGACAGCATTTGTCCCAAAAAAGGCGAATCTTCTTCTCCCTTCAACTACCGACCCATTGCACTTACGTCTATTCTTTCTAAGGTCATGAAAACGCTGATTCGTAAATCATCAGCTTATGAAATATCTTGAATTTCGAAAGCTCTTTAATGAGTGAAAGTAAGATTCTTACGCTTGATATTTCTAAGGCATTTGACAGAGTTTGGCATACAGCTCTTTTGTCGAAAAGCCGTGCATTTTAATTGATTAGAAACTATCTTTCGGGTCGTTTAATACAAGTTGTCTTGGACGGCCACCGAATAAATGCTGGTGTTCCCCAAAGGCCCCGACTCTCTTTCTTATTTTTATTAATAATCTCTTGTCTGCTCCTTCTTATCCAATACACTCCTTCGCTGATGACAGTACTCTCAGCTTCTCATATTCGATTCCAGATTCACGGCCATGCTCTTCAGCTATGGAACTGGAGCAGCAGCGTGTGTTAAGCTCATTAAATTCCGACTTTGACAGCATAATTAAGTGGGGTAAAAAGAACAGGGTGGGATTTAATGCTTCAAAAACTCAGTGCTGTCTTCCCTCGTTCAAGGGAAACCCAAACCCTCAGCCATTATCAATGAATGGTACTTGCGTCTCCGAAACCGAAAAACTTTCCATTCCCGGTATGTGTGTTAACGACAACCTACGTTCGAATGATCACATATTTGATGTTGCCAAGAACGCTGCGAAATATTTAGGATTCCTTAAACGGTCGAAGAAATACTTTACCCCCCCCCCCCCTTATCTGACTGTAATATATAAGGCATGCATTCGTCCTAAGCTCGAGTGTAACGCCCATATCTGGTCTGGTACACTTAAATCCACATTGCACCTACTAGATCGGATTCAAAGCCATGAGTTAAAACTAATAGGGGACAGAAACATTGCGGAAGCCATAGACTAGCTTGACCACCGAAAAAATGTTTCCTGTCTTTCTTTATTTTATCACTTTTTTTTATAAACAGTGCTCGAGCGAAATAGCCAGTTGCATTCCACCCCCTCAACAGTTCTCTCGCAATTCTCGCCACGCCCTGAATGCTCATCAGTTTACCCTCAAGCCTATTTTCGGACGTACTGTAAAATATAGACATTCTTTCCTGAGCCGTACAACACGTATGTGGAACGCTGTGGAAAGCTCTGTTTCGCTCTCATTACAACACACAAGCATTTAAAACCAATGTGCATCGGTTTCTCCTCTTATCTCCTCCTAATTTTCCTACCACCCGCGCTGTCTCTTAACATATTAAGGGTAGCCATAATCCCTTGAGCGCGTGCAAACTATAAGAAAATAAAAGATTAACCATCTGCTAGGATTTTATTAAAGTACGAGTAGCTTGATTATTCAAAATGTATTCATCAAGGGACATGTGACATTAACAACGCCTGGGCGCCACCGTCTTCGGAATTCTTTAACACATTTTAACTTTCTCCAACTCATTCCTTGGGAATGCCATTCATCCTCAACCGTTCATTATGGCGTGTTGTCTGGACTTCGTCCATATTCCCAAATTCTAGACCGGGGTATAAGTTGTCTTCGTACCTCAAGCAGGGAGACACATTAGTCTTTCCTCCGTTCTGTTGAAAATAGTGGAGAGACTGATTGATATCCATTTACACTACAACATCAGCTCGAATATCTAAAGGAGTCCCAACCTTCGTACCCACTACAAAGGCAAACCAGTTCAGAAAGCCTTCGTTTAATGCTGTCAAATCAAAAGCAATTATTAACGCACTTGTAAATTTGACAGTCGAAACTTAGCTTAAGGTCTTCCTCAATGCTTACAAGCAAGGTTATTGACACAAATCAGGGTGGAGCAGGGGCTTGAAGATTTGTGAGCTGCGCCACATTTTACGGCGGTGTCTTGTTTCCTTTCCTTTGGAATATAGTAATCGATAAGTAACTAATCAACATGGAAAGATCGACATGCAAATCTACCGTCAATGCAACAGATGTTGCTGCTGCTATCTTGGGTAAACACCCAGATACGCTTAGAGAAGTTCATCAATAAGCTCTCTTCTTGTTCTCCAATTGACCCACAAAATGTGGTTATTTGGAAATTAAACTGGATAACAAATTTAAAATAAGTGAACGCATAAGGAAAGCAAATGTAGCTCTTTACTCATGAAAAAAGATACTAATACTATATATTGTATGACGTGATCTTCTGGGTGTGATATTCTGAATGCGCAAAGATCAACATGGGCGTGTATTGGTGGTGCCCTGGATATATCCTGCAAATAGATAGCCGCAAGTACTGGATGCAATCAACAAAGCAACAGTAAATCTAGGCAGATTTGGCCTTTGCTGAGCCAAAAGCGTTGTATTAGATTGGTCTTACTAAAGCGATCAGATATTAATGATAACGAGTCCTCAGAAGCAACAAGACTGTTTTTGTTATTTGGGTTTTCTTATCAAAAACCCAAAAAATGAAAAGAAATCAAAGCAAAAATTACTCTGAAATACACATTTATGAAATAAAAATTTGCATATGAAATACGACACACCTGACAAGTAATACCGACCTTCCTTGTACTGAATGTAACAAAGAAAGTCTCCACAGAACAGGTATCTAATGCTCAAATAACACTCCGACTCTGTGTATCCTATTCTAATGATTTTTGAATTATTGCAACTCAACGCGAGGCCAGAGTCAACGAAGGAATTATTTTGAGCTAGACGAATATTTGACAAGTTTAATTTCGACCTGATAGTCGATCGTCTTGTTTTCCCATGATGCCTCCTGTTTTGATAACAAGTGGTAACTATTGTTGCCAATTCTGTCAGGCATCCTTTAGAAAACCAATGTTCTTAGAGTGATACGTAAATGTACCGTGTCACCTGTGAACATATATATACATACATGATACATATGTACATGTTTGTCGGTGCAAGTAAGAACCACCGTGCACTATATTCCACAAGTGTGGTTTGTTGACCCACAGTCAAACTGAAATTCAGCCTGGAAGTTGGCGCAAAGTGCTCGCCATTCATCTTTTTTTATTCGCGATTTCCAAAGAAATTCTCAGAAGGCACCGTGTGGAGGTAGAATTAGGTCTGACTAACAGAGCTGCAAGATGTTCGGCTGCAGAGGCTCTTTCTCTTAATAAACTAACCAACATCTTTCTGAAGATAGTGCTCCTACGATGCCTTTCTAAGTCATTCGCCAGAGAAAGGCCTAGCCTGCAGTCTTTTTTATTCAATTTTGGTGTTACCATATGGAAAAACGAAAAGGTGTGTCTTGCAGTTTCTATTCCGAGAAATATACCACTCATACAACATCTTACGATATAGATCTTTTCATTATATTCTAGCAATTTTGTTAATCAATACAATAACTGAAGAAGTGCTGGAGTGGAAAATCTTTACAAATCAATCGCTTTAGTTGCTAACATTTCCTAGCCCGCAAACATCCAAAGTTTCTAGCTCCACCCATTCGAATTGCATTTCAGTTGAAAACGATTTTCAAGTGAAGGTCGGTACTTTGGCTATGGAATTGTCTCGGCATTTCTCCTATAGACATTCCCGGCATATTGAAGCGAACCTGGTATTACCAGAAAATAACTTCCACAACAATCAGTTGGATGTTTGAGAAATTTTAATCAGATCACGTTCCGTTCACACTGCTGCACACACTATTACACTTTATTTACTTTACACTCAGTAGACGCCTAGCTGTAATGGAAGCCAAAACAAAACTCAAAAATTTATGGCGTCAATTTGTTGTGAAACCTTATTAAACGGATCATAAATTTTTACGGGGTGTACATGCAATAATTTAAAAGTGTAACCAAATTTGCTATGCAACATTACACCGACCGAGCAACAATGCCACCACCACCACCACCCCCATCGCCATCAGTGGCACTGTCGTCGTCAGTCGTCAGCGGGGTGTTTAAAAGCAATTCCCATCAAGTTTGGTCAAATCGATTGCTGTTCCTTCGAAGATGTGAAACCCAAATATCATTTCCATTGCGGGTAAGGGTATCCATCGTGCAGCATCTCATCCAGCGGATAGATATCCTCTCCTTCATCAGTGTCCTTGTTGGTTGTGCAAAAGGCAAAGCAAGCAGCTACACAATTTCCTTTCATATCCTTAAATTTAAATTGACAGAAATGAGGCCGATGTCCTCTTTTTTATGGGTGTTGGGTGCAGCACCCTGAAAAGGGGTGGTTGTTTGCACAGTGCGCCATGGCTGGTTGGCTTGTGTTTGTTGCCTTCGACGACCACGAAGATACATTTTGTAGAATCAATCGGCGTGAAATAACCGATTTCATGTTGCGAATACAAATGTCGAGTAGTGTTTTGTTCTTCTTCTGTTAGGGAAAATGTGCTTCTCGTAGGATATACACGGTCTGAGGTGATTTGTACGAAACTAAGCACCATGAAAACACACTACGACCAGTTATATCTGTGGTAAAATTTATGTCGACAGTTCCGGAAAACACATCCTGTCGCTTAAATAGGGAGAATGAAAATATGGACTTATGGCTCTTAAGTTTAAATGGACGTAAAAAGGCAACGCATTTGAAAGTAATACATACATACATACATACATACATATGTATATTGATCAATACTACATATGTACGTGCATACAGTGACACCTTGGATTTAGAAGGATTCTTCGCACAGAATACTTATATACATATGGATGTAGATTTGAGGACAAATAATAGCATGGTGATTGGGGATAGTCGACGCATAGGCACGTACAGTGTTCAGATTTGTCATTGAAAGTTAATCCGTGTATTTCACTTCATCGCTGGATTTTATTTTAAGGGCAATTTCCTAAATGATGGAGAACATATCAAAATAAAGTGTTCACTTCAGTTACACGTGCATATATATGTACTGTACATGCTTGCACCTACACATGTACATATGTTACTCGTCTTCGTTTGTAAATTATTCAGGGCGTGGTAAAATGTGGTTAAGTTTTAGCTTTCAAGTACTGCACCCATACAGCAGTACTGACTCTACGTTGGAGCGGAACAGTCGCAGCTTAGTTCTTAACCTGAGAACGTTGCTTCTCCAGACTTTCGATAGCATTGCGAACGCAGCTTTTGCTTCCCGATTCCGCTGCACACATCCAATTCGGTACCACCGCGGTTAGCCGAGACCACACTTCCTAAGTGTAGAAATCTGAAAATACTTTTTAAATCCCTTTTTCTCGACACAAAGGTATTCTGATAAAGAAGATTTAGAAAAAATGTATTTTGTCCAATGGGTATTTTCACAAAAAAAAATGATGTCCAAAGATCAGCACACCAAAAAAATGTATTTTGAAATTAGGTATTTGCCATAGTCCTGCTCCTTGCTGCGTCTTCAGCCCTTGAGGAAACTGAGTCGATGTACTAATGTTTCTCACGTCTTACACTACGCTGCACTTCCTTCTTTTTCATACGATATTGGGTTTTTAGCTCGGTACTCTCTACTGCTGAGGCCACTGCAATCCGAGCCTTGATTGCCTTGCGCTCATCGATCCGTCTCCACAGACACCTGGAGACGGATCGATGAGCGTATGCGGTGATTGTTGTGCCTTTTAGAAACCTATGTAGGTGCGTGCCCCAGTTGCAAACACATTTTTAACAGTATTCCAAAGATCATCCACGCTTTCTTGCATTGTGCAGCTGATTGTTTCTACTTGTAATGCAAGATGGTGTCAGAATTGTTGGCGCGCTTATTGATCCCTGATCCCATCTGTATTGAATCTGATAATGTTGAACATTTTTGAGCGAGACGAAAGAGGGGAACTAAAGGTTGTGAGGGTTAGTGTCCAGGTAGATCCTTTGAACTAGAGCGGGGGAATCTATTATATCGGTTAACAACTGCTGCACAAAGAGTATATGTGTGTGTTGGTGAAACGTCGCTACTCAGTAATTCAGTAAAGTAAAATCTAGCACGGAGTACAACAACAAAAAATTACTGGTAACTACTTTAGCTTAAGATTGATTGTGAATCGTTTTGGCGAGAAGCTTTTAATTTGCTTTACATTATTCTCATCAAAACACGCCTTATATCTGCAATTTGGGGTCGGTTATTTAGAATTTGTAAGCTGATCAGTTTAAGGCAATCATCGTATGGATGCAAGTTAGGTATTATGACGTTGCATTGCACCATGTGTAGAACGAGTTCAGATCGGTTTGCAGTGAGGGAGCATCTGATGCGGAAGAAATTATCCTAAAGATTTTTTTTTTATCGCCCGCTTACATGGATAAATCAGAATCCTTTAAGATGAGACCAACATCGTTTATTGTTAAAACAAAGATCAGTGGCCCAAGGTGACTGCCTTGAAAACCCCAGATGTGGAAGAGGACTGTGTACTGTCAATTCTCTAAATACCACTTAATCTCGGAAATAAAAGCTGGTGGAAAACCAAAGGCTTTAAGTTTGAGGTAAATTATTTGGTGGGAGATTTTGTTGAAAGCCTTCGGTACTGTAATCGGCGGCAATAACATCAGTTTCATCACCATCCTCTAATGCACCCTGTACTCTAGAAACAAATTCTGATAGGTTTGGATTTAGGAGAAGATCGCTTTCGAAGAGCTTGGAGTTGCATGAAAGTTTGACGGTAGATCGTAATTTGATATCGATGGTAATGATATCACGTTCGTAGGAAAAGGTAGGAAATAAAAAAAGGTAATAGTAGTCCAGAGTGGAAAGTAAGTGGTTACTCCCGGGAACTAAGGTATTGTGGCCGTCGACGAGACAACAAAATCTAATCGGTTTCCTTGATTATTTCAGATGCCACTGATGTGAAAAAGGCCAGAGTTTGAAAAAGAGGTATGGAAATTTTAACACATAAGGACTTAAAGAAGGTTAAGTTCGGGATATTGACAAGAAATGCAAGTAATGAATGTGAATAGCAAGTAATACGCCTTGACCGGAGGAGAGTTCATCATTATCGCGGCCGTCGACCCAAAAGACGTTGAGACTGGAGGTGAATAATTCATGGCTTAGGAAACTGGGGGTTAGATTGGTTTCAGTTAGGGCAAAGATGTCGAAAGGCAAAACCTGGAATTTCAAATATTCGGCCGTGGTTTTTATATGAAGCCCTCTGACATTTTGATATTAGAGAGATAAGGACTTGGTGACGAGACTAATGCAATTGGAAGAGTGAGGTGATACGACAGCGGGTGATTAGGAGCGAAAATAGTTCTTGAAAATGTTACGAGTTTTTTTTTTTTTGGAGATGCGAGAAACATTTGGAGTTGGTATGTAAAGCATAAGTGGATAAATCATTAGCCACATTAGTAGGGGCTATATTGAAAGTCTGGTGATAATCGAAGTAGATTGCTCTCAGCACGACATGGTCGGTTATGAGGCCTTTTTTTTGAATCATCGGCTTTACATGCTGGTTCCTTTAGTCCTTCGTTGCAGGCATTTTCGCACACACAGTTTAATTGCATGAACTTCGGCTGAAAACGTTGTTGGTGACAGCGTGACAGCTATCTGCGGCCAAAGACCAAAGACCAAAGACAAAGAGTGCTGTTGTTTTTCAATTTGGATCCATCTGTGTACCAATGTGCAATGTTACAAGATATTCATTCCTTGATTCGCGGATGTCACATGTATCAACTTTCAACTTACTAGATCATCGAGATCTTCTGAGCATGGTATCTGAGATCTTGAGAATTTGGTCGATCTTGATGGATTTGCATATGATCTGTAAAGTCACCGGCATTTAGATCCAGAATCTCAGGACGTCACGCTTCCGACCAGACCTAGTACAATCTGACACTTTTCTTTATTTCCATCAACTCTTCATAGAATTTGAGATAAGAGTCTAGTTTTGCTATCTTAACTTTCTTCTTTCTTTCTGAACAGACTGAAAGTATGTCCAGTCATCGTATTCTCTAGGTTAAAGTGCTCTATTGAAATAGCTTCTGAAGTTCTGTATTTGAGCAGGAATTACTTTTACTCCTTGCCCGATCTTCCCGGACAGTCATTTTTATATGTAGGCCTCAATCAATGTTCTCTTCCCTTTCTATAGAATTGATGGTCCTGGTCTTTGGTATACGTAACTTTCTGATTAAATATCTTTCGATACCTGCTTTAAGATAATCTGAATGAGACTCCTACTCCTGAACACAAGAGTTCGTAACCGACTCACACACCCTCCTGTTAGAAGGAGGGAGAAGGACAAATCAGTAACTAGTGAACACATTGTCTACATTTTGTTTCGACATACATATTAGGAGCTCAGTTCCATAAGCTCTTTACAATGCTGAGCCTCGGATTGCCTAAATATTTTCACCATTCCTTATATTCCTACACTTGAAGCGTATATAAAACAAAATATTTTTATCCGTATCCTGGTGGGTTGTGCGTTCCAGACGATATATATAATATATAGCCTTTTGATACAAAAAAGAAAAGAGCAAATTTAAAATTTAAATTAAATTGTAACAAAACAAAGCCCTAAAATCAATCATCCAGCATTAGACTTCCAAGAAAAATACCACTCAACTCAATGTCAAATGCTTTCATTTTTTCGCAGGCCATCCATTCACCCGAAATTTAAGTAAACATTATTTTCAATCTTGAAAAGAAGCATGCCTCTACTTAATTTCAGCTTACTGTCGAATGTGACCCACATGTCCAGTCAACCGTAGATTAAGCCCATCGCACACACAGCATTGCCTGCGAGATTTATTGACTTTGTCAAACGGGCCAATTTGGAATCCTATATCGGAGGAAATGTGTCAAAATGTACTCACCCTGCTGCACGGGACCCTCCATTGTCGCATTTGCATATTTTATGTAATCACGAGACTTATTATTTAACTAAACCTCACAGGAATAATGCGTATAACTAGTCCAATCCTCCCGGCAAAGTAAATGACATATGACAATTGTAAAAACATATCGTCACAAAATCCCCCACCCCCTGTGGCTCATGCAGTTAGTCATGTGTGTCCATTGGTATTGTAAAACATGATGGGAATAATTATTATTATTCGCTTCGAGTGTATGAGACAGAACCAACAAAAACCGAAACAAGACCAATAAAAGGGAACAAGGTCCTTGGGAGTTGACAGAAGTAATATACGTATGTGAGTCTATATAAAAAGGAAAAAAAAAAGTATTCACTCCCAGCTTCTGCTGAAGAACTTCAACATTTTTCTCCGGTTAGTGATTCCATTGTTATTCCTTTTTCGTTTCGAAATTGACAAATGATGTTTCATTATGAGTCCTTCTGTGTCCCCGAGTTGATACCCTCTCTTACCGACTCTGCACACAGCGCGGCGCACATGTGAACGAGGAATTTTGCGTATGCACAATACATACTTATGTAGAATTGTGACTATATGACGGAGTAACATGTTCATCCACTACCGGAGTATAAAATGGGATCACAAATTGACATGTAATAAAATTGTGTCCTTCATGGTATGTTGTCGAATTTATTTTTATTCGGCGGGGTCCCTTCGCTATGGAATGTGACACAGTCCGAAGCAAATTAATAACAACCATCGCATTATGATAAATGATTTGCGGATATATTATTCAATTATTAGTAATAGGCAAGTGCGCAAATACTTGTATGAATTGTCAAATGTCAATCAAATTTGCAGAAAGGACACACGCGTTTCACAGAATTGGTATATTTCCTTTGCTTTTAATGGGCTTCTCTATCCTGGGTTCGATTAAAATTAATGATAGTATTGTGTAATTCTGTCGAATGAAACAATCCCAGGCGAACAGTAGAGTAGGGTTGATTGAAACAGATTTCTATTTATAGCATTGAATGAGTGTAGGTCGAAGCCCAGTTCGGTGGTCCTTCTAATCTTCACTTGAACAATTTATAGTCGGATATGTAGTCATACAAAAACAGTCTTAAAATCGAAACTTAACCTTAAATATGTAGATCGAATCCGTCGAGAATAGACAGATGATGCTCTAACCCTCCTAAGAAGAATACGTTTAAGCACAACTGATATATGGAGGGGCTGTGCTTATACAGACACGGATGGGGTACAGCGAATTTTATGCGAATGCCCAAGCACATGCAGAGCTAGAAAGATGGCCTTCGTAGAACACTATTTCAATAACTTGGGCGAACTGTCAACAGACCCACCAAAAGCCATTCTAAAATATACCGGATACAAAAATACTGCGCTCGATATTGTTAATTATTAAAGAGGCATAATCGACAACGGACTACTTATTGGTAACCTTCCTTTCTTTCTGAACTTACTTCCCGCAACTGGGGAACACAATAAATCCACAAAAATTCATGTGAAGACTGTGTAGGACAGTACAAAACCTCTAAAACTATACTGCTCCCGATTACTCGTTCGTCTACCCATTTGTCCGTTCGTTAGCCCGCCCATATATGTACATGCCACCGCCTTCGTTACATACGAGTACCTTCCTGACTACGAAGAATACTGGCGTCCAGACGCAGCCTATGTAGTTTTTCAAATGAGCGACCTTGTAACTTTGTGCAAGCGAAAAGATCCGACATTTAAATAAGTTTTGGGTAACATCCAAAATTTCTTTCAAATTTAAAATTTAAAAAATAAGCGAAACAAAATGAGTGTACTAGCTCGCATACACCAGATGTTAAGCAGCACCTCTGTACCTGTGTCATTGTCACTGAACAGCTCTCTGCAATGATCTCGGCAAGATACAAATCATTTGAAAACAGCGATAAAGATCGAAGATGATAGGACGCCAAGTTTCGTGTGCATAGCACCAGTCACCAAATACATAGGTATATGAAGATGGAGATATAGCCCCTTATAGACTTCGGACCCCGCCCTTTAAAAAAAGGAGGAGAACAGATTCAGCAAAATTACAACCGCTGCGGAGAAATAGTCGGTTAGATTTCATTAATCAGTTTCTGTTATTCTTTTTATGCTCGTACCATCGAAATTTTGCGCAAGATTTGTAGGTTTATTGCAGCCGCTGATTATCCAAAAGCATCCTAGCAGTATAGTCAGGATTGTTTGAAGGCCAGTGTGAACTGATATAAGATGTGCGTGGTCAGCTTTCGGTGGATATCAAGGTCGAAGAAAAGTCTCTGAGTAAGTATGATCCAAAAGTTGAAAGCATCTTACAATTCATTCAGGTTGGGATGCTTAATGGAATGTCACGACGTTGGGGAACCCTTGTTATAATCAATAACTGAGCAACGAGCCTTAATGACAAATCTGAGGATAAGTGCGGTTACATATTTAAGCTTCAAGGAATACCGATCGCTTAGCTCCTAGATCTGGAATGGTTGTTGATCAACAGGCACACTGAAGATGACTGGAGCTGATTTCTGGTTGGTGGTAGCGATGAACAGCTGCTGCGGTGGTGAGGCAGATTCGCTTTCACTAAGCTATTGTGAACAATCGACCATAGTGTAAAGTTTTTCAGCTCCTGTGAGACGAAACCCATTAATACACAGTCGGCTGAGTTTTTGTGTGGATGACAAGTGAACCCAATTCTTGATATGACTTCCAGAATCTGTGTTATTCGGTTAGGGAAAAGGCCTTATTGGGATACTGCTGAATCAAAGCGACTGCCACAGCAGATTCAATCCACCCGTAGACTCTGCAATAGGGGGATCGAGCGATTTTTTCACACAAGCTATTAATCGGCTTAGCAGACAAACGACACACAACTCCAAGCGAAGTAAAGAAATAGGGTTGATAGAAGCCACTCTGGCCTAAGCTTAGACTTGGGCTTCAATATTTTCTTCGTTTCTCATCCCTTTGTACGAGGAAGAAGCAGGAAAAGAGTACCATATATCAAAGTTGTATATATATAAAAAAAAAAAGTAACTGGTAATGTGGTATAGTATACCAAATGCCATTTTCAAGGTCAGAGCAAATTTCTGAAAAAAATATCTGTGGTTACGGCTAGAATCGTGGCAAATAATTCTGAATGGTAGTCCATACTTCCACAAAGCACGCTACGAAATTTGGATGCATTAGCTTTTGTATTTTCTCCGTTATATCCAAAAAAGAAACTTTTCCTTTTTTTTTGCTTTCCGAGGGTAGGTGAAAATCTTCAACAAGACACTATGAGAACCGCTAGCGCGTGCTCATAGTAGTGTGGGATTCTTACCCACTAAAAAACCTCCCTTTAAAAAACAATTGATTTTATTTTTACTACAACTAAGTATTCGACTTATCAAGTAGTTTTCATTTCACAAAATAAGGACGTTTTGTAGTTACCTTCCCATTAGAAGTTCCTGCTAGCTCCGCAGTTTAGATGCGGTTACTTATCGCCCCAAGTCTAAAGGTTTGGTTCTTTGTAGACGGCGTAGTAAATTTCTTTTATCCAATACTTTGAGAACTGTAATATTTACGTGACTTTCTAGTCGACTTTTATGCTTTCTCGCGTAGTTTTTGATTTCGTTTTCGATTGTATTAATGCCAAGATCTCTGTGGATATCTCTATTTCTGATATATCATAGCGCATTAACAATACCTCTTAGCACTTTGTTTTCAAAAGTTTGTAAAATTTTAATATTAGATATTTTGGTACAACCCCAGAGTTGTATACCATATGTCCATACAGGCTTAAGCACTTGCTTATGTAAAAGCTGTTTATTCTCTATATTAAGCTTGGAATATTTTCCAAGTAACTAATACAATTCTTTATATTCATTATTTAATTCTTTGCGCTTTTTCTTTACATCCGCTTTCCATTTCAGCTCTACATCAAGTGCCATTCCAAGATACTTAGTCTTGTTTGCAAACGGAATTTGAACCGAGTTTGAAAAGATCGGCAAATTATTTATTTTCTTATAAGTAAAATTTACATGAACAGATTTGGTCTCGTTGAGTGCGAGTCGCCAAACCTTTGTCCATTCATTGACTCTATCCAAAGTTTCTTGCAAATTTTCTGTAGTATCTTCGACCGTTTTACCTACTGCCAAGATAATAGAGTCGTCAGCAAATGTAACTAGCTCAGTAGAAGTAGAAGGCACTACTTGCGGCATATCACGAGTGTATAATAGATATAAAACTGGAAATAGAACGCTTCCTTGCGGCACCCCAGCCAGTGGTGTCATTTTAGCATTTTTTATGCCAAATCTGGCATATTTGGACTTTAAATTGCATAAAAGTAAAAAGAAAATATGCTGCATGTAATCTGGCATATTTTAAACTTTAAGCACGAAAACAAAAACTTTATACCCATCATAAGAAAATGTTGGTGTTATTATTCGCTGTAGAAACAACGAACGCATCCATCACTTCAGTTCAGTGAAGAAAAATATTATTACAACATGTCTAGTTCTGGTAGAAATTAATTTCAGTACTGCAGATGATCTTGTAGCTGCAATTAAACAAGTCCTAAAGGATTTCGACTTAGATATATAAAAAATGTCTGGCTTTGCGACAGATAACGCAGCCGTTATGGTGGGACAGAGGACTGGAGTATACCATATAAAAGGCTAAAAGAACTAAATACATCATTAATACTAATTCCTTGCGCTTGCCATTCCATACAACTTGCTGTGCATCAAAAGTGTTCTTACCTCAAAATATTGAATTTATGGTAAGTGAAACCTATACTTGGTTCTCGAAATCATACAGGCGTCAATATTTTTATAAAAGCGTATATAAAGCCATAAACGAAGAAAAAGGTCCTCTTCAAATGGTACGTCCTTGTGATACCAGGTGGTTGTCAATAGAGATTGCCGTACGACGAATATGTGCGCAATGGTTGGAGTTAAGGACTCACTTTGCTGTGGTTCAAAATACCGAAAAGTGTTATGCAGCTGAGGTCTTGTGCAATTTATATAGCGACAACAAAAATTATTTGTATTTAATTTTTCCCAAAAACATTTTCTGTGAAGTTCATCGTCTCAATAAGATTTTACAAGCCAGTAATGCAGATCCAACAAAAATTTTAAAAGATATAGTATTTTTAATTAAAACATTGACTTTAAAAATCTGCGTAAATGAAGAATCTATAAACTTATTGACTTGTGATATAGACACGTATGCACATCCCTATTTGGGTCATGAATTTGAACCTGAATTAAATAAAATGAAACTTGAAAATAAAATTTGTAATGACGATGAGCAGACTATACGATCTATTTGCCTATCTTATATGAAGAAATTAATAAATGAATTGAGGCATCGCTTGCCTGCAAATATTAATATTTTACAAACCATCGATATATTCTCAATCAGAAATAGTTTGAAAATTATAAAGGATCCAATAAATATTTTTTTTTAAAGACATGCAAATAGATCGAATTTGATTACGATGCTTGAAAATCAATTGCAAAGTCTTACATTTGTTAAATGAAATCCAGTGCAAAATATTGACACTATAATGTTTTGGATTGAAGTATATTCATACAAAAATGGAAGATGTTAGTAATAAAGTAAAAAACTCGGCAAAATATCAGGACGAAGGCGAGGAAGATGATGAATTAAGTTCTGTAATTGACGAGATTTTGGGCAATTAAATGTGATTTTCATTACAAAAGACTTCTTTTTTTTTCGTTCCTTAAATAGAAGTCATTTTATGTTTATATTGTTTGCCATATTTTTTTTCTTTTGTTGAACTTAATTCATCTTTGTAATAAAGTTGTTGTTGTTATTAACTTTAGCATATTTTGTTTTACTCCCCATATAATTTAGCATATTTATTTTTTAATCTGGCATATTCTTCTGGGAAACTTCTGGCAACACTGACCCCAGCCATTATTTCCTTAAAATCTGAATATTCGTTTCCACATTTGAAGCGGAATAGTCTATTCGAAAGGTAGTTCTTCAAAATATTGTATAGGTGCTCTGGCAGAACTTGTCGTAATATAAACTTTAAGCCTTCATGCCAGACCTTGTCAAAGGCTTGAGAGACGTCAAGGAATACGCTTGAACAAATCATTTTTTTTTTCGAGAGATTTTTCGATTACAAGTGTTATTCTATGCACTTGTTCAACTGTAGAATGCTTACTTCTGACTCCGATCTGATGATCCGGAATAAGGTGCCTTTCTTCTATTACGGGCTGTATTCTCTTAATTCTTTCTCTCGAACGCTTTGGATATAATTGGAAGAAGCGGAATCGGTCTATAAGACGTTTTTTGATTCCGCGGTTTTCCGGGCTTAAGGACCATTATGATTCGGTGACTTTCCATTGACTGGGAACATATTCTAGTCCAAGCGCGGCGTTTATAACGAGCAGATGCTTAATTAGAGCTTTTCTTGGTAGTGTTTTAAGAACCTCTCCCGTGATTAGGTCGTATCCAGGAGCATTCTTAGGTTTAAGTTTTTTTATTTCTTCCTTAAGTTCGTTTAGTGTTCCATTTCGTATTACACTATTATCTATATGCGACGTATTTATATTTTCAATAAGAGCTTGTCCATCAAACAGTTTGAAAGTTTCTTCCAGGTGGGTGGCAAAAACTTGCGCTTTCTCTTTATCATGCCTGGCCCATTCGTCTTGATTTTTCCTAATTGGGGCGGCTTGAATTTGAGGTTTTTTAATACCTTTTATAGCCTTCTAAAACGAGTAATTAGAATCTTTCTCTGCCGTTAAACTTTCTAGGTAAGTTTGTATTTCATTATTCTTAAGGTCTTTAATAGATCTTTTTAGTGAGTTGCACAAACGCTTAAGATGTGCTTTATGTTGCTGAGCCCGCGTTTGTTGCCATTTTTTACGCGCTTTTCTTTTGCCCTTAATCATCTCATTTATTTCCTAGGGATAAGTTTGAATGTAACTGGCCGGCGTTTTCTTTGGTTTGGGTGTATTCTTCCAAGCAGCTTCCTGTAAGATTTCGACGATCGTTCAACTTCAACTTCAAGTTCATATGGCGTTTTAATTGATACGCTCAGCTCAATATTTGCTTCAATATCTTTTTTGAAGCCATCCCAATTAGTTTTCGCGCTGGTTAATCTG
This sequence comes from Brachypalpus laphriformis, assembly GCA_945910035.1. NCBI lineage: Eukaryota > Metazoa > Arthropoda > Insecta > Diptera > Syrphidae > Brachypalpus > Brachypalpus laphriformis. The sequence continues at coordinate 170,070,183 of OX246754.1, forward strand.
GCCGGCCTTACTTTTTTAATCAGAGCTTCGCTTATCGTCATAATGATTGGAGAATGACCAAAAGAGACATCAAAGCTTTCTTCAAGTTTTATACAGTTACTAGATATTCCTTTGACAACAAAGAAATCGATCAGATCTGGTATCTTATTTCCTTCAGTCGGCCAATATGTTGGTTTACCCGTCGAGTGAAAATCACAACTGTATTGCATACCCGCAGTATAAAGCTTTCTACCTTTCTGAGCGTACCTTGAACCCAAGAGGGGTGGTTCGCGTTGAAATCGCCATATATATAATCAAATTTGGTTTAAGGAAGTCGAAGATGTTTATGAAATCACTTTCTTCAAGTTTACATCGCAGTGGACAATATATAGACGAAATGTTGAAGGCAAAATGTCTATTTCTAACGCGTACCGTGCTTACTTGCATTGCTTCTAATTCAGTCTTTACTTCGGCTGAGTGTTCGATACATTCTTTTATAAACAAAGGTGATCCGCCTCTGGCTCTTTTCGATGGGTGGAAGGCGTGATACACGCTATATCCCCTTGTCTTAACATTCGATTGTTTCGTCAGATGAGTTTCACAGAAGCATGTATCATTATCTTTTTCTCGCATAAGTACAATATTTCTAACTCGTCGAGCCTTTGTATGAGCGCGTTGGCGTTCCAAGTAAGAAACATGTATACCACAATCACCAAAGTTGATCAGTACCTATACATCGACATTTTCCCAGAAACCGATACTTTTTTTTTTATAATTTACGCCCACTCAAGGGGTTATGAATACCGTTAATCTGTTTACACACAGTACGGGCGTTGGGAAGGATAGGGAGAGAGAGAGAGAGGGAAAAAGCAATTGGTGCAATCGTTTTGAAACTCTGATGTTAATCTCCGGAGTTGCATCCAGATAACTGAGGAGTTTTTTTTTTTTGTTATTTTTTGTCTTTGCTTGTGATTCACAGAATATTTTTTTCCGATTACCTGATGTCATAGGCATATCAATCACCGAGCAGAGCGAACACCTTCTGCATCCATATGACCAGCCTACTGCCAGTGTTCACACAATTGATCGGACTGACTCTTTATTTCATGAGAAATAAATAATTCCTTCCTGACATCTCGTTCTGACGGAACTCGTTATCTTCACCACGACATATAAAGTTCACCTCATAGACCCTCCTATGATAAATGGCGCTACCTTCACTAATAACGCAAAATACCTGGGTCTTATTTTGGATAAGAAATTGAACTGGAAAGCCAATCCACTAGAACGCAACAGGAAGCACAATGTAGTTCTCCATTCTTGTAAAAAGGCTATAGGTAGGAGCTGGGGCATGAAACCTCAGATTGCTCATTGGCTGCACGTGTCCGTTATCAGGCCTATACTACTCTATGGTGTGATCGCATGGTGGCCTGCTCTTGACAGGGCTGTCCACCTCACCCAACTAGGTAAGGTGCAAAGATCTGCACGCATTTGCATCAGTGGTGCACTGAGAACTACTCCCTCCGCGGTACCAAACATTTTGTTCAACCTGATAACCTTAAATATTTTTGCCAAACAGATTGCTGCTTCTGCGGGCATCCGTTTAAAAGCCTCCTCTCAGTGGTCTAGACATCGCCCTCCTCGGTCCTTAATCTTCTCAACTTCAAACATGGACTACACCCCGCTGAAACTGAGATGGGATCGTAACTTCCGTACGCGCATCCGTAAACGGTGTGAACGGAACATCTCCCCCCCTGTCAATGGTAGTTCAGTTCACTTCTTTACATATCGCTCTAAGACGGAGGGTGGGGTGGGTTGTGGTGTATTCTTCGAAAAGCTCAATCTGGGCATCTGGTTCCGCCTCCCTGATCATTGTGGCGTTTTTTCATGCGGAAATCATGGCGATTAAGAAAGCACTGTCCTGGCTGAAGTCTAATGTACTATTTGTCAGGGCTATTAGCATTTTCGCTGACAGTCAAGCGGCAATCAAGTCCCTGGAATCGTGCTCCTTCACTTCAAAGGCCGCCTTAAACAACCGTTTATCTCTTATGGAGATGACAGGGCAGTTCAACATTCACCTATGCTGGGTGGCAGCCCACAGGGACATTCCAGGAAACTGTAGGGCTGACGAGCTCGTCAGACAGGGTACTACTCTAAGAATTCTGCCTGATAGGCAAGCCCTGGATTTGACCGCCAAAAGATTTGACCTCTTCTCCAACGACTTCTGCAGAAGCTGTAGGGACAAGGACGAGGAGGAAACCATCCTTCACCTCCTATGCACTTGTCTAGCCCTGTCCCATGAAAGAATGCTCCTTAGACGTCATGTGCATCGATTGCTTTATCAAAAGCTCCGGTTCGTTTTGTTAGTCCCTGAGTGACCTAATGGTTGATGCATTGCATCATAAAGGACGTTCACTCGTCTAAGTGTGTCTGCACTCTCATGTCGACAGCCAACCTAACCTAACCTAACCTTGCTGACATCGGGATTTCAACCATGAATCATTAGAGTGGCAACTTATGACGATACCACTACACCATGGTCACTTTCCATATTTTCATAGTTTACGTACGCTTTTCGGTGTAAAAAAATTATGACATACTAAGCGACTATCGTCACCCTGTGTTGTAGGGATCTAGGCATTCTGCGATATGGCTATTTAAAAAAATTTGCCACATTTTGAGACATGTAAGTTCGATAATTAAGTTTAAATTAATTTATATTTATAAACAAATTATTTTAAATGGATTATTTTGTTCAATTCAAAACTAATAAACCTTTCCTTATTTCTCTTTCAGGTAAGTCTTCAAATATTCTTTCGAGCGGTAAGAAAAACCCTATTTCTGTTACCCCCAACTGTGAACCTACATAAAATCAATTGAATAAGTAAGCAACTTACTCAACGCGATACACATAAATCACATATAAATCAAACACTCAAGGCTCCTAGTAAATCAGAATCTCTTTTCCCGGCTAAGCTTGTAAAAGAAAACCGTTAATACATCAAAGTTTTGTTGAAACGATCAACGCGAAATTGTTTCCTTATCCAATTTCTAACCGGACAATTTATTTTCCAATCTCCACACGAAGCCATGACGCTAGACGATACCCGGGCATGAGTAAACTTTCGAATAGGCATTTATCTTAAGTTTTTGACCTTTGCAATCTTTATATTACATCCTTCATCCCTTTTTATATTTCGAGCACGATTTTGCTATTCATTTTTCGTCGAGCTCGTAAAATAGCAAAAATATATAAAACTTTTACATCTACTCGTATCGCAAAGTCAGTATCCCCCGGTATCCATCGGCCAATTTAATTTTATTATTATTGGGGCGCATTCATATCGTTAGCTTTCGCCTCGCGTTATTTCTTTTTCTGTTGTAGTAAGCGAAACACTATTAACGGTGTTGCGAACTTTGAAATACAAATTGTGTATATGTGAGTTCCGAAACGACCGACGAACTTTAGTTGAAATCAAAAAAGAAAAAAAATGAAGAAGAAAAACTTAATGATAAATACGCCGCGTATAGTGTCCTTGGTACCGTTGTCGTAATTTTGCTGACAATCCTTGAAGCACAAAAAAAAAAGAACATTGATTGGAGATACTTGATTATAAATTGAGAGGGCGTTAAGGGGCAGACACAAAATAGATTAAACAATGTATTTACTGTGCGGGTGCGGAAAACGTCGACAACCATAAAACCATTTGCTGTACATTTCTATGCAAATGGACTGACAATTTCATTATGGCCGAGTTGTTAGCAAAATGCTTTCTTTTTTTTTTAGTTTGAACACAAAACACATTATGGTTAACTGAATGGACTTGGTTTTTAAATTAAAAAAGTTGACTTCAGCATTTTTTTTTTAGCATGTTGGGTTTGAGAAAACTCTAAGTATTATAGGTGGATTATCAAAGTTACATAATGTGGTGAAACCATTCTGGACACCAAGGAGTACATTTGTTAGATGTAAAGGGCAAGGACTTATCATGCAGAATTTAATGGAGCATGTGAATGGCTTGTAGCGCCCCTAAGCGGGTGTTACTAGGCTGTAGATAGTAAAAGTTAAGTAAAATCGATAAATAGTAGATGGTTCAGCGATGATAGCAAATTTAACTAAGATTACATCATCCCCCACACACTAATTTGCTATATAAGTGTGTAAATCTTCAGATTGATCTAAGATCTTTGTTATCCGATAGCTTCTTAAGAGGTGTTAAAATATGGAGCAACATTGTGGAACTGCATACGAAGGTGGAGTGATAAGTTCCAGGTTTCTCGTAGAAATAGCCCCAGTATGCTAAATAGTTTGACGCTTTTTTATGATTTTATCCTACAGGTACTCAAAACATTATATGTACTTGAACTCAATATTCCTTTAATAATTGATTTGACAGGCCATGCATATAAATAAATTAAAGAATTCTAAAGTTGCCGAGCGATTAAATGCTTTGTTTTAGGTGGATAGTGTGTTTGCTCGTCAACCGATGTGTGCAAGTTCAAGCCCCAGCGGAGAACTGCAATCATCAGCCACCCGACTATAAAAAGGAAAACAATTTACATTGAAGTTTTTCCAACCACTGCACCAAAAAATGTTCCTCCCTGGTAATATTGTATAATGGGCCGGAGAACGTTCGGGGACTTGGGTTTCCTTTAACAAAAAAAACAAAACAACTTTCTTTTGAAGGACTAGCGATAAGGTCACACTTAGGTCAATGTAGATCCATTGTGATGCCAACGAATGGTTACAATTCACATACTTGTGAAAGCGATTATGCCTATAACCTATGGCCTCCCAAACCAAAACTCTTATTTAAGTATCTCCTTGTTTTGGTAGTCGGCTTGCTTGCTAGTTCGTCTCTCTCCTCAAAGAAATGACTTCCTAGTATGCTATATACGTAGTTCAGGTGGTAGAGTCCAGGACAGTGACATAGTAAGTTAGTTGTAGCTTCGTGAGCATCCGTTAGTTATTTCCATTATCTTGAAGCGAATACATAAAAAAAGGGGTGTTCCCCACCTACATAAGCGCATGGTTGAAGTGAATCTTCACTTCCATAAAACGTATTATTTCAACGCATAACCCATACACATGCACACTCGCAACACACAATAGCTGATGTATCTATTACGTTTACATGACCGGATTGAAAGATCGGATTGACAAAGTATTGAGTTTCGACCCGCGTTTTCGTTGTAACTGAATTTAGGAAACGAGTTGGATTCGAAGGCGAACCCCACAGGCGGATCAGTAGAAATGCGGTGAAGTGGGAGGGCTGTGATCCCTTGTTTTCAGATCATAGCCTCGCTGATAAAAGGAAGAAGAAGAAGAAGAAGAAGAGTTGGATTCGAAACGAAAGAGGATTAAGTTTTACACTTCTCCCTCTGTGCGTCAAGTTTCTTTTCTTTCCCATCGCTCTCTTCTTTCTCTATCTGTCAAACTCGATCTTTCGATCCGTATCTATATGCCAAATCTTAACTCGATCGCAGAAAATGTTGTGATCGGAGCGAATCAATCCTATTTGAATCTAATCTGCGTTTATATTGTACTCGAACTGAATTGAATTCAAATTCAATCCGTCACCTAAAATCAAAGTTGACTTATGGACATGCGCTACTCATCCATCTTTCTTTTATACATCTACTCATTGCACTATCACGCATTGCAACACACATTCAAACTCACGTGCTGGATCTGGCTTTCACTTTCCAGTTAAAGGCTCCAATTACCTTGTGGGATGCTAGAAGCTACTTTTATTACGCGAAATGTAAAAATATCGACTATCTAACACTCGAAATAGGTCCCTAAGCACTGGCTTCGGTGGGATTTGAGGGAATTAACTCCTTCTATATCAATATATCAAAATCATGCCGGCTACCGGATTCGTGCAGCGTCTTTCAGTCGGAAGTACTTGCTGTACACCTTTTAGTACCATCTCGACCCTCATTGACAGCCAAGCTGCTATCAGGCAACAGCAGTGCAAAGAGGAACTCGCCTCGCTGGGTTATGGGTTCAGAGGCTCCGCGAATAATCACCCAAGGGAAAATCGCACAAGAAATGTTGGGCGATTGTTCGCAGTGAAGAAAGACCCACAAAAGGATGAAAAACGCCCAAAAGCGAATGAACATTCGCATCAAAATGAAAAATCGCCCAATATTTGGGTTTTTATTCCTAATGAAAAGAGCGAAACATGGATATACAGCAACTTTGCATACACCCAACCTCGCACCTACTCCAAATCCAACAGTGACCCCAAGCCGGGGCAGCATGCCCCTCATACTAATTTCACTGTTTATGCGTTGTGGACTTCTGGACTACGTCCATTGTGGAAGACTAGGTCCATTGTGGAAGGTCCACTAACTAAAGTTAGTTTCGTGTTTTCCATAAATTATAACATTTAAACAAAATGAAAATTGAATTTTCATTTCAATCCATTTGGGTGATTATTCACTATGATAATCGCTCAAATTGCTTAAAATGAAAAATTATCCAAACGAGGATAAACAATCGCTCCTCGATTTTTTGTGCGATTTCACTTGGGCGATTATTCGCAGAGCCAGGTTCAGGGTCACTCTCCTCTGGGTGCCAGGAAAAAGCAACGTAGAGGGGAATAAACAGGCAGATGAACTTGCAAGGCGGGATCCGACCTTGCGGAGGTGGTTCTCATACCGTGTGTTGGGGGCTTTTACGTAAAGCATCTTTGCGCACTTTCTTTTTAAGGCCAACAACAGATGGTACGGATTGCTGAATTGCGTCTTATCTGGGCAGCCACTGCAGTAAATGCGCCTAAAAGTTCAAAACTTTAAATCGATTTTTTTCGAAAACGAAAGCGAGTGGCGTCTTACTATTTAATATTGATATTGAGGACAACCTACCCTACAACATATATAGCTAAAAGTAACTTTTGTAAAATATGTGTACATCAACGTACAAAGCAAAAAAAAAAGAATAAAAAATTCCAGCAACACGTGGTGTTCCCAAGCAGTCCGCCATCTAAGTGTTAACCGCGCCCAATGCTGCTTGACTTTGGCGATAGGACGAGTGAGGTCATTTCGATTCCCTAGTCTCGCTGAACAGGTTTCACTTAAAAAAATTAGGTCAGATTTCACTGTTATATTTGCTGCAGTTTTACTGGTAACTACTAGTGTACAAAGTTGTAACTTCCTGGGCTGTTATTGCTGAAAAGAATACTTTTTGTAATATTTTAAGTTCTGTTAGAAATTTGTGCACATTATGTTATTCCCCACCGCATTTCATTTGTTAGGGTCGTCCGTCGGTTTCTCTATACATATGCGCAATAAAGCATAAACACTTAATACTAGAACTATTTTTTTTCCGATTTTTCCTACCCAGGGTAGGAAAATTTTGAATTTTTCAAAGAAACAAGGCGCTCAAGTACCCTGGGTAGGGTTCTAGGGTTAAAGAGAATATGATGATGCATGAAACTATATTGCACCTTGAATTTCGGAAATCATACTCTGGTAGAGTGGAATGCGCAAACGGGTTATGATATTTGAAGCAAAAGTGGAGAAATATGTTCATGAATTCATTTGCCTCTTTTTTACTTCTTGCGTTGCTTGGTTTAAGTGTAAAAGTTTCAGTCTTTCAAGGCCTGTTTCACACATATCCGATATCAGATGAACGACGTCCTTTACCCCGCCTGAAATGTGCAGAACTCAATGAAAAAGTTCACATTTATCCGGCATTGAATGGATACATGACGTTTTCTCTACTGCACAAACTTCAGCTCTAGCCGGCATTGAATGTCGGATACACGACTCCTAATGGATCGAAGTGTCAGACATCTGCTTATAGAGTAACGAATAACTCATTACTTAAGAACCACTGAAGGGATTTTGATTCAATTTAGTTTTTAAGACTGGTATAATATGTATATGGTTGTGTATAAAAGTCAAGCACGGGGAAAAGATGTGAGTGGCTAAGGACCAAAAGTCCTTAATACCAAAATTATAAGAACTACCCAATGAATGTACATGAAATTTTCTGAAATCCAACAGAATCAAAAGTCGCGGGAGTAAGATATAATTGGCAATGACTTAAAATTTCATATCGCTACTAAATTACCATAAGCAAATATTGATATAATTGAATTTGATCATGTAACCTAATCCAAGTTAAACCTCTTTTAAAAATCATTAAAATCTGATTGGGGGTATTCGTATTTTTTATTTTTTCTTTTTGCTAGTAGTCCAAGTAAAGCCAAGAAACTGCCAATGGTTTGCTTATTTGTATTTGACCTTCTTCGTTACACAAGCAATCAAAATTGGATGCAGTTACTAAAATATAGTATATAAAGCAGAGAATTGAGATTTGCCTACCTCATAAGAGGGGGTGCCCATGGTGTAGTGGTAACGCCATAAACTGCCACGCTAATGGTTCATGGTTCAAATCCTGATGTCAGCAAGCATTTTTTCATTTCTTGTGAAATAAAGAGTAAATTTCGAAAGCATATTTGAACACTATTACAAAGGTTTAACATTGGCAATAGGTTGGTCATATGGCTGGAAAAATTGTTCGCTCTGTTGGGTGATTGATATGCCTATGTTACCAGGTAGTGGGAAATAAAAGCCTGTAAATCAGAAGCAAATAGTATTTGTGTTTTAAAACCACTACACTAAGCTTTCTCTCTCTCCTTTTCAACCCCCGCACTGTGTGTAAACATATTAAGTGTATTCATAACCCCTTGAGTGCGCGTTAATTATAAAAAAAAATAAAAAAATAAAATAAGGACGAAGTAGATACAATTTTTTAATATGTTCTTGGTCTTCTATAAGGCTCACCATTTAATTTGTATATAATACCTTTATCTTTTTAAACGTCGTCCTCATTGGAATATACCATATGCTACGCGACACTTAGCCTCGTCGTGTGCAAATTTTCAGTCATTAATTGTTTTTTCCAAGATGCCAACCTTACATAAATAGGCAGAGTAAAAAGCAATCGATCAACAGCTACATGGCGCTGGCTGAGAACAGCCTACGTCAAAAACTCTCTTAAAAGGAGAAGTTAGCTGTATAAAATTAATAAAATTTCTTATACATAGGTAACTTACCTCTGATATGACATTTTCTTCGCCTTCATATACTGAAATAAGGTTGCATCTAATGAAAATACTCCTGGAATTTTACTTCACAAGTTTAATCACAGGAGTAGTGCATTGTCTAATATAATACAAATTAAGTACGAAACGGGTTATATTTTTCCCAAAACCTTGTGAAACATATGCGTAAACCTCCATCTTTCAGGCCTTTTCCCAAAAATTATCTTGTCATAAAACAAACTAAATATTTACTAAATATAACTTTGATAAGGTATGAATAGCAGGACTCTACCTACACACAGACAATAGCTGTATCTATAAGCCCACTACACTGGTAATTTCTTGCGATCCAAGCTAGTCGTAAGAATTACCAATGATGGACCATTTCACCTAATTCCATTGGTTAATTAGGTATTTTGTATATCATCATGTGGTTATAAATGTGGTTAACCTTGTCAAACTGTGGTATTTTCTCTGAATGCCATCTTCGCTTAATTAATGGTAACTAGCTAACATTTGGTACATCAATTAGCTGGACAGCTCCATTATTAGTTTATTCCGCTTAACAAATTTGCGTTTATTATTAGAGCAATACAAGTTTATACCAAGGACGCATGGTTTGAAATTCCTGGAGATGGATTTGCTCCACGACAACATGGTCGAGTGTAAGCACCACCACCATCTTTCCGCTTAGATATATGTATTCACACCGCAACTGGTTTAATTATGATATGGCAGATGCAATTGGAATGTCAAGTTTTGTTAGCATAATAACCCTAAGCACTAGGTAGACATGTAGTCGTAAATATGTATATATGTGCCCTTACAAACAGAAGAAACATATTTGATTTGCTGCGCTTGTCTTTGATCCTATTCTAGTTTTGCAATGAAGGGATTTCCTAATCTCCTATAGCATTTAACAAAGTGTGGGCAAATGTTGAAATTCCGATTGGTGCGCATAATATTTTACGATTGTAAATAACTTTAAACGCGTATTTGAAAACAGGCAAAAAACGGTGCCACTTTCAGAATGTATTGAAATGTATTTAAAACTGGGTGTCGGTATTTTGCATGTCTGCACCTTGGAGTGCCTCACATTTGGGGCAAATGGGCTTAAACCTTTGGGTGAAATCGTAATTTTTATTCTAACTCCATAATGTACAGTACCGTATTGAAGGCAGACTGTGGCAAAAAAAAGAAGTAGATTTGGTCGAAAATGCGTTATCGATTTTGTTATAATAAAATTTTTCATCGGGCTTATTTTGGATAAAAAAAAATGTATGAACCCTTTTAACTTATAGACCGATTCCCGAAAGTTGGAAGTGCAACAAGATACTACGAGGACTGTTAGCGCGTCGTCATCCAAAATAATAACATGTAATATAAATTTGGCGCAACCACTCATGTTGTGTGCGTTATATTTTTCGCACGAATAGAAGCGACCTACGGGTTTGTGCTGTATACGAAGGTCATTTTTTGTTTTTGAGAACCTTTCTCGTTCGCGAGTATGTTGATTTGTTGATGTTTTTTTAGGATTCATGGAACCTCATGCGCAATGATTCAACCCCAGAGTTGTATACCATATGTCCACACTATCATTTAGCATTTGCTGTATGTTTGTTCTTTATATCAAGCTTGGAATATTTTCCAAGTAACCAATACATTTTTCTGTATTTATTCTATTTATAATTTAATTAATTTAATTTTATTTTCTTTCTTAAACTTCATGCCAAGGCTATTTATTTATTTCTTCAACTACGCAGCTGCAAATAGAAACTAAGCCAAATCTGAAGATAACATTCGTTCGTTATCCTCTTGCAAAATCTAGTTGTAATTGTTTGGTCCATACAAAGATTCGGCAGACTTTAGCAAACCCTTCTGGTATAATTTTACCATAAATTGTGCATCGAGGTTTCGTGCGAATACTATTAACTTTACAAATCCTTTGGTCGAGAAGCATCCATAACCATGCTGCTTTTGCTGGATGCTTTACGGTGCGTTTCAAAAAACTTTTCATCTTTTTTTGTCCAGGCTTTCTTCCAATAATTATAAACAAAAAAAGATGACTCATCTGTTATGATGTTGCTCTAATCCCGGTCTAAATTCTGCGTTGCCCAACTTTACCTTTTTTTCAATATGCTTTTGGGTCAGTAGCGGTTTAGGTTTGGTACTCCTGTTTTTAATGCCAGATTGTGCCAAACGGAATCGTATAATGTTGATAGACACTTTAAATAATTTTCTGGACAATGTTCCTTTTGCATCCCTCAGACTCATTGTGGGGTTTTTCCGAAACAATTCACAAATTACTTTATTGTCCTTACTGGATGTGCTTGCTTTGGTCCCTCTACCTGTCCCATCATCGACATTACCACACCGCATTCCTTATACCTCTTTACTTTATACACTTTCTTACAAATGGCTATGATATTTTTAAATATTTTGCTACCGAGTTAATACTCATTTGCGGCCTTTTTGTGTGAGTTGCGAAGAAAACACTTTCGAAACGCTTTTTAAAAACCGCACTTATTTTGTAATGATGTTATACCGCCGAAGTATAGACTACGGAAATATACTGAGAAAATCAAAACAATACGCTTTCTGCAATTAAACGCGAAAAATTATTTGGCTACAAACATGTGTGTGTGAGTAAAATAAAAGAAGTAATTTAAAGTACGTTTTTCTGGAACACACTGTAATTCCAAGTAGTTGGCAATTTAGGATTATATTTTCCAGAGAAAATTCCAGCGCATTTTACGAATCCATATTTAGTACATCGTCTCTGTAGCCGTTCAAGACAGCCAAAGTGAGTTAAATACGCAGGATTCCAGATAACATCCGCGTATTCAAAAATCAATCGGACAAACGCATTAAGGAGGGATAATAAAACGAAGGTGTAATTAATCCTCTCCCACTTGAAGCGAGTTATCAATTTGTACTTTTTGCATCCTGTCAATAAGGAATAACAAAAATAGCGGCTGGACTTTTTCATTGGACGAAAATCGTTAATCTTTGAGCTCTCTCTTTCGGTTAGGAAAGGAGTCTTATATCTACGTATGTATATGCCCAGTTCAAATTGCGACTTGTGAATCGGTGCGTTGTCGTGCTTAAAGAGCACAACACACCAGATGAGTCTATGTATTTTCTGAAGAACTGTCGTGATCCTGATCTAATTCAGCAAACAATCAATCAATAATATTCTCTCTAAATTTTCTGCCAATGAGTTGAACCTTATACTTGATGGGGCACCGTTTTCGCCTTGCTGCCGTTGCATGCTTTGTTTTTCCTCAGATTCGTAGTAGTATCCAAGTGTCATCACGTCTCACACTACGAGAGAACATTTTATTTGATATACCATATCTTTCACTTGTAGGAGTCACCAATCGCGCTTAACGACAAGTGACATTGTTCATGTTCAATTTCCATGCGAAATTCACAATACGCCTTCAGTGTGTATACTTCAGATTTTTATAACAGCCAACCCATTGTTCTCAATAATGACATTTGAACCTTTCTAATGATGTTATCACCAGTCGCCTCGACCGATATTCCACTCTGCCGAACTCTGAGTTGGCATCCTCGGAATTTCACAGTTGTAAACGAAGGACCATTAATTACAAATATTATAAACAGGGTGAAATGCTCATTGATTTCAACTGTCTTCTTCCAAGAACTTAATCATGACACGATACTGCAATTTATGGATTTAAAATAAAATAAAAATGTTACCCGCCTATTTCAATGGACTGTAACTCGTTTGATGTTAAATATAAATATGACAACAACTTTTCGACCTCTCTGTGTTGTGCAGAACATTTTTCTACTTCCCTATGCTGATCTACCGGATGGACATAATAACTAAGGTGAAAGTATGTACGAGTACAACTCAATCGTATACTTTATTATTATTGCAATTCACTTAGAATCTGGTTTCATTTGCATTAGTGGGGGGACATTGTTGTTTAGGGGATAGTTTCCAATTCACCGATTTAGCGGTTTAATTTGTTACAATTTGGTTATATTTACTTAATTATGAAAATTGAATTCACTATTTCTGTTGCTATATTTCGGATAAAACTAGCTAATTTTTATATATTATATGCGCAAATCGTGAGGTGAGTGCTCTGTAATGTCCTTTGTTGTATACACGTACTATTAGGGCAGATACTATTAACAAATTAAACTGTGTATGTTTTGAAATTGGACGGAATTTGCATAAGCATACAGGGGATTTTTTAAGCTAAATTATTAGTCATTTTGTTTTCGAATCTTGTGTATCTAAATTAGGAATACATTTTTAAAAATAATAAAAAAAGGAAACTTAACTAAAATTTAGTTAATGCAATGTAATGCTGGATCTGCAGATAACAATTTGGCATGAGCACAGCGTAATAAAATGGCCAAAACCCAACGTAGCGTATGGGCTAAAACGAAATGTTAGCTCAAGCGTTTGGTCGGCTTTTTATCGCAAATATAATAAAGTTATTCACAATGCCTAAGTATACCTACTCTCCTGTATGGGCTGGTTCAGCGATATAAAATTCATGAAGTGATTTAAGCGTTAGCTTATTGAACGCCTTTTTTTATCGTTTAGTTGAATCGCTTTGTAAATTTTGAAGCGCGCTTCACTAAGCAATAAGAGATTTTTCGATCGGCCGTCGTAGAACAGAAAATGTTATGAACAATTCCCCAGGACCGACTCATTACTCTGCCTCCCGAGTTACCGATATAAAATCGGCTTTTCATTTGTTTTTACCACCTGATAGGTACCATCGATATTATTATAAACATGACAAACATTGAAGGTAAAGAGTGTTTTGTTTCCTATGTTTTTTTTCTTTGTTATCAAAAAGGGATACTTTTGCTTTTAGGGGTAAGCGTATTTAGAGAAAGCTGGATTAGAGTTGATGCGATTTCTATCGGATCGTATATTGGACTACTTTTGCTGGCTGGAGTTTTCGGTCCCATGGAGAGGCCTTGGAAAGTTTGAAGAATGACTGCAAGGGAAGGCCAATTTTCAAAGCTACAATGAGTCTTCGAAGATTCCAGAATATATCGAGAGTTATACGTTTCGATAAAAAGTGCGACAGGAATGAACGACGAGCTCGGGATAAACTCGCTCCAATAAGAGATTTCTAGAATAGATGGGAATGTACATACATACATTTTCAATGGCACGCTAATCCTTCATGAGGGTCGCGGGGGTAGAATGCTCAGGAGGACTCTCCATTCTTCTCGATCCTCCGCTATTGACTCCAATTCATCATGAGGAATCCCTAGGCGGCACCAGGAGAGATGTAGGACCTTCACCAACCATCTATTTCTAGGCCTTCCGCGGAGTCGCCTACCTAATGGCAGGGCAACCATGGCGCGTCTTGGAAACCGGTCTGGGGGCATACGCACTACGTGACCAAACCATGGAAGCATAGATCGTTCCGTTCGGAGAAGTAGCTGCTCAACATTGAGCGCCTCGCTTACTCTGGTGTTGCGCACTCGATTCCTACGAGTTATTCCAGCAACACCGCGAAGGAACCTCATTTCGGCAGCTTGTATTCGCGATCTTATTCTTTCGGTCACTACCCAAATTTCATGACCATAGGTGAGAGTTGGAACAGATGGGAATGTAATTTACGAAAAACATTCAACCCAGATGACTGTGTTACTGTAGATGAACCATTAGTAACATATCGTGGGAGATGTTCTTTCATGCAATACATTCCATCTAATCCAGGAAAGTATGGAATAAAAGTATGGGCTCTGTGCGATAGTTAAACAAGTTTTGCCTGGTCTTTGGAAGTTTACACCGGTAAGGATAGAAATTGTAAGCCCGAACGAAATTAAGGCAATCGTGCAGTTCTAGACCTCATAAACGACTTGAAAGGTAGAAACATTACTTGTGATAATTTCTTTACTTCACACGAATTAGGAATCGAGTTGCTAAAAACAAAACTTACGATAGTTGGAACAGTGTGAAAAAATAAAAGATGTTTGCCGCCACAAATTTTGGATTTGAAAGGACAGCCGGAGAAATTTTCCAATTTCTTTTTTGATAACGACAACGATATATGGTAACTCTTGTTGCATATGTTCCGAAGAAAAACCGAGCAGTCATTCTCATGAGCACCTTGTATCACGATAAAGAGGTAACCGATGATGCACAAACGCCGGAAATAATAAAATACTACAACTCCACGAAATCAGGGGTAGATACTCTTGTCCAACTTATTCGCATTTACACATGTAAGCGAAGAACAAACAGGTGGCCACGAACGTTACTTTATAACATTCTGGATATATCAGCCTATAATGCTTTAGTGATATACATGTCTATTTTTCCAAATTGAAATAAAGGAAAACATTTTAGACGGAGGATTTTTTTAGAGGAATTAGGGGAATCTTTGGTTCAAGGGGAAATCTCCTGTCGAACTTCTTTTCCACACAATGCTCGGAAAGATCAGTGGTTCAACGTTAACAAAAAAAAACCCTCAAGAACAACCTACAGTGTCAACCTTGAAGCGATCTCGCTGCTACATGTGTCCGAATCGCTGCAATAGCACAAAATATTCAACTAAATGTACAAAACGCTTAAAATTTATTTGCAAAAACCATTCCAAACCAGAAATTACATGCGAAAATTGTGATTGCTAAATAAAAAATGTATTGGGCAAATTTGTCCCCACAAATACCATATACGTTTTTTTTTTTAAGTACAGGATAAGGGTTAATATGTATGCAAAGGTTTGTAAGCGTTGTGGTTGTTGTTTGCTGTTATATGTGCAGTGCCTTGCAAAAGTATAACCGCATCCTCTAAAAAGCTTTTCACAGGGAAATTTAAACGGATACAGGCCCCTTATTATTTTTTTTTATTTTATGGCATCAATAAACAAGTACAATAATTTGAGCGAAAAACATAATCGCCGATATTTTCCTTTGAGAGTTTCAGCAATAAAAAACGGTTTCGCTTGTAGAAGTACTTACTTACTTACTAAGGTGGCGCTACAGTTTGGGGTGAACCTGGGCCTAAACCAACAAGCCTCTCCATTTAGCTCGGTCTTGAGCTAGCCTCCAGTTGCGCACTCCAAGTTGGTCGAGGTCACCTTGAACTTGTGCGAGCCACTTACGGCGAGGAGATCCTCTACGCGTCGTCCCTCGGGGTTGGATTCGAAGACTCTGCGGGCCGGAGCGTTGGTGCCCATTCGCTCTACATGTCCAAGCCATCTCTGACGTCCAATACGCAGCTTTCTGACTAGGTCGATGTCGCTGTACAGCTCGTATAGTTCGTGATTGAATCTTCTCCTTCAAAACCCGTCAACGCAAACGGAACCGAATATCTTATGAAGAATTTTTCTCTCGAAGCGACCAAGGATATCTTCATCTTCTTTTAATAAAGTCATTGTTTCAGCACCGTAAAGCAGGACTGGGATGCTCAGGGTCTTATACAGAGTCTCTTTAGTTGATCGAGATAGGGGTTTGCTGTTGAATTGCCTTATAAGCCCCAAAAAACAGCGATTGGCAAGAGTTATTCTTCGATTGATTTCTGCGCTAATCTCTTTTTTCGAGTTTGTAGGAGAGCCAAGGTAGACAAAGTCCCTTACTACCTCGAAGTTATAGTTGCCCACTCTGACGTTCTGTCCAATTCGTCGGTGTTGGTTGTCTCTTCTTGTTACAACATATACATGGTTTTGCCCTGGTTTATCGCTAAGCCCATTTTGGCCGCTTCCACCTCAATGCTTGTAAACGCACCGATGACAGCCCGCTGAGTTCTTCCAATAATGTCAATATCGTCGGCGTATGCAAGCAGTTGTACAGACTTGTGATAGATTGTGCCTCTGGTGTTGGCTTGTGAGTTCCGCACAATCCGTTCAAGTACAATATTAAAGAAGTCACATGACAGCGCGTCACCTTGTCTAAAACCTTTCTTTAAATCAAAGGTCTCGGTGAGGTCATTACCGAACTTGATGGAGCAGCGAACGTTCTCCATCGTCATCCTGCACAGACGGACAAGTTTGGCAGGGATGTCAAAACTAGACATGGCTCTATAAAGCTCTTCTCTATAGATGCTGTCATTGGCGGCCTTGAAATCGAATAATAAATGCTTAGTCCAATTCGGTGCGTTCTTTACCTGAAACTCGGAATGAATTAGATTTATGTAGATATTTCGGTTTCGATGGTTCTGCGTACTTTAAAACGCGGCGGAATAATCGTCCGAAGCAAAATGGTGCCTGCTCCATGTCTAATAGCAGTCCACAGGGAAAAGTGAGTGTAATTCGCTCGTTAATTACACTCTGTGATTATTTGTATTTTTTTTTAAAATGTCATAATCTTATACAATATTTTTTTTTATAAGATTACTTTTATTGTCGAAAAGAAGTTTAATCTTGATAGATCAGACAGCTTTAATGGATATTAGCACGATTTACGAAAGGAACCAAGGTTTTTTCGAAGAGGAACTTCGGACGTGGAAGCTATATGATATAGGGGACCTTTACCTCCACAAAAATGGGTAGTGCAGCCTTCACGCAGATGCTCAAAGAGAACTTGCTACCATATTTAAGGCGATATCGTCGATTTCCTCATGTCTTTCAGCAAGATAATGCAGCGATTCACGTCAGTCGTCAGGTTTGCAGTGGTTTCAAGCCCAAAAACATCAGATTGATGGAGTGGTCGGCACGTTCTCCGAATTGTAATCCGAACGTTGCTGAGCACCGAGAGTCAATTATGGATGCATGGAACTCTTTAAAGGATTTCGTATTAAGAAAACTAGTTGAGAGTATGCCCAAATAGAATTTTTAGTATTATTGAAAAGGGGTAATCAAATCCCATAGTAATTTCTGTAAAAACAACTAGCCAAAATAAAAATAAGCTAGCTAGACAAAACAGTTTTTTATTGCTGAAAATCCCAAAAGAAAATATGGGACTTTTTTTTTTTACTTGAATTATATGTTTATTGATGCCAAACAATATAAAATATTAAAGGGCTGTATCCGTTGAGAGTTTCCTGTAATAAAAAAAACAAAAAAACACGAACACCCGATCGTTTAAAGCAACATTTTGTTTTGCAAAATTTGTTGCTCGCGCTTTCTGACAGATGATGTCGTAAATTCTATATGAAGTATACTGAAGCTTGACCGACTTGAATTCACACTGCGTTTTGGCCAAAATGTGTACGCCTATGACGTCTTTCAATACAAAATATTTTGAAATTGAATACAAATAATATTGCATATTTGTATGTGATTGTCTTGTTGATGACAATGATGCAAAACTAGTCATCACTGGGGACGTAAAATGGAGCAATCCGGTATAAGATAAGAATCACCTGAAGGGTACTCAAAAAGTTAGGATTTTGCTTTCTATGTAAACATACCATGTAGGTATGCACGTCTAAGATAATATTCGTAACTCTCCCAATGAATGAATTACCGTTGACGTTTTTCCCTTTTCAGCGATTGTCGTTTTATTCATAGCTACGACCTGCTGACTGTTAAAGATTACTAAGCAATTTTTTGTCACGTAGAATACTATTACAACTCTTTCACATTGAAAAAGTTATGAAAATAGATTCGTGGTACATCTGAGGAATATGGTAAATAATAATCGGAGTGAATATTTTTTTGGCATCGTCGTTTTGGAACTCAGGTGATATATTCATCATCCAAGGTTGGTTTCTGAACTGGTCGAAGAGAATTCAACTTCTTTTTCATTTATCTGTGATTCAACGTATTTTTTCGAGCATTTGTTAGATTACTTCAGATGTTAAACGGCCATATTATTTAATTTAATTACTATATTCGTTTTGGGTATATATATATCTAGAAACCTGGAATGCCATTATATAGAATGCATTTAGAACATCTGAAATACAGAATTTAATTCATATTTTCGTTACATATTCCATAACATATTTAGTTCACAGTTCCGTTGCACTCGAGTGCATGTTGTGCACTTTTGTGGGCATTTTCTTTCGAGTTGAGCAAATTTACTCAATGATCCCCAAGCGAGTTCCATTTTAAAAAAAACTTGTCTTTTTCAGCAGATTTCTATTGGTTATTTTTACTAGCGTAACGGCCACTTATTCTGACAGGCGTCTTGTATTCCACTTATCATTCGTTCTTAAAATTGTATTATTCTCTTCCCTTTTATGGTCGTAAGATGGCATTTTGATTGATAGAAAGACTATTGTGTATCTAGAGCTGAGGCTACCCTCGCTAGCTCATGAGTTCTTCCATTTACCATAAACTCCTGTAACCGAGAAATCGAGAAATCGAACATAGCCCTGTAAAGCAGGAGCCCATAGAAATGCTGTTGCTTCTATATCCCTCTTAGAATCGTCATGAAGTTATTGCTTAAAAGCGATCTATTGCAGTATAAAGGCACGGCGTAAGGTAGTCTGTAATCTCACACTGTTATGTATATTTGGCTATTCTTCCAATCTAACTTCCAAAAATAGCTGTTACTGTAGCGGTTCTCATTGCTTTAGTTACTTACGTGCAATACATTATTTATACTTTTTAGTTATCTTTGTCACCCTATAAGCTTACCTCTTTGAGCTTTGAAGACAACTTTAACCTTTCTAGATTGCGAGATGCATTTCTTCTGGCATTTTGTAGCAGTATCCGAAAAATTCCGTCACAATATCGGGAGATAATTTGTCTGCAAGATAATAGTACTGTAGTATTATCACCAAATCTTTTAGGAAGACCGTATAAAGGAGTTTCTCGAAACTCCGCAGGTTTTTTGCTCTTTTTTGGTTTTGAGCGACAATCATTTCGATACGTTTTGTCAAACACGTTTAGTCACATGGCATGCCGATCTCAGAAAAACTACGGTAAGCTCCTGTAGGAGGTGGTACTGATATCTACATCACTCGTAAAGAAACCTTAACAATTTTTTCTGAGGTCTACGTACAGCTTAGGCGGAAATGTTTTCTCCTGGTCTCTGGTAGCCTTATTATTATTGTTGCTGTGGACCCTATTTTACCGACCTAGTGCATTCTGTAGAATATTGGTCGCTGCAGAGCAAATGCCTATTAAAGCAAACGATGTCAGCAAAACAACTTCGTTTTTAGTATTTTATTATTTATTATTCCATTTAACATAATTTATAATAGATATTACTTTATCTTTGTTCTATAAATGAGAATTTCATATAATAAAAGAAATATATATAAATGTTAGTAAAAGAAAACGATTACAAAACAAGAGATATAAATTACCAACAAATTAAATAAAAAGTAAAGTTTTCCTATGACTAGTCTGCATATCTAAGAGCTCGAATTACCTGACAAATGTTGAAATAATATAGCAACAATATTTTTTCCTGTCATAAAGCCATTTGATTCTGAGAGGGAGTGAATTCCACAGGCGGATGCCATTGACTAAAAAAAGTGTGGCCCATCCGTGGGTTACGTGTCAAGTTCAGGGTTCTCAGGAGTCTCATACTCAGATTCATAAGAACTCAGATTCATAGTAGTAAAGTACATTTCTTACTTGCTAACTTACTTTAGATTTGAGAGGGCTTTGATTTTTTTAAGATGCATCTACTTATACCGCAGAAAGGCTAGGGATAGGCCATTGCGTTGTTTATATTATACTTTGCGAGTGGAGATCGAGTGCAATATGACCAAATTCCCTGATAGCTTTTCTAGATATGAAATATTGAAATTCATGTTGTGGTTTTGTACGATGATATCTACAAGAGCTACAAGAACAAGAAGGGAGTTGTGTCTGTTCATCCTCTATTATAGGGATAGACCGTACATAAACGAGCTACACGACAGGAATAGTTAGCAAGGAATTCATCTTGTGCTAACTATTCGAGTTGCATGGGAACTTCTTCAATTTGCAAACGTTTCATGCCTTATAAAATAACATTATATTTAAACTTAGGCCTCTTAAATTAATGATGACATAAAGTAGCCTTAATGGTGCTTATTATGGCCCAAAAATGAACAAACATCCTTTCTTAATGTATTTCCCATTAATTCCCTGGCTTTTGCTCAATATTCTCTCAATTATACCTCAGAAATCAAATAAAATTAATTCACAATTAATTTATCTGAATCGGACTTAGCAATCAATTAAGACAAGCACCCAGTAAAAAGGAATGAATGCTATTTTCAATTACACAATTTCAGTATCGTCCTGCGAGCTTCGCGCAGCACTTAAAATCCCAGTTTCATTAACGAATAAAGGAAATGGAATAAGATTGCCAATACTAAAACAGCACTGCATATCTATTAAGCGCCCTGCTGCTTCCTTATGATCGTCCTCTCATTATAAACATCCGGAATTATATTTGAAAAGTCCTTTTAAACGTTAGCCTCAATTTCCGTTTTTCCCAGTCTGATGGCCAACCACCACATCCTTCAGAGGAAAGGAAGCACACAAACATAATTTTTACCCCAATAGCTAGTAGTCGTCGCATAAGAATGAGGAAGTTTTTGGCAGAAACCAACACCCGAACAGGACGAGGATGAAGATGAGAAACATTGCTTTTTATCTTAATTGTAAAATTTAAAACTACAGTTGAGGAATTTTTAACGATAATTGATTCTGGTACAATTTCGGAGCACTTTTGGTGTACAGAAGTTGATGCACGACTCCATCTCTAATGGTATACACAAATTAGGTAGGCAGTCTTGTTTATATTTTTTATCTTTCTTCGTGATTCCCATGCGTTGACTTGAAAGAGAATAATAATTTGAACGTTAAACAATTAGTCCAGTAAATCTGATAAAAAATATCTGTATTCATGTATTCAGAGGATGTTTTACTAATTATTTGTGCTTATAGAATTTTCTTTACAGAAATCGATCGAATTGCCAAACAGTTGTTGACATACCCTTATTGTAGCGACGAAGTCGCGTGAGCGGCTAAACCACTTCGGAAAGCGGAGTTGAAATATATGAATCGCGCAAAGCGCGATACTTACCCCTTGTCTGCCGGCACAAAACTGTTCTCGAATAGACTTAGCCCCAGCCGCCTGCCTGACAGTTGTTGACATACCCTTAGCGGAGCGACGAAGTCGCGTGAGCGGCTAAACCACTCCGGCAAGCGGAGTTTAAATAAATAAATCGCGCGAAGCGCTCCACTTACCCGCTGTTGGCTGTATGGTTAATTTCGAAAGGTAGGCCTTTTTTCGAGATAAATACCAATGCGATTTTTTTAAATAAAATAACTAGTCTTGTTTGGAAAAGCGGGATTTTAAAAAAATGGGACTTTAAGAGATTTTAAATGCGGGATTATAAAAAGCGGGTAATCGAACCCAACCCCACATTTCACTGAGTGTGGAATTAGGTAAAAATATCTTCCTCGTACTAAGGTTACTATTCGTCCCGTTTTTTCGGACATACGTCTAAGCATATGTGGAAAGTAACGGGGATTTTTTATTCCATTTGTTCGCAATTTTTGATTCTATCCATTTCTTAAGTTTCAAATGTACGTATCAGAGATTGGCATGCGATCATAGTTTTGCGACTTAAAATCTACTCACAAAAAAAGCAATGCAAGTGTGTACGGGCACCGCAAACTAAGCGATCGTTGCGTTTACCATACTTTCTACAATGAAGTCAATTGGGTATGTTTCTCTTATAAAGTCGATTGTTACGTTTTTGAGTCATTGTATCCTGTACTACCGATCTCTGGTACGTATGTATGTACATATCATATTTGTAACTATAGAGGCATGGATGATAGAAAAAGTGGATCAGGATGCTGACTATTATTTCGACAGAAAAAGTCTCCGAGTGATCTTTGGTTCCATCTGCTTAGATGAGGAAAGGTTACAATGATGAGTTGTATAGACGTTACAGCGACATTGAACTAGTCGGAAGAGTTCTTCAGATGAGGTATTTAGCATTTGTAGAATAAATAGACATGTGCGCTATGGCCCACCTTACTGCAACTGCACACAGGGAAAGGTGTGGATATGTTTGAAGATAACTAAAATAACTTCGCATAAACTAAGAGTGATTACGCAAGAAGTAATACCTTTTTACTAAGTTTTAAGTTCGGAACATGAAAATAAAGATGTGGCTCGTAGACTCAAATTGAATTCCCCTAGTTCGTTCCTTGTTAACATATCAACCTGCTCTTCTTGTACGGACCTAGCATGAGGTAACACCTCGTAGTAAACTGCGAGTATTAACCGGTAGCACTAACATTTATTCATTTTGTATTAACTGAAATTTACTTGCAAAGTTATACACATAAATGCTCGTTAGAATTGTGAAGTCAATTTGTGAAAATAGCCGTCGCACACTGGGCAGCTTATATGTCAATGCCGGAATTAAATCAAAAAACTAAATGAAAGAGATGAATGTACCATCTTCCTTTTCCGTTATTAAACATTCCAAAGCACGATTTGCAAGAACAGTTAAATATTTTATATGTTTTTTCCCTCCATACCGCCTAATTGAAAGTAACACTTTAGTTTTTCCTGCAAAGTGGTTAGAAACAAGTGGTTTAATTAGCGAGTGTTTGGTTAGCTGTAATTCCGGTGAAAACGGACGTGAAAAGTTTATTTTATTATGGCATTTATAGCTTCATGTATGTAATTTCTTCGCGTTATTATTTTTTTTATATAAACTATAAAAGCAATTTTTGTATGACTTTTTGAAAACAGATAACATTTTCAAAGAAATATACGAGTAAATCACTTTTTTTTTAAATCTTCTTCTTCCTTTTATCAGCGAGGCTATGATCCGAAAACAAGGGATCACAACCCTCCCACTTCACCGCATTTCTACTGATCCGCCTGTGGGGTTCGGCCATAAATAATGTATTGTAAATATAAAATATCTCACACTTTCACATTGTGGTTTTTATATGGTTATAGAGGTTGACTTCTTGTGTATATAATTTCGAAGAAAAGCGGTGCGCATGTGTGCGCCTTTTTTTTTTAATTTAATTTTTCCGAATTAACTATTTCAGAAAATTTGCTTATTTTATTCATTCATTTTCCTAAGTCGCTCTTATTTCTGTTTAGCTTCGCATTCAAGAGCTTTTTTTATAACAAGGATGGAGTTGATTAACCTCATGAAGGAATCCGGACCTCAAATATTGGAAGAAAAATTTATATTTTTGGAGGCACACCTTAAAGATTACTACAATCTACATGGTGAAGAGCTCCATCACACCATTCTACAGATTTCGAGAAAAATGGATGAAAGCTACCGGCATGAAATCCGATTTAAAAAACAAAATTTGCCTTGGCTTCAGTCATCAATTTTATTTTCAGTCATCAATTGGTTTTAAATTCCTTAGCGAGATAGCACCCCAAAACAGCGAGGTCGTCCAAAGACATAATTTGAAGAAAGCTGCGATAGAAGCAAACGCCTAAAAACAAAGTGATTTATCCACATCGCAGTTAGGATTTGCGACAAAATGTAATCTAAGAGCTGAGAGTCATCCGATTGCATACAAAATAGTGGAAGACATTGTACGTTCACCAAACCACGCCTCTATTTATAAAAAATCATATGAATGCTACGAGCAAAACCTCATTCTGCAGCTATCAGGAGAAGAAGCATTATCAGTTATAGTCGATTTAGAGCATATACACTCGATACTGCCAAATATTTTGTCAGTAAATACCCCTGGTTTTACGTGACCCCAACTATACATAATACATGCTCCAGATGTAGTTTCGGCTGCCTTGCTTCTAATGGGGCAACTATCAAAAGAAGCACAAGAAGCCAGGAACAAAGATTTAAAAAAAATGTAGGGAAAGTTAGTCAAGGAAAGGTTATCGCGAAATATGCAATGAAGATGTTTTCAATTTAATGGCGATAACATCAGATCCGTTGATAAGAAGCTATTGAAAACTTCCTAAGAAACAGCTTAAAACTTTTCCAAAATATGTTTTTGAATTAATTTGCGCACCAGCCGACACCTCAAGCAGTGGTGAAGAAAGTGAGGAGGAAGTTTATCGGATGAATCTGAAGTTTAGTCTTCCTTATTAGTTTTAATATATTTTTAGTTTCTAAGTGTTAAAAAAGTCAGGAATTATATTCCAGTTTACATCTTACACTTACTTTTTGTTTTTGAACAAATTTAAAAAAAATACGATTTTTTCAATATTTTTTTTTCTAAGTTTAATAGCATGAATTTAGCACTAAAATATAAATTATACATGTGTAAAATGGTTTTTGTGTATTCAGGTAGTTTATTCTTATAGAAAAGAAGAGTTTTCAGCACGGAATGGCTATCCAGTGAATTTATTCCGGTTTAAGGGATATTTTTAACCACTGTGTGTCGCATTCTCATATATTGTTAAATTTTTAGTGGGAAATAATGTAAAATAAAAGCGTTTGACATCGTTTGACAACGAACGAAAGTTTGACACTGTCAAAAAATGTGTTGAACAGTGTAATAGACAATTTGGACACAAAGTGTCAAACGGCTCGAATTCGCGTAGCGAATCATACCCTTAGACGTCGTAGGTTAATATTTCTTTTCAAACAATTTATGCAACCTGTATTAGAGGATTAGTTCATATTTTCTTCTCCTGCAAGGTTTTTTTTCTTGTAAAATTTGCGCTCACTTAAGGACTTATGAATACCTATAACATGTTAAACACAGTGCGGTCGTTGAAAAGGATAGAGAGAGAGAGAGGGAGAGAAAGAATGATGTCGTGATTTTAAACTCAGATATTATGTTTCAGAAAAACTCCGAGAATGGCATCCAAATAAGAGGTTAATTTGTCTCTACTTCTGATTCACAGTATTTTTTTTCCGACCAACTGATGTTATAGGCACATCAATCATCCAACAGAGCGAACAATTTTTCCAGCCGGTTGACCAACCTACTGTCAGTGTTATTCCCTTTTGCTCTACTTTTGGGATCCGGAACCTAGGGAATAAAAGTTCTCTTTTCATTAAAATTTGTATGGCAACCCTACAGTGTGCGGCTTTCGCCAAAGAAGTGAAGTAAAGTATTTAAAATCTGCCTAAATGCCTAACAATCGAGAGTAAATGACAGAGCAAAAGCATAACAAGGAAAAAGCCTCGCCGGAGTAAAGGCCTGACAAGCAAATAAATAATCGAGCATTTAATTTAATTAGAAATCACAAGCAGAAATTATATTTACATAATCCTGGGGAAATTAACGTTTGTGTGTTGAAGAGCCCGTACCGTATTCTGGAAGATATGTATGTGCCCCTTCTGAGACAGTTTCCGCCAAACACGGTGTGGTGTCCTCGAGTAGATGAAATTATTTTTCGCCGTCTTCAGCGCGCTCCGATAACTGGGGTGGAGAAAAACGACGGAAGAGGCATATCCATTATGTATTTATGTCCTTAGCCGAAAATTAAGTTAAAGATAAAATCTTAATTTTGTCGTTGACGTCTTTGGCGGGAGGGTGAAATATTATCGGAGGCTGGCATTAACAAACGCGTCAACACACACAAACACTTACATACAGTGGGCGACTGAAGATACTACCAGAAATGCGTATTTGTTTAATTAATTCCCAGGGTGACTTATGGAGAAACAGTTAGCGAATAATAATTGGATTATTTGCTATCATTTGCATTTAGTTTCCTTATATGGATTTATCAATCTTATTTCATCGAATATTTATGGTGCCTTGTAAGGGAGTGGTTTTGTGTCTTCGGCTACAGGGGGATGAAATACTAAGACAGTGGTGGTGGAGAAGTGGTGTAATTGAAGGTAGTTACCAAATTACATTTAATTAGAAATCATTTATCATGACCATGGAAATTGAGGCGAATGTTGCTATTTGGAATACTGATTTTGTTGCGGCTTTTCATATAAGTAGACCACTTTACGTTGTATTAATCAGGCAGTTGGTACAGGTTGCCAGGAGTTTTTAATACGTTTCTATTAAAATCTAAACAAATACTATTAAATGCTTTTGCAAAAGCGAACATAGGCTCCTCTACGATATACTTAGGCACCTCCATTCTCGTGCCCTGCTATGTGCTAATACTAAGAGTCCATACTAAAGCTGATATTCTCTCGTAGCACTGCCTCTGTAAAATGCTACCAACGTTTTGAAAGAGGAACCTTCACCTATGCCAATGTCGGATGTTGGGCTAGTATGCTACATAATATTGTATATACTCGTACATATGTGTTTGGATAGCGTGGTTAATACCACTTTTTTTTTACTCCTCTCCGTTTCTATGAAAACTGCAAAACGTTTTATGAAATCTAGATAAGTCTTTGTTCAGTTTGTGGATGCTACGTTGCGAAGTTTCTACTTACGATCTACATAAGTATGCCGAGTCGTATTCGTCTTCTAGATGATATGCTGAATTTCAGGACATTTCTAGGTACAGATTCCTGTTCAAAAAAAATTAGTAGAATCAAGCTTAGAGTATTCTCAAGTCCTGTTATTGTGGTAGCTCTCCTTTCATAAGTAGTTATAGCACCCAGTGTTTGTGCTCTGTTGTGCGCCCCTAGCTGAAAGCCCTGGTAGCTAACGCTATACCATTTTCAATATCGAACGATGTAATTTATTTATGTATCAATAAAAATATAATAATAATAAATGAATATTCTGTTGTAGTTTAGAGGTTGGTTGGCTGATTTTTCTTACAGCTGGGCACCGCACTTCATTGCTATAAAAAAGTCTTAAATGGTTGCCATATACTGTGTACCTATATAAACATACCTTAGATGTGCTCATTTATTAATTTTCAGTCTCCACTTGTATTTATTGCCAACCGCAAGTCCCAGGTAATTTGCGCTGTCGAAGAGATAACACGTTGATTCATCAGTAAACCATCGATGTTCCTTGTTGGTTCCCCTTTTTGTTATGAAACATGCTTCTCCGTAAGCTTTGCAAAATTTGTACTTTATTTTCCATGTAGTACAATAAATGTCTTCTGATCGTTGCAAAATACATTAATATAGGGTTCTACTTCTCTTCCCTACGCCTTTTACAATAAATCTCAACTCCTGGGATATTTATGTGTCTTATGTGGATCAGAATATGATGTTAGATTTCTGAAGTAAAAATCACTTTAGATGGGGTACCTAAAGTCCCTGTACTGCAGCCTTCCTTGAGATAACTTACGTTGCATAGATCTGGGTTATCCCTTCTTATCCTAACAGATTTTTGCCTGTCTAACTCTATTAACATGGCACCTGTGTTTTGAACTTATCTTTGTTATTCATTTTAAAAAAATCTTAAATATTCGATCGTATCTCGAGCACTTTCACACCATCCTTATATTCATGAAGTTTAGCTTATCGCCTTCTAAAGGACAATGTTTTTATAAAATATTGGAAACTAATTGGTCTTTTAACAAAGAAACCCTTAAAAAAAATCGGCTCTCCGATATGGCAATGAAACTTAAGACTACCGAAGATTTGCCACTTATTACGATGGTCTTACATTATGTAATATCTTCGGCCCTCCGTAGTTAATGTTTGATATTCTTTCGGACGCCTATTTTTCTGTTCGTTCCTCATTTACAACGCACTATACTACGAGTAATGCGAGTAAGTACGCTTATATTTTTTTTATATAAAGTATCCACGGAAGAGCTTAGCTTTGACTATTTCAAGTTTTCTGAGCTTGATGGTATCATGTGCGATGAAATCCAACAATCCTCGGCTTAGACTTTTCCGTGATTGGAAATTATTATGAACCTAGTTTACATTCCAGAGCTGTGAACCTAGATAAAAGATGTCGACTTACCTAAAGAGAATAAAAGCTCAAATGTTAGCCCAAAATATCTCGTTCTTTCTTTCGAATGAACACGCTGGAGAAATGGATAATGTCTTCCTACAACCTCTTGAAAGCTGATAACCGCTTTGACGATGAAGCCAGTTCTTATTTTAATGAACAATGGCCAGTTGCAATGAATTTTATTAAGAATGAATCACCAGCTGCCCGGAAAAGACAGGATGGAATATTACCCTTCTCACTTTTAATTCTCCAAATAGGCCACGAATGGACTAGATTAATTCGGGTTAGGTGGCTCCTAACTTCTTATTCAGTAGGATACACCTAGAGAGGGCCCATTGTGTTTGCAAATCTCTAAAAAAAAACAGAGCCAGTCCTCTCCAGTTATATCACTTGTTTGAAGCGGAATAACATTTGGCAAGGATATCCGTTTTTTAATATACAGCCAGGCGGCAATAAAATCATTGGTATCGTGATCATGGTTACCGTCCATTATCTATGAAGTAAATAATATGGTAATTGTATTACACTGATGAAACATTTTGGAAATCTTTACGGCTTCATCTGCTTCCTCTTTGAGGTTTCAAATAGCAGTAAAAACTTCATAGCTTTGAACTCTTAAACCGCTCTATTAAAGTAGGATGTACCTTTGGAGTACAAATGAAGTATTGAAATTGGCCAGAGAGTGCCAAATTATTATACATACTATGTAATGTTAAAAATCGCTCAGTGGAGTCACATTTCTGCAAGCTGTGTACACACCCACTTGGCTCTCTGTAATTCACCAGAAATTGCATCGCCCTCAAAAAATGCAAAATTTGGACACGCCTTTCGTTGCATGTAATCATTTACTCAGCAAAACGAACTACAGATGGAAGAATGGCAAAGTGTCCTAAGTGGATAGTTTTCGTTCGAGCGATGTTAGTAAGCGCCATTGTGGGCGGTTTTACGAAACACAGCTCAACAGGTCTAATGGCTAATCTTTTCAAAACAAATTCTGCAGAAGATTCAAGGATGAAGATTTATCCTCACTTCCTTAGTACTTTTTTATTCATGTCCAAACAAGGGTTCTTCTCTTCGGTGGTTTCAGCTACCTGGTGAATATAAACATCGAAAGCATTTTAGTCTTCAGAAGAAGCTCCGCCGCGCCGGCTTCAATTATCCGTATGAAGTTAATTAAGAGTGTCATAGGTTCTTTGGAGTTCAATAGAGCGCCTCTGCTCCAATTGTGCCTGTACCCAGACACAAACCCTCTCTTACATTAACCTAACCTAAAGTAGCAGAAAGGCACATGCTTGAATACAATTTTTTTTTAAATGCAAACGGAAGGAACGTCTTCCTTACACACAGCGTCTTCTATTCAAAGGAAAGTCGTCACTTTTGCAGCACCTGACACGAGAGCAGGAAGTGTCGGTGCAATTTTCCTTATGGTTTCCAAATAACATCCACATAATTCTACACCTTCTGTAAGTTATTTATATAACAAAACAAAGAAGGACCTTTTGCCAATTGTGAATAATTAAGTGACAAAACAACAGCTCACCCCCTATGGATTTTCTTATGGATTTCATGGTTTCTGCCCGCTCACACTACTTGCCTTCGAGAGGAAAAAAATAAGGAAAATAAAAAAAATAAACTCTGTCCTGTCAGTGAAGAAGAATACGCTCCTTCTCAATCGTTGACTCTTTTTTGGTTGGGTTTGCTAAGGCCTCGCTATTGTTGTCGATGGCGCTGTAGTCATCGTCGTCGTTGTCCTTGGCATCTTCCGCCGTCGTCGTCGTCTAAATTGCGTGCCTTGAATCCCTAATTGCATTTTCTATGAATAAAAACAATTTTCGCGAAAATTGTGGTTTCTCCTTTGTCATAACGAAATTTGTGTCTGAAGTTTTGAAGCAACAGAATTCGTTCTTCCGTCGACAAGATGACGTGGGTTAATTGAGATTTTAGATATACGTATTTTTGCGTACTTTTATTCAATGACAACTCAACACTTGTGCTGAGGGAGGATCTGTTTAACATAATTGATGGTCCCTATCAAGGGAGAATGGTTTTATTTAAGAAATCACATTGTAAGAAGAATTTACAAGGTATTGTCCCGGTTTTTAAAGGAAGGTTGACTATTTAAATGGGTTTACTCTTTATTGAAGATAGTAAATGTATAATATTTAAAAAAAACCAAAACCAACAGTGTCTTGTAGTTTATACATTCAAGATCCATAACCCCGGGAATTGTCATGCTCCCATTGGGATTTGTACCAAACGGGACATTAAAGTACTCATAGGGCTGTATACCATAGCGCAGCAAAAAGGCATATAGCATGGCACATTTTGCAACGAAGTTTTTTGTTTCAAGTTTTATTTTTTTTTGTAAATCCAATGTTAATTCATTCACCGTATTGTATTACAGACAAGTTGCTGACCCATTTTCCCGCTGTCCACCGAGACAAGACTTCTTGCATACCCAAAATTGGGGTCTTGTCTGCTTTAGTTCTAAGCTATTTGTTGCAAGTCTGGGAGCATACATAACATTGTTTTTTTCTTTTTTTTCAACGATAGATAGGTCTTGAATAATTTTAGAATGCGTCATCTGCAAAAGACTAGAAGCAGTGACAGAAAGCACAGAAGTGTACAATACAATTCGAAAGGCATGCTTAACAGCAGGTGCAATCAACTGTACTTGAAGCGGCATACAAAGCTGTAGAGGGGATAAGACGTAGAGGGTGCTCGAAGAACTATTAATAACCCAAATTAGAGTTATGAGTCAGAAGCGATGCAGAGATGCTTCAACATGGTGTAACTATGCAAACAGGTGTTTGTAAGAACGACGATTGGAACGTCATGTAGATGCATAATCGGTGCTAAAAAAAACATGGACAGAGCATTTTAGCGATGTTAGGCACTCTATTCGTCTCAATTTGAATAATGAAATCATTCCGAATCAGCCTACAGAAATGAAGTCAAAGCATCTATAGCGAGGCTAATAGCAAGCAAAGCCATAGATCAGATGTACTGAAGATGAAACTGTTTCAGGCGGTAGGAGATGACCTATTAGGGAACATGCAGCAGCCCAAGATATTGTGGTATGAAAGCATTCTCAATGATAGAACTCAAAGCACCATATACACCATCCATAGGAAAGGATATCGCCTTCTTGCATCAACTACAGAGGTATAAGCCTCCTAATCATACTATCTGGTGTGATCTATGAGCACTTAATAAGTACCACATCTATTAGTGAGGTTTTGGGACTGGAAAGTCAACAAACGACCAAACAGACCCTGGAGGATAATATTTATACTTACCATCTGCTTATGGTCTTCAATTCCGCATATGATAGAGTTCATAGGAATGAGCTATATCCCGCCATGTCCATTTTGGCTTTACCTGCTAAACTCATTCGCTTGTAGAGGATGACAATTAAAATGCGTTTTGCTCCGTTAAGGTCGGGTAGTATACCGCGCAGACCTTCAATGCCACCAGAAGGGGGCTGCTTATTCACTAAGCAGTCTTTAAACCTAAACCTTGATGTGCTTTTCATTTGGATTTTACTTTTTCTACGAAATCCAAGTTCTTTCCTCTAAGTCAGAAGAAGGACTGCCAGAACACGTTGCTTGCAGATTTTTGGTCCCAACTTGAATAAAACTCGCATGTTTGGGCAGAAGCTCTTGCAACATATTTGAGTTTACAGATTGATCAGTGATCAGTACGTAGTAATAAATTCCATCGTTGGAACACCGACCGCCGCGCCGGAATGTTTTGTGGTTACCACTCCTGTACTGGTTACTTACTTACTTAGTTGGCGCTACAGTCCGGGGTGGACCTGGGTCTTAACCAACAAACCTCTCCAGCCGGCGCGGTTACGAGCTAGCTGCCTCCAGTTGCGCACGCCAAGTTGGTTCAGGTTCCCCTCCACTTGTTTGCGCTACCTACCGCGAGGTCATCCTCTACTGCGCCGTCCATCCGGGGTGGATTCGAAGACTTTCTTAGCGGGAAGGTTGGGCTCCATCCGCTCTAAATGACCCAGCCATCTTAGTCGCTGTATGTGAACTCTTCTGGCTAAGTCGATGTCCTTGTATAGGCCGTATAGTTCGGCATTGTACCTTCTCTTCCACTCACCGTCTATGCAGACAGGACCAAAGATCGCTCGAAGAACTTTTCTCTCGAAATGACCAAGGGCATCCTCATCCGGTTTTGCCAAAGCCGATGCCTCTGCGCCATACAGCAGGACTGGGATGATTAGTGTCTTAAAAAGAGTTACCTTAGTAGTTCGAGATAGGGCTTTGCTACTCACTTGCCGTCTTAGCCCATAGAAACAATGATTGGTAAGAGTAATTCTTCGTGTGATCTCTACTGCTGATGTCATTTGCTGAGTTCACCATAGAGCCTAGGTAGACAAAATCCTTTACTACCTCAAAATTATATCTGTCTATTGTGGCGTTCTGTCCAAGACGTCGATGTTGGGTGTCCTTTTTTGTAGACAGCATATATTTTGTTTTGCTTTCATTGACCGCTAGACACATCTTTGCTGCCTCGATCTCAATACTCGTAAATGCCCAATTGACGGCCCGCTGAGTTCTTCCGATTATGTCAATGTCATCGGCATTGTGAGTGGTTAGCGGCCGAGAGAAACCGAGTACATCAGAGGCGGCATCTCTGATGGCTTGTTGGCAATGCTGCCACTGGTCTTCCGCATTTGCTGCTGGCGGCATAGGACTTAGATTAAGATAAAGAGAAACTCCATCGGCAAAGGCTCTGGTGGTCTCTTGCGATTGTAGCTTTTCGACGTCAAATTTCCTCACAGTATTTCGTTGATTTCGCTCCGTTGTGGATATCCGCATCCGTACCTTGGCCACAACTAGGTAGTGATCCGAGTCCACGCTGGCTTCTCGGAAAGTCCGGACGCCCAGAATACTGGAAGAGTGCCTTGCGTCGTTCGCAATATGATCGATTTGGTTGACAGTTTTTCGATGCCACTATGCCACACTATGCCTCGGATAAGGACTGATCACATGTTGACGACTTTTGGCTATTGTACCCGGACAAAGATAGGTTTCTGGAATGTAAAGACGCTCCTCGACTCGGGAAGAGAAGGTCCTTACAATGCCAGATTCCTCCAACTGGAAAAGGAATTCATGCGATATAAACTGGACATTTTGGGGGTAAGTGAAGTAAGATGGTTAGAAGCGGGCGAGTACCAGTCTCCAACGCGTAACACTGTACTACTCTATTCTGGAAGACCATCCGGAAGTCCGCGGGAATATGGAGTCGGACTACTGCTAACAACAATAGCACGCAAGGGCCTGATTTCCTGGCAGCCTCATGGTGATAGGATTTTGACGGCCAGATTCCGGACTAGAGTACGACGCGTCACCATCATACAGTGTTACGCCCCAACGAATAGTTCGTCTGAGGACGAAAAGGAGAGCTTCTACAATCTCTTAAGCGCCGTCTTCAACACAACACCAAATGGAGACATTGTCATAGTGATGGGGGATTTGAATGCCAAGGTAGGCAGCGACAACGAAGGGCTCAAGCATGTAATCGGGAAGCATGGACTAGGCAACCGCAATGACAACGGCGAAAGGTTTGTGGATTTCTGCAATGCCAACCGCCCTGTGATAGGTGGCACCATGTTTGAGCACAAGACCTGCCACAAAGTCAGCTGGGTTTCCAATGACAGGCAAGCAACCTCCAACCAAATTGACCATTTTGCTATCAGCCGCCGCTTTAGAAGCAGTCTCCTGGACGTCCGAAACAGACGAGGGGCAGATGTGGGGATAGTACGTGATCACCATCTTATGATAGCTACTCTCCAACTACGCACTGCTGCAGTTCGAAGATCCCACGACAACACAAGAATGCCCAGGTTCAACATCGATAGACTTAGTGATCCCTCAGTGCGCCAACAATTAAGGGAGCACTTTTCGCAAGGTGTGGAAGTAATCAGCAGCTCAATGCCCGCAACCATCCAAGACCATTGGTGTGCTGTGAAAAATGTTTTTACATCTGGTGCAGAAAGAATTGTCGGTCGATCACAGGGTAGACATAGGGCGTGGCTTTCCGAGGATACCTGGAGACGGATTGACGAACGAAAACAGCTGAAAGCTCGCGTTGCAGCTACCCCAGCAGCAGGGAGAAGCGAGCTAGAGTCCCTATATCGCATGAAGATGAGAGAAGTTCAGCGTAGCGTACGACGTGACAAGCGCAACTACATCAACGCGCTGGCTACAGAAGCAGAAGAAGCTGCACGGAGGTGCGACAGCAGGACTGTATACAGAATCACGAAAGAGCTGACAGGTGGTCGCAGCTCCAGCCAATACCTAGTGAAAAGCCTAGACGGCTCCTTGCTCATTTCGGATGAGGACCAGCTCAAGAGATGGAAAGAGCATTTTGCTACGGTTTTGAACCGTGTATTCGCTAGCGATATGCTCCCAAATCAGACTGAGATGCCCGAGGTGAGAAGTTCCCGAATACGCACCACGACTCCCAGTAAAGATGAGATCATTACCGCGATCAAGGCACTCAAAAACAACAAGGCGGTAGGACTTGACGGTATTCCAGCAGAGCTCTTACGAGCAACGCCAACAACATCGGCTGAGCTTCTGCTTCCACTTATAGATAGAGCTTGGGAAGCTGAGAGCTTTCCTAACGAGTGGAAAAAGGGAATGATCGTCAAGCTTCCTAAGAAAGAAAATTTAATGGAGTGCGGAAACTGGAGGGGTATCTGCGTGCTGCCTGCTGTAGCTAAGATAATAGCTAAAATCATCCTTGAGCGAATCAAACAACATCTCGAAGACACACTCGATGCCGAACAAGCAGGTTTCCGCTCTGGATCCTCCTGTGCCGACCACATCAACACCCTGCGGATTATCATCGAACAGTGTGTTGAATATCGATCGCCACTGCACCTGCTGTTCATCGATTTTGAGAAGGCGTTCGATAGTGTCAACAGGGAGTTTATTTGGCGTGCCTTACGCAGGAGAGGCATTCCCGATAAACTAATTGCTATTATCAAAGCTACATATGAAGGCTCCAAATGTCACGTTCTGCACAGGGGAAGGTTGTCTGAGGAATTTGAGATCCAAAGTGGGGTAAGACAAGGCTGTATCCTTTCACCAATATTATTCCTATTGGTGATTAGCGATGTGCTTCATGCAGCTTTGTCGACGGGAAATGGAGGAATTCGATGGACTCTTACATCTCAACTGAAACATCTTGACTACGCAGACGATGTATGCTTACTCTCCCACAGAATTATGGACCTCCACCAAATGACAGCAGATGTGGAGAGGGGGGCAGGTGTCGTCGGGCTGAAAATTAATACGACAAAAACTAAAATCATCAGCCTTGGAACTAACTCATCGGCTCAAATATGCATTGCTGGACAACCGGTAGAGAGAGTAGAGGATTTCCAGTATCTTGGGAGTATTGTCTCGACCGATGGTGGAACCGAACTGGATATAGCCAACAGGATCGCCAAAGCAAAGTCCGCGTTCGGGATGTTGTCCAAAATATGGCGAAGCAATGCAATCAGTTTGAGCACCAAAATAAGACTGTTCCGCTCCAACGTTGAATCCGTGCTGCTATATGGTTGCAGTACGTGGAGAGTGACCACTACTATCACCAGAAAGCTGCAAACGTTCGTTAATAGGTGTCTGCGCAATATCTTAAGGATTTTCTGGCCCAATCGTATCTCTAACGAACACCTTTACGAGAGAACGGGTCAGGAACCAATAGGCACAACTATCCAACGGCGGAAGTGGCAGTGGATTGGTCACACGTTCCGAAAGGGTGACAGCTCCATAGCGAACCATGCTATGCAATGGAACCCTCTAACTCAGGATGGCAGAAGACCTGGCGGTCCGCGGAAAACATGGCGCAGAACAGTCGAGAAGGAGGCACGGCAGTTAGGGAAAAGTTGGGGAGAACTCAGACACAGTGCCAGAAACCGCACACGATGGCGCGTAGGCGTAGTAGAGGCCCTAGGACCCACAAGGGGATACAGGACATAAGTAAGTAAGTAAGTTCTAGAAAAGTTTTGGCTTTATTGTGATTGGGGTTGATGAACTTGTTCGCCTATTTTAGGCCCTCGATTTTGAGCCAGTTATCAGTGATGTTCCCATTATTGTATTCTATTTTATTAAGTGAGCATTGCTCGACGGTATACCAAAGTATTGATTGAAATCGATAAATGGGCGACTTGCACCTCTTATAGCTGGACAATCCGCTCTTTTGTTCCTCTTAAAACCTTAACAACCAGGTGACCAGGTTAAGGTGATATTATTGTAAAACACTAAGTCCACAAAGTGGCCTTCTCAAATAAGTTTTGATCCTATCGTATAGCTTTTAAGGGCCCTAGGTTCTGCTTGGCTGTTCGAAAGAATGAAGATACAGGCACCATTGCTCCTTTTCCGCAGGCATTCACGTATACATACATAGTTCAATAGCGTAGACTTCGGCTTAAAAGATAGAGGGTGGCAATCCTAAAGTAACCTGAACCCAAAGATATGAGCACCTATGCGGACATTGTCTAGTTATGAACTATCTGTGTACGAGACCTGGGAGTTGAGTAGTACCACTAGACCTTCATTTTTATAAATGTGTCAATCGCTTGTAACTGCTTTAAAATTTGTTGAGAAAATAATTCTTTTAAGCACTGTATCTGGGATTTTGATAAACGGTTGCTTACTTAGGTGATTTACTATCGTCAGATGGCCCATGAAATCACTAGTCTTAAGGTCCAGTATCCTTGGCAATCTGAGAGTACTCTTCATATCTTCCCTTTTAATCGCTATGTGAAACGGGGTGAGGCTAATGACTACTCCCAGAACTATTGTAGAGCAAGCTTTCATTGCTCCCGTAATATCCACACAAGCCAGGCAGTGTATTGTACGAGTATTTAATTTTAATTGTGACGTGACTTGTAAGGCGTTGAATTAATACATATGTATAATTATATCTGGCAGAATTATTCGATTTGTGGTATTGTGGGGTTAAAATATGTAATGAGCCTAATTAATAAGTCAATGTCTGGTTTCCACGAAGTAATTCGTAGCAAATCCCCCTAAGTACTTAAGCCCCCTGTTAACTGCACAGTCTTTGCATACCAGCGGTTGTTAATCTGCTCATCAGCATCAAGGACGTGTTCTACTAATGAAAATGATTTTTCTTTCAACCATTACTATTATAGTTCTATAAACTCCACGTAATAGGAATGTCCAATAAAGTCATCAACGTCCTAAGGGCAATGTATGACAGCAATCTGGCCTACGTCTGGGATGGCGAATTTATTTCCGATGAGTTTGGAACATCAATGGGTGTGAAGCAAGGTTGCATACTGAGCGCACTTTTATTTATCATATTCGTCAACGACATAACCGAGTTTGTGAAGGGAGGAATTGAACTAAACCACGTAAAGATTCCCGCGCTTATGTATGCAGATGACATTGTCTTCCTCTCTAATACAAGCAACGGGATGCAGATGATGGTAAACAGACTAGTTGAGTACTGTAAACAATGGAACCTGAGTGTCAATCTGGAAAAGTCGAAGATGATGATATTCAGAGGTGGAAGCGGTAGATATTCACGCAACGAAAAGTGAAGCCTACAAGGTCAAAGTATTGAAATAGTGAGAGAATACAAGTACCTAGGGGTTCTGATAGCCGCAAACCTAAATATGAAAAAACACCTTAATGCAAAGCTATCGGAAGCAAAACGTGCAATATCTTCAGTTTGGAGTCGTTGTATTGATAACAAAAGCATTTCCCACAGTTCAAAACAGCAAATATTTAGTGCAACAGCAAAATCGATTCTGCTACATGGAGCCCAAATTTGGGGTTCTTATCCTTTTGAAGAAGTAGAAAGATTTCTACGATACTTCCTAAAACGAATTTTTCGCCTACCTAATAACACACCTGATTATATGTTGTATTTGGAGACTGGAGTACCTCCTCTTTTCTTAGATGCTTTACGCCTGCACCTCGAATATATAGTTAAAGTAACCGAGATGGCGCAAGGCAGGCTGCCTAAGCTGGTGCTTAATTATATAATTGAAAGAAGAGGTCATCTTTATCAAAACTGGGAACGTCTAGCGTCCGAAAGTGGTTTCAATTTTTGATTATCAATGGCGGATCAAGGTACAGTCTTAAGATCTAAATTGAATGCGCTATTGTCATCAATGGGACGAGATAGATACGAGAAATACGTAAACGATGCCCGGAGTTCCCAACACAGAATATACTACTCGCAATTGAGTTATGATCTGCAAGGTGGAACATACTTTTTAAATAGCAACTCAACTGAAAAAATAAGCCTGATATTGAAAATAAAAGGTGAGCTGATTGCACTTAATTATATTCCGCATCGTCCAGAGCTGCCAATCATTTGCGTGATGTGTAACAACAATGTGAGAGAGGACGTTTTCCACTTCATACCGATATGCCCTATTTTGAAGGAGTACCGCCTGAGATACTTTGGGGCGACTGTGTTGGATGAGGAGAGAACGCTGAGCATTTTAAATGGAAACCATGGGTGGAACGCGCTGTATAACTACGCTACCAAGGCACTAATTTATAGAAAATGTATCATGGAAGAAAGTTTTTAAGATAGAAATGTCAATATAGTTTAATTCTGTTATGCAATTGTTAAACTATTTATGCGAATGTTTAAAGTTTAAAGTTTATAATGTACTATGTAAGTAATCATATATTTTATGTACGGAGCCTAAATGTCAATCTGGTAGACGGTCAATAATGGCCAAACCTAAATAGATTTGAAACTATGTATGATAATGTATCAACCCTTTTATGAAATAAAAGTCTATATATAACTAACTAACTATTATAGTTCTTAGAAAACGTTTATTAAATCTTTTCACATGAACTTCCCATTATGTCACTATTTAAATAAAATAAAAGAAATGTTCTGAAAACTCATCCATAAAGAATATATTTCAAGTCAATGACCAAAAAGTAAAAGAAATATTCGTTCCACAAAATTGAACACGTCCTTGAAGACGCTGAAATTAAAATGAAAAATGTGCAATAAATAATGTAGGTCCAATAACAACAATTTGAAAATTACTCGTACTCATGCTTCGTAAATTAAAAACTTTGGCAGTAAGCAATTAAGTTTACAATTTTCCGAAGAAACGTAACCCAATTACAACCAATTGCTCCAGGAACCTAAATCAGTTGAGACATTGTCGTTTTGATAAAAAAAAATCTTCAGCGCCCATGTAAAGGGAAAACATTTTTATTCAACTTTCATCTGATATTTAAGAGCGCAATCTTTTTTTTTTTTTACTTGAAAAGGTTAACATTTCATCGCAGTAAATCAAAGTCTCTCCAACGAAATCACTTCGTATATAAATATTTATAACCATCTTGCGATTTCCTTTTCGTTGTCTTTCAAATATTAAAAACCATCATCTCGGCCTCGCTCGCCGTGTGCTTTCCTTTATTTTATTTTTTTTATGCCTTGCTTTGCTTCTGTGAAAATACTCTGACTTTTTAATTCTGCTTTAATATAAAGAGAACAGCATAATTTGAAAAACACAGCATGATGGAGGAAAAAAGAAAGAGTCTGTGGAGTGCTAGAGGAGATGGGACTACAAATTCCGCAGTCCTTTTCTAATTTAATAATATTATCCTTGATATCAACAAAAGTCTGCAAATCTCTCAATCTCAGGATTCGCGATTTAAGGGTATTCTGGTTGCTTTCACGATGTATTTCTTTTTTCTCTTTTAACGCTTTCTTAATGTTTTTCTGAAGTAGCCGGTTTCGCGGAGTCAAATTTGATGTTTCCTAT
Source organism: Brachypalpus laphriformis (assembly GCA_945910035.1). Taxonomy (NCBI): domain Eukaryota; kingdom Metazoa; phylum Arthropoda; class Insecta; order Diptera; family Syrphidae; genus Brachypalpus; species Brachypalpus laphriformis. The sequence continues at coordinate 170,110,685 of OX246754.1, forward strand.
TTTCCTCTTTCGTTTTTTTTTTTTTTTATAAGTACTGTCCGCATAGCAAAGACTCGTTTAATATAACTAAAATTATTCTTTTAGGATCAGCGAAGGCGGATATATTTTGAATGAATAAGTGATGAAGAAAAAAAAAAAAAAAAGAGCACAGAAAGGCATCTGGAAGAAGTCTTTTTTGGAGGTGGCAATGGGCAGACACTTCCCATGGGCAATGATTTTATGAGGACAGCAAGTTTTACGGGTTGCTGAAATGGGTTATTGGCAATTTCTTTTTAGCAGCAATTTATTAGAGTAACACGGCTTGATTGAGGAAGTGTTGAAGACTACTTAAGGATACTTTTTAGGGGGTGATTATTTTAGCGCTTGGGGATTTAAAGAATATTTTGTGAATCTCGGAAGGAAAAAGTATGAAACAATGCTACGGGGACACACTGTACAAATGATAGGATTGGGAAAAATGGTTCTTATTTGAAAACCTTTTCCCTGGTTAAAACACGTGTCAGCTTTTGTTGTGTTATTAAAGTACTTTCTACAAACTGTTGCGGAAAAGAATTGCCTACATATGTTGAGAAATACTAGAAAGAAAAGACGCGTTTATTCGGCGAAGCAAACCGAAGGCTCAGAATTTCTATACTCCTACAGTACATTCTTGGAGTAAGTGCAACTGAAAATGTAGCTACAAACTTTTGAGGGTGGACAAATCCGATCTACAGGTACAACTTGGTTGGTTCGCTAGAAGTGGCCGCTGATGAGGTACACTTTTGTTTTCTGACGATGTGAATTAGTGTACCATGGAGGTCACAGCGTTCCTTTTTATTACATAAGTGTGTATTATTGTCGTCAGTTAACTCAAGGTTTTCTACCGACTTTTGGAAGATCGTAACTCCGATATTAGCTTTAGAATGTTGTCTAATTCTTTCAGGCGCAATGCTTTCTTTTTCACATTTTCTAAGATAAAGAGATTCTGTGGTTTTGCTATAAACTAACATATAATAGTCAATTTTTGTGTTTTGTTTGTTTAAATATAATTCTGCATAGCTGACTTCCACTAACTATTTAGAATCTTTTTTCTGAATGAATTGCAAGTGTTGCTTCGGTTCTATTAATCGAGCATACATTCCGTCATATGACCATAAGATACTGTACAGAATTGGTGTAAGCTTTGTAGTAAATTATAATAAATGAGGTGCTTTATAAAACTCTCCGGTTTCATCGCTAATTCGCATAGACTTTTTGGAATGGTTCTACCACCAAACTGAACCAAAAGAACTCTCCACTCTCACCACGCCAATTAACTCTCACAGTAATCGCACTTGCTCATCGCTATATTCACCTATATCGGCTGTATCGACTCTGCTGGTGGTTGGTGTATTTATACAAGAACTTCTAGAACATTTAAGAATGCTAAATGCCACTAGGGGTGAATTGTGGAATGTGAACCAAACTGATGTGCATGTTGGCAGTTTTGACAGATGGCATGTGATGCCATATCATGCTTGTTGGTAATGTAGTGTGAAAAGCACTTTCTGTAGATGCTACAATATTAAAAGAAAATAAATTCGTGAAATATATTTTGTAGAGAGAGAACGGTTAAGTTTTTACCAAAGTATTTGCGATAAGAAGTTGGGATTTAGTGGACAAGTTCAGTGGGCGCTCCGAAACGGAAATCGAAAAATCTTCAAAACACCCGCATGTAAACAAGCCGCCATTGTATTTTTTTCCCGCTTTAATGCCTTCAATTCCATCCTTTCCATTTACCTATCTTGCATACTGTTACCCTATTAAGGACCGTAGGGTACTGTAAATCCTAGAAGCTGACCTGTGCGTTAAATTCACATACATATAATGAAACTGTAGATGGTCGAATGTTCTTCTATTATATTTCTCTGCATCACGCGGGAACTACTGCAAACTTGGCATAATGATAGTTTATATCCTGGGTCAACATTTAGGATACTTTTTCCCGGGACATGAAAGGTTTCCTACAGGACAGCCAAACTCTATCTATATACTCGTATATAAAAAAACGCTAAGTGTAAAAGTGTTTCATCATTCATCATACAAAAACTACTGCACGAAATTAAACGGCGTTTTGACAGTTGGATTTCTTGGAGTATAACTTTTGAAATGTTGTTTATTTTATCGTCATCCAGAAGCTGAGATCGGATCAGAAATATTTTTTTGCAAAATTCAGAATTGAATAACTTTTTTCTCGAATCTGCAGTCAGTTGGGGTAATAATTTTTTTATATTCTCCTTTAGGAAGGGGGATGCTACTCTCTGTGTTTTCTTTTTCTTTGATATCCTTTTCTGCTATGCCTGCTTGACGGGTGATATGTTGGATTCAGTGTGAGGGATTCCCGCTGGGGAAGTTATAATTGAGCTTACACGTTTTCAGTATTGTATTCAGTTGGCAATTATATCTCGAAAAATAACTAAATCAGCGTCAACTAAAATGCGGGCACGGGTCAGCTAGTGTATCTAAATACAATTTTCGCTCTGAACCTAATTTCCTTATTACTTACTTACTTAGGTGGCGCTACAGTTCGGGTTGAACCTGGGCTTCAACCAACAAGCCTCTCCATTTAGCTCGGTCTTTAGCTAATTGCCTCCAGTTGCGCACTCCAAGTTGGTCGAGGTCCTCTCGTACTTGTGCGCGCCACCTACGGCGATGATTCCCTCTACTGCGTCGTCCCTCGGGGTTAGATTCGAAGACTCTGCGGGCCGGAGGGTTGGTGTCCATTCACTCTACATGTCTTAGCCATCTCAGACGTCCAATACGCAGTTTTTTGACTAGGTCGATGTCGCTGTACAGCTCGTATAGTTCGTGATTGGATCTTCTCCTCCAAAACCCGTCAACGCAAACGGGACCGAAAATCTTACGAAGAATTTTTCCCTCGAAGCGACCAAGGATATCTTCATCCTCTTTTAATAAAGTCCATGTTTCAGCGCCGTAAAGCAGGACTGGGATGATCGAGGTCTTATATAGAGTCTCTTTAGTAGTTCGAGATAGGGTTTTACTGTTGAATTGCTTTATCAGCCCAAAAAACAGCGATTGGCAAGAGTTATTCTTCGATTGATTTCTGCGCTGATCTTGTTTGTAGAATTTATAGCAGAGTCAAGGTAGACAAAGTCCCTTACTACCTCGAAGTTTTAGCTGCCGACTGTGGCGTTTTGTGCAATTCGTCGGTGTTGGGTTCTTGTTGACAGCATATACTTGGTTTTACCCTCGTTTATCGCTAAACCCATTTTGGCCGCTTCCGCCTCAATGCTTGTAAACGCACCGGTGACAGCCCGCTGAGTTCTTCCAATAATGTCTATATCGTCGGCGTATGCAAGCAGTTGTACAGACTTGTAATACACTGTGCCTCCGTTGTTGGCTTGTGAGTTCCGCACAATCCGTTCAAGTACAATATTAAAGAAGTCACATGACAGCGCGTCACCTTGTCTAAAACCTTTTTTGACATCATAGGTCTCGGTGAGGTCATTACCGACCTTAATGGAGCAGCGAGCGTTCTCCATCGTCATCCTGCACAGACGGACAAGTTTGGCAGGGATGTCAAAACTAGACATGGCTCTATAGAGCTCTTCTCTATAGATGCTGTCATAGGCGGCCTTGAAATCGATAAAGAGGTGGTGAGTATCGATTTGGAATTCTTAGGTTTTCTCCAGGATCTGCCGAAGTGTGAAGATTTGATCGATGGTGGACTTTCGTGGCCTGAAACCGCACTGATATGGTCCAATTAGGCTGTTCGTAAAAGGTTTCAGGCGTTCACACAATATCGCAGAAAAGATCTTGTATGCGATGTTGAGGAGACTGATGTCTCTATAATTGGCGCAGTTGAGGGGGTCTTGTGGATCGGGCAAACGATGCTGATGTTCCACTCATCAGGCATACACTCGTCTGACCAAATCTTAGAGATGAGTTGGTGTATGCAACCTACAAATTCATCACCAGCTGCCTTGAAAAGTTCGGCCGGTAAGCCTTCTTGGATTTTAGCTTGGATATTGCTATCCTCACTTCCTTTTGGTCAGGTGGACGGAAATTTTGACTACCAACGTCCATGTTGAATGGGACATTCTGCCTGACAGCGGAATGTTGGTCTTCGCTGCCGTTATACAGTCTGCAGAAGTAGTTTTTCCATATTCTCAGCACCGACTGTGATACTACTACGAGGTTTCCATTTTCATCTCTACAGGTTTCTGTACGGGTATTGCTCCTCTGACACGTTCTTTTTACCTTTTGGTAAAACTTCCGTACATTGTTCCTGGAGTATAAACTCTCTATATTCTCAAACGCGCGCTTCTCATGCTCTTTCTTCTTCTTTTAGAGAAGCCGATGTTCTTCCCGTCTCCTTTGCTCGTAGAGCTCACGAGCAGCTCTCGTCTTCCTTTGCAGCGCTGCTTTGCTTGCCTCTTGTTTTGCTGCATGCACTCGCCGACATTCTTCTTCAAACCAGGTGTTTCGCGGCGGTGGGCGAGCGAGACCCAGTACATCAGTCGCGGTGTTTCTGATGGCATGTTGGCAGCGTTGCCACTGGTCTTGGGCACTTGATGCTGGCGGCATAGGGGTGATTAGAGATTTCGGGATACGTGTTCAGCGAAGAGTCTGGCGGTCTCTTGCGATTGTAGCTTTTCGACGTTAAATTTTCTCACAGTGATTCTTCATTGTTGCTCAGATTGGGATATCCGCATTCATACCTTGGCTAAAACAAGGTAATGATCCGAGTCTATGATGGCCGCTCGGAATTCTGGACATCCAGAATACTGGAGACATGCCTTGCGTCGATCGCAATATGATCAATTTGGTTGATGATGAATATCGAGATGAGGAAACCATGTGCTTGCTATGGTGACATTTCGCTCCACAGCGAAATCAATTAGCCTTATTCCGTTATCAGACGTGGTGTCGTGTAGGCTATGCTTACCGACTGCCCTTCCAAAGACGTCCTCCTTTCCTATTTTGGCGTTAAAATCTTCCAATACGATTTTAACGTCGTCTTTAGGACATTGCTCATATGTCTTGTTGAGGAGCTCGTAGAAACACTCTTTGGTGGTAGGGTCCTTTTCTTCCGTGGGGGCATGAACACATATTAGGCTTATGTTTGCGAATTTAACGTTGATCCTTAACGTTCCTTAAGACTTCTTGCCGAAGTCTGCCGCGTATGACAAATCCGCATCCGAATAAGCGTTGCCTGTTGCCTCTGTAGCAATCACCGTAGTAGATGTCACAGTTTTTCATCCTCTTTTTGCCCGGCCCATCCCATCGCACTTCCTGGATGGCGGTAATATCTGCTTTATAGCAGTCTAGGGCCTCTGCTAGTTGTTCGGCTGCACGTGGTCTGTAAAGGGACGGAACATTCCACGTACAGATCCGAAGGTCGTTGTCCTTATCTCGTTTGCTGAGGTCGTCATTAGTTGAGTAATCCTTATCCGAGACTTTTGGTTGTTTTGTAACCATCGATTTTTTACGTGGTAGGGAAGTTACCCCGACGGCGCAACTCCCAACCTGGAGGGCCAGTTCCTTAATTATTCCCCTAGGACGAGGGGCCGGGTATACCGGTGCCAGTAGTCCACTACGGGAGTATGAGCGCTGCCGTTGGTCCATTAAGGGCTCCTCCGCCACCATCTCTATTCCAGTGTCCTGACCAACATTGGAAATTCCTTACCGACCTGTGATCCGAATACGTCGAAGCAGCTCGCGCAAGATATTCACTAAGTTCAACCTAACTGGAACTATACCATAGACGCCACCGTTGACTTCATCTGATGAATTCGTCCGCTGCCGCCTGGAACAGGAAGAAGTGCTCTAATGAGAAAGCACTCTTCCCCCCTCTCTCATCTGCTGCCGCCAAGAATCCGCCAAACGGGGTTGGTTACCCATTTCTTGGATTAAGGTACTAGGCAGAGGCACCCAGTTGTCACCGCGTGGAGGTTGAGAGTAGGAGTTGGTAGGCCTCAGCTGAGTGAAAACGCTTGTGTTTTCATATGATCGCATGCACTACCGTTTGACCAGGCTTATTTCCTTATTGGCGTCGTTAGTTTATTGTATACCAAGTAAACTGATATTAATTTAAACATGCATAATTCGAAAAAAGAAATTAGTCTATTATTTCCTCTATATGTATTTCCTCTATAAATAGATGATAACTAAAAATGTCACATTTTATTTTGACAGCTCCACTTTTCCCTAGAAAACATGAATTGATTTCAGAGCTATTTCAGAGCAACTTCCGGTTTTTCAAAAAACGCTTCAGAGCGACTTTAGCGCAAAACCCGAGCGACCAGAGCTTTCAAGAAGCACACCCAACAATCTATACATAATTCTTATAAACCAAATGATCTGTTAGTTAAAAAAAAATTATAAAATTGTGTTTCATTTCACAGTTATTCAAAAAAAAAAAAAAAACACCGGCCTGGAACATGAATTAACACACTGTTTGGATTCTTTAGTATTCTCTGCTGTTATTGTTAGTCGCATCCAAAAATATCAGAGAGTAATGTTGTACAGCATTTCAAGATTGACGAAACATGTACTCGTACATAATATACTCTAATATACACCCTGAAAGAAGATGCTGTGAAAATCAGCACTGTTAAAAGGCTGCTTCCGGTAAAGGGATTTAAAGTATTTTACATACGTACATACATACATACATAATCCGGTCCTCTTATACCCTAAGGTGTCGAGGTGTTCTCGGTGTTTCTCTCCTTTTCATCTTCTCGTGAAGTTTCTCCACTGGGTCCCGTTTCTTGCTATTTGTGTACCCGAATGCCAGCTTTCCCCTGCTTCCTTCAGGATTTTTTCGACGGTACTGTTCCATGTGGTCTTGGGTCTTCCTCTTTTATTTTTTCCTTCCGATCTTGTTTCCCAAATTTTCTTCACTTGTCGGTTCTCTTCCATACGCACTAGGTGTCCAAACCATCTTAATTTTCTTTTCCTCTAGGGTTAGCTTAGCCGCTTTGACATGTAGTTGATTTCTAATATCTTCGTTTCTTTTCTTGTCTATTCTCCTGGCTCCTAAGGCTCTCCTGAGGTATTTCATCTCCATGCCTTGTATTTGTTTTTCTTGTCTTTGTGTGAGTATCCAGTTTTCACCTCCGTGTAATAGTACTGGTAAGTACATCGAGTTGAAAATTGATATTTTTGTTTTTGTGTGATTTCTTTGTGGTCTAGAAATTTTCTTCTCAATGCTGCATATAATCTATTTGCCGCTTTAATCTTCGCCATCAGCTCGTCTTCTGGATTACCTCTACTGTTGATTATACTACCTAGGTACTTGTATCTTTGCACCTGCTCAAAGACTTCACCATTCACCGTTACTCTTGCTACTCCTGTCTCATTTCCGACCACCACCATCTTTGTTTTTTCGACGTTGAGCTCTAATTTCTGCGTTGCTAAAGTATTTTAAGAATGCATCAATTCGTTTCGGATGTTGTGCTATAACCCATAATTTCCTTAGTCTTGTGATTTTATGTGTGTATTCGGGCAACGACAAATAAATAGAATATATTCAACCTTAGATATAGTTGATACTCATTTTTAACGCTTGAACATATTTAATATTCTTCGATTTCTGCAATACAGGGAATGCAATGCAATGCTTTCATGTTTTAGCCGGATACCCAGGCCTGTTGCAGCATTAGATACTAACTTCAGTCATCTATTGTAGTATGTAAACAATTAGAAGAAACTATAAAACAAACTTAATATCAAAATTGCACAGCGTTGTGGTGTGTGCATATTTTTGTACAGGGCTTGCAAGTTATGAAACCATTTTTTGATATGACATAGAATTTCCATGGAAGGTACTTAGGTACTCCACACAATAAGAGAAAAAAAGATAAATTCTCTGAACATATTTAAGAGATGTCCCGGATTGAATCTTTGAAGGTATTATATTTTTAATAAATAAAGATCAAAATTCGGCAGATTTCCGTAAGTCTTAAATTGATTTTGGTCTGTAGCCAAAGTTGAAGTAAGAAGTAATATTTCTAAGTTCCAATGATGAAAGAAGGGTGCCTAAGGGTGCTAAATGAATTGGAAAACCTAAATTTATGTCCTCCTTCATGGCTTTGCAGTATCTGCACATATAAATATGTGTGTATAATACATTTTATATAGCACACTTCTTATGTTATACAATTCCCCTCCACATCAGAATCGATAGGAAATAACAGGGATACATAGACAAACAGACCCATTACTACTTCGGCAAATCATGGCGAACAGAGCCAATAGGAGTATGGAAAGTTCCAAGCTAAAACGTGTTCATAATTGAATAATCTGGCAAAGTCAGGCAAGGTTAGAGGTAATACTTCCACGTCCCACCTGCGTCAGGCAACGTTAGCAAGAATATAAATAACAGGGCATTGGAATTCTCTTCACTCTAGTTACCACTATATTGCATTAAATATGTTATTGATGAACATTTCTTTTCTTACTTTGGTGATTCTCCCACTTAAATTTTTAATAACATTGAAATTTCGGAAAAAAATCTCTAATTTGCAATAACCAGCATAGTTTTGTAAAAAAAATTTCGTCTGTTACTAATCGTCTTGTCTTTACTAATTTCGTCATTTCTGAAATTGGTAAAGGAAGCCAAGTTGATGCAATCTACACGGATTTCACTAAAGATTTTGACCGTGTTGACCATACAAGTTTACTTTATAAATTTGAAAGATTAAGTTTCCCATCTTCCTTTTTACGTTGGCTCTCATCCTTTCTACTCGTATCTGATAGATATCAATACGTAAGGTTTCGTAACCAAATTTCCAATATAAATTCTGTGACTTCGGGCGTCCCCAAGAAAGCCACAATGGCCCTCTTTTATTTATCTTGTTTGTTGATGATGTTGTTAATTTCTTAACTGAATGTAATATACTTATGATTCGTAATGACCTTAAGATATATTTATCGGGAAAAGATATTAATTGCTTCCAACGTTTAAACATTTGTCTTCAAAAGTTTTATTTGTGGTGCTCTAAAAATGGCCTTTCTCTGAATGTGTACAAAATGCTCTGTTATTACATTCTCACACCTTAAATCACCTTTCATGCATACCCATCATATCGATGATAAAGTTGTATCTCGGGTCTCGATAATAAAAAGATTTGGGTATATTGCTAGATAGTAAACCATCTTTCAAAAATCATGTTGCTAACATTTCAAACAAAGCTTATCGGTCATGGGGAATATTACGGCGCACAGTGGTGCCAAAACATAATTTTCGCGAAAAAAAATCATTTTAACTGCGGATCCCTATAGGAAACAAATGCTGATCAGATATGCTGATGCCGCGGCGTTATGCATCTGAGTTTTCTGATCCATATGTTATTAGAACATTATATCTATCCTTTGTTCGATCTCTTTTAGAATATGTATCTATTGTTTGGTATCCATACTACAATGTTCATATCACCAGACTTGAATCTATTCAAAAAGGTTTCTTAGATTTACCCTTAGAGAACTCTCTTGGGTCGATCCATATGATTTACCATCCTGTCAATCTAGCTTAAGATGGATTAGTTTAGAATCACTTGAAGCAAGGAGAACGGTGGCAAGAGTTATTTTTTTATATAGAATAATCATTAGTGAGATTGACTCCACGGAAATCCTAAGCCTGCTCAACATATACGTTCATTCTCTCAATCTACGAAACAACCGCTTTAATGATAGTCTATAATGCTAATGTCAATTTAATTGATTTCAACTAATCAATCTCTTTTATTAAGAAAGCCTTACTGGAAGTAGGGCAGTCATGATTGTTTGCTTTGTCTTTTTATTTGTTAATTATGTATATTATTTCTTATGTTCTTAAAATGTATACAGGCTGGGGCAAAAGGAACTCCCCCATTTGGGACGCTAATATAACAAAAAACAAACAAGATATCAAAGAGATAAGTTTATTTCTAAATAATATACATAATGCAGTTGATCGAATAAGAAGTTCGAAGATCCGTGGAAGCTTTCACATCAAGGAAACCATCGTACAAAAAATAGAGCGTGACCGGCTCAGTTGGTATTGCCACGTTCAAAGAAGAGATCATTTGAACCCTGTTAAAAAGGCAATATCAATGCACGTTTCGAAGACATCGCGATGTAGGAAAGGCAGGCCTATAAACGCCTGGATCAGACAAATGCGACGACATCGGCATTTCATTGGCCTCAGTAACCGAGTGATCCAAAATCGGCAGGCCTGCCGATATTTTCTGAGGTCAAATAGGCGAACCCCACAGGCGGATCAGTAGAAATGCGGTGAAGTGGGAGGGTTGTGATCCCTTGTTTTCGGATCATAGCCTCGCTGATAAAAGGAAGAAGAAGAAGAATATACATAATGCAGTTTTTAAATTAATTTTTAAAATTACGTCACTCAAGTGGCGGCCTCCATTATCGATACACTGAGTAACCCTCTCTCAGAAGTTTTCCATAACTCGGCGAGTTATTTTAGGCGGAATGTTAGCGACTTCCTGTGAATGCAATATTCTTAAGATCTTCCTAATCTCCTTCACTTAGTTCTTGTGCAACCATAATTTTGTAGGGATGCATTTTCAGCTCACGGTGAAGAAGTCTGCGAACACTTCGATTTGATAAGTTCAATGCCACCGCGTGTTTGCGTGCAGAACGCCATGGAGATTGCTGAATCGAAGCTCTGACAGCGGCCACATTTTCCGCTCCTATTGAAGTACGAGGTCATCCAGGAGACTTCTTTTTGAGTACAGAACCTGTTTTTTAACAGGTTTTATAAGTTTAAGGGGATTATATAGGTACATATATAACTATCTTCTTGTGCTTTGATAACACCCTGATTGATGGTGTGTTCATAGAAAATCGCCTTTAAGGGCTTTTTAATTATCATATGCCACCAGTAATACGTTGACCATGCTCCTGAGTCTAATGAATTCGCACATGAAATTCAATGACTTAGAGCACCTACATACAGGCTTATATTTGGAATGAAGTAAAAAAGAGGATGAAACTATCTACCACCTTTTCTTATGTTTGCTACAACAATTTTACCTTTCAAAGCCCCTACAATGACAAGTCCTGTTGAAAAATGTGCCTTCTCTCACTTGTATGTTTCTATGGCCACACATGACCTCTATAGGACGAAGATCTAATGGAGCTCAATTATGCAAACAATTTACCGAAATATGTCCAAAGTCCAAGAAACTTATAGACCTGTATACATATGACTTTCTTATTCTTTGGACAATAGTATTACACTATAACACAGCAAATATTTATACAATATTTTCTAAAACACTCAAATTTTAGTGAGCTGGTAGCAAACTTCGAGAAAACTTTGTTTGGTAAAATATGTATGCATATGGTTCACATGCGTAGAATACCCCGAAGAATCGTTACATTCCATACCAATTCATCATTGAATTATTATATTCCACCTGACAGACACACCAGCCATTCGTTGTTTTTCCCCGAAGACTTTTCCTATTTCCATTTGGAAAAGCAGAGCTCTTCTCTGACCAGAAATCAGAGTATAAACACCCACATATGCAACCCCTGTCACATTTTCTTTCCGCCTCGGCATTACCTGTACCAATTCAAAAAACCATGTCTTAAAAATGTCCCTGTGTAGTGCGTACAGAAATATTTATGTATCTATTGCGTAACAATCTCCTAATTATACAATTGCTTCCTAGAGAAAACATTTCCATTGACTATTATTGTATTCGATAGAGGAGCAGTAATCCCTTTGGTACTACTATCAAAAGTACCAAAAACTGGTCAGGAAACGTGTGCGTGCACCAGCGGACAATTGGAGACACTCAAACTATCTTTATGATTCCCGAAAGTATTATTTTGGGTTTATTGTGCATGCCATTTAGAATCAAGGTGGCGGTAGGTAGTTCACGTGCGTAAATTTCGAGTAATTACAATGATTATTCCCCGACTAAGCAACTTTGTCTGACTATAGTGACTTCAAAACAACTTTCGGTGCATAGTCATATACCATATACTCCATGCCATTAAAATTATTTTTATCTACACATATTCCCCATATGGGTGTTTATTCCCTGCACTGAGAAAATATATTTTGGTATTTTCAAGATTTTCTGCATAAAAAAAGGACACAATTTGTTATTTTTGAATTATACTCGTAGTACTATTGTAGATACATATCTGTACTTTTACACATAATTTAATTTAAATGAACTGAACTTCAATAATGATTGCGGAGAGAGTGTACTCGTATATCAAAACATATCCCGGAAGATTGAAGGTTACGAAATCATCAAAAACCCATTCTAAAGTAGTCACGCCTTTCTATTTGGGATATAACATATTTCCAGATCAGCATATGCTTCAAAATGCTCCGACCTCGGCCGTCACTGGTTCTAAAACCAGAGAATTAGTCTGGTATTCTTCTAGGAAATGCTATCCAGATCAAACGTTCTTGATAAATACACGGAATGACTCTAGCTTAAGATGAATTGTGCAAGAGACGCAGGACCGATATCGTCTCTAACCATTTTTGTTCGAGAATTCCATTAAAAATAAAAACATAGAAAATGCAAATAAAATAAAGTTAATTTCAATTTCAAAATAATAAAACTGTTTGATATTTTATCAGAGACTTTAATTCTATTGCATACAGATTTGACCGGTCTCTGCATGAATTCTCGAGAACGTAGAACGTCGCGTTCACAACGTAGTGTTCAGAACGCTACGAACGCTTTGCCCGACGCTTAAAACGCTCTCTTTTTGACGAAGCCTTAAGTTTTATTTTCACTATCGAACTAAGAGATATTTTGTATACCAGTATCAAAATTTATCTGGCCAATGCCAAATCTATCTAGGGCCTAGTGCCCTACACACAATCAATGTCACTTGGCAAGTAATATTGAAGAATTTCTTGCGTCAGTTAACTTGTACCTACATACATACTCGTACGAGTACGTAATAATGAACATTGACAATCTTGCATACAAATTATATTCAGTCTTTTTGCTGGTGTCAAGAATCGTCGGGTTTGGTTTTCGTCAATGAGAACTTTTTGTTTGACATTGAACATTGATGAGTCTACAAACGATTAGTTTTACATGAAATGTGACTGATTCAAACAGTATTGCCAAGTAACATTGATCGCGTGTAGGAAGCTATCGAATAACCCCCTGGACTCATGTTAATTATAAGACATAATTCAGAAAGGTAACAATCCGTCCCAAATACATCGTACAATGCCCTTTCCCTTTAAAATGAATACTTTAGTTTCATAGGCTTTGCAGAGATTTTTTCAAAAGCGGGCATGGCTCTCTATAATGTGCAGGTATATTTTGCGATTTCTAGTAAATATATTGAATAGGGACTTTTCTTAAAAAGTGACTGTGCCACTCGGCGGTTTTTAAAAACGTTTACGCTTGTATGTCTTCTGGTTCTCAGAAACCATTGTATGAAATTTCATAAACCCCAAAAACATAACCCAGCGCTGCCTAAATGCTTGTTTATGTGGTACTGTTACCCGTCATTATTTTTTCCTTCGAAATTATGTTATATTGATTGCAGCTTTGCAGTCTATGTTGCTCTTGTGCATGTCCTGTAAAAGTTTATAAAATTCAAATTTCTTTAAGTGTACACCTCACTAAAGATCCACAGAGAGCACTATAAAACCCTTTCTATATAAAGGACGTTTTATGCTTAAAAGTTTTACACATTCCAATGAGTACGAATAACAGGAGCATTGGGCCTAGCGGCGTTGGAAAATTTGATTGTGGTCTACCTCAGAGCATACCTTCAAAGACACACATTTACACTGGCAAGCTATTGTACCTGAAGTTGAGTGTGTCCTTTTGTATTAATTGCTAAAGTCCTTCCCGAAACCATCCATTCGTTTAAGGAGCGCATTTCAGGGCATTACACTCCCTACACACACATTTATATGAATGACACTCCTTAATTAAAGTGATTTTCATTGCCGTCTCGCATACGATAAGAACAGACAGACCAACGTACATAGGAGGAGGTATTCCCTGTACTTATGTCTCCACCAGGTGCGACTTTGATCCTCTGGGCAAAGCTATTTTCAGGGATTTATCCGGATTATCCCGGGATGAGTGTCAAAGTATTTGCTTCCCATACACTTGTCCAACCCCCATTTCAGAGAAATTCATTTCGTTTTGTGTATTTCATTGAGTGGGCGGCGAGGTAAGTTTTAAAGAAAAAATACAACAAATATTTAATTTTCCAAATCATATGTTTTATATGTAGGTACTTCCTAAGTACTCGTATGTGCCGCATTTAAATGATATAATAAAGTAATATCCTTAAATGATCGAACAGTAAACTTTAATGTGTGATAAAGGGCATTGACCAGGGGAGATGTACGACATACAATACGGTAAAAACTGTCATAAATGTGATGGTAGACTAAGATTTCACATTTCACATTCAATGGCATAAAGTTACGAGATTTTTCATTTTTTAAACAACAGTTTTTTTTTCATCCTCTGTCCCCCCAAAGAGATAGCCTCGCCACTCATATGGTGACATATGAACTTTTTGGCAAGCAGAAAGGAGAATCTGTCGGATTTTATTTTTTTGTTCAGGGGTGTGGAGGTGAACAAGGGGATGAGATTTTTTGTAGAACCGTATCGAAACTTTTTCTGCTGGTACATGTGCCAATGAAGCTGGTTGTTCAAGACATTTGAACATTCTAAAGCCGTGGTCGGGGATTTGGGGGTGGTCAGAGGGTGGAAAACACACACGGGATGGTGCAATTTAAATGGAATCAAAATAGCCACAAAAGTGCCATAAAATTATCAGAGTTTCAAATAATAAAAACGATGTCGTATAATTTTTTATGTAGTGAACATGTGTTCTTGACGCTAAAGGTTATGGCCTTGTGGGAGGTTTTTATTGCGCTTTTCCGTAAATTACCGGAAACATATGTCAAACGGAAGTAGCTGAACCTGAAATTTCTTTTGACATATTTATTTTGGTATAATTTCGGGTACTTTAAAATCTAAAAGCTAGTAAACTGGCTTGCATAATCGTTGATACATACGCAATCGTAGGTAAAGCTGGGCTGTTTACTAGTTAGTAATAAAGCATTAATATGTAGCAAGACAAAGTTGGAGAAGGGCTTTTGTTAAATTTTTAGTGATCTATGTCGTGCAGGTCTATTTGGCCGTTGTGAGTTAGAGAGCTGAAGTGTATATGTACATGCATATGTATGTATGTATGTACATTTGTATGAATATATTCAGGTGATTTAGGCAATTCATTTCATTTCGTAAATTTAATAAATATCGGAAATAGACGTAAATGAAAGTGAAGTGAATTTATTAGCAAACACTTTTCGTAAACCCTCTGTTTTTTTTATTTAAGTAGATCCCAATTGAAGTTATTAGTTTGTCCGTTGTGCGTTGAAGTCTTCTGATTGCCTCGTTCTAGTTAAGAAGTGAAGATATCTGTTGATTTACGTGCTGCCTGATTATTTTCGCATGTACTTCTACACGCTTCTCTGTTTCACTGGCCACAGTTTGCACTCTTAAGTCGCGATGGAGATCACTGTTCCATGTTGACAATACAGCGCAAAACTTTATTTTGGAAATGGTAAATAATGTTGATGGTATTGTTCTTCGCACACCCCATTAGTTTGATGTCAAAAGTCCATACTGATTTTATAACATGTTTATAGAGCAGTAGTTCGTTATGTATTGATAATTCTGATCGTCTGCCAACAAGCCAGTTCATTTTTAAATCTTTTGCTTTCCAACGGAGTTTTGCATCTTAGGTCACGTCTAGCCATTTTACGGTGTGTGCGTATTGTTTATGTATGATAAATTGCGGTGTATCGAGCTGTTTGTTGGTGAAGCTTTCATTTGCCGTCATTTGATTTCATGCGGGATTTTCCATTTTCTGATTTTCAATGTCTTTTATGGTAGACTAATCTCTCCTTCCGTCTTCCAAATCATTGCAGCGTGTTCCAGGCGGAAATAATGGCGATTAAAGAAGTCTAATCTTGGCTTAAGAAAAACTTGGTTTCTGCTAGAGATATCCGCATCTTTACAGACAGCCAACCAGCAATCAAATCCCTGGAATCGACCTCTTTAAATTCATTAGTAGTTCTAGACTGCCGATCGTCTAGAGATGACTGAGCAGTTCAATATTCACCTATGTTGGGTGCCGAGGCATAGGGACATTCCAGGGAATTGTAAAGCCGATGAACTTGCCAGAATAGGAACAACTATACCCACCCGGCCGGATAAAGGCACCTTAGGTATACCAATCGCTACTCGCAAACTTAAATTTAAGCTGGATACTATCGAGAGTAAAAATATTAGGTGGACATGTGGATCAACATGTCTAGCGACAAAACAGATTTGCCCAAAACTGGATCTAAAACGTTCTAAGAATTTGATTTCTCTCGGCAGATTGCATATCGGCGCTATGATATCAATGCACGTTCCAAAGACATCGCGCAGTAGGAAAGGCAGGCCTTTAAACGCCTGGATCACACAAATGTGACGGCATTGGCATTTCATTGGCCTCAGTAACCGAGTGATCCAAAATCGGCGGGCCTGGCGATATTTTCTGAGGTCAAATAGGCGTACCCCACAGGCGGATCAGTAGAAATGCGGTGAAGTGGGAGGTTTATGATCCCTTATTTTCGGATCATAACCTCGCTGATAAAAGGAAGAAGAAAGAAGATATGTATGTGTCATCACTGGACACTGTCTAATAGGCAAGCATGCTACACGGCTAGGCATTTTTGCGAACGACTTTTGTAGAAGCTGCTGGATGAAGAAGAAGAAACTATTTCTCACCTTCTTTGTTTCTGCCCAGCTCTCTCCCGTAGAAGGAAGCTTCACTTAGGAGCCCCCTATTACAACGATTTAGGCGACCTGATAGATATCGATATTAAAGCGACCTACGCTACATACCTAAGAAGCTCAAAATGGTTTTAGCGAGTAGGTAGCGAGATTTTCTCCCATGATTCACGTGGTATTACAATGGACCTATTATTGATCTAAGTAAGTTGGCGATTCTCAGCTGGCAGTCACTTCAACCTAACCTAGCCATGGTAGACTACCATTTTCGCGCAGGTTCTGCTGCTGTCTTTACAACGGCTAGTACAGCGGTATCATCAGCCAAAGCAGTTGTTATATTATTTTGCGGGGTACAGGTGTTTATGGTAAAGAAATTTATATTTTACTTGTAAAATCCTGGTTTTGTGGACTATTTTATTTGGTATAAACAGAATCTGCGTGCGTATATGTGTATTAGCGAGAGGTTCGCAATACATTTCAGAATACCAAAGAAAGTTTTATTGGCAGAACTAAAATATTTTTGAATAAATTAATATTTACTTGGTCCTGAAGGTCAGATTAAGTTAATTATGGTTAAGAAGCAAAGGTAGGATTCGTTGGTGACCTTTATTTTGTGCAAAAACAATATAGCTATAAACAAATATTTTGTATCGTTTCAATTCATCATAAATATAATAATCAGTGTAAGAAAAATATTTGGTTATTATTTAGAAAATGGCATCCACCTTCGATGTTGATGCATTTTTAATACGTGATAGAAGGTATGTATTTTTCTGAGAATTTTGATATATATGCAAATATTTAAGATCGGACTTGTCTTGTTTCGGGTATATAAGTATTCAAAGTTCCCATAAATGCAGTTTGTAGTTTCGCCTTGAAATAAGTAATCATGTTTTAATAATAACAATTTTTTTCTTGAATAAAAGCTATATTCTTTAACTCCTAACAGTATACAAGGACCGAATTTCAGTGGTTTTGAAGATATTTATTAACCACTTACCCACTGCTGCCCCCCTTTTAAGTAATAGAAAGAAACTTTAATTGGCTTTGTAGACTTTGCAGCAAAAATAAATTTTAATATCTTTATTCTACCGAATATAGTTAATCGAAATATTCAGGGTTATCGGCAATTCCGAGGGAAAAAAGTTTCCCCCGGAATTTTTTGTTCCATCGAAATTATTCCTCCTATCGTAAATTTCCCGCGGAATCTGAAAATGGTTTTCGAAATTATGTTCGAATATCTTGACAGTTGTCATTCGCGGATTTTTGGTTGTAATCACAGCTAATATTTAGAAGATTTTTTAATTTATCTGCTTTAAAGCAAAAAATAATAAAATTCATAGCCTAGATTTATATTGCTAGCCGCGGAGTAAGACTAATGAGATAAAAATGAACAAAGATTCGTAACCAGAAGTGAAATAGACAAATCCAACCCCTTTGAAGTTATCACAGGCGCTGCAAGTACATGGTGAGCCAAGGAGCTGTGACGTTATTGCAATGGCTGTAGCTCCACCCTTGGGCGAGATTATATTTTTAGAATGGTTGGTATATATGGTACTCCCCATGTGCACTTTCTGTTGGGATGGATCTTTGGATGGTTCAATATCGCTTTATTTCACTACCAGTTAAGTGGACCCTCGATCATCAGATCCCCTATCGTGACCTATATTATCCGGTAAACATTTCACTGATTTACTCATTCAACATTTGTATCTCAATTATGGCTTCTTCCAAAGAGGAAATTCTGTAATCCCGGAAATAGCCAGGGCCATTTTAGTGTGTTCTGTTTTCGGCCAGTTTTAGGAATAGTTAAGTTAAACTTAATTCAAATAAGTATATGTTTATTTTAGTATTTTTAAATAAAAGCAATCAAACTTTTTACTTTTAAAATGGCACGACCTTTGCGGTTGGTGCACATCAAACCCGTGACGTCTCTTTTTTCACTTTTCGCTTAAAAAACAACAAAATCGGCAAAAAAGGGAATCCATAAATTGCTGCTTTTATTTTTGATTCCTCCAGCAAATTGATGAGAGAATATTCCGGGAGAAATCGCGTTGGAATTCCGGGGAAAACTTTTTTCGCGATACCAATTTTTTCCCTCGTTCGAAATTCATTGCCGATACTCTGTTTTTCGAAAAGAGGAAACGTTTCGGGGGGAACTTTATTCACGATAGTCCTGATTGTTTTTTTTTTTTTTTCTGAACCAACATAATAATATCTTTAAAACTAATTATTTGGTTCTTATACGCTCTAACAATCTAGTGAATGGTGTCTCTCGAAAAGCGCATGTTGCCATAAATGAATCAGCTACATAAATCCACTCGCACCTACATTTTTTTTTCTTCAACTCCGCACACTTCTGAATTCCGTTTACAAATTCAAACCGTTCTCTTATTGCTGTACTATAGGAATTACAATTTGCAACGCCCACAGAATGAGTATCTGCATTGGGAAACTTCATTTCAAGCGAAAGGCCGATAGTGCCTCTCGATTTCGATTGAGAATTGTTCAATTAAAACCTGATGCGATTTATGCATTGCTGCTAGATACCATGCAATTTGGGGCCCATCTCTTTGGTAGAAGAACGCCATAGGACCATATGAAAGGGCGGCCATAGAGATATGCCTACCTACCTGAAGGAGCAAGTCGGCTGTATTGGTTTTCATGAAATATCCATTGATTACCCGAATTCTTGCAGTACAATAACATTTCATCTCGGTCAACGAAATGAACATTCTTCCAAATGGTCGACGAGAGAAGACTAAACCTGCCACCAACCCAGTCGAAAATAATAACTAGTCCCGGAACACCTGTCGAGATCTAAGCTATCCTAAACGAAAATTCTCATTAACTCGCTGGGCCGTACAGCAATATGGTGAAAGCGTGCTGTATTATCCCATCGAATCCACTAAACTAAGGTGGAATGTGACTCCTCAGGGAAATCAAAACATAGACCTACCCTCAAAAATATCTTCTATTAATTCTTAAGGCACAACAAGATTAAACGACTCTGCCGCCATTTGTTATCAGCCACTCGTTTATCCTGACCTGACACATTAATATTTTCTTTAATAGAGAAAACGAGTGTGAAAATTTTAACTGCATACATCTTCGCCCGCGCAGGCCGTCGAGAATCCATTTAACCCACTCCGAAGGCGCACCCCAGTGACTATCGTAGATCTTGAGAAGCAATGGACCGTTCTAGCACTTAACAGCTTTAGCTCATATGACTGTAAATTTAATTCTCTGCCTTTATTTTTCCTCTTTTTTTTCGTTTCGTTCTCTTCCACTTTCCTCTATAAACACTCTTTCAACAATGTCACTTTTCCGGTCGCCCCGGACGTTCACCCACCCCGTTTATCTACGCCCATACTAGTTTGCCACAATTTTCTTGAATTTTTCACTTGGAAGGAGTTCCACACCACTAACTTCGCTCGGTCGTTCAAATCATTTTTCACTTTAGTGGAAAATCCCTGCTCGAGTATTATGGTATAAAACATAAATATAACGGTTAATATACGATGTGTATAAGCACCTACATAGATTATAAATATTTTGTTATCTTTTCGCTTCCACTGAAGGACCCTGCGTCTTGAGCCTTGAGACGAGAGTAGTGGGTATTATTGCCTCCTGAGAAAACTCTCTTCGCGCGGGGTTGTTGTATATTTGAAGCAGGAGTAGCAGCAGGCAGTGAACTGACGGCGACGATGGCTATGAAGGATTTCGTTTCGTATGAAGTTGGTAATAGCTTTGCGCAAACAATTTGCCTCCTTCAACCTCGGAGAGTCGGCAGCAGCCAAAAACCGCTGCTGTGGCCGTTGCTGCTGTTATGATGAAATTAATAGAAAATTTCGTTATGTAATATAATAACCGTGTCTTGGGAATGTAACTTTTGGCCTTACACGGACTTAATGTGATTGTCCGCGGGATAGAGGCGCGTGGCAGGATAACTGGAAGCTTAGTTGTAGTAGTGGCGCAATAGAAGAAAAAGATCAGCAAACAGTTTAATCCTCTTTAAAACTCATTGAATGTCATCGTAGCCGTCTCGAGTGGTGGTGGTGTCCCCTTCGGCAGATTTAGTTTCAAATTATTTTTACAGGAAAACTCCTTTGCAGTGAAATCGAAATATATTAGCTTCAGGGTGAACAGTCGCGAGAAATTTGATACGTGATAATATAAGTGTTTATGCTTGCTTGAAGGTAGAGGTATTTATTCAGTCTAATTGGGTCTGTACGCATATCTTAAGTCGGTTCAAGATGGCACACGATTTTACAGAACGCATGAAATATTCATAAATATCCGTAGGTGTGTATGCAATACGTTCACGACCCCTAAATATACATACACTCCTCGACAACTGGTTGAGACACCCCCCTGATTTCGGCGTTTCTCTATAATTTTGTTCTGTATGTGCTCCAAATATTGCTGTTAGGTAATCATTACCAATTTTTAAGAAAATTCTAATCACCATAAATCTTTTTTTTTTCTTAATTTGCTTGGAACTTGCCATTTGTCCCTAATTACCCGCGACAAGTGCTTGAGACATTTTATAAATACATTGGAATTTGAGTTGCGGATTCCATTCGAAATGCTGTGAGGAAATTTGACGTCGAAAAGCTACAATCGCAAGAGACCGCCAGAACCTTTCCCGATCGTGTTTCTTCTAATCTCAATCTAAGTCCTATGCCGCCAGCAGCAAATGCGGAAGACCAGTGGCAGCGTTGCCAAAAAGCCATCAGAGAGGCCGCCTCTGATGTACTGGGTTTCTCTCGCCCACCACATCGAAACCCCTGGTTTGATGAGGAATGCCGGCAAGCACATGCAGCAAAACAAGAGGCGTACAAAGCGGCGCTGCAAAGAAGGACTAGAGCTGCTTACGAGCTCTACGTGCGCAGGAGAAAAGAGGAACATCGACTTCTCAGAAAGAAGAAAAAAGAGCATGAGAAGCGCTCGATCGAGAAGATTGAGAGACTTTATTGCAGGAATAATGTTCGAAAATTTTACCAAAAGGTAAAAAGAACATGCCAGGGTTTCAAAGCCAGAACAGAAGCCTGCAGGAACGAAAATGGCAACATAGTAGTAGAGTCGCAGTCGGTACTGAGGATATGGAAGTAACACTTCTGCAGACTGTTAAACGGCGATGATGATCAATATTCCGCTGTCAGGCAGAATGAGCCATTCAACAGTGACGATGACAGTCAAGATTCCCGTCAACCGGATCAGAATGAAGTGAGGATAGCGATATCTAAACTTAAATCCAACAAAGCTGCTGGAGCCGACGGCCTTGCCGCTGAACTTTTCAAGGCAGGAGAAGATGAGTTGGCAAGGAGCATGCACCAGCTCATCTGTAAAATCTGGTCGGACGAAAGTATGCCCGATGAATGGAACCTCAGCATCGTTTGCCCAATCCTAAAGAAAGGAGACCCTCTGAACTGCGCCAACTACAGAGGTATAAGTCTCCTAAATATCGCATATAAGATCCTGTCTGCCGTACTATGTGAACGCCTAAAACCGATCGTCAACAACCTGATAGGTCCTTATCAGTGCGGTTTCAGGCCTGGAAAGTCCACCATTGACCAAATATTCACACTACGGCAGGTCTTGGAAAAAACCCATGAATACAAAATCGATACGCACCACCTTTTCATCGATTTCAAAGTTGCCTACGATAGCGTGTATAGAGACGAGTTATACAGAGCCATGTCTAGTCTTGGCATGCCTGCCAAGCTCGTCCGTTTGTGCAGAATGACGATGGAGAACTCTCGCTGCTCCATCAAAGTCGGTAAGAACATCACCGAACCGTTCGATGTCAGGAAAGGTCTAAGACAAGGCGACGCGCTATCATGCGATATCTTTAACATAGTACTTGAGAGAATTGTACGAAACTCACAAGCCAACCCCGGAGGTACAATCTTCTTCAAGTCTGACAACTACTCGCTTATGCCGATGACATTGACATAATCGGAAGAACTCAGCGGGCCGTCAATGGGGCATTTACGAGTATTGAGAACGAGGCAGCAAAGATGGGTCTAGTGGTCAATGAAAGCAAAACAAAATATATGCTGTCTACAAAAAAGAACACCCAACATCGGCGTCTTGGACAGAACGCCACAATAGACAGCTACAATTTTGAGGTAGTAAAGGATTTTGTCTACCTAGGCTCTTTGGTCAGCTTCGCAAATGACATCAGTGGAGAGATCACACGGAGAATTACTCTTGCCAATCGTTGTTTCTATGGGCTAAGATGGCAATTGAGTAGCAAAGCCCTATCTCGAACTACTAAGGTAACTCTTTATAAGACATTAATCATCCCAGTCCTGCTGTATGGCGCAGAGGCATGGGCTTTGACAAAACCGGATGAGGATGCCCTTGGTTATTTTGAGAGAAAAGTTCTTCGAGCGATCTTTGGTCCCGTCTGCATAGACGGTGAGTGGAGGAGAAGGTACAATGCCGAACTATACGGCCTGTACAAGGACATCGACTTAGCCAGAAGAGTTCACATACAGCGACTAAGATGGCTGGGTCATTTAGAGCGGATGGAGCCCAACCTTCCCGCTAAGAAAGTCTTCGAATCCACCCCGGACGGACGGCGCAGTAGAGGACGACCTCGCGGTAGGTGGCGCAAACAAGTGGAGGGGGACCTCAACCAACTTGGCGTGCGCAACTGGAGGCAGCTGACTCGTAACCGTGCTGGCTGGAGAGGTTTGTTGGTTGAGGCCCAAGTCCACCCCGGACTGTAGCGCCATCTAAGTAAGTAAGTAAGTTCCATTCGGAGTGTGAGTTGTTAGTCAGTTTTAGTGATTTAATTTAAAAGAAAGTTTTTAAATACGTCTTAGAAGCAAACAAGTAAAAAATTGGGTCTGGAAAGATGTTAAACCAAAGGGAGATCCAAAACATTACAAAAATTCGCCAAAAGGCATATTCTGTCAAGAAAAATTGCAAAACTTTTGACCCACAGTCGCACAATTGTTTCAAACTATTTAAAGGATCCAGAAAACTATGGGAAAGCTACGTACCTGAAGGAAAATATAGCTCGACACCAGCAGATCGGCGGTTCCTACTAAGAGAAGCGTAAAATTCTACAGCAACAACAAGGGAAATCGCGATATCAGAAGGGATTTCGAATGTGGACAGAAAACTGAGGACTTGCTAGCGTGTGTTAACTGAAACGGAACATTTTCAAAGAAAGTGTTTGAAAAGACAATCCGATCTACTACAACGTCATCGAAACGCACGTTTGGCATTTGCCAGAAATCACTTAAGATGGTTAGAGAATGATGAGAAACACTTTTGCCTTGATGGACCTGACGGATTTCGTCATTATTTTCATCATTTAAGGAAAGACGAGCTGTTTTTAAGAGGCGGAGGTGGAGTCATGATTTGGGCAGGAATATCATACAATACAAAAATAAGACTAATATCCGGTTCGTAAACGGCAAGATCAAAACTAACGACTACCTTAAGATCTTAGGTTAGGTTAGGTTAGGTTGGCTGTCCACACGGAAGTGCAGACACACTTAGACCAGTGAAGGTCCTTTGTGATAACCTTAAGATCTTAAGCGAAGAGATCGTGCATCATAACCAAGCAAAATCCGGCGAAAATTTCATCCTGCAACAAGATAATGCAGCAATCCACACAGCCCAGAAGGTAAAAGAGTACTTCGAGCGTAACAACGTTTCTCTTCTGGTCTCACCAGTATTGTTTCCAGACCTCAGCATAATTGCGATTGTATGGGGACATCTCTCCAGAGCTGCCTACCAAGGCGGACGACAATTCAATAACGAAGGAGACCTTAAAGACGCAAAGTCCCACGAAAATTAATTAAAAAACTGTTTAAATCTTTCCCATCAAGAATGTTAGAGGTTGTAAGTAATGAGGGAGAAAGTACTCATTACTAAACGAAAGAAAACTCCCAATTTTGTTTCTATTAAAAAAAAAAGAAAACCCAATCCTATCTCAACCACTATTTGCGGTCATTTACGGACAAATTGCAAATTCCAAGAAAATTAAGGGATAAAAAGGATTTATGGTGATAAAAATTTCCTTAAAAATTAGTACCTTACTTTGCAGCACATACGGAACAAAGTTCTCGAGAAACGCCGGAATCAGGGAGGGTGTCTCAACCACGTATCAGTCGGCATGGAATATAGGAAAAGTTCATAGAATGTGCGACGTGCGTATGTTTGTCTGTCTTTCGGTGATATGGTCACAGTTTTTCGATTAAAGACAAACTAGCCGTATATTAACGAATTCTTATCATACATACCTATGTTAACCAATCGTACTGACCAAGTCTCTTACGTTCTGTGCCTTTCTATTAGCATAGTTGTTATAGATATATACCTATACACCTGTAGAATATATTAGGGTATTCGAAGTGCGATGCAATGGGAATACTAAAGAAGACTCATATGCAGCACAGCCCATCCTAACCGGAGAATAGTTATTTTCTATATTCTTTTCGTAGATATACCGCCTAATATTCCTAATATCGTCGTGTCGTTTGGATAGAATGCATGCAGCACATCATCAGCTAAGTATAGATTGCAGCATGCTCTAGGTTAAAAGTTTTTATCAGATACCTGTGCTACTTCTCGTTAAATGCCACATGCAATATTTAAGCAGCGTATAGCAGTCACGTGCTAAGCCCTTCTGCATCATACTATTCGAAAAAGATCAGTGTGGTTAACAGCTCTTCTGAGCACTGAGAGAACTACAGCACTGTTCCAAAAAAATTGCTTCCTATTTCCGGTAGCTACATATGTGTATATCAGCGTTAAGAATTCGCCTTCCTGATAGAAGAGTCTTCTTGTAATACATAACGCGTACGTACACGTACATCCTATATCATGTATTTTCGTCACATATCTGCCTTGCTGTTGCGCTGCTTATGAGGTTGGCTAACTTTGCGGACCTCAGTGCCGTTGTGGAGACTGCTGTATTTTTTATCACACTATCACTGACACCGATAGTGTACAGCATTTGAGTGATCCAATTGCTTTTCGGATGGGATTGTCCGACGATTTTCTTTGTAAATGACACTACACAATCCATTTATTTGCAAGGAGGCTTCCACGAATACTTGTACTTCTAATAACGTCTAGTATTGATACACCCTGCTATCATCCGAAATATTTTCATCTCTTTGCATATTTTTCATACATTGTCCAACACTGCGTTGCGTACGGCTGTCGTATATTTGTAAAGCTAAACTATGAGTTTAAGAAGAATTTTTTGTCACAAAAGACTGTGAATTTTTCTTGGTCACTGCATGGTCTCCTAAAGACCAGTGACCCGTGATGGTCGCTGTTATCCTGGCGATGTCCCTAAGCGTTCTGTTAAGGAAATCGTTTGTTTTTGCTTTGTTATAGTTTGACAATATCTTACTAGACATGAAACAGTTTGTTAGCCTAGTCCATTTGAGGTGGGCTTTAGCAAGGAATTTCGAGGATATTTCTGGTTTGACAGCTCCAGGTGGAGTCTGAACTGATTCCGCAAGTGAGCCATGGAGGTCTGCTTGCCTAGCCAGTTCATCAGCAAGTTCGTTTCCATAAACGTTACTGTGCCCTGGAACCCAAATCAGGGTTACCTTGAAATGGCCACCTAGCGAGGATAGCTCATTTTGTCCTTCAAGCACCAGCTTGGAGGATGTAGTAACCGAGGCAATGGGTTCGATGGCTGTCTGGCTACCTAGGCGTTATATTAGCGTGTGTTTTGATCTAGCGACAAGCTGGCAGTGAGTAATTCTGTGGTGCCTATGCATGCCGTCCTTTGTACCTTATTAAGTTTGGGTATGTTATAAAAGTTTTTTAGAGCCGGCCACCATACTATTGAGCCATATGTGAGAATTGGTCGTACCACGGCTGTGTACTCGTCTCCATGAAGGGGGTATGTGGTTGTTCAGTAAAGAGCTCCTGAAAATCGACGTGAGCCATAGAATTGCTAGGTCTTGTGACCTCTTTAGCATAATGGGTAGAATGCCGTCCAGGCCCGCGGATTTAAAAGGAGCGAAGCTGTTTATTTTTTTTTCAACTCCCCCTAACTCAAACTAGTTCAGATTCAACATGAAAGCATTCGGCTGCACCTATTTAAAGCAGCTACTTCCTGTTGCAAAAAATTACAAATTTTATTTCACTTTAATATATCTACTATAGTATCATTGTTGATGGCAATGTTATTCTGACATTTATTCGAAACGTACATACATACATTCAAACGAAATAAGCATTTTCTTTTACACAAGCTCCTTTAAAATAACCCATCACGACGCAGGCAGCTGTTATGCATATGTCAGGATCGCAATTATTTTGTGACTGGGGCAAAAATGTAGTGGGAAATATTTTATAACATTCATGGAAAGAAAGATGAGAGAAACTAAATAAAAAAAAAAAAATGCAAACGAATTCACCCATCCGTCTATCTATCAGTATTTAAGTTCCATTCATTTCGTATACTCCCCCTCGGATATGTATGTACTTTTCTTTTCCTGCAAAATGCACTCATCCTAGCATTGTGTCATCATGTACTATTATAGTCATGCAACTGTTGAAAAAATGTTCTCGGAATTCACAAAGACCCAAGACGAACGCTGCGAGGACGGTTTATGCATTTTGTCTTGTATCTATGAGTACTTCCGTTTTTTTTTTTTTTTTTTTAACAGAAGTATGTGTATTGTCTTTGAAACTTTGCTGGGAAAAAGCAAAGCAGCAAGGCTACTACACGATCTGTGCTTTTGTTTTTTCATGTGAGTAAGAGTCATGGGGAGAGAAACCAATTCGGATTAGAGAACGTGCAAAGTGTGCATTTCCAAAGGAGTTCACCTATGTTACGTGGCTATGTGATACAACGAAACTTTTTCACAATCCGGATGCATTTCCCTGCAATATAGCCGGGCAAATGTTTGGTGACGAATGTTAAATGCTTTTTGTGCTTTTTGAATAGACATCATTATCGCATTTCATTACTAGCATTTACATCTGTCTTCCTGTTCACGTAATACGCTCTTTATGAAGCAATTCATACCTGCTATATCCTTCTTGAGTGGAGGATCTTTAATGGAAAGCTGAAAAAAAATGCAAAACGCAAACTGAAACAAAATTTAGAATACGCATATGTATGCAATGCGAACTCTATTTAAGTAGGCATAAGTTATTGAGAATCATAAATCCATTCCTCAATTAGTGCCTATTTATGCACCTACCCAATTCGTTCCAGAACAAAATTGTAGCTGACAGATAGTACTTAATTTGGCGTTCTAAAATATCCATGATTTGGGGGTGGCAATGATGTAGTGGTAACGCTAATGATTCAGGGTTCAAATCCCGATGTCAGCAAGCATTTATTTATTTCTCATAAAATATATAAGAAGCTAGGCCCAGGCACTCGAAGAGCTGTTGCGCCAAATATTTATTTAATTTTTTTTAAATATATAAAGTCAGTCCGATCAATTACGAAAGCTTGTGTGCACACTACTGCGAAGGCATAACACCGGCAGTAGCTTAATCATATGGGTAGAAAAATACCTGGATGCCACCCCTGGAGTTTCTCTGAAGCATAAACAACTGAACTTCAAACCACTACATCAAATCTTCCTCTCTCTCTCTTTCTCTCTCTCTCTTCTCTCTCTCTCTCTCTCTCTCTCTATCTATCCATCCTTTCCAACGCCCGCACTGTGTGTAAACATATTGAGGGTATTCATAACCCCTTGAGCGCGCGCAAATTATAAAAAAGAAATAAAAATATGACTATGCTTGCCTGCATGCCATTAAGGCGGAGCTAGGCGCACTGCGACTAAAACGAATATTTGAATATTTAGTAATGAGAACCGAGACGAAACGTTTCGTTTAGTTTAGTTTTGCCTAGAAGCTTAATAAGAATTCGAATTCTTTCCTCTTGCAGTCTAACTCATGCACTCCTACCTTATAAATCGTGAGCAGTGAGTAGCAGTTGGAAATCAAATGTCTTCTTTCCTTGGATTAGCTGCGGGAGTACCGCAGGGTTCCATCCTCGGGCCGTTATTATTTTCGCTTTATGTAAATGAACTCCCTCAAATAGTAAAACATTGTTGTGTCCACATGTTTGCAGACGACGTCCGATTTTATCTTTGCTGTCCGCTAGACAGAATAAGTGGTGCTATAGATAACATGAACGAAGACTTAGAAATTATTCAGGTAATGGGCACAAAAGTACAACTTGTCCCTAAATTCAATGAAATCAAAAGTTCTTTGCATCTATAAACAGACATCGAATACATCCAGCTTCCCGCTCATAAAATTGGGAACATCTTCCATAGAATACGTTCATACGGCAAGAAACTTGGGGATAGTATTCAATGATACTCTATCTTGGACTGAACATACGACTGCCACAATCGGAAAAGTTTATAATGGTCTCCGTTTGTTATGGCTCACCCAAAGCTCTGTGCCTGTTAAAACCAAGATCCTACTTGTTAAGACTCTGCTCTTATCAATATTTTTGTATGGATGCGAAGTCTTTTGCAATTTTGACTGCAATACTCGACGAAAACTAAATGTTATTTATAACAATTTGGCAAGGTACGTCTTTAACAAGAGATATCATGACCATATATCCAGCTACTCTCATCAGATAATGAATCTGAGTTATGATAACTTTATTAAGTTCAGGTCGTTAACTCTACTGCATGAAATTATGCAAACTCGACAGCCCGATTATCTATACAGCAGACTACATTTTGCCAGCTCACAAAGAACAGCTGTTCTGATTCAGCCCAGATTTAATTGTATACAATCTGAACGTACATTTTTCGTCCACGTCACTCGCTTATGGAACTCATTACCCACAAACGCAAACAATTTCAAAACTAATCTTTTTAATCACTTGGCCAGTGATACACAATAAACATTAGATCAAATCAATCTTTGGATAGTTCAGGTAGTTTGTAGAATGTACCATTTTTGAATATTAAATACAAATTGTACTTCTTAGTTTTTAATTTCTTTTTAAATTGTTATTGATGTTAGCACTTGAATGTTTTCTTAAGCCTTTCACAAATAATGAGATGTTGTAATCTTACCGTGAAACTATTTAAATAAATAAATATGAAATATGAAATATGAAATATGACCTGAAGATGAAATGTATTTTTCTCCTATTTGTTCTACCTTGTATTATTCTCTATCCTACGAGTCAATCTCTCAACTTTTCATCGTATATTTTACACATACGCTTTTGAAATCTAACTTCCTCACGAAGCTTACAGCGTCCCTGTTAGTATTCGAAGCTTGTCCTGCTGAAGGTAATGCTGGTCTTAACCCCTTTTATTGGATTTTCTTACGAGTTCGTTTGCCCCCCTAGTTCTGGGAGTTTCTCAGAACTCAGGTTGTTTTATCTCCTCCTCTTTTCGTAGATCTATGTACTTAATTTAAGTGTCTGCCTGTCTTACAGAAGTATTCTAGTATTCTCCTATTCTTGTGGGGTTCACCTGTCTGACTTCAGAAAATACCGGTAGGGCTCCCGAATTTGGATCACTTCGTTACTGGGACAAACCGAATACCAGTATCGTTGCACTTGTGTGATCTAGAAACTTCTAAGCCTACATTTCGGTGTCTTTGGACATTCATTCATTGATATTGCCTTTTTAATTTTTTTTCAAATGATCTCTTCTTTGAACATGACAATACCAGGCGGTCGCGTTCTATGTTTTGTGAGATCATTTCTTGACGTGAAGGCTTCCACAGATCTTTGAACTTCTTATTCGATCAAGCTTTGTCACTACTTGTCATGCAAAGCATCTTCATCTCAGCTGTCGTTAATTTACTTTCATATCTTTTTGTACATTGTTCAACATTGTGAAACGTATGTGAATCCTGGACGCACAACTGCGGTGTAGAGCTTTCCTTTCAACTTAGGGTGCAATTTTTTGGCCACATAAGATAGCGGAGTTTTCCCGCCACATCAACCACCATACGCTTACGCGATGATTGATGCCGCCATTACAGGTTGCTTCGCTATTGAGGACAGATCCCAGATATTTTAACTTTACAAACTTGGGAAGTACTGCTCTATTTAAGTAAATGTCTGGAATAGGCCTGAGTGGATTAGCGGATGGGCAGCACAAGTAGTCTGTCTTTTTTGAACTAATGCAATACCTTTTTTTTCCAAAACGTACCCATACGTCAAGTACTCGTTGCAGAAACGTAGGATCTTCACTTTTGATGGCTCCATTGTCAGCAAAGAATAGCTGGT
Organism: Brachypalpus laphriformis; assembly: GCA_945910035.1. Taxonomy (NCBI): domain Eukaryota; kingdom Metazoa; phylum Arthropoda; class Insecta; order Diptera; family Syrphidae; genus Brachypalpus; species Brachypalpus laphriformis. The sequence goes on from OX246754.1 coordinate 170,141,705, forward strand.
GTACCTTGGGGTCCATCACTTTACCTTCAAGCAGATAGTAAGGTACTGCAATAAAGAGCAAAGGACTTAAGACGCTTCCTTGGTGTACCCCGACTTTGATTAGGAACTCTTCGGTTACTCCAGCGGGGCATCTTATTCTTGTCTTTGCTCCCTCATTTATACATAGGTTTCTGGAACCCCTTGATGTCTTAGTGCCACCTATATTAGATTTCGTGATTGTTTGTCGAATGGTTTTTCAAAGACAGTGATTATAATATGCAAATCCTTTAAGGAATGTACTTTTGATTGCTTTGTGGTTGATTTACCCGCGACAAATCGGCACTGATCATCAAATAGGCGTATTATTTTTCGCACTCAGCCACCTAATACCGGCTTAACGATCTTCAAGATATTTGTCATCAGATGGTAGTTATCTAATTAATAATTAGTCACCTGAACCCGATGTCTCCCATCTTTTTCCAGAACCCAGAGGTCATCTCGTCTGGTCCAACCGCTTTTCGTTTTTTGAAGTATTTGACCACCTCACTAACTAAGTACAGCCGGGAAAACTGTTCATTCAAAAACCCTTCTAAATATTGTCGCCATCAATGTAGAATTTTGTCATCAGTCACAAGTAGCTGGCCCTGAGCATTGTTAATGAACTTTGGCGAATGAATCTTCTAAGCATTCCTCCTTCTTTGTGCTGCAATTTTGAAAATAGTTGCCACCTTACTCATATTGTGTTGGATAAGCTTGTTTGTATCATTAACCGAAAGAGATACATATTTCTTGCAGCTTCCGATACAAGACCTATGTGCTCTCTGCTTTGAGTTGGGCGCACTTCTTCTTCGTTGGTTTCTTGCAACGTCTGTATTTCAGTTTGGGAGGCCTTTTTCATCTCTGTTATCAGAGGGGCACTTGGAGTAATGTTTGAAAACCATTTTCTTCTCAATTATCACTTCTTTAGCCTCATCACTCTTCCACCATGTTCTTTTGGCGTATTCCTGATGGCCTTTTAAATTTATTGGCATTGATTTGGCCCGCTCAAGGCAAGTTCGCTGCAGAGAATCCCACATATTTTGTGTAGCTCACTCTTCATCTTCAATCCCGTTGATGGTGCGAAAAAGGTAATTTTTCATCCTGAAATCAAAATCCTCATCTCTAACTTCGCACAGATTGTACCAGTTGATTTTCTCAGAGACCCTTGTTTGTTTGATTTTCTTCACTCTTTCTATAAAAATTTCTATTAGCAGGAGACGGTGTAGCCGAACGATTGCCTCTTCCAGGATCACTTTGCAGTTGTCCACCCGAGGCTTCATGAAACTGGCATTCCTACCATTGCTAGATGGATCAATGGCATCCATATTTTCTCATTGATCATGGCCCGGCAACGATCTCCATTCACCGCAACGGGAGCTCCATTTTTTAAGAAGTAAATTCCGATGATGACACCAGCATGGAAAACGCATCAAAAGGCGTATTTTTGTGGATGTCATGTTCTGTGAGTCTCTTTTGGATTGGTTTCATTCGTTAAGCTGACGTTCAGTCTTTCTTTATGCGGTTGTAGGCTAAGCTCTTTTCGCAAAATTTGTGACCGACAGAGAGATCTTGCATACTTTCCCTTACAGCAGCAATATTTTCTTCAGTACGGGCAATTCTTTGACGTGTTGGTGTTATTGGATCAACTCAGCGACCTGCGAATCCCCAAACTGCGAACAACCAGTTTTTAGCATATTTATAAGCACGCCCTTGGCAATTTTATTATTCCAAAAGAACGGAGCTTAATTTATCTATCGATTTATATATAAAAAGTTGAATTGTAATTAGTTTCTGCGAAGAAATTAGCAATTCGCTGATTTTTCCGCGAATAAGCGAATGATTTTTGCGAACTGTGAACTTTTATTCACATTCCACACATGTAGGACGCAATCCACATTCCCGCGACGAAAACATTGGCGAGAGTTTAACCTCACAATTCGGTTGTTTTGTTCTTGGTTGGTAAGATCGTGGTTGAATTTATCGAAAGAAGGTAAGATACTACCTTCTGATTGAAAGCTACGCTCTGTATTTATGCATTTTTCACATTTAGGCAATTAGTTATAAAATGAATGACAACTCAAATTCGCGGATTGCCGCGGCCAGATAAAAAGCAGCTGTGAATGAAAGGTCTAAATTGGCGAATATTCGCTCGTTTGCATTCGCAGGTCGCTGAGCTGTGAATGGACCTTAAGGGTGTATGTGGTATGAAATCTGTCCGCAGTTCGGTGGACGACATGTCTAGATGGACGATTATTTCCGCCATAAAAATCAATAAGTCATCTAAAAGTTACGCGTATCGACGACCGATTTTCAAATTATATTTGAATAATTTGGTAGCGTTGTTCAAGTGTGTCTTCTTACATACAGGCTCGATTTTCCAGTGCAGCTACGTGCTTTCTACTGCCCAGTTTCAACAGCTTTTCAATGAATTTAAGTTGTTGAAAAATTGTTATTTCAATGAATTTATCATTTAACTAGCCGTAACAGAATGTAATAAACATTTCGTTATGTGAGCATAGATTAAGACTCCAGCCAATTAAACCCAACTCTCGTTTGCCCTGGAACAGCAACAACAAGGCAAAACAATTCATGTTCTAAATTACAAATGGAGTACATAGAATGACATAGTACCGTAGTAACCGTTACATCGTTCGTTTACGTAACTTAACTTGAAATGTGATTGAAAATGCGAACAACGCAACCAAACAAGCAAACAGTATGAGTAAAGGAGGTTGTATCGTCTTTCACCATCCCCTGAACGAGCACAATATGGAGTCTACGAGAACGATGATGATGACGGCAACGAGGGCGACAAAGAGCGCACAGTGACTTGCCTTCTGTTTGCGAACTAAATCTATTTGATATCTAAACGTTGTTCTGCATTTTAGCCATTTCAGCGAGGACGAGGACAACATGCTGAGTGATGTCTGGATGAATGTGTCCTCTCCAGCATATGCATGAAATCGACCCCCACCCTCCGCCACGTAACATTCAATACGTTATGTGAATTTGTAAATATTTCAAACTTGCCGGTATTCAACAAAACTAGCAGTTATACACACATAGCTGGTATTCTCTCGAATTCCTACTACACCCACTTTTGTGTCGAGTAGAGATACCTAGTACAGCTACCATCATCATGTAGGTATGTATCTATGGAACAAGGACCCCAACCCCGTTTCGTAGATTATGAACATTCAAAGTGGTAAATTGAAATAGAGTGGCATTTCTTTCTGGATTTCTGTTCCATTTCCGTGAAGTTATTCATTTCATCATGTGAAGTTCAATTGTTGAGTTGCGAGGGTGGAAACACTGACGGCAGTGGTGGGTTGCTTTTCAGTACATAGTAGGTATCGTTAGCTTCGTTACACGATGCTGGAAAAGTAATTTCATTGTCTTTGCTTATTGGTTGAACAATGGCAGCGGGAAAATTCGCCATGTTTTTGTTGATGAGAAGGACTACATCCGTGAGTATACGAATTGAAATTTGATTTAATGTTGAATAAATTTAAGTGGGAGTGTCACAACAGATCGTGATCTCGTTCTTATCCGTAATTTTATACAATTTACTATCATTAATTAAACACGCACGAAGAAGTACCAAACTGATGCAGGGGGTCAGTCAACCAATGAATCCGGGGACAGATAAGTCGTTTAATTTTCGCCCATTGTTTTCGACTTTGTCGTTGGAGGAATTTCTATTCTCAATGAGTCTATGTGGTGTTCTCTAATGACAGAGTCCTTTGTCTGTAGTAGCACCTTGAAGGAATCATGAAAGAAATGTTCTCAGAGACGTGCTTTATCTTGAAAACGATTGCCAGAATGTGTATACAATACAAAACGTATCGCAATTGTGGTGAACTGAGCGAAACACAAAAAAGTGCAAGCAGTACATTTTTATTTGTCTGAGATGTATCCGTGTATTTCGATTGTCTTTTAGAGATAATGAAACATTTACCGAATGTGAATCAAGATATTTAGTCTTGAATAGAAATTGTGTATGCGCAGCCTTCCAGCTAAGGGAGCATGGTGCGGGGTGCTTTAAATTGATTAGGTTTCTTTGTTAGTATTCTCTTCAGTCCATACTGTTTCTGACAGTTAAAAGTAATTTAATTATATTAATTAACTGGCATGAACACGAGTGACAAGACACCACTAAAACTTTGTTAATCAATAGAAAAGCAATTAATTTTATTTCAGCCGAAAACAAAGTAGGACATAACTTCACAATTTGATTATAGAGCTCTGCCCATTGCGCTGGATCATAATTTCCCAATTAATTTGCTACACGGTGGGTCACAAGTCCACAAAAAATTTCAAAATAATTTCGATCAGTAACGAAACATACCAAATAACGTGTTCATCTGCTACACCTTCCGGCTACAGTGTGGATTCGAAGGCTCCTTATTCTTCAGTGTCCTCCATTACAAACGGACTCTCAAAAAAGTAACTTTTCCGACCGAAAGCTGCATTGAAATTGCGCAATTACACTGACAAAAATATTTTAATACTTACTTAGATAACGCCACATTCCGGAGTGGATCTGGGCATCAACCAGCAAACCTCTTCAGCCGGCTCGGTCATCAGTCATCAACTAGTTGCGCGCACCAAGTTGGTTGTCGTCCCTCTCCAATTGTTTACCCCACCTAAAGTGAGACCATTCTCTACCGCGTCGACCCTCGGAAATAGATTTGAAGACTTTTCGGGCCCGGCCGTTGATGTCCCTCCTCTAAATGTTCTAGCCATCTTAGTCGCTGTATTCGTACTCTTCTGGCTACGTTGATATCTCTCTACAGCCCATATAGTTCTTGATTGTACCTTCTCCTCCACTCTTCGTCTATGGGTCCACCAATCACCCAAAAATACTTTAACGAATCGCGTTAAAAAAAAGTTTTGAACGAAATTAAGTTTATGAATGGCATTCATTAAGATTTTTGAATTAAGTCCTATAAGCAGTAGATCAGGAGAAAAAATTGAATTTACTTTTTTTTTTATATACATATGCATGTACCTATGAACATACTCGTATGTACATAGGTAGGTAGGTAGAAGCGATAGTTCAAAATAAAATCCAATTAGCGCTAATGCTACGTTTTGATACCACATCTCACGTGACCTGATTGTTGAAAATGTAATGCTGAGAAGTCTCTAAATCCATCATCTTCAATTTAAGAAAGACATTAGTTGTCTTATATTTTTTCCGGAGATCTTGTCAAGAGAATTGAGGAATGAATCGCCTAGTGCAAATTATCTCACTCTACTGGTCCGTACGGGCGCATATAAAGTGGGTTTAACTTGTCTTTCTTAGAATAAATACAATACATAAAACATCAATAAAAATCCATAGAGGCTTGTTGGTTGAGGCCCAGGTTCACCCCGAACTGTAGCGCCACCTAAGTAAGTAAGTTAGATTGGATTGGATTGTTGGATCCCCAACATCTGTATTCAAAGTATTCGAGAGAATATTGCCTAGGCGAATACATCCAGTAATAGAAGAAAACGTCTCATCCCGGATCATCAATTCGGATTTAAAAGAAACATTCTACAGTTGACCCAGTGCATAGGAAACAGGCAAATTTCTTGAAGAAGAAAAGATTTGTTCAAGCGTATTCCTTGACGTCTCTCAAGCCTTTGACCAGGTCTGACATGAAGGCTTGAGGTTCAAATTACGATAAGTGCTTCCCGAGTCCTTATACAATATTTTGAGGCGTATTCCTGGACGACTCTCAAGCCTTCGACAAGGTCTGGCTTAAGGTCAACTGCTGACTCAGCTGGTAGTCCGACTGGTTCGATTATGACTTTTCGCCTACTGACTCAGCTGGCGTTTCGACCTGGGTCGAAGTGGAAGCCGTCGGTTGTGAGTGAGACGGAACGCTATCTGGTTCGGTGTCCAATCCAAGGCTGCTTAGAGAGGAAACCATACCTGAGATGAGCCTTTCGTCTTTCTCATGGACCTTCAGCACCAATTCTTCCATGCCGTAAAATATTTTGTAATCCCTTTTGCTTGAAAGCTCCAGGGATTCTTGGTTAAGGAGGAATGAAACAAACCTTCCTGGCTCTATCGATTCCTCGGCTTTAATGATCCTCCAGTTGGCGGTGGGAAGGTCTGGATTCTGAATACGGATCAGGTTGAGAATGTCCGATTCATTACATGGCCCCGAGAGAATCCAAGCTCGGGCTCTTGGACGGACCTTAATATCGCTCCAGTGGCTGTCCGAAAGGTCAGCTTTGGCTCAAAGGTGGTTGAGTTTAGGCACTGCCTCTTTGAGGAACGCGATGGAGCTGCTATTGCTACATTTCAGTAGCTTTGCAACACGTAGGTACCAACCAGCATCCGAAAAGGTCGGTGGCGTAGCCGTTGGATTTTTAAGGCAATGCGCTAGCACTTCTGACGCAAGTCTTGCCTTGAGGAGCCTCCAGTTGTCTTCACTGATACGGCCCTCCTCGGTTTCGCTGTCGCAGATGCCGAACACCAGGTGATCCTTCGCTACCTCGTTGTAGGACCTGAGCACCGTCTCGGTATTCCTGGCCTTCTTCGGGGCTTTGAATGCATCGTCCTGGGATCTTGGTCGCTTGGACGTTGAGTCCCTTTTGGAAACCACACCCGATCGTCCTCCCGACTCAGGTTGACTGTTCGGGGTGTTACCGAAAGGCCTATTGCTGTTCGTAGGTCTCACCAACTCAGGTTGAGACTTACTATGTGCCGTCGAGCGTGCGCATTTTTGGGGTGGCCTCTTGTTATCAAGTGATAACCGTGACTCCGCCTCCGAAGTGGAAAAGTCAACGGATCTGGAATCAGAATCCGAAAGGTTCGTATTTTTGTCGTTGTCTGTCGTTTCTCTGTAAGAAAATTTGTCGGTCGGTTCGTTGTCCTTGTTCGTAGCGCTAGGAGGCAAAGCCTCGGAATTTGTGTTTGTTTTTGTTTTCTTGTTTGATTTTGTACTTGAAATTTGATGCATGTTCCCACGAATAAGCCGGTGAGAAGTGTCCACTAGCATAGCCGGTTTTACTGGCGGTAAAGCTTATTACGACAGGTCCTGCCAGGGCGCCTGAAGGAGCTTGTTAGTGACTGATATAACCCTCAGGCGTTCATCCCTGGGCACGGTTTACATAAACGCTCACTTCACCCCTTAGAATTGGTTGACTACACTTTAGCTTCAGACACCCTCCTCCGAAGACCTTAGAGCGTGGGTGGCCCTACTGCAATCGCCCTTCGGGATCATTGGTTCCTTACTAAGCATCTTCACCACGACAAAGTATCTAGTCGAAGAATATGACTTGTTGTTAAACTTTAGCACATTTTGTTTTGTTGTTTTAGCATATTTATTTTCGGATTCGGTATATTCTGTTAGATAATTTCTGTCAACACTGGTTGCCTAAGCCTAGGCACTTGATGAGCTGCGCCAAATATATGTATGTACATATATATCGGCATATTAAGAGTTTATTTGTTGCCTCACCTTTGCAATGCCGTGACTTGGTTCTGAGAACTCTAAGAGCAGATAATACTACAGAACGAAAATTCACAGATATACTGAAAACTCTCAACCGTCAAATTCAATTTCAATAAAAACATTCCACTCCCAATTTTTAGAATCTCATACCATTACTGATTCAATTAAGACCACACGTCAGACCAAATAAGATTCGGCGTAGAATTAAATGTTCTTCTTTTTTTTAACTGACAAGCCTTCTCAAACAGCTAATACAAAAAAAAAATGTTTAAAGTCGTACGTACCCCGTACGTGACAGCTATCCTTTCAGCATTGCAGTTGACAAATGATTTCGTTTATATGAAAGGAAATGTCAACACAGACCGAGTGAAATATAACTTGTTTATGTGTCAGACATGAACAATTTTATGTTTAAAAAAAGAAAACAGCTATGTCCTTAATGCGCCATCTGGTGTTGTGACACGTTAATTGGAAGAGAAATGTACGTAGGTGAATGATAAACTTTCTCCTTGCTTCTATACTTCACCTGAAGATGAGATAAATGAGTTCTTTGTTATTTCTTGACATATGAAGGAAGCTCCTGTGAGGCATTCCACATCACTTTAGGTATACAATGTTGAAAAATGTGAGAAGACACAGTGTAAATTTAACCGAATACCACATAGAATATTAATATTATATCCCAGCTTTGCTGCTGGAGATACTTTGACGCTGTGTGTGGTGATTTTATAGCACACATCTGTTATACTCGTACATTAACTTAGTTGAGTTTCTTTAATTTTTATTGTATTCCACGGAAAGCAATTTTTTATTCGTTATCTTGTGGGGTCTATTAACACTGATCCGTGTTTTGCAAAAATACCAAAATAATTGCGATAGATAGTCAAGAGAATGTATACTCGTGATTAGGTATTGGTAACCAGCTTTTAAAGTTACGTTTATCTTGTCATGCCTTTTCGTCTGTCGATACGCATTCGCTTTCTAGAGCTACAATAGTATGCATGTATCATTTTTTTGTAACACACGAAATATTGGAGTGTATAAGTGACGTCAATCACGTATGACAAACTGTGATCTTGTGTCGCTGCTCATGTTTTGAAGTAACCGTTTTCGACGTTGAGTTTTAACCTCTTTCCATGTATTCAGTTGCCTAGCCATCCCGCGATATTCCACCGAACTCTAGCATGGGAAATTGTATTGACAGCAAAAAAGAATGTATATATGTATGTATTTTCAATTTATAAATAATCATACACGTAGATATAAAATTCTTAATTGTGCAGAGTTACTTATGTATAATACTTAGGTGGCGCTACAGGCCGGGTGGAGCTGGGCCTCAACCAAATTGTGCAGTTAGAGTTAATTGCTAAATTGTGGAAAAATTAGAACAATTCAAAACGATAAATCTAAAAGTAAAATAATAAAAATATTAAAAAAATTTATAAAGTATATATCATATATAACGGAGAGCTCTGTCAGAGAAATCCTAAAATATGCTCTCCAATGCAGCTCTCTATTCCAGTAAAAGGGCTATAGGTAGGAGCTGGGGTATGATTCTCATTGGCTGCACGTGTCCGTTATCAGGCATATACTACTCTATGGCTTGATCGTATGGCGGCCTGCTCCTGACAGGGCTGTCCACCTCACTCAACTAGTTAAGGTGCAAAAATCTGCATGTATTTGCATCAGTGGTGTACTGAGAACTACTCCCTCGTGGCACTGGACATTTTTTTCAACCTGCTACCCTTAGATATTTTTGCCAAACAAATGGCTACCTGGCCGGCCATCCGTCTAAAAGCTTCCTTTCAGTGGTCTAGCTATCGCATTGGCCACTCCTCGATCCTTGATCTTCTCAACTTCAAGCAAGAAAACACAGACTACAGAGTGCCGAAATTGAGATTCGACCGTAACTTCCGTACGAGCATCCTTGAACGAGATGAACGGGATATCTCCCCCCTGTCGATGGTAGTTCGATTTACTTCTTTACAGATGGCTCTAAGACCGAGGGTAGGGTGGGTTGTGGTGTTTTCTCCGAAAAGCTCAATCTGAGCATCTCGTTCCGCCTCCCTGATCATTGTAGCGTGTTCCAGGCGGAAATCATGACGATTTAGGAAGCTCTGTCCTGGCTGAAGTAAAATGTACTATCTGTCAGGGATATTCGAATTTTCACTGACAGCCAAGCGGCAATCAAGCCCCTGGAATTGTGCTCCTTCACTCCAAAGGCCGGCTTAAACTGCCGCTTATCTCTCATGGAGATGACAGAGAAGTTTAACATTCACCTATGCTGGATGCCGGGCCACAGGGACATTCCATGAAACTGCAGGGCGGACGAGCTCGCCAGATAGGGTACTACTTTAAGGATTCTGCCTGATAGACAAGCCCTGGGTGTGCTCTTCGATACATGTAAGTATCTACTAAAGCTGAACGATATTAGCAAGACCAAGCTCAAATGGGAAAACGGCAGCTGTGTTGTCGGTGTTCTCACTGGACACTGTCTTATAGGCTAATACGCCAAAGACTTGACCGCTTCTCCAACAACTTCTGCAGAAGCTGTGGGGACGAGGAAGAAGAGGAAACCATCCTTCACCTCCTATACACTTATCCAGTCCTGTCGCATAAAAGAATGCTTCATCTAGTGTCCCCCTTCCTTGATGACCTCGGCGATTTGGCGTCCTTAAACGTCATGTGCATCTATCGCTTTATCGAGAGCTCCGGTTGGTTTTCTTAGTGCCAACCTAACCTAACCTAACGGTGAGATGGAATACGTCCCCTGCATACCCTTCCATTTTTGAGTCCTGCGCGAAGACAGATATGCTTAGTGGGAGTTTGACATATGTGTAAGTTGAAGTATGGTGTCTAAGTGTCACTTTCTGTTTCAATGTCTGTCTGTCTAACTGTAGCATGGTAGCCTGCCATATTTTTTTCCATGAAATAAGTTCAGATCAACCAATGTAATCGCGGATATAGTTTTGTTAGCTGACGGCTCTGTCAAAGGAGTTAGAGTGTACGATATTGGCTCTATATTGCTTTATTATGATCAAGTTATAACAAATCCCAGAAATCTCCCGCTAAGAATCGCAAAAACCCGTGAACTTCCAAAGCCGATACATTTCGTTGTATCAACCAGTGAACCCTATTTCTTAAAAACGCAGATACATAAGTCATTGCCCAAATGTTACTACCTGAACAAGGTTTTTCTATATAAAAAGTGAAATCTTCTAATTTAAAATTTCCTGGAAATTATTTTTGTAGGCTTATATTTCCTTGGCTGTCAAAGAAGGTCCTTGTTAGTGGAGCGCATGGTGAAAATAAATGATGACAAGGTTATAACCCGTCCACATTTTTGAACATACGTTATGGCTTACATTCTCATACGAGTATTCTTTATTTTTAAGCCGAAAAAGTATTGGTAGTTAAATAGAATGATACATGTACATTGGTATGCGTATGTGTACGTGCAGGCAAACTTCGACAGCGACGAAATCATTTTATCCTTGTGATTCAGAAAAAAAGTTAATGGCCGTATAGTTGGTGTTGAAATATGTTTGCTCATAAATCGTAAACTCAATTTTCACGTCCAATTGAACTCTGTTTCGTTGATGTTTTTCTTCTTTTTTTTGTATAGCAACACTCTCCTTGTTTTCATTCAACTTTCGTTCATCCACTCTTTTTTGGGTGTTGTTCCTGCCAACATCGAACGCGTGATGTGGTAGCAGGACATTTCTTATGTATTTGTAAATGAAACTCATAAAGTGGAGTTTTTGGTGTACGTTGTTATATGTATTTCAAAGTAAATGAATTCTTTTCTATTTTAGTTTTTGGAAAAGTTGTATAAAAAGAAGTTCACGTTGGAATGCCAACAGCAGAGCCTCTCATTTGCCAGATAGTTTTCAAATCTCATTCATTTCAATCCTTTTGGATGCCCTAATTTAATGTCATGCTTTCGTTTTAAATTTCAGGTTATCTCAATACATGATCTAGATATAGATTTAAAGGAAGTACCTACAAACATAAACCAAGTAGGAAACTATAATACCTACAGTTATCCACAAAAGTCTGCGTACAGCGACGAAACTTTGGAAAACAGAGGCGTTGTGGTCAAATAGTAAATAATATATCTTTCAAATTGCAATATTTGAGTAAACGAGCATTAAACCCATTCATTATGAACAATATTTTCATATTTTTTTTTATTTTCTTAAGAAAAAATTAACAAAAACAAAAAAAAATCATTGAATTCATTCCACAAAAGTTTGCGTACAGCACTGAAATAAAATGGAAAACATTAGTTCAATTGAATAAAAAGTAATTATTTCTTTTTACTTTTATGGTTAATATTTTGTCGTCGGATATCCCCTCTTCTTAATTATCTCCTTCAAACGGTTTTGCATAGAAGAAACTAGTTTTTCTGTACACGAACTAGAAATATTTCTCCATTCTGCTAGTAAGGCTTCCTTAAGTTGCATTTTATTCCGAATCTCACGCGTTCGGATCTTGCGTTCTAATTCATCCCACAAGTGCTCAATGGGATTGAGGTCTGAACTCTGCGGGGGCGTTCGCAACATGTGGGGAACGTTGAACAAAAGCCACATACGCACATTATGGGTCGTATGTTTTGGGTCATTATCTTGCTGGAAGTAAAAATCATCCGAGACTCCCAGTATTTCAGCACTGTCTCTTAAATTTCTTTTGAAGATATCAATGTAGTTGAATTGGTCCATGATTCCTTCGATTATTTCCAACTTTACGACCCCCGATGCAGACATACAGCCCCATACCATCAAACCTCCACCTCCATGTTTCACTGTCTTGACGGTATACTTGGGATTTAGTGCATTGTTTTGACGTCGCCAGACTCTCAAGCGGCCATCCGAACCAAAAATGTTATATTTTGACTCGTCCGAAAATATAACCTTGCGCCAGAAGTCTGGAGATTTGTTCACGTATTCCTTTGCGAACATGAGACGTTTCTGACGGTTAATTTTATTCACAAAAGGTTTTTTCTGGGTGTGCACGACTTAAATCCCATATCGACGATGACCCTTCGTACTGTTTCTGGATGCACTGTGGTGTTATTGTGAATTTCGAGATGCGAACTTATCTTTTGAGCGCTAATGAAGGGCTCCTGCTCCACAATCCGCTTGATCGTCCGCTTATCCCTCAGAGTTAGCTTCGGTGGTCTCCCAGATCTTGGCTTTGACTCAATTTCACCCTCATCCCTAAAGCGACTTATTGATCTCTGGATCGTTGACCGGGGTCTTGAAGTTATTTCAAATATTTCAGAGTACGACTTTTGCTGCTGTATGTATAAATTCAAAATCAACTGCCTTTCAGACACACTTAATTCTTTTTTTCGCATTTTCTGAATTAATTTTAACCGAATCTCAAAGAAAACTATTCTCTCTACAAGCACTACAAGCAGACAACCACGCAACTTATTCATATCCTGCAAAAAGGAAATGTCCCGTTACTTAAACGGAATTCTGGGAAGGAAAATCTGTAGCTGTTCGCAAACTTTTGTGGAATGAATTCAATGACTTTTTGTGTTTTTGTTAACTTTTTCTTAAGAAAATAAAAAAAAAAATATAAATATTGTTCAAAATGAATGGGTTTAATGCTCTTTTACTCAGATATTACAATTTGAAAGATATATTATTTACTATTTGACCACAACGCCTCTGTTTTCCAAGGTTTCATCGTTGTACGCATACTTTTGTGGATAAGTGTATATACAAATGAAAGTTAATATGTACATTGCAACTTGTAACGCGTTGTTTCCTTTCAATGACAATATAGCAATGATAACTAATAAAATATGGGTTGTTTCCGTTTCGGAAATTGCCGATATTGATTTCAGTTATACATTTAACTATCTGTCATATCCAGCTTAGCCAGGGCAAACAAAAAAACGCTTATTGCAACAAACATGTAACAGATACTCGTAGATATACATAGATAGTTCTCCATAGAGTTTAAGTATTTGGTCTCATGGCCTAGACCACGAAGAAATAGCCTTAATCGTAGAGTTTCTCTACACTTAATTTGTGTATAATAGCTTAATAATTTGTAGATACCTAAACTATGTGCAGCTTTATTGTAAACTGTGAATTGTGGACGCTTAATTCTTTAAAAGCTATACTAAAATACATGTTAAAATTACACTAACTTTCACTAACGATTCGAAACCAAAGGCCATACTCGTACTCGTATAAAGGCCGTATAAAATCTAAATTTCAGCTTATTTTGGTCTAACTTTCTCTTTGATCTTGACTCCAAACTCAAACTCCCGTTGATTCATTTTAAAGTTAGATGGAACATACATATTTGCGGAATGTGTTGTAATCAAAAACTGCCATAATAATCACTTAGTTATGCTTAATTTATAAAATAGCGGGCGATAAAGTGCTAAGCAGTAGTTGTACCAATATGAGGTCGATGCATTGAACCTACACAGCTCACAACTTTACGGATTTGGTTCATACTTTATATAATATATGGGGTCTGTGGAAATCGGAATTTTCACTCTAACTCTAAAATGAATGGCACATGGGATGATATTAATCACATTAGCAGCTGCTCGCAGATAAGGCTCGTAGAAAGGTAAATGCGTAAAGTAATTGCGCGAATCCGTATGAATAAGACTTTACTTTACTAGCAAGTTCGAATATTCGAACTAAGCAATTGCTTGGAATTTTACATCAAGCGGTACGTCAAAAACTGTTCATTTCGTGCACGTGTATCAGAAAAAAAAAAACAATAAAACGAAATGGAAGTACCCTACGCTGATGTGTGGTATCTGAATGGTAATTCGTACTTTTCGTGGTTTTATGGACATGGCTTTTATGCCTTTTAGTTCACTCATATGGCCATGATACGAAAACAGCATCTAAAGGGTGTTTTTTTTAAGCCAGTACTAACTTTGATTTTGAATAAAACACATGAAATTTCATTATACAGCCATGTGTTGAATCGCGAGAATACATTCTGGAATTAATTTTTGAACACAACTTTGGGCATATGCCCATCACGGTTGCATCTGATGAATGTCATCCGTGAGACAAAGTTTTCGACCACTTTTGCAAGAATTTGTGGCCGTATGTCCTGAATTACACGAATAATGCTGGCTTCCAATGGGTCGTTTGTTGTTCGTTTGTCAGCCCAGAATAGCGACTTAACGTATCCCTAACGAAAATAATCAAGAGGTTTCAAATAACAAGGTCTTGGAAGCCAATTTACAGGTCCATTTCGCGAAATTATGTGATCTTGAATATTTACTTCAATAAGTTGATTGTGTCGGTTACTGTATGGCACGGAGCGCCATCCCGCTGAAACCACATCTCTTTCACATTCATGCCATTCAGTGGGGGAACGAAAAAGTCATTAATCATGGCGAATACCGTTGACCGTAACACGCGGATTTGTCTCATTTTTGAAAAAAATATGGTCCGATGACGCCACCAGCCCACAGACCGCACAAAACTGTGCATTCGGGATGTAACGGCGTTTCGATAATCTCATGTGGATTATCTTCGCTCTAAAAGCCACAATTTTGCTTTTTGGCATACCCATTGAGTCAAAAATAAGCCTCATCGCTAAACAAAATTTTTCTAAAACTTCAAACCAAGATCTTTGCGTAAAATTTTCCATAAAGTGAACGGACAAAGACCAAGCTGTTGTGAACGACGTCGAATCGATAAATTTCGATCTTCTTCAACACTCTCCTGAACGGATGCAATATTCTCTTCAGTACGCACTCTTCTTATGCGTCTCGGTGCCACTGTGTCTCGTAAAGAAAATGTTGTGCGAAAACGGTCTCAGATGGTCGATTATGTCGGATGTAATATGGTGCAAGTGCTCTATAAGTTAGACACACAGAACCATCATTTTAGAACTATATTTCTAGAATTTGGTAACGTTGTTGAAGCACGTATGTCATCACGACAAAGTTGCAAAGACTACTGAATAAAAATGACACTGACAGTTTTCAATCTCATAATTGGTTTGACAGATATTAATGTCTGAAGTAAGTACTGGCTTAAAAAAACACCCTCTACATCGCCGACTGTTTGGAAATCAGTACGTCGTCGTGCAAAGGAGAAAAAATAAAAAAAAAATAAAAATGTTTAAATTCTAGAGCTATTCATCGCCATGTACGGTTGGTTTTTTTTTATTAAAAAGGTGTGTGCAATCGATAGCACCAATTGCGCATAGAAATGTAAAACTTCGCTGCCAATTTTGTTTGTGTAACTCAATTTCTTCAGCATGGCACGATAACTTAATCCATTCTGACGCTTTTCCCACTATTTTTTGGCAAATGTACCAATTAGTAACGCAAATGGTAGCTTGGTGAATGTCAACATCTTCGCTGGCACCAACCCAAAAACATTCATTTTTCATTCATTCACTAATCCGGAACACGTATTAAAAGTCCTAATACAATATTATGTGTGCATACATACGAACCTGAAAGCGTGGATCACTAACATGACGTAAAAATGATTTAATTTTTTTGTCGAAAGTACGCAGTAAACGCTTTTAGTCAATCAAATAGCAGACTTTTCCTAGCAAATGCTTGGTTTTATGTCTTTCATTCATACCAATTTAAGCAAATGCCATTTTCAAACAAAGCTTTTGCTTAAGTTAGTTTTTTTTTTTTATACGAAGGTAAGCATGCTAAAAATGCTTACTTTTTCTAGCAATTGCTTTATATCTTAGCAATACTACCGATTATTTAAGACTGAGTTTGGAGAAAATTTATTTTTCTGATTCAATTCGCTTCAAAATAAAAAGTAAACAAGACATTATGTGACGGAAGTAGAAGTGATTAAGTGCATTTCAATCTGGGTTGAAAACATGAATAACACCAGAATCAACTCTGTCATTTTCCCAGCTTCTCTAAAAAAAAAATTACAACAGATGCACGCAAAGAAGAGTCAGTCTTCTCCCCTCTGCTAGAGTTTCTTACCGTCAAAAAAAAATTGAACCACAGGATCCGATTTGGACATGATTCCCCATCCTTTATCCATTCCTAAACCCTGTTCTTAAAAGGTATTGCTGCTAAAGGAGCCCTAAGGTTGATAGAATCTAACTTGCGGAAGCAAACTTCCTATGAACATGTGGCGATACTATGTACAATAACGACAATGGGCAAAAAATATAACTCTGAAACACTTTGGAAACACTAAAAACTTTAGCATCGATATTCCTTTTCTATTCTCAAGCTGAGGATGGTTAG
This sequence comes from Brachypalpus laphriformis, assembly GCA_945910035.1. Taxonomy (NCBI): domain Eukaryota; kingdom Metazoa; phylum Arthropoda; class Insecta; order Diptera; family Syrphidae; genus Brachypalpus; species Brachypalpus laphriformis. The sequence continues at coordinate 170,158,412 of OX246754.1, forward strand.
TCACATTGTGTAATCAAAGATCATGAGAAAACTATTTCTACTGATGGCTTAAAAATGGAAATCCATAGGTACTGGAGGCAGATTCTACTCAGAATCACTACAAAAACATCTAGTGTCTTCCAAGCTGGAATTCTCGTAAAAGAAAGAGCTGCAAGGTGCATAAAAGAAAGTCACCTCCCTCCGTAGGATATACTCGTAACTATCTTCGTTGATAGTTAAGTAGCATTAGGTTACGTTAGGTTAGGTAAGTAGCATTAAAATCGATAATAATAGATGGTATAAAAGAGAAAGAAGCCAACTCTTACTGGTTATACAAGGAGGACTGCACTACTGAAAGAAATACAAAGAGCCTTCTAGCTCTAGATCAACTCTCTATTCGCATACTAACTGTAGTAATCCCAGGACGCTGTGTCATCGTCATTGAGTCCAACCAATTATGCAGACGCTGAGGAGATGAGGGAAAGGTAGAATCAATGCAGCATCTGCTGTGCCATTGCCTCGATATCAATAAACTACGCCTACGAACACTAGGATTTAGAATCTAGGATCTAGCATCGCAGAGTAAGCAGGAACATTACCAGAGATAAAGTATATGACATAGCAAACTATCAAAGGGTCTTCCTCTCTCTCGACATACAAGTTGTAAAAGCAAAGTGCCGAAAAAGCTTTAGGTGATGTAGAAATCAGTGGGGCCATTGCGGAATTTCTGTCCCAAATGAAGATAGCCGTAAAAATTAAACAGCAGCACCGTCATGATATTCATGGATCATCATTTTCGCATTTTCGGGTGATGTGATCAATCCATTGCCATCGCTTTTGTATAATCTTCCCTATGCATTCCTTACTGGTTCCCTCATACCTATATGTTATGGTTGGGTGTCAAATCGCCCAAAACCAAATCGCCCAAAATGAAAAAAAACTAAAAAAATGTCAAATCACCCAAAAAAAAGGTTGGGCGATTTAACATTTTTATTTTTTGGGCGATTTGACATGATGTCAAAACACCCAAAAAAGTGATTTTGGGCGATTTTGTGTTTCGGCTATCTTAAGACGGATCTGTGTCATATCGCCCAACACAAAATCGCTCAAATCTGGAAAGTGTCACATCACCCAACATTTTTGGGCGATTTAACACTATGACAGATCGACCAAGAAATGAAATGTCAAATCACCCAAAGCAGAAATGGGCATTTCATCGCAATTTGAAAATCCTAACACATAGGAAGGTAAAAAAAAACGACCAAATTGAAAAAGGTTGAAAACATTTATTTTCCGCAATTTGGGCGCAGGGACATTAGTCCCCGGGGCATAAGTCCCACCGCATTAGGACATAAAATGTTGGGTCTTATGTCCCACCTACAAATCTCTCAAGGAGAACAACGGCCAAATAAGATGGGGCATACATAAGTCCACAATGTATAAACAGTGCAATGTGTAAGGGGGGCATGCTGCCCCCTGCAACCCCCCTGCTTGGGGTCACTGTTGGATTTGAGGCGGGTGCGAGGTTGGGTGCGAAACATGAATATGAAGAAACTTTGCATACACGCATCCTCGCACCCACCTCAAATCCAACAGTGACCCCAAGCAGGGGGGTTGCAGGGGGGCAGCATGCCCCCCCTTACACATTGCACTGTTTATGCATTGTGGACTTATGTATACGCCTCTCGAAAAAAAAAAATGTTGACATACATATGTACATATGTATGTCCCTGCGCTCATGTTATATTCATTAATAATCGGAAATGAAGGATTGAAGAAATGGATGTATTGCCAAAAAAACGTAAGCTGCATTGAGCCTTACTTACGACGTCAATCGTCCTGATTGCTTTGGCAGGCTCACACTTACAGTTACGGGGAAACAAAATAGCTTGGTGGGGGGGAGGGGGGTCCGCGCGTGGTTGCGTGTCGCAACGCGACGCGACGCGAAACGGTAACCGCGCCGCATCGCGCCGCGTCCGGCTGTCCTTCGCCCGCGGACGCGACCTGAAAACGCTGTGACCGCTAATGTAATTGTTACAATTCGTTTTGAATGCAGTCTTAAACCCAATTTAACGAAAATGTCAATCCGCCCAAAATCTGTTACATTTTTGGGTGATTTGACATTATGCTAAATAGCCCAAAATTAAAAATGTTAAATCGCCCAACAAGATTTTTGGGCGATTTGACATTTTTCTGCATTTTTTCGCATTTTGGGCGATTTGCTTTTGGGCGATCGGAAGCAAGGCTATTAATGAATTCTGACAAAACGCCCACTTTCTTGGGCGTTTTGTCATTTTTTAATTTTTGGGCGATGTGTCGTTGTGGGCGATGTGACATTTTTCCGATTTGGGCGATTTGACACCCAACCATATGTTATATATGTAGGTACATACATAGCTGGTCGTTAAAGATAAGGTTCGGCCAGGAAACCCCGCAATAAGTATAATTATAAAACAACATTAAAAAAACTTGAAGCCATCTTGTGCCATGGGTAGTATACATCCAAATACCTACCAATGAATGTGTTGATACATGAACTCTCATTTGTCCATTCATACATCCATACCTGTACTCGTATATCCTGCCTAGATACCGCACTGCATCCAACTAAAAGTAAATTTGTATTTAATTTACAAATGCCAAACCAATAAAACTAAAAAAGGAAAAACATGAGCAATTATAAGTGCTGCACGGATTAAGTAGACCCAATCCAGTCAACCATTATTGGCTTTAAAAATTTTTTTTTTTTTTTTTTTTTTTTTTTCCGAGGGTAGGTGAAAATCTTCAACAAGACACTATGAGGATCGACAGCGCGTGCTCATAGTAGTGTGGGATTCTTACCCACTAAAAAACCTCCCTTCAAAACAGACTTGTTTTTATTTTTACTACAACTAAGTATTCGACTTATCAAGTAGTTTTCGTTTCGCGAAATAATGACGTTTTGCAGGTACCTTCCCATTAGAAGTTCCTGCCAGCTCCGCAGTTTAGACGCGGTTACTTATCGCGCTAGGTCTAAAGGTTTGGTTCTTTGTAGACGGCGCAGTAAATTTCTTTCTTCCAAAAGTTGGAGGACTGTAATATTTACGTGACTTTCTAGTCGACTTCTATGCTTTCTCGCGTAGGTTTGAATTTCGTCTTCGATTGTTTTAATGCCAAGGTCTCTGTGGATATCGCTATTTCTGATATACCATGGCGCATTTACAATACCTCTTAGCACTTTGTTTTCAAAAGTTTGTAAAATTTTAATATTACTTATTTTGGTACAACCCCAGAGTTGTATACCATATGTCCATACAGGCTTTAGCACTTGCTTATATAAAAGCAGTTTGTTATATATATTAAGCTTGGAATATTTTCCAAGTAACCAATACATTTCTCGATAATTGTTATCTAGTTCTTTGCGTTTTTTCTTAACGTGCGTTTTCCATTTCAGCTTTGTATCAAGTGTCATTCCAAGATACTTAGCCTCGTTTGCAAACGGGATTTGAACCGAGTTTGAAAAGATCGGCAAATTATTTATTTTTTTATAAGTAAAATTTACATGAACAGATTTGGTCTCGTTGAGTGCGATTCGCCAAATCTTTGTCCATTCATTTACTCTATTCAAAGCTTCTTGCAGTTTTTCTGTAGTATCTTCGACCGTTTTACCTACTGTCAAGATAGCAGTGTCGTCGGCAAATGTAGCTAGCTCAGTGCCTTCTACTTGCGGTATATCACGAGTGTATAATAGATATAAGACTGGACCAAGAACGCTTCCTTGCGGCACCCCAGCCATTATTTCCTTAAAATCTGAATATTCGTTTCCACATTTGACGCGGAATAGCCTATTCGTAAGGTAGTTCTTCAAAATATTATATAGGTGCTCTGGCAGAACTTGTCGTAATTTATACTTTAAGCCTTCGTGCCAGACCTTGTCAAAGGCTTGAGAAACGTCAAGGAATACGCTTGAACAAATCTTTTTTTCTTCAAGTGATTTTTCGATTACATGTGTTATTCGATGTACTTGTTCAACTGTAGAATGCTTACTTCTAAATCCGAATTGATGATCAGGGATGAGATGCCCTTCTTCTATAACCGGCTGTATTCGCCTAACCAATATTCTCTCGAACACTTTGGATATAATTGGAAGAAGCGAAATCGGTCTATAAGAGGTTTTTTCATTCGGCGGTTTTCCAGGCTTAAGGACCATTATAACTTCGGCGACTTTCCATTGACTGGGAACATATTCTAGTCTAATCGCGGCGTTTATAATGAACAGAAGCTTAATAAGACCTTTTCTTGGTAGTGCTTTAAGAACCTCTCCCGTAATTAGGTCGTATCCAGGAGCTTTCTTAGGTTTAAGTTTCTTTATTTCTTCCTTAAGTTCGGTAAGCGTTGCATTTCTTATTACACTATTGTCTATATACGACGTATTTATATTTTCAATAAGAGCTTGTCCATCAAACGGTTTGAAAGTTTCTTCCAGGTGGGCGGCAAAAACTTGCGCTTTCTCTTTATCATGCCTGGCCCATTCGTCTTGATTTTTCCTAATTGGCGCGGCTTGAATTTGAGGTTTTTTAATACCTTTTATAGCCTTCCAAAGCGAATAGTTAGAATCTTTTTCTGCCGTTAAGCTTTCTAGGTAAGTTTGTATTTCATTATTCTTAAGGTCTTTAATAGATCTTTTTAGTGAGTTGCACAAACGGTTAAGATGTGCTTTATGTTGCGGAGCCCGAGTTTGTTGCCATCTTTTACGCGCTTTTCTCTTCTCCTTAATCATCTCTTTTATTTCCTGCGGATAAATTTTAATGTAACTGGCCGGGGTTCTCCTTAGGTTGGGAGTATTCTTCCACGCGGCATCCTGTAAGATTTCGACGAAGCGATCTACTTCAACTTCAAGTTCATAGGGCGTTTTAAGTGATACGCTCAGCTCAATATTTGCTTCAATATCTTTTTTAAAGCCGTCCCAATTAGTTTTCGCGCCAGTTAATCTGGCCGGTCCTACTTTTTTAATCAAAGCTTCGCTTATCGTCATAATGATTGGAGAATGATCAGAGGAGAGATCAAAGCTTTCTTCAACTTTTATACAGTTGCTAGATATTCCTTTAACAACAAAGAAATCAATCAGATCTGGTATCTTATTTCTATCAGTTGGCCAATATGTTGGTTTACCCGTCGAGTAAAAATCACAACTGAATTGCATACCCGCATTATAAAGCTTTCTACCTTTCTGAGAGGCGTATCTTGAGCCCCAGAAGGGGTGTTTCGCGTTGAAGTCACCACCAATAATAAAATTTGGTTTAAGGAAGTTGAAGATGTTTGTGAAATCACTTTCTTCAAGTTTACATCGCAGTGGACAATATATAGACGAAATGTTGAAAGCAAAATGTCTATTTCTAACGCGTACCGTGCTTACTTGCATTGCTTCTAATTCAATTTTTATTTCCGCTGAGTGTTCGATATTTTCTTTTATAAACAAAGATGATCCGCCTCTGGCTCTTTCCGATGGGTGAAAGGCGTGATATCCGCTATATCCCCTTATCTTGATATTCGATTGCTTTTTCAGATGAGTTTCACAGACCAAGCATATATCAATATCTTTCTCTCGCATAAATATTTCTAACTCGTCGAGTCTTTGTATGAGCCCGTTAGCGTTCCAAGTAAGAATTTTAAGCGTTTCTTTCATATTCTGGTTGAAGTGCGCGTGTTATGAATGTTGTTTTCTAGTGCAACTAGTCTCTCGAAAATTAGTTTATTTGTTTTGCATTGCTCTTCAAGTTTCGCAAGAATTAGGGAAAAAACATTGGATACATGATCTTCTGAACTACCTCTATCACTATTTTTCAATGTCACAACTTGAGAAGGAGTTTTTACATTAAAGTTTGGACGGTTTCTTGCTTTGATCTCCCGTGAGTTGTCGGTCGTGTACGTACCCTTAACTGCCTTCGCCGCTTGAGCATAAGACTGCACGCCAATATTCGGAGATTTTGCTTCTGTTACCTTATCTCTATTACTTTCGGATTTTTTATCATTAACCGATCTTAAGTTAATATTGACGGACTTTCTATCTTTCGCTGCTTTTTTCGTAGCTATTTTGGGTCTGTTCTTGATTGGTTTCATATTCGGACGCATCGAATTTTTTAGCGTATCGCGGCGTTTTTGAAGCTCTTTCGCCACTTCGCAACCTCGATAGTTCGCAGGATGTTTTCCTTTGCAATTTATACAAGTGGCTGGGGTTTGCTTGTTTAGGTGACACTCTCCCGAGAGATGTTTACCTGCGCATTTGACGCATCGCGGCTCTTTTTGGCAGTAAGTCTGCGTGTGATTGAAGCCTTGACAGCGCTTACACTGCGGAATCGATCTGGAGGTCTTACGCATGGGTTCGATTTTGACCACGATGTTTAGAATAGTCTTGATACCATATATAATATCTTTATTTTCGTCTTTATCAAAACTAAGCATGAATAGTGGAAGACCGCGCTTTACCAATTTTTCATGATCTCCCTCCGACTGTTGCTTCTCCTTCTTGATAATATTGACGGCATCAAGAATTTTAAAGCCTTTGTCTTGAAGGTCGTGTATTACATCTTCTTTAGTGCACGAGGGGTGGAGTCCCCTTGCTACAACACGCAGTGGTCTTTCTAACTTATTTTCATAAGTATACCACTGAATCTTTTCGGCATTCAATTTTTTAGATACTGATCGGTAACCGTCGGCATCATCGACATTGATTTTCCACGTATTGTTTCGCAGAGATGTCACCTTAAACTTCGAAGCCAGAGTTCCTTTAAGGAGGCAATGCAACTTATTATAGTCCGTAATTCCAACGACGTTTATCGGTGGCGGAGGACGTAATTTTGGTTGTTGTTGCTTTTCTTGCATCTCCTTGCGCTTTTCATCTTTTTGTGGCTCGACTTCCGGTGAGGAACCAGCTTTTCGTTTTTTGCTTGGTCGTTTCTTTTCGACCCAATTCGTTTCGCGTGTTAGCTCTTCTTCATCCGTCTGATATTCGCGACTAGGTGAGCGATGTGAGCTAACTGTATTTTCTTTTTGTAGGTACGTGTTTTTTAGGGCATTATTTTCTTGCCTGAGTAAATCTACCTCTTTCTTGAGCTCACGATAGAGTAGCTCCATTTCACTAAGCTTGGTACGGAGTACGTCGTTTTCCTCCTCAATGCTTTTAGATTTCGCCGAGTCCCGTTTTTCACGCGTTTGCGCTTCCGGCGGACTTCTTTTTCCGGAGACGTTCGATCTTGTTGGTGGAGATCGAGATACCCTTGTACTTTTTGAGAAGGGATTTATAAGGTGCAATAAATGGCTCTCCCCAGAATCCGTAGAGCCGACCTCCGAAGAGGGTGGATTTTCCAGTTTACCTGGACTGCCACCTGGGGTATTTAAATCTTTTGTTTTGTTCATTGCATGTTTTTTGTATACGCCATACTCGGTATACGGAGGGTGGATTTTAGTCGCCTCTTACGACAGGCATGCCTACCTCGGGTATATTCTAACCCCTACCCGAAGGGGGCTTTAAAAATGTTTCCTCAATCCTCAATCTCATATAAGTTGGGAAATTTCGACCACTTCATGAAACTCATATTTCACACTCGTTTTCCGTTAAAAGTTTTCAAATGCAATGTGCGCTTCACCACAACAGAGAGGAAAGGTAAATGCAACCATTGTGGAATTTAATCGAAGGTATAAAATTAAAAAGTTTCGCTCAATTAATAAACTGCTGATAGTTGAAAACATTTTAATTGAAAAAAAAAAAAAAAAAAATTGAAATTGAGTGTTCATTGAAATATACAAGTCTGTGCGCACGTACGTTGGTGTGTACATACATACTCGTATGTGAAAGTTTATTGTTTAATCGAATGTGATTTATATGATATCCTTGAAGCACAACCGACAGGTCCAATATTTTGGTTCTTTTATGGTGTGTATGGTACGAAGTATACACCCAAGGATATAAACTGAATAAGTGCGTCAACGGATTTTATTGGATTTCAGTTTTCAACAAATTTAAGTAAAAATGTTGTGCTCATTAATTTGGGCATCGAAGAGATTTAAAAAAATATCTATGGAGTCAGTGCAGGGCGAAAAGTTGTGGTTCACATATGTGTGAACATTGATTGATACATAGCATTTCGGGCTGAGGTTAAACCGGTAAAATATTATAGCACAATATGTATATTACGTATATTATAGGCTTTGAAAAACGTAGACGCATTAAGTCATAGGTAGACAGATACATATATGTACATTTACATATAGATAATTTTGTAACAATTTTGTAGTACGGTGCCGTGTCAAATAGTCATTAAAATAATCATGCCAACAGGATTGCATATATGAGTACGTGTTTAGCTCTTAAATGATTTGTAACGCACTACTCTAGATGATTTTGAAAACTGCCAAATCAATTCAAATGGGATTTTCACTGTTTTGCATGGTTGTTTGTTCGGTTCCCCGCTTCCTTCAGGAAGATGGCAATGAACAATCCCTTTACCGATTCTACTACCGATTCTTAGGCTGCTTAGTTATAGTAAAAAAAGGCGCAGAAGTGATTGTCGCAACAATGCACGATGATGTACCTTCATCGACATCGAATAGCTACGTTGCCTTGCTTGCCGTCTACGCTGACACAATGCCCAGCAAGAGCACTTACATCCAAGTATGTCGTCTGCGGTCGCTAGGGCTATTAAAGAGAAAACTTTTTGCACTTCCTGAACTCACCTTGAACTCTTCCAACGTCAAACTTCGACCACCGCCCCCACCAGTATCGCCTAACTTAACACAGCAAAATATAAGTAAACGCATTTTTGTTGAAGGCTGGAAACCTCGTGTAATGGCTTTACAGAATAAAACTGTTTTGTAATGTTTGGAGTTTATTTACTTAGTCAAGCCGCAAGCTTTTCTATCCACCCTCGTACTACAAATGACATTAGCTGGATAGTTTTCACACTTTTTGTTACAATTCAAAAATCTCCAAAAATACTTAGGCTATTTATTATAGATCTTTCCGTTTCACTCATGTAAAGGGGTTTCCAGTGGAAAAGTTTCAAGTTTAAATTGTTACTGTTCAAAAACAAGAGGGGTGAGGTTAGCCGGGTAGGTATCGTTCGACGCGCATGGTTTGCGAATTTGCCATGAGTCAATGGTCGAGAGCGCACTCAGTGTTCGCACTCAGTGTTCTCAGGTCACCGTTCGAGCGGTGCATCACTCATTCGTGCACGTTGTGCTTTTTGCACTAACTTCAATATTCAGCGATTAAGTGATGGGCCGAGCACGCAACTTATCTGGGGCCCATTTCACCAACTAAAAATTACAACCACAAACTAGTACTTGTTAATCACAATTACAAATTTGTAATTTTTGTTTTTGTTTCACAAAGTACAAATGTGCATTCTGCAAAGTAGTAAGAATGGCAAGCAATTTGTAAAAAAAAAAACTTGTTGATCAGAAGTCGTAAAAATTACCATTGGACTGGATTTTTGTGCGACTTGTAATCTACGAGTACTCGTGCATTCGTTTTTTTTACAAATTTGTGGAATATTGCTACGAAAATACACTGGCGATCACTAGGATGAGGCCATACATTTTGCAATCGATTTTAACTCTTTATACCTGTTGGAAATGTTGTACCCGGAAACTTTTACTTCCTGTGAACAGGTACATATTTTCCCAACAGGACGTCATAAAGTTAATGGGTAAATAAGAAACAACCGATGGATTTTCCCAAGATCAAACAATGAACAACTTAAAAGCGTATAAAAAGATGCGCGACTTGGATGAGGCCATTGCGAATATTTCGTTGCAGGAATTCACTTCACCGATTTTTTTGTAAACTTTTGTAAAGAATATTTAAAAAAAAAGCGTTGAAAATAACTGTTTTTATTAGTTTAAAAAAAAAAATGGGTTCCGGAAACACTTTGACAGCGACAGAAAGAGGAAAAATAGATGCTTGCAAGGAGTTAGGACTCTCAGGCCGAGAAATTGCAAGGAGGCTTAATAGAAGTAAGACTGTTGTAAACAGTTATCTTGCGGATCTACAACACTATGGGAAAAATCAAAGCAACAACATTGGGAGAAAAGCGGTTAATTCTACGGCTTGCCTCAAATTCTACTGTACCAGCGACTAAAATAAGGTCCAACAGCGAAGTATCAGCCAGCATAACAACGGTCCGAAGGATAGTACGAAAAAGTGGTACTATACAGAGAAGAAAACCTAAAAAGAAGCCTGTTTTTCGGCAAGTACACAAGGAGCGTCGAATGAATTTTGCACGAGAACATGACGCTTGTAGCAGTGAATGGAAATGCGTTGTCTTTTCGGATGAAAAAAGTTTAACCTTGACGGCCCTGATGGTTACAACTTTTATTTCCATGATCTAAGAAAGGAAGAGCTTATTTTGGCAAGACATCACAGCCGTACATCAGGTGTAATGGTGTGGGGATCTATTACCTACTATGGCACAATCGAGTTTGAGTTTCTGTCCATAACAATGAACGGAAACAACTACAAATGTTTGCTGGAACGGTCATTTCCAAAAGCGAAAAACATTTTCGAACCCCTGCCTTATATTTTCCAGACAATGCCCCCATCCACACTTCCAGGGTTGTTGGAAGTTGGATTCAATCAGAAGACATGGAACTTTTGCCATGGCCGCTGTATTAACCGGACTTAAATATAATCGAACATGTTTGTGCATAGTTATCTCGTAAAGTGTATGAAGCCGGCAGACAACTTGAAGACAAGGACACTTTAATCGAAGCTATTCCTGATGCCTGGCCCCAAATTTATCTTGATTATTTAAAAAAACTATATGATTCTATTCCAAACCGTCTTATAGAGGTCATATCGAAAAATGGCGGGCATACTCATTATTAATGTAGAAAACGTAATAAATAAATGTTTTAAAACCATAAAATGTAAACATTTTATTCATTTTTTCCTTTCTTTCGAAGATTTTGCATGTGGCCTCATCCAAGTGGCGCATCTTTTTATACGCTTTTCAAGTAGTTCATTGTTTGATCTTGGGAAATTCCAACGGTCGTTTCTCATTTACCCTTTAATTTTATGACGTCCATTAGATAGTTCTTTATTGCTTTAATGTTCTTATTTTTTAACTATTATTTTTATTTTTTAACTAAAACTTAATAATGCTAAAAAGATTGGTTTTGTACTACATTTTCAAACAGTAAGTTAACAATAACGGTAAACGTGGCTGAAATTCCGTAATACTGCCCACTATTAAGCGGCATATACACAGGTCAAGAACTCATCAAGCATGTGAGAGTGCGTTAATAAATTCTTTTTGACGTTGCATATACACACATCAAGCATGCGTCTTCAATCATTCATTTTTACGTAAATGTTGAGATGAAAGCACGTGCGGTTTCTGGTGAGATCTATGAGCATATGCATGATCAATCAGTCAATCACCCATATGCACTACGTCAAAAGTGGATGCACGATTGAACAAAAATCCAAAAATGTTGATTTTGCTTCAAGCATACACACAACGCATACGTGTGCCATTTTCACTAATATACTCCCACATGCTTGAGGAGTTTTTGACCTGTATATATGCCGCTTAAGACAGTGAGTTTTTGCTACTTGGGTATAATGCACTTTTTTTTTTTAATTGTGTGACAGATTTGTTCCCCGCAAACCGAAATTATTTCTTCCGCTTTGCAGTGGCTGAGAGAAGAACGCTCATTAAAATCAAAACACTGGGAAACGTTTTAGTTTATACGCGGATGGTAAACTTTTCTTCTGACATTTAGAACAATTTCGCCGTCACTTCTATCACTTGCACCGTGCCTACGTCGCAAAGTTATTTTCCTATCACGCAAATCACACAAAACTTGGGAATTTCTTTGGTGTAACAAAAACATACAATGAACTTAAAATTTTACAAATTTGTGACTTGTAGGTTAGGTTAGGTATGTGGGCTGGCAGGGAGCGACGCTCTCTGCCACACTCAGGTCAGCGATGACCCATTGTGGTACCCATGGGGGAAAAGTGATCCCTTACCCAATGAAACTAAAAACTACTCAGTCACTTACTTCATTTCTGCATACAAACCACCCTGATGATTTGATGAAGTTCAACATCTTTTCCGTTGAAACGCCGGAGAGTTCCTCGAGATCCTGGAAGAAGAATTTACCAAGGAACTTTTTCCTGGAATGTTGAAGACTCGGGCAGTGGCACAGGAAGTGGGTTGTGTCCTCAAAAACTTCCTCGTCACCACAGCCTCTGCAGAGTTCCTCCTCCGTCAGGCGTAGTTTTTTCAAGTGGTACCGCAGAGTGTTGTGTCCAGAGATGATGCCCACGAGGGTGGAAAGGGATTTCCTATCTTTACGGATGATTCTCTCGGTCTTTGCTTTGTCGAAAGATGGCCATAGCTTCCTAGTGATAGTGCAAGTTTCCATGGAGTTCCATCTTGTGTTCGCCTCCTCAGTGGCTTTATTCCCTGCAGCGAGCTTGAGTGTGTAAGGCGGGATGCACACAGGGGGGTCAACTTGTTCTGTTGGGGCTGCTGAGCCGATTCTCGCCAGCTCGTCGGTTTTCTCATTGCCTGGGATACCCTCGTATCCAGGGACCCAACAGAGCGATACATTGTGCTGTGTTCCAAGAACCCTGAGCTCTTCTCGACAACACTTCACAAGCTTCGATATAATTTCTATGGCAGTAATCGCTTTTATAGCTGCCTGGCTGTCGATAAAGATGGTGATACCTTCTGGCGGTATTGCCCTTATCGCAGACTCACGGGCGGCTGTTGCCACTGCTAAGACCTCTGCTTGGAAAACACTGCTGTGGTCTGGAAGTCGTATGGATATTGATACACCTAGAGGGTCGGAGAAGATACCTGATCCTACACCAGTGCTCATTTTTGAACCATCCGTGTAGATGGCTATAGATTCGGCATTAGGTATATGACCGCTTTTCCAATCTTCCCTGCTAAGGTAGGCGGTAGAGAAAGGCCTTGTAAAGTCTAAATATGGCGTCATGTAATCCGTTACGGGCATGAGGCCAAAGTAATCGAGTAGGATCATCGAGTGACCTGTTCTGCTTGGTTTCCAGTTCGCTGACTGACTTATTCTCATAGCATTAATGGCTACTGATGTTCGTATAAAGATGTCTAGCGGCAGCAGGTTGAGGATAGCCTCGAGTCCTGCGGTTGGGGTTGTCCTCATTGCACTGGTGATGCCAATGCACGCTAGTCTTTGAGCTTTGGTGATTGCCTTTAAGTTGGTGCATTTGTTGACAGATGGCCACCGTACTAGATTGCCGTAAGTCAGTATGGGTCTAACTATAGCCGAATACATCCATAGTATGATTTTGGGGGAGGGTCCCCAGGTTCTACCAAAAATTCTACTACATGAGTAAAAGGCTATTGTTGCTTTCTTGATTCTTTCCTCTATATTTAATCTCCAGTTGAGCTTTTTGTCAAGTACAAGGCCGAGGTATTTTGCGCTATCGGACAGTCTGAGTGGGATACCATCAACAGAAGGTGTACTGAACTCCGGTATTTTCCTCTTGTTCGTAAAAAGTACGAGTTCGGTTTTTTGGGGATTAACCTTTAGACCGCAGCTCCTGGCCCATATGCTAAGAGTATTAAGGGCTCCGTCAAGTTGTTCGCTGAGGGTAGGCAGGAATTTACCTGTAGCAAGCAGCACGACGTCATCCGCGTACGCTGTAGCTCTGACCCCGCTGTACCTTAGTTGTTGTAGTACCTCATTAAGAACAATGACCCAGAGCAGTGGGGAGATTACCCCGCCTTGAGGGGTACCCCTCGAGGCGTATGCTTCGAGCTTTGAACCCTTAAGTTCGGTGGTTATATGTCGTTCCTCGAGCATGCTAACAATCCAGTTAATTAGACTGATGTCGATGTCTAGGTTTCTTAGGGTTCTTTTAACCGCTTCGGTATTTACATTATTGAAGGCTCCTTCAATGTCCAAAAAAGCAGCTAGTGTGAACTCTTTATCCTTAAGTGATTTTTCTATAGAGCCGACAACATGATGTAGGGCAGTTTCCACACATTTACCCTTCGTGTATGCGTGTTGGGCTGGGGATAAGTCCCCCGGGTGTATTCTGTACGTATGTAGATGTCGAGCAATCTTTCAAAAGTTTTCAGGATGAAAGAGGTAAGGCTAATTGGTCTGAAGTCCTTCGCGGTGGTGTGACTAGCCTTGCCCGCCTTGGGTATAAAAACCACCTTTACCTCCCTCCATGTTCTTGGTATGTAACATTGTTTAAGACTACTGGCAAATAGCTTTTTGAGAATTGGGGTAATGATTGGTGCAGTTTTTTGCAGCATGATCGGTATAATCCCATCAAGTCCTGGGGATTTAAAGGGGGAGAACGATCTTATTGCCCACTCTATTCTGTCCTCTGTTACCAAATCCGCAGGGGGTTCCGATTCGCTGTGATTGTTATTAGTACTGCTACATGGTACGGTAGTGCACCCCGGGAAGTGCGTTTTAATAAGCAATTCAAGGGATTCCGAACAGGACTCGGTCCAGTTTCCTTCAGTGTTCTTTAGGGAACCTAGAGTCTTCGATTCTCTGGAGAGGATTTTCCTCAATCTGGCCGTTTCTGTTGTACCGTTAATCTCGTCGCAGAAGCGTTGCCACGACTGTCTTCTGGCTTTTTGCGTTGCGCTCTTGAAGTTCCTCTGACTGGCTTTGTATAGCTCCCAGTCAGAGTCAGCTCCCGTTGATTTCGCCAGGTTCAAGAGTTTCCTTATTTCTCTCCTTATTCTGGCTAGTTCTTTGGTCCACCATGGGGGGGAGACTTTTGTCTTAGGTCTAGATACGGGACATGACTTCTGGAAAGCCTCTTTGAAGACAGCAGTGACTTCCTCGGCTTTTCGGTCAATGTCCGCTGGCTCATGTAGGTAACATTCTTGTAGTAGATTCGCCTTCCTCCGCACCTCGTAACTGAAGGTAGTCCAGTCGGTCTTCCTTGGGTTTCTATGGGGTTTGGGAAAGTCGCATCTATCAATAAGATTAAATTCAATAAATCTGTGATCGGAATAGGATTCTATCTCCAAAGTATTCCAATTGTCTATAGAGAGGGTATTTGAGTTACTCGCTAGTGTAATGTCAATAACCTCCTGCCTGTTTCTAACTACGAAAGTGGGTTCAGAACCCCTATTGGCTACTAAAAGATTATGTTCGATAATAAATTCGAAAATCAACTCACCGCGTGGGTTTGTATCACCACTGCCCCATTGCGCGTGGTGTGCGTTCACATCGCAGCCTAGTAGTAGGTCCCATATCTCGATTTCCGCTTTCCTGGTTAAGTCGCGGGTGACTTCGGATGGCGGTCCATCATTTCCGTCGTAAGGCATGTACACGGCTGAGATAATCAGTGGGGCGAGCCCCCTCCGGTCAAGCCTTACTACCGTCTGGTTTGAATTGCTGTAGGTAGATAGAAGAAATAAGTTAATGTGTTTCCTAACTACGATACAAGTTCTGTTCTTACGGTCCGCGTTTAGCGGTTCGCTGCTGTACAGTGCTAAATCTTTATGATTTAGCCCACTAATTTTGCCACGGGAGATCCATGGCTCTTGTACGAGAGCTATGTCTATGTTCCTTTCGCCTAGAAGATATATAAGATTGGCGCTAGCAGATATGCTGTCGTGCAGGTTTATTTGAATGAATTTCATGTTCTTCTTACCTTGTCACCCGCTCCCCTTTCCTTCCTCTCTGTCCTATCCGTAAAGGGTCGGACTTTACACCGGAGGATACCAGTGCGAACTTTATTGTTGAACCTTCTTAGCATAGGCATTGATCTATGGTTGAGCAGGACCACGATCTCTGTGCCCTTTTCTGAGTGCTCGCCCATTTCAAGCACCTCCCAGTCGTCGCTAAGGAGCTCCGGGTTAAGGTGCCGTAGGTTCCTTTCAATACGCTCCTTGGGAATATGAGGGCCAGGTATCAGGATACGCCCTTTTGGCCTAGTAAATTCTAGCAGGTCCTTCTTTTCGACGAGTCGAATGTCGGCATTAGCCCATGGAGCCTGCGTGCTAGCCACGAAAGTTTGGAGCCACTTAAGCGTGAACTCATTGTCGCATGAAAGGAGCTTAAAACCTCTGAAGGTGGTCAGTTGCTCAAAGAAAGGGGATTGTCCCTCCTTCTCGACAATGGTGGAATTGATGGCTTTGAGTATGCGATGAACCTCCACTGATCTTTGCTGAGTCTTTTCTCTGGGCTGTTATGGTCTATAATCGCCACCTGTAGACCAGCACTAGCAGATGCGGCCAGCCTGGCCTTCTTGCTGGTACTGTTCGTAGGCGGCGAGATCGTGTCGTCATGTCTACCACGTTTGGAACTGCTCGCAATCGGCTCGGATGAGGTCTTAACGACTGACTCCGGCTCGGTTGACAAGGGCCTCAGCCTGCCCGTGATCGGGGAGGTTGGCAAGAGGCTTACCTTCCCTCTCGCGAGTAGGCCTCCGTCCGTTCCCCTATTCTGCCCTACGCTGCGTTCTCTAGCGTCTGCGTAAGCCCTAGAACTTCTCACGATGGGGACGGGTTGTATCCCTTTACCCCGAACAGTCGAGAGCGGCGTAGGTTTGTTTGCAGCAGAGGAGGGTGGCAAACGGCATTCCCCCCTCAACGCAATCTGAGCCTTGCCCGTTCGTAGTGCTGTGTCGTCATCCTTTCTGCAGGTTGCCTTCTTGGAGCAGTCTGCAGCCGGCCCTGCCACAGATGGGTTAGGGTCGGTTGCTGACCGAAGATCAGCTACGATCGAGATGGGGAGCTGACGGCTTCCCGCTCCCACCGTAGGCGATCTTCTTACCTTCCGGTCCTGCTGATCAGTGCACCTAGTCGACCCTGCGAGCTTGAGCGTATTGTTGGCCCTGTCCAGAGCCTCCCTTTCTTTGTCCGTGAGGGACTTCGGATCACGCTTTTTAAGCCGCCGAATTAGCCTAATGGCATTACGCTTCCTATTTCTGAGCGTTGTTGTCCTCTTCTGTGCCCTAGTCTTTTCGGACGTGGATGATGGTCGGGCTAGTCCCAGGCCAAGTCCACCCGCGCTGACTACTGTCGCGGAACTACAGGTAGTAGAGTTTCCATTGTCAGCAGGGCTACATTCACCATCCGGCATGGGCGCTGACCGATTTTCCTCACGAGGCTGGCTGCGGCTTGCCCCGTTCGGATCGTCCGTCTTCGCCACCCCGACATCTAAATTGCTGCCCTCGGATGGTTTCTGTGGCTCTGCTGCAATGGAAGGCTGCTCCGAGATTGCCAATGTGATCGCCTCAGGTCTAGACGGGCTACGGCTTATCGTAGACTTTGGCGGTCCCATCGGTTCTCTCACGCTCGGGATAGCTGCAGGGGTCTTCCCCATCGGTGAGCCCGTCACTGACGAGCGCTCTGATAACGCCAACTCCTGCAGGTAGGCCCGTGCGTTGTGGAGTCATTTCCTGTCTGGCTCTGAGAGCTCTTCCCACCTCTTAGTCCCTAGTCTCTTGACCGTCAATTTGCAGTTTTTGCTCGTCGGGAGCTAGTTGACGCATTAGAGAGGGATGAGCTAGCGATGGAGCAAGCGTCATCTAGAAAGAGCCTTTCCAGGTTCAAGTCGATTGCTCCAACGCTTTCTTCATCCGAAGTACGAAGCAGAGCTTAGGTTAGGTTAGGTTAGGTAAAGGTGGCTGTCCTGACAGGGTCAGGACACACTTAGACCACATGGGTCCATTGTGATACCACATGAGTAATGACCGGTCGAGTCACCGGTAACCAGGGGAACCTTAACCTTTTTCATGAGGGTGTTGGCTGAAAATGCTGACTGAAAAGGGTAGAGAGGGTGACTGACTCAGTCAACCCTGAAGTCAAGGTGTACCGAGAAGGTATAGTGTGCAGCTATACCAGTTGGATTTACCTATGTATCTATTTAAGTTTCTAATGTCTATGTTAGACAGGTCACTTAGGTCCTCAAAGAAGTATTCGCCTAGTAGCTTTTTTCTTAGTGTGGCTAGCGCTGGGCATGTGCCAAGGAGGTGGAGACTATTCTCCTCCTCCTCTTCATCTCTGCAGCTTCTGCAGAAATCATTTGCTGGGACACCCATTATAGTGGCGTGTCTACCTAACAAGCAGTGTCCTGTGACTATTCCTACTGTGAGGCTTATATTCCTTCTATTTAATGAAAGAAGATTTTTGGTTTTCTTTGAGGCAAGTAAGGGCCAGATCTTCCTGGTCGATGCGCACGTAGCTAGATTACTCCATCTGTTGTTCGCATTAGATTGCGCTTCGTTAAACATTCGGATTTTCATTAATTGTATTGGTGGTGCCGGTGCCTCTCTATTTACATCGAGAGGAAGTACGGTGCCTTGTCTAGCTAGTTCATCCGCTTTACATCTCTGTGTCCTGGGACCCAGCACAGAGTAATGTTGCATCGGTCCGCAATCTCGTTAAGAGATTCGCGGCAATGTTTAACCAACTTAGATCTTATTGCTGGCGTTTCTAGAGCTTTAATCGCTGACTGACTGTCTATATAAAGGACGATAGACTTACCATCTATCGGGTATATAGAGAGTCTGCGCGCTGCTTCACGAACGGCCGATATTTCCGCCTGAAAGATGCTACAGTGGTCCGGAAGTCGGAGAGCTACGTTTGTTCTAGGTGATTCGGAAAATATACCTAGTCCTGTGCCCTCCGAAGTTATGGAACCATCTGTATAGATTTCGATTGCGGCGTCATTTAGAATGATGCCTTCCTCCCATGCGGATCTGTCAGGGATGGTGGTGTTATATTTGATATTGAAGTCAATAGATGGGGATATGTAATCTGTTACTCTGAGATTGGAGTTTTGTAAGATTTTCATGTGGCCAATTTGTGAGCTTGACCACTGGAGAGATTCTCTAAGTCTTAGGGCTGCTTTAGATGCTACCATTTTCCCAAAGATATCAATGGGATATATGTTAAGTAGGGTTTCTAAGGTGGCTGTGGGAGTGGACCTGAGAGCCCCTGTGATGCATTTGCATGCTAATCGTTGTACTCTTTCGATAGAGTTTGTGTTGCACCTAGTTTCGAGTGCAGGCCACCAGACGAGAACGCCATAAAACAGGATTGGTCTGACCACCGCCAGGTACAACCAGTGGACTATATTAGGTTGAAGACCCCATTTAGGACCTATAGCCTTTTTACAGGTGTAGATGGCGATTTCCGTTTTCTTGGTTCGATCTAGAATGTTCTGTTTCCAGTTAAGTTTACTATCGAGGGTCAACCCTAAGTATTTTGCTTTGTTTGAGAAGCTGAGTTCCGTGTTTTTAAGCTTAGGTGGGGCTACGAACGGGATTTTGTATTCCCTAGTAAAAAGTACTAGTTCAGTTTTGGACGCGTTTACGTTGAGCCCAACGCTGTCCGTCCAATTCGCTACTAAATTTAGCGCCGAGTTCATTACATCTCTTAGGGTTTGGGGGAATTTACCTGATATGGGTATGGCAATATCGTCAGCATATGCTACGACCTTGTAGCCTTTATTTTCTAGTGAAGTGAGTAGCTCATTCACTACTAATATCCAAAGTAGCGGAGAGAGAACACCCCCCTGGGGTGTGCCCCTGTGCGCTAGCCTTTTGGTTGAGCAGCACCCGAGCTCGGATAGAATCTGCCTGCTGTTCAGCATTCGCTCTATCCAGATGCAAAGGCAGCAGTCCATCTTCAGGTCAGCGAGCGCTCTTGTCATGGATTCTGTATTGACGTTATTAAAGGCGCCTTCTATGTCAAGGAAAGACACCATAGTATATTCTTTAACGGAAAGAGATTTTTCAATGGTGCCTACTAACGAATGTAGAGCTGTTTCCACTGAAAAACCTTTCCGGTAAGCATGCTGAGAGCTAGATAAGGTTTGTGCCTTGAGTTTTGAACGGATATGGTTATCGACTAGCCTTTCTAACGTTTTCAGAAGGAAGGAGGAGAGGCTGATTGGTCTGAAATCTTTCGGATTATAGTGGGAGGTCTTACCGCATTTCGGGATGAAAACCACCTTAACTCGTTTCCACGAGGATGGGGTATAGCTGAATTTAAGGCAGCTGTTGAAAAATCACGTAGAGCCAGGCGGCTAAGGGTTTTATGCCCTCCTGCAGTTCCACTGGTGAAATACCATCTAAGCCAGGCTTAGATTTATATGGTAGGAAGCTATTAACAGCCCAATGGATAGTGTGGGTGTTTATTACTCCTGCCGGAACGTCCATGATAGAGTGGTGTTGGGGTATAGATGTGTTCGTATCTATAGAGTTTCCTGGGAAATACGTGTCCATAAGAAGGTTTAATGTTTCTTCTGTGGACTTAGTCCAGTCTCCGTTAGGTTTCTGGATAAAGCTAGGGATATGAGGAGATTTGGAAAGAATTTTCCTCAATCTGCTAGAATCGTTTGTCCTTTCTATATTGCTACAGAATAATCTCCACGATTCTCGCTGAGCTTTCCTTATCTCTTTTTTGATGACCCTGAGGCTGTTCTTATAGTTATCCCAATCTTCTGGAGATCGTGAAGACTTTGCTATATTGAACTGCTTCCTACTATTATTTCGGAGTTTTGCTATTTTACAATTCCACCAAGGTGGTTTATTGCCGTTTCTGTGCCTGCTAATTGGACAAGCTTTCAAGAAGGCTTTGTTCATAGTTCCGGAGACTTTGTCCACCATCTGGTCGATTTCGGATGGTGAGCAAGGTTGAGTTATCTCGGTGCTAAGCTCTTTATTTAAAAATGTGTTATAAACCTGCCAATTAGTGTTCCTAGGATTCCTAAAGGATTTTGATGGAGGTTTGGTAAATTCC
This sequence comes from Brachypalpus laphriformis, assembly GCA_945910035.1. NCBI lineage: Eukaryota > Metazoa > Arthropoda > Insecta > Diptera > Syrphidae > Brachypalpus > Brachypalpus laphriformis. Next base: position 170,179,156 of record OX246754.1, read on the forward strand.
AAACTGAATTGAATATAATTATGGTCCGAAAAAGAGATATCTTTCGACACCATCCATTTGCTAATGTTTAGCTTTGTGGAGTTGGTTGCTAGAGTAATATCTATTACTTCTTGTCTAATTTTGTTAGTAAAGGTAGGTTCAGAACCTATATTACATACTACGAGGTTAGTTTCTATGATGAAATCAAAAAGACGCTCACCTAGATTGTTTGTATCACTACTTCCCCAAAGGTTGTGGTGGGCATTGGCGTCAGCGCCTATCACTATGGGGATGTTGCTTACTTGGGCTGACTTTATCGTCTCGCGTATATTTGGTGTTGGTAGTGGGCCTGTGTCATCATAGGGCATATACGCTGACGATATCCATAGCCTGTCTTTCCCCTCGCGGTCTAACTCCACACATGCGAAGTCCGAATCGCTGAAATTTGGTAGGAAGAAGGCTTTTAAGTTATTTTTTACTAGAATGCAGGATCTTGGTTTACCTGATCCTTTGGCATAAAGCAAGGAATAATTCTTTGCCCTTAATCCAGCTATGCGGTTGTCTCTTGTCACCCAAGGTTCCTGGATAAGGGCAATGTCCTCTCCTCCTGACTGCAGGCGGAGCAAAAGGTTAACAGAACCTGCTATGGAATGGTGTAGATTAATCTGCACTAGTCGGAGCATCATTCCTGACTGGTACAGATGCCTCTATTACTGTGGTGTCACCATCCTCCGACTCGGAGGATTCACCACTGTTTTGCTTTGGCAGCGAAACTGTCTCTACCTCACCTGCTGACTCAGCTGGTGTACCGACCGGTCCCATTTCTTTGACGCCTGCTGACTCAGCTGGCGTTACGGCCTGGGTCGAAGTGGCAGCTGTCGGTAGTGAGTCCGACGGGAGGCTATCTGATTCGGTATCCAATCCAAGACTGCTCAAAGAGGAAACCATACCTGAGATGAGCCTCTCGTCTTTCTCATGGACCTTCAGTACCAGTTCTTCCATGCCGTAGAAGATCTTGTAATCCCTCTTGCTTAAAAGCTCCAGGGATTCTTGGTTGAGGAGGAATGAGACTAACCTTCCTGCCTCTACCGGTTCATCGGCTTTAATGACCTTCCAATTGGAGGTTGGAAGGTCAGGATTTTGAATACGGATCAACTTCAGGATATCCGATTCACTGCTTGGTCCTGGTGGAATCCAAGTTCGAGCTCTTGGACGGACCTTTATTTCGCTCCAGTGACAGACCGCTTTGGGCTTTGGCCCAAAGGTGGTTAAGCTTGGGTACTGCCTCTTTTAGGAACGCGATGGAACTGCTGTTACTGCATTTTAAAAGTTTTGCACCATTGAGGTACCAGCCAGCGTCCGAAAAGGTCGGTGGCGTAGCAGTTGGGTTCTTAAGACAATGCGCGAGTACGTCTGATGCAAGTCTTGCCTTGAGGAGCCTCCAGTTATCACCACTGATACGGCCCTCCTCATTTCCGCTGTCGCAGATAGCGAACACCAGGTGATCCTTCGCCACCTCGTTGTAGGGCCTGAGCACCGACTCGGTATTCTTGGCCTTCTTTGGGGTCTTGGAGGTATCGTCCTGGGATCTAGGACGTTTGGACGTTGAGTCTGTTTTTGGTACCACGCCCGAACGTCCTCCCGACTCGGGTTGACGGTTCGGGGTGATGCCGAAGGGCCTATTGCCATTCGCAGGTCTCGCCGACTCAGGCTGAGACCTGTTATGTATTGTCGGGCGAGCGCGTTTTGGGGGTGGCCTCTTGTTATCAAGTGGTACACTCTTACTCGTTGAGGGGGCTTGCCCCTCCGACTCGGGTTGACTGGTCTCCTCAGCGATAACGCTACTCGCCCAGCGCAGTGACTCCTTGTCCTTCTGCTCCCACGATTCCTCTGGTTTTCCGAGAATCCGTGCAAGCAGGTGCTTTGCCAAGCGAAGGTTTCTGTACTTTTTAGCACTAGGGGAATTCCTCTTCTGGATTGCGCGCCCGCAACGTGCCGATACGGCTTTTGCCTGGGGCTCCGCATCTGAAGCGGAATTGTCAATGGATCCGGTATCAGAATCCGAAGGGTTCGTGTAGGTGTCGTTGTCCGTCGTCTCTCTGTATATAGGTTTGTCGGTCTGTTCATTGTCCTTGTTCGTTAGGTTTGGAGGCAAAGCCTCGGAATTTGTAGTTGTGTTTGTTTTTGTTTTTTTGTTAGGTTTTGTTTTTGAAATTGTATGCATGTTCCCACGAGTAAGCCGGTGAGAAGTGTCCACCGCCAGCATAGCCGGTTTTACTGGCGGTAAGGCTTATTACGACAGGCCCTGCCAGGGCACCTGAAGGAGCTCGTTAGCGACTGATAAAAACCCTCAGCCTTTCATCCCTGGGCACGGTTTACATGAAACGCTCACTCCACCCGTTAGAATGGGTTGACTACACTTTAGCTTCAGATACCCTTCCCCGAAGACCATACAGCATGGGTGGCCCTACTGCAATCGCCCTTCAGGATCATTGGGTCCTTACTAAGCATCTTCACCGCGACAAGGTACGTAGTCGAAGAAGATGACGAAGCAGAGCTTCCTCCGTATCTCCTATCGTCCGGTCGGTTTTTATAGAGCTAGGAGTGCCCGACCGGTTTACACTCTTCGCTTTTTGAGTTATAATTTTGTTTTTAAGATTTGACATGTAGGGTCCCACGAGTAAGGGGGAAGAAGATGTCCGCCTGTACTCACCACTTGTATACAGGTAAGGGGAATTAATTGAAACTGGAGGACCCCAAGATATCCAGAGTTCACCGTTAGAAGACACCGTAACGTGGTGCCATTCATCTCATAGGCACGGTAGTTTACACCTGGGATTCCGGGTTTTTTCAAGCTTTCCTCTTTAGATCCGCCATATTCCGTTAACAACAGCGGCACCTCGTGTAGGGTGTGGCTCTTCACCACGTATGGACGGTCTTAGGGAAGAGAAACAACTTATTCCTAACCCTCTGGCCCCTTTGCCTGGCGACCTTGCCGCCAACTTGTAACTACACCAATAAATTGTTTTCGGTGAAACAAAGCGCGAAAAAAAATTGCAAAGTATAAATTTGATGAAACCAAATTCGCACTTTTTTTTAGAAATTTTGTGAAAAGACGCTTGTAAATCACAATTTGTAAGTTGGTGAAATAAGACCCTGGTCGTGGCTGTAAGTGTTCCGATAAGAAGGGACAATGATCAGCAGAACTCCTCCACCCAGAACATGGCTCAAGCTCTATACCAAATTACGCAGAATCCGCGTGAATCGATAAAAAGGATTACGGTCTCTACTGGAATGAACGTTCCGCCCATACAAGATGCAAATCGTGCAGGGTCTTAACAAAAGTGTTTGTACTTTGCGCTAAACCTACGCAAGAACAATGCGAGCACGATTTCGAACAGCAAGAACCCTTGGAAACATACTGCTAAGCGACGAAGCACATTTTTATATCGATAGCTAAGTGAATAAACTGAACATGCGTTACTGGTGTCTCAACAACCCTAGAGAACGCCATAAAAACGTTTACATTGTCCAAAAACCGCAGTATGGTGTGAGATTTCCGACCGAAGGATAATTCGCTCTTACTTTTTTAACCAGAGAGAAACAGCGACTACTGGTGTGTATTGGCGAGTGATCGACGAGCTTCTGTTGCCGCAACTGCAGTTGCTTCACGGGTACAGTAACATAACGCTATTTCAGCAAGACGATGGCACTCCGCACACCGCTAAAGTCTCGATGAAGAAGTTGAGGGCAATTTTTCCGAGTAAATTAATTAGCAAGCGTGTAGTCATTCTCTAGCCTCTGGCTCGCCGGACCACAAAGTCGAAGGTATGCAAAAACAATCCTCCAACGATTCAAAACCTATAGGAAAACATTCGCCATGAGGTTGCGCCCATTACACAAACATACATACGATTACCTCTCGCATAGTTGCGAATGAAAGGGTCCGGCTGCCTTGAAAGAAGCGGTAGTCATTGAGACGATATTGTCTTTAAAAAATGAAATTCCCATATTAAATCCTAATTTATGAAATAAAGTACCTACTAGTTGTTTTTTTTTTTTTATTTAATCTAAATTTGAGAATTTTCTGCTGGACGCCGTTTACTCGTAATCGTTCAAACTAGGAAAGGTATTAAAAATATGCCCAAACTTCATGAAAAAATTTCTTATAGTTCAAAGGACATTGATGTAAAAATTTAAATCTGATTTTAATTTATGTTGGCCACCTCATTAAATTCTCAGAAACTTTTTTGAAATATTCTAATTACATTACTTTTGATTTAAACTTGAGAATTTGAAGAAATCGTATGAAATATTTTGTGCCTTACTATTGTTAGAACCTGATTACTATTACTGTCTGACGATTTATAGCTATGACTAAAGTTAAATTTATGAACAAACAATAATGTTGATAAAATCTTTCTTTTCATTTCAGGTAAGTTAACATTTGGCAGCTTCTTATTTAGTGGTAAGACAAACTTAAATCCAATGCTTAATTCAAATGTTAGTGGAAATCTCAAAACCCAAGTTCAAAATTAATTGTAAGAAATTCTGTTAAATTAAAGGAGTAACTTACTCCACTTTCTACGGATTGGAAGTCTTAAACCAAAAAACAATTGTGAAATGCAACTTATGGTCATTTTGGATTCACTGCCGACACAGCCACTTACTTTTCGGAATAGAATAATTCTTATAACTAAGATGCCAAGTGAAATACGTACCAGAAAACAAAAAAACGCTTCTTACACTTGCTTCATCCTTGCACTCTATTGTGTACTGCAAACTTTATTTAGAACACTGTAAAAAAATAAATGAAAAATGAGCAGTAAGATGCTGGAGGCGGAAGAAACGAATACAGAATAGAGGAAAACCTCCCGGAATCTAGGATATTCGTTACTAGTTACACTAGTGTATAGAGTTGGGGAGAGGAATGAATATGATGGAACGACTGCAAAAAAAAAGAAAACTGAATAAGGTGGGGGATTGTTTCAATTTATAAATTTGTTTTGTCGTTTTCAGTGAGAAATAGCAGAATGCGTGCTATTTATAATTGAAAAATATTGGATTGTTTTACAAAAATATGTTTTAGCGTCTCAGGTGCGGAACACTCTTAGATTCAAAAATGTACCTGTCCGTATGTCAGTCTATCAAGCCTGTAACTTTTGAACCCTTTTGAGTTTTTGGATAGATTGTAGCAAAAAAAAGTTAGACCAAAGGTAAAAGAAAAATGACGTTGTTCCGCACAACCATGAAAATCACAGCCGGGAAAAAAATTATCTAAAATAGATATATTCTCCGACAGTCAAACTACATTCAAAGCACAATCAGTTAACTCTAAACTGGTTTAACGCTGTTTTAGGGCTTAACAGTCCCTAGCTTAATACAACAAAGTTATACTGCGTCACAAGGTATTGAAGGCAATTAGTCAGCTGATGAATTAAAAAGGAATGACTAAGCGATCAAATTCCAAGGTGCAGAACCCCTTTGTGGTGTCAATTGGGCAGAGACCCTAACAGCGAAAAACAGAAAATGCCTTGGCCTAGCTTCACGCAAGGACTCGTGTTGTGTGCGTTATATCTTTTACGTGAATGAGAGGGATCTACAGTTTAGTGCCATATTTGAAGGGCATTTTGTTTTAAAAAGTTTTCTCGTGGCAACAATACTTTCGGATGTTTGTCAAACGTTCGCGAGAGGTGGGAGCGTGAAAAAACTTGTTTGTGTTTTCTGGGATTCGAACTTGGGACATCACGTACAGTGGTCTGACACAGTAACCACTTGCGCCACGGCTTCCGCTTTGCAATGGTACAAGTGATCTTTATTAGACTTACGTGGATGACGTGGTTATTTTAGTCCAGGGTAAATTCCTGGACTCATTAGTGAAATGATGGAATCAGCTCTTAACTGTTTCGGAACATGGGCTAAAGGATGTAGCCTGCACGTCAACCCAGATAAAACAGAATTGGTACTCTTCAGCAGGAAATACAAGATATCACCCTTCAAATTGCCTAAGCTAGCAGGGGTGGAACTTTCTCTTTCGGATCGCGCTCGATATCTTGGTATAATGCTGGATGGAAAATTAAACTGGAAACTTAATATACAGGAAAGAGTTCGCAAAGCTTATAATGCTCTCCTCATCTGTAAAAGGACGGTGGGGAAAAAGTGGGGCCTGAAGCCTGCAATGATGCACTGGTTATACATTATGAAGCTAGCTGTACTTAAAGCTACGGATTACTTGAGATGGGGTCAATATCCAAGAAGAATATCGCCATCTTCATTGACAATCAGGCTGCGCTAAAGGCGCTAGAGTCTTGTGTCACTAAATCTGAGATCGTCAGGAATTGGCGCACAATGCTTAAGGCATTATAAACGCAGAACCGTATCAGATTATGTTAGGTACCTGGGCACTGCGATATAGAAGGCAATGAAAAGCCTGATGAGTTGGCCAAAAGAGGAGCAGAGCTTCCGCATAGGGACGTAATCGGTAACATTAAACCACTAAGGTGTGTGGCTAGATGAATTATTCGGGATAGAATCATCAATAAAGCTAATTTAAGGTGATCATAAGGTGTCTAATGTCTTGTGGCCTGTGTTAGGCCGCAGAAAATCTAGGGAGATCATAAAACTAGAAAGATTAGGGCTAAGAACAGCGATAGAAATACTCTCTGGCCATTGTCTTCTAAGGAAGCATGCTATGACACTGGGTTTATCAAATACGGATGTTTTTAGGTATTGCAACTACCTACATGTCTCGGTGGATAAAGCATATATACTCTGTGAATGCCAAGGCATTGCTAGAACAAGGCTAAAGTACCTTGGAAGATACTTCTTCGATAACCTAGAAGAGGTAACTTCCCGGAACCATAATAAGTACATCTTCAAATTCTGAAGGGAAATTGAGTGTATGGGAGAATTGGTTTAGGTCTTTTTGCCTTGAAAGTTTCATAGGAATCGCGATGGACCCACCTTGGAGTCTAGTGTCTTAACCTACTCAACCTAACCTAACCTAACCATGCTGGTTGCTCTTCAGTAAAGAGTAACTCACACTCGTGTAGCTTAGGGACTCCTTTATCAAGGACTAACTCAGCTTCAGAAATCTGGTGGGAAGTATCCTTCACACAATAGAATTTTCAGGTCGCAGTGTCGACCATTGGACAAGGACTAGTTAAAAAAATAAAAAGGGGGACTACTGAATCCCGAGTTCTCGTTGACGTCGACAAAACGTGAGCTTACAAACATCATCTGAAATACCTGAAGTAGTTTAGAAAAAAAGTAGTCATAAGCTCTACGCAAATTTTCGGTTCCCTACTCTGTCTCAGCCCACCAGTAGTTCCGAGATCGAGAAGGGGTTTCATCTGAGGGTTAAGTTCACGGAAGGTTTCAGAAACAAAATTTCGGATGAAAAATAAAAAATAAATAAAATCAAAATAAAAAATCTGATAAATTTCCACTTGATGTCAGCACCTCAATTATATTTTGGGTTGAAATCGAGAAACAAACTTACATAACAAAAACTAATATTTTCTGCTTAAAGTCTAAATTTGAAATTAGTTATGTCTGGATCAAGTTAGCTTTAAAGAGCATTAACTTACTGCGCTAGTTGACATACAATATTCTTCCATATCCTCATCTTAGAAAATAGTTTGCAATATAAAATTTAAATAAATAGAATTCAATCTACTAAAATCTACTAAAAAATTAAACATCCTAGAGTATTGTTGTCATGAGAACACTTCTCAAAACAAATTGCCTACGGATACGGCACTAAACTGTAGGTCTCTTCCATTCGTGTGAAAAATATAACGCACACAACATGAGTCGTTGCGAGAAGCTAGGCCCTGGCACTTAAAGAGCTGTTGCGCCAAATATTATTTTCTTGCTTTAACCAAATTTTTAAATTACTAAAACTGCTCGGGATATCAAAAATGTTTGTGTGTAAATGGCTTTGTTGAATCGTCTGAATTAGAAGACAGACGAAGAAGCGGTCATCCATGCATTTCCCGCAGAACCGTGGTTGTAAAAGCGATAGAATTGGAAGAAATCTCCTTCAAAGATAGAAAATGATGTCACGTGAGCTGGATATATCTACCAGATCCATGTTAAGGCTCATTCGGACAAAAAGATTTTCACCGTCGAGGAAGTTTTTAATAAACAAACCGATGAAATGTATGCATTGACATCTAAAGAAGGAAAAAATATAGATCGTAGGGTTCAGCGCAGCCATCCTGCTTCGGTAATGGTTTGGTGGGGGGTATCCAATCAAGCATTCTCTCCATTTGATGAAGATGTCAAAACTAGGGTAATGGTGTACCAAGAAGATGTCTTAGAAGGCGTCGTCAAAGGCTTGATGAATACCCTTGTTAGCGGAGTAAAATGGGTTTTTCAATAAGACTCAGCTCCAGCACATAAAGCCAAAACAACTCAGATGGGTGGTAGTGGTCTAATTTCGCAAGAAGATGGTTACTACCATGTAGCAGCTTACCCCGAATTTGGAAACTGGACCTGAAAATATATCCTCAAAGTAATCCATTGTGCAGGATTTAAATTCCAATCTAAGTCGTTTGCTGGGACAATGTTCGAGAGCTTCACTAACTTTGACCACATTTTGTCGTGGCTCACTTTCAAATCAATGCGTATGTTAACAAACAAAATCGACCATAGTGTAGCAACATACACCCTTAACGCAAGCAACAAAAACTATTTCCAAAAAACCACGGTGTCTGCAGTCATCTCAGCTAAAGGCTTAATTTGTCCTCACTTTTCGAAGATTTTCGGTAAAAAAAATGTGTCTGTAAGGATAATGGAGAAATTTATTGAGCCAGAGTTACAAAAAAAGATCAGAATGCAGCAGGTTGAAGCCACCTGCCATACCTCAAACGTGTCCACATCCATGGTGAAAAAAATGTTTCCTAATAAACTGATTCCTTGTTGGGGTGACATTCCATAGCCTCCGAGGAGATCAAACCCTACACCCGGCATTTTTTTTTTGTGTTGAATGGGTACACCTTTAACTTATTTATTTATTTTTTTTTTTTTTTTCCCCGAGGGTAGGTGAAAATCTTCAACGAGGCACTATGAGGATCGACAGCGCGTGCTCATAGTAGTGTGGAATTCTTACCCACTAAAAAACCTCCCTTCAAAACATACCTGATTTTATTTTTACTACAACTAAGTATTCGACTTATCAAGTATTTTTCATTTCACGAAATATGGACGTTTTGCAGGTACCTTCTCATTAGAAGTTCCTGCTAGCTCCGCAGTTTAGACGCGGTTACTTATCGCGCTAAATCTAAAGGTTTGGTTCTTTGTAGACAGCGTAATAAATTTCTTTCATCCAAAACTTGGAGGACTGTAATATTTACGTGACTTTCTAGTCGACTTTTATGCTTTCTCGCGTAGTTTTTGATTTCGTCTTCAATTGTTTTAATGCCAAGATCTCAGTGGATATCGCTATTTCTGATATACCATGGCGCATTCATAATACCTCTTTCAAAAGTTTGTAAAATTTTGATGTTACTTATTTTGGTACAACCCCAGAGTTGTATACCATATATCCACACAGGCTTTAGCACTTGCTTATATAAAAGCAGTTTGTTCTCTATATTAAGCTTGGAATATTTACCAAGTAACCAATACATTTCTCTATATTTATTATCTAGTTCTTTACGTTTTTTCTTTACGTGCGTTTTCCATTTCAGCTTTGCATCAAGTGTCATTTCAAGATACTTAGCCTCGTTTTCAAACGGAATTTGAACCGAGTTTGAAAAGATCGGCAAATTATATATTTTCTTATAAGTAAAATTTACATGAACAGATTTGGTTTCGTTGAGTGCGATTTGCCAAAGCTTTGTCCATTCATTTACTCTATCCAAACCTTCCTGCAGTTTTTCTGTAGTATCTTCGACCGTTTTACCTACTGCCAAGATAGCATCCGGAATGAGAAACCTTTCTTGTATAGCCGGCTGTACGTGCCTAATCAATATTCTCTCGAACACTTTGGATATAATTGGAAGAAGCGAAATCGGTCTATAAGACGTTTTTTCATTCGGCGGTTTTCCGGACTTAAGGACCATTATGACTTCGGCGACTTTCCATTGACTGGGAACATATTCTAGTCTAAGCGCGGCGTTTATAATGAACAGAATCTTAATTAGAGCTTTTCTTGGTAGTGCTTTAAGAACCTCTCCCCTAATTAGGTCATATCCAGGATCCTTCTTAGGTTTAAGTTTCTTTTTTTCTTCCTTAAGTTCGGTTAGTGTTGCATTTCTTATTACACGATTGTCAATATACGACCTATTTATATTTTCAATAAGAGCTTGTTCATCAAGTGGTTTGAAAGTTTCTTTCAGGTGGGCGGCAAAAACTTGCGCTTTCTCTTTATCATGCCTGGCCCATTCGTCTTGATTTTTCCTAATTGGTGCGGCTTGAATTTTAGGTTTCCTAATACCTTTTATAGCCTTCCAAAGCGAGTAATTGGAATCTTTTTCTGCCGTTAAACTCTATGTAGGTTTGTATTTCATTATTCTTAAGGTCTTAAATAGATTTTTTTAGTGAATTGCACAAACGGTTAAGATGTGCTTTATGTTGCGGCTCGAGTTTGTTACCATTTTTGCGCGCTTTTCTTTTCTCCTTAATCTTTTATTTCCTGCGGATAAGTTTGAATGTAGCTGGCCGGCGTTTTCTTAGGTTAGGGAGCATTCTTCCACGCGGCATTCTGTAGGATTTCGACGAAACGATCAACTTCAACTTCAAGTTCATATAGCGTTTTAAGTGATACGCTCAGCTCAATATTTGCTTCAATATCTTTTTTGAAGCCACAATAAATAGACGAAATGTTGAAAGCAAAATGTATATTTCTAACGCGTACCGTGCTTACTTGCATTGCTTCTAATTCAATCTTTACTTCAGATGATCCGCCTCTGGCTCTTTCGGATGGGTTGAAGGCGTAATAGACGCTATATCCCCTTATCTTATCATTCGATTGCTTTGTCAGATGAGTTTCGCAGACCGAGCATGTACTCGTATCAATGTCTTTTTCTCGTATGAATATTTCTAACTCGTCGAGTCGTCGTATGAGCCCGTTGGCGTTCGAAGTAAGAATTTTAAGTGTTTCTTTCATATTCTCGTTGAAGTGCGCATGTTATGAATGTTGTTTTCTAGTGCAACTAGTCTCCCGAAAATAAGTTTGTTTGTTTTGCGTTGCTCTTCAAGTTTCGCCAGAATTAGGGAAAAAACTTGGGATACATTATGTTGTGAGCTACCTCTAAGAACGTTTTCCAATGTCGCAGCTTGAGCAGGAGTCTTTACATTAAAGCTTGAAGGATTTCTTGCTTTGATCTCCCGTGAGCTGTTGGTCTTGTACTTGCCATTAACTGTCACCACCGCTTGAGCATAAGACTGCACCCAATGTTCGAAGATTTAGCTCCTGTTACCTTTTCTCTACTACGATTTTGTTTTTTTTTTCATTACCCGATCTTAAGAGAATATTGACGGATTTTTAATCTTTCGCTGCTTTTTTCGTAGCTATTTTGGGTCTATTCTTAATTGGTTTTGGATTCATGCCCATGGAATTTCTCAGCGTACCGCGCCTTTTTTTGAGCTCTTTCGCCACTTCGCAACCTCGATAGTTCGCAGGGTTTTTTCCTTAACAGTTTATGCAAGTGGCTGAGGTTTGGTTATTTAGGTGGCACTCATCTGAGAGATGTTTACCTGCGCATTTCACACATCGCGGTTCTTTCTGGCAGTAAGTCTGCGTGTGACTGAAGCCTTGGCAGCGCTTACACTGCGGGGTCGATCTGGAGCTCTTACGCATAGGTTCGATTTTGACCACGATATTTAGAATAGTCTTAATGCCATATATTAGATCTTTATTTTCGACTTTATCAAAAGTTAGCATGAAAAGTGGAAGTCCACGCTTTACCATTTGATCTCCCTCCGACTGTTACTTCTCCTTTTTGATAATATTGACTGCATCAAGAATTTTAAAGCCTTTGCCTTGAAGGTCGTTCATTACATCTTCTTTAGTAGTGCACGAGGTGTGGAGACACCTTGCTACAATACGCAGTGATCTTTCTAACTTCTTTTCATAAGTATACCACCGAATCTTCTCGGCATTTAATTTTTGGGAGACTGCTCGGTCGGCATAGTGGACATTGCTTTTCCACGTATTTTTTCGGAAAGATGTCACCTTAAATGTCGATGCCAGTGTTCCTTTAAGAATGCAACTTATTATAGTCCGTAATTTCTACGACGTTTATCGGTGGCGGAGGACGTAATTTTAATTGTTGTGGCTTTTCTTGCAACTTCTTGAGCTTTGCATCTTTTTGTGGCTCGACTTCCGGTGAGGAACCAGCTTTGCGTTTTTTGCTTGGTCGTTTCTTTTCGATCCAATTCGTTTCACGTGTTAGCTCTTCTTCGTCCATCTGGTATTCGCGACTAGATGAGAGATGTGGGCTAACTGTATTTTCTTTTTGTGGATACGAGTTTTTTAAGGCATTATTTTCTTGCCTGAGTAAATCTACCCATTTCTTAAGTTCACGATAGAGTAGCTCCAGTTCGGTAAGCTTGGTACGGAGTACGTCGTTTTCCTCCTCAATGCTTTTTGATTTCGCTGAGTCCCGTTTTTCACGCGCTTACGCTTCCGGCGGTCTTCTTTTACCGAAGACGTTCGATCTTGTTGGTGGAGATCGAGATACCCTTGTACTTTTTGAGAAGGGATTTATTAGGTGCAATAAATGGCCCTCCCCAGAATCCGTAAAGCCGACCTCCGAAGAGGGTGGATTTTCCAGTATACCTGGACTGCCACCTGGGGTATTCAAATCTTAAGTTTTGTTCATTGCATGTTTTTGTATACGCCATACTCCGTATGCGGAGGGTGTATTTTAGTTGCCTCTTACGACAGGTATGCCTACCTCGGGTATATTCTGACCTCTACCCGAAGGGGGTTAACCTATTGTGCGAAAATAAATCGTCCTCAATCGTCCACCTTAAGAAAAACATTCGCGATGAGCAACAATCCCGCCTATCATGTGTCAGCGTACTCTTCAGAACGTATATGCTCAGTTAGAAGAGTGCCAAAGACTTGGTGGACATGAATTATTATTGTTAGAAAATTAATTCCCAAATACTATATGTATGTTCATTTAAAAAAAAACTTCATTTGGTAACGAATTTATTATTTTTTTTTTTATTCAATTTTTGAAAGTGCAGGACTCAATGGCCCACGCTGATCTTACACAAATGCTAGCATTGATCACAATGGGTCTGCACTATCTTGAGTGCAACGTTGAGAAGAAAACAATTATTTTTGTCCACTTAATTATTAAACCTAACCTAATGCTATTCATAAAGTGCACAGGTGGCAAGTTTAAATGATTAATATCACAAATATACCGAATCTTGAAATGTAATAAAGCTTTTAAATTGGGGAATGTAATAAATAATGATTAAATGATCACTGAACAATTTCAAAGCAGAAATATTCGAAAACACCATGTTCCATATTCCCTTTTTTCTCTTTTCATGTTACTGTTTATTTTCCTTTTTCGTTGACAATCTTAATGTGATTATACATGCATTGTAGACACTTATTTCTCAATTTCCTTGAATTTTCTAAACCGCTGAATCCTGCTCCGTACATAAATACACATATCAATTTCTTGGAATGTTTTAAGGACTACTTAAGACTAGGATTTGAATACCAGCCAACCCTCATCCATTTGCATATCCTCCATATTGGCGTGGTATATACTCGTATGAGCTGGAGTCGTTATATTGGCCAGGCTAGGGCGGAAAACGATTTACGTCAAAACCACAAATGACGACGTCGGATCCTTTGTTTGAGTTTTCCATGTCATTACATGCATAAATGTGGCTATATATATATATGTATAATACGTATGATGAATATATTTATGAAATTATAATAATGGATCTTATTGAAATGATTTTCCCAGCACATTTACTCCCATGAGCTGGTAATTAATTTAAATAGCTCGCAGAGAGAACGCGCTAACTTTAACAAAGAAATTCAAAATGGACTTGATCCTATGTAAGGATGAGAGGAACGACTTGTGGGAAACGAACAAAGATATTTATGTCGTGCAATGCTGACTGACTGAGACTGGCATGCTGAGCTGTATCAATCAATCACGAATATCTTGAATTGAAGCACTTTTGATTTATGGTGTGTTGTGATGATTAGGGAGTGAAAATCCGCTGGAAAAATACGAGAAATCGAAGAAAAATATTTTAAAATGCAGTACGTACCAACAAAAGTTAAAAGAAGTGAGAAACAGAACGTGAAAAAAATGAGATTGAAAATAAAATTGTGGAAATTCCTTATTCTAAAGTAAGGAAAAACTACCTCCATCATGAAGATTGTGGACAATGCTTCAAGTTTAGATTGCCACGTCTAGTTTCCACTTTCCAACGATATTTCGCTCCAGCTATCCTTTTGTAATGACCAATTTTTCTTTTGCCATATCTATGAACGTATGTGCATACTGGTATATCTTACATAGCAACATTATGAGTAAGATGTTCACTTATCCTTTTTAAAGGAATTCCTTAAAATGTTGGCAGAGGTCAGGAAATTTTTGGCTTTATGTTAATTCCAAATACACCCTACTTTCGAGAAAAGAAGTGTCGTTGGATAAACTAGAGGAAAGAGCGGTGTTGGGACCAGCTTTTCTGCACATGACATATAACATGCTCTGCGCTGAATAGAATCAAGTAAACTCAAGAGTATTGTACTGACGTAAAAATGATATGTTTTTCATATATACAACCTTTTTATTATAACATTGTCTCATTTCCTACTCTTTAGCAAATTAACCTCAATCTAGCTACTGTCCTTACAGGATACCAGACAGATCAAATGCAAAACGGTAGACACTAGTACGCGCAGCTAAAGAGTGCGCTCTAGCATCACCTAGCAGTAATAAGTCTGTCGGACCGCTGCGCGTAAAGTTCGACGTACGAATCCCAGAAACACCAGCCCACCTCTCGCAAACGTTTGACAAACGTCGGAGAGTACTGTTGTCACGAAAAAGCTTCTCAAAAACAAACATATGAAAATCGCCCTTCGTATACGGTAGAAAACTGTAGGTCCCTTCCATTCATGTGAAAAATATAACACACACACACACACACGAGTGGTTGCGAGAAGCTAGGCCTATGCCATTCATGAGCTTCTGCCATTTGCTTGCTCTCTGAAAACCTTACGGTGTACGAGTATATGACGGGCTGGGTATGCTTGTTACACGCTATCTCCACTGGCGATAAATTTATAGCAGAACGCTGGAAGCAGAAGAACTGTCAGATTTTCTTTGGTGGGCATTTCATCGCAGACTTTTCAGTACAGTCGAGAATGGCGATACGTGCAGACCATCATTGCGCTAAAGCAGAAAAAAAAGAGAAAACGCCCTTCTTGGAAAGAAGAACGCTTCACATTTGGAAGACATTCATTGAAAGATCTAATGTAGGAACATGGAGTTGTTTTTGCAAATTTGTAGACATATGTCAAGTTAAGTACCTCTTGTGATCTTGTACCGACAGTGTATCGGATCTCAAAGCATCTTATATATTTAGATGGCGCTACAGTCCGGGGTGGACCTGGGCCTCAAACAACAAACCTCTCCAGCCAGCACGGTTACGAGCCAGCTGCTTCCAGGTTGAAACCACACTGATAAGGACCTATCAGATTGTTGATGATCGGTTTTAGGCGTTCACGGCCGACAGGATCTTATATGCGATGCTGAGGAGACTTATACCTCTGTAGTTGGCGCAGTTCAGAAGGTCTCCTTTCTTCAGGATCGAGCAAGCGATGCTGAGGTTCCATTCATCGCGCATACTTTCGTCCGACCAGATTTTACAGATGAGCTGGTGCATGCTCCTTACCAACTCATCTCCTCCTGCCTTGAAAAGTTCAGCGGCAAGGCCGTCGGCCCCAGCAGCTTTGTTGGATTTGCGTTTAGACATCGCTATCCTCACTTCATTCTGATCGGGTCGACGGGAATCTTGACTGCCATCGTCACTGTTGAATGGCTCATTCTGGCTGACAGCGGAATATTGGTCATCATTGCCGTTTAACAGTCTACAGAAGTGTTCCTTCCATATCCTCAGTGCCGACTGCGATTCTACTACTATATTACCAATTATTCCTCCCTGTAGGCTTCTGTTCTGGCTTTGAAACCCTGGCATGTTCTTTTTACCTTTTGGTAAAATTTTCGAACATCATTCCTGCAATAAATTCTCTCAATCTCCTCGATCGAGTGCTTCCCATGTTCCTTTTTCTTCTTTCTGAGAAGTCGATGTTTCTCTTTTCTCCTCGGCTCGTAGGGCAGCTCTAGTCATTCTATGCAGCGCCGCTTGTACGGCTCTTGTTTTGCTGCATGTGCTTACCTGAATTCCTCATCTAACCAGGGGTTTCGTTGTTTCGTTGGACTAAGATTGAGATTAAAAGAGACTCGGCCGGTAAATTCTCTGGCGGTCTCTTGCGATTGTAGCCGTCCGACGTCAAACTTCCTCACAGTATTTCGTTGATTTCGCTCTGTTCTGGATATCCGCATCCGTACCTTGGCTACAACGTTGGATCCTCGTTCTAGACAGCCAGAATACTGGAAAATTGGCTTGCGTCGATCGCAATGTGATCGATTTTGTTGACGGTTGTTTGATCATAAGAGAGACATGTCCACTTGTGAATATCAAGACATGGAAACTGCGTACTAGCTACGACAACGTTTCGCCCCGCTGCAAAGTCGACTAGCCTGAGTCCGATCTCAGATGTGGTGTGGCGCAGGCTATGCTTTCCCGGCACGCGGGAGATGGGAGTCCTCTTTTCTTAGCTTTGCGTTAAAATCACTAAGAACAATTTTAACGTCGTGGCTAGGGCACTGCTCATATGTACATAGGTACGTGTTGTCCAAGAGCTGGTAGAAGTCATCATTCATCGCGTTGTCCATATTCTCGTGGGGGCGTGAGCGCATATTAGGCAAATATTGGCGAATTTAGCTTTGATATGGATGGCCATGAGGCGCTCGTTCACATGCCGGAAAATCAAGACTTCTTGCTAAAGTTTGCGACTTATAACAAATTCGCACCCGAATATTCACTGTCCTTGTTGTCTATAGTAATCGCCGTAGTAGATGTCGCCAGTTTTTCATCCTCCTTTTGCCGGCCCAACCCATCACACTTTTTAGATGGCGGTAGTATTTGATTTGCAGCAGTCTAGGGCATCAGCAAGTTGTTCGGCTGCACGTGGTATGTAGAGGGCCATAACATTCCCCGTGCAGAGACGAAGATCGTCGTCGTTTTTACGTTTGTAATGATCGTCAACAGCAAAATCATCCGCACCTAAGGCTATTGGTTTCAACTAGGGCTAAGTGGAAACGCTTCCTTAAAATGCTGACTACCGTCTGGACAGCCGGACATAAGCCTTTGGTGTAGGATGGAAACAAAATATCTAGTTGGTTTGAGTCGCATATGGGCGTTTAACAGAGTTGATAATTGAGTCCGTTCATCTTTCCCATATACTCGTACTTAGATGACCTCACAACATTTCTATCAGGAAGAAATGTATTTGATGGACTTCGTATAAAGCTTCTTATTTACGCGGACGATATTGTTATCTTAGCGAAATCACTAATAACTATGTAATTGATGATACTCGTAAACACAATAAACGAATACTGCCTGATGATAGATAGATATATCTTTATTCAATATAACCGTTTACAATATCGATCGTTACCGCACATTATATATAACACAGAGATATGATATGTGTGTGTATATCTTTCAATTGAAATGTTATTAATGTTGATATTAAATACTGATTTACAATTATTTTTAATTTAGATCTTAAGGAAAAACACCATAGAAACATTTAATTTAGGAAAAGGCAAAAAAAAAAAGAATTAAAAAGATTAAATAAATATAACAATAATAACCATATAAGTAAATAAATATATAAATAAATATATTGATAGATAATAAAATAAATAAATATATAAATAAATAAATATGTAAATAAATAAGAACGAACAAAGAAAACTAAATAGACAAATAACGATTAAATAAATAAAATATAAATAATTAAAAGATTAATGAAATAAATACGTGTGAGTAAATAAATAAATAAATAAATAAATACGTAGATTACGTACGTATGTTTCTGTATAAAACTGATGTAAATGCCGTGGAATAAATATCATATAATACAAAAAGGAATGTTAACAGAAAATACATACATTCAAATAAATTTAACTGCTAAGAATAACTCACTGTTGTGCCCTAAGTTGAAAGGAAAGCTCTACACAGTCCAGTGCTTACATACGGTCTACAATGTTGGACGATGTACAAAAAGTACGAAAGTAAATTGACGGCAGCTGAGATGAAGACGCTTCACATGACAACAGGAGTGACAAAGCTTGATCGAATAGAACGTTTGAAGATCCGTGGAAGCCTTTACGTCAAGGAAGCCATCTTACAAAAAGTAGAACGCGACCGGTGCAGCTGATATTGCCACGTTCAAAGAAGAGATCATTTACTTACTTACTTACTTATGTGGCGCTACAGTTCGGGGTGAACCTGGGCCCCAACCGACAAGCCCCTCCATTTAGCTCGGTCCTTAGCTAATTGCCTCCAGTTGCGCACACCAAGTTGGTCGAGGTCCCCTTGAACTTGTGCGCGCCACCTACGGCGAGCAGGTCCTTTACTGCGTAGTCCCTTGGGGTTAGATTAGAAGACTCTGCGGGTTGAAGCGTTGGTGTCCATTCGCTCTACAGGTTCTTGCCATCTCAGACGTCCAATACGCAGTTTTTTTTTGACTAGGTCGATGTTGCTGTACAGCTCGTATAGTTTGTGATTGAATCTTCTCTTCCAAAACCCGTCAACGCAAACTGGACCGAAAATCTTACGAAGAATTTTTCTCTCGAAGCGACCAAAGATATCTTCATCCTCTTTTAATAAAGTACATGTTTCAGCGCCGTAAAGCAGGACTGGGATGATCAAGGTCTTATATAGAGTCTCCTTAGTTGTTCGAGATAGGGCTTTACTATTGAATTGCCTTATAAGACTAAAAAAACAGCGATTGGCAAGAGTTATCTTCGATTGATTTCTGCGCTGATCTTGTTTTTCGAGTTTATAGCAGAGCCAATGTAGACAAAGTCCCTTACTACCTCGAAGTTATAGTTGCCCATTGTGACGTTCTGTCCAATTCGTTGGTCTTGGCTGTTCCTTTTTGTTGACAGCATATACTTGGTTTCGCTCTCGTTTATCGCTAAACCCATTTTGGCCGCTTCCGCCTCAATGCTTGCAAACGCACCGGTGACAGCCCGCTGAGTTCTTCCGATAATGTCTATATCATCGGCGTATGCAAGCAGTTGTACACACTTGTGATAGATTGTGCCTCCAGTGTTAGCTTATGAGTTCCGCACAATCCGTTCAAGTACAATATTAAAGAAGTCACATGACAGCGCGTCACCTTGTCTAAAACCTTTTTGACATCAAAGGTCTCGGTGAGGTCATTACCGACCTTGATGGAGCAGCGAGCGTTCTGCATCGTCATCCTGCACAGACGGACAAGTTTAACAGGGATGTTAAAACTAGACATGGCTTTATAAAACTCTTCTCTATAGATGCTGTCATAGGCGGCCTTGAAATCGATAAAGAGGTGGTGAGTATCGATTTGGAATTCTTGGGTTTTCTCCAGGATCTGTCGAAGTGTGAAAATTTGATCGATGGTGGACTTTCCTGGCCTGAAACCGCACTGATAGGGTCCAATCAGGCTGATGATAAAAGGTTTCAGGCGTTCACATAATATCTTGTAAGCGATGTTGAGGATACTGATGCCTCTATAATTGGCGCAGTTGAGGGTGTCTCCTTTCTGGTGGATCTGGCAAACGATGCTGAGATTCCATTAATCAGGCATACACTCGTCTAACCAAATCTTAGAGTGATGCCAGGGAAGATTTAGCTTAATTTTTAGTATCTTATTTTTTGATACTTGCAATCTTTTAATATGGCATTTAGCACAGTCCCTCCATACTGCGCAACTATAATGTAATATCGATTGGAAAGCTACTTGGAAACTAATAATTTTGTTTTCATTGGATAAATTAGAACTTCTGTTTTTTTAGAGGAGATAACATTTTTATTCCAACGTTAATCTTCTTAATTGTTTTGGTGTTCATTAAATGTCAGTCTTGTGTGAAGAATTCTACTTAAATATCGCACGAAATTTTCGCAGTTTAGGTCAATATCATTAACTCGGATTCGTGTGGAAGGAACAATTTGATTTTACATTTCTTGTTATATGGTATTCTGAAATTTTTTTTTATCGCATTACTTAAATTGCTCTCAATGTTCAGAACAAATTCATGAAATGAAAAAACAACGGTATCCTCAGGGTAAATAGCAGCATAAAACTCAGGAATATTTGGAACAGAACCTTGCGGCACTCCACAACGACAAATCAAAAAACGTGCTATTTACAAAGACTTTACAACTACGAGCAGACAAGAATTTTTGCATTATTTTACACAAATAAATATGAAAATTTACCTTTAACATTTTGAATATCAGTCCGTTATGCTACTGAATCAAAGGCCTTTTTCTACATCTAGTTGCACCATGCTTGTTGATTTTCATAGTGTGCGATTCAGTTTAATGTGTTTGCAAATCCTTAACACTTGATGAGCAGTTGAATGATATCTCCTAAAACAAAATTGTTCATTTGGGAATATTCTTCTTTGAAATATTTTCCTAAATATTTTTTTCAAAAATCTTACTTATGTTAAGTTATTTGATAATCTGATCGGTCTATAGCTCGTAGGATTTTCTGAGGGGCTTACCTGCTTTAAAAATAGGGACATTCTTCCAAACATCCGGAAAATACTGTATTTAGGTATGCATTAAAGAAGTAATCTAAAAATCTGTAACCTGTTTTAGGTAATTGCTTAATGTAGTCATTTCCTATATAATCAAATCCTCTAGATTTGTTTGGTTGTAAGTTTCCGACTAAATATTGTATATCCTTTTTAGTGACAAACTCAACAGAAAGTGATTCAGTCAGTAATGAATTTAAATTTTCGACAGTGCTATTTACAAGTGCATTTATATTTGCGTCACCAAGATTTTGTGAGACTGCATGGTTTTCAGGAAAAAATGTTGTAGGAACATTAGCCTTTTCCAAGTTTGTATAATAGGCGTATCCAGAATATTGGAAACTCGGGATTTGCCTACTTTTCTTTTTAACTACTTTAACGATGTTTCAGAAAGGCTTGGCACCTTTTTCTAGGCAATTTAGTCGTCGGTTCCCTGTTATATTACGATAGGCCTAAATGTGTAGCGAAATTAATCTATTTCGATGTAAAAACTTTTGTTTGTATATCGGCTGCCGAAGCCTTTGACTGTTTCTTCTTTGCATATGTTTTAATTTAATCAACTCTAGGATGAATCGCGGGAATTTGATACAGAAATTCTCCTTCACAACTTTTGGAACAGATGCATTAATAGAATTCAAAATATTACTTGCAAAATGCTGAACGATAACATCAATGTTCTTTTTGTTGTTAAAAATTTCTAAATTAGTTAAGACATTCTTAGTTTATTTTTCATTTCCAGTCGGAAACGACTCCAATTTGCATTTCTATGATCTAGAAAAGAATCAACTTTTCTTACACCTGACCAAAGTACGGATATTTCATACACGACAGAATTATGGTGTGGGCTTAAAGAATTTAATTAAATTGGCTGAGTTACGTAAGACAATATTACGAATATTCGTAACAAATATATCTAGAACCGAAAGACTACCACGATTACTAATAGGGACGTAGGTTGAACTTTGAGGGTACAAAATGGAAACTGGATATGTCAGAAGTAAACTTGAAAGTAAAATACCGCAATAATTTGCTCGCTCACAACCCCAATCTCTATGCTTAGAGTTGAGGTCACCTCCAATCGAAAATCTCCACTTAGGCTTAGGCCAAGTTTCAGTAACTAACGCAATATCAATGCTGTTACTACTTAAAAGTTTTAAAAATTCAATATGTTCAGCACGCATACTTCTAGCATTCCAAGTAACAATTCATAAGTTTCTGTTTACCATATTACTTATTTTTAAAATAAAGGAACTTAGTCGCTTAATGTGCAATAACATTAAATTGGTCGACTTTTGTCTTACATGCACTTAATTTCGTAATCATTTTCATTGCTAGTGTATTTAGCTTATCAATAATAAACAGAGTGTTGTTGTTGTTGTTATTGGAAGGTACATCGTCTATACTTTTACTCGAATCAGCTGGTGGATTAGACTTCACCAAAGCATTCAATTGTTGGGATCTTCTCATCTCAGAACATTGAATTGTGTACCGGTGTTGCGGATGAGACGGTTAAGACGGCAAATCAGTCATTGAACTTAGAGATGCTTGTTTCTGTTGAGAATGACGTTCACCAACGCGAGAATAAGAAATAGAAACTCTCATTTCCAAAAATTTATTTCTGCTGACATGCGACGGATCAGTAGATTTGTGGTTCTTGTTGCAGTTTGCACTAGGATGTTTTGTGAGAGCCAGCGCAGTTGGCACAACACGTTTTAACGTAGCAATTTCTCTCACCATGGCCAAACATTTGACTATTTAAACATTTCGTCAATTTGTTTTTAATTTTTCGTTGAAAACTCCAGGTGACTTGTGTGTGCAAAATGGAGCGATAATGTATTTTTGAATCGGAAAGCTTAATTGAGTCGTTTTCAAGAAAAACTATATAAATATGATGTGTCGTGCACTGATCATATTTTTCAACAATTTTTTTTTAATTTCACTACACTTTAATGAGTTCAGATGTGAATGAATCGGTGTCCGTTTCTCCTAAAGCTTGTTATATGCTTTAAAACTTTAAAAGCCAAGACAATGTTTTCATTGACATATTACATAAAAAAATTGATTCGTAATAAATTTACTAATATTGTGCAACTTATGGGACAGTCAAGTGCATATATAACGATTTTTTATTTAAATTTTGTTGGTTCCATCTATCAGTAATTATTTGAACTTGCACATTTTGCAGGTGACATCTGTTGCCAACAGTGCCCCAACAATTTGAAAATTTCATTCATTTAACTTAGCAAATCGACACAAACCCAAGAGGTATCTCTACCATTCTTTGCATAAATTCAAGATGGTTGGCAATTTATTTCTACATTTTTCCACTCCGAATCAAGAGGGCTACTTATGTTGGCGTCATTTTTTGGGCAGAGATTGTATGGAACTGACATTGCACTAGCAGTCCATATATAGTATGTCAATGATTATGGTATTGTAAGAAATCATTGATTCACAAAGAATTTTAATTCCGATGGAAATTCTTTTGATTGAGTTATCATTGATATTTAATATTTTCATTAAATTATGCACGAAATCACTAGTTGTCTCTAGGATTTTTATTGGTGGAATGTGAACTTTTTATCACTTCTATTTGGTGGAATAATTTCATCCATCTCTTCAGAGCCACTATCAGGTAAGCATTGCAGACGGCTCCCATAATTTTCCCTGGGGTCTAAATGCGCACTTTTACGATCCATGAGAGACCGACATTTTTTCATCGAGGACAATTTGTCATCTTCGGAATCAGGCTACCGATTTTGTTTAGAAATTTTGCAACAAAAAAAAAAATAAATAAATAAAAAATAAAAAAAAATATGTGCATGAGCTAGTTTAATTAAACGTACTCGAAAACTCATGCAGAACTGCGTCCTGTGGAATCTAAAAATCAATACAAGTAAATCTGAAATAATGGTATTCCGAAACAGATTTGGGTGATGCTCGAGGGAGGAAAAATAGACTTGGAATTGAAGAGCTCGAAGTTGTGGAAGAGTGTAAGTATTTGTGAGTAATTATAACACCTCGATAATCATTTAAAAATCATCTTGGAGGACAAAGAGAGCTAAAATGGCAATAAATTGCAACTGGTAGTGTCTCTTAACTAAAAAGCACGTCATACTAAGCGCCAAGTTTGAAATCTTTGAAGCCACCAAAGGTGGTGGTCTATTATGTGCTACGCAGCACACATTTAGGGTGGCTCACAGTATGAAGAAGTGGAGAAACTGATTAAGTACTTTTTAAAGAAAATGTCCCCTTTGCCTGAAAACACGTCGAACTACATGCAGCACTTGGAAACTGGTTTGCTCCCTTTATACATATTCACTCTTAGGCTGGACTTTCATTACATCCTGAGAGCAATATAGCTTACCAAATACTGTCTCCCGAATATTGCTGCAAAGCCCTTAATACGCCGAAAGTCATAATGCTTCAATGAATGGTCCAGATTAAGCAACCAGCATAATGTGTCCCTACCGGAATATAGTTCACAAGTTTGGAAAACCACATTACAAGAGCTACTAAATACTATCGAGGAGGCTACGTGGGTTACATTCAGAGTGAAAGCGCTGCAAAGTGGAGCTAGGAATAATTATCGAATGCTAGACCATCAACTCAAGGGGAAAAACTTCTTTCACAACCGCATCGGCTTGGATAAAATCACGATGATCTTCAAGGCCAAAGGTAAACTATATGCCGCATAGAATTATGGAGAATACAGAGTGTGCTGTATGCAATCTTGGCTCGAAAGAAGATGTAATGCACTTTATCGGAATTTGCCCAACTTGAAAGACAATACGTCAGGCTCTCTGGGGAAAAGATGCGGAATATTTGTTAAGTTTATTTCGAGAATGAATAAAGGGATTCTCACAAAAAAAAAAAACCAAAAATTTAACTAGGTATGTATTCGTATCTATGTATGTAAATATACTCAATGGATCCGAATTTTATTCCAAAATGTAGTTCATACCTGGCAGTTTTTGTTAGTGTCTGTCCTATGTTGTGCTGCCCCATCAGTCTTATGTTCACTATGCTAATTCCTACCTTAAGTCTGTAGTTAGAAAGGCTCGAACTGATTATTTTGGGATAATATTATCTTCCGTTCACTGGTATCATAGGATCTTATATATTTATCGTACGTTTTTTTTAGTATTTAATATACCATAATAGGTGGGGGATGAAACGTATATCATTCGAAAGATACTGTGGCATAGATGTGCAGAAAAAAAGAAAAATCAAGTGGGTATGTAACATTTAAGTTACGTAAATTCCCCTCGAAATTTCGACCACGCGACTACTATTCATAAATATGCGAAGCTTCCACAGTAGTTTTTTTTCTTTTCTTATTTCACTTGAACGTACAGCCTCTAACTTAAAAACTCAGTTAATATCCCGAGGATAAAAACGCAGATATACCATTGCCAACAGACTGCTGTCATCATTAGGGACATAAAGCAAGGTCAATGTTCCCAAAACTTCAAAGGACCATGCAAAAGTATGTACAACACCTACACACTCTCTTTAAACTGCAAAGCATTAAAAATCGACCCTCATATAAAATTAGAATTCGTTAACTTTCTCTCAGAAAACGGAATAAATTATCTTTTAATGGAAATGTTAATTAGCAAAACTTCCCTTTAAATCTGTTTCGAAAAATAATTAAATCGAGATTTCGCACACACACTCACACGTTTACATATGTGTGAACTCCAAAACAGCAATTAAAGAGGCAACATCATAATGTGAAAGCAATTTTCGCAGGACGAGGACGTGTCGAAAGGGAGCTATGGCAAAAGTTCGAACCATCTCAGGCGTTAAAACAAATCAAATTAGGTATGCAGAGTGCGGACACTTCGCTTTTAATTAAGCGCGTATGATGCCACATTATGTGAATGAAAGCGACCGTCCACTTTACGCAGGATAAACGGGTCCACTGCTGCTGCCTCTACTATCCAGTCAATCTGCTCTTGTCATGATGTGGAGCTCGCTTAAGCTTTTTTTGTATGTCATGTATACATACATACTCGTACATATGCATATACAAATAAAGTCCAGTACACTTATTATCCTCTGGTATTGGGTTCACTTTTTTTCTGTGTACGGCTCTATGACACAGACTTTTTGCTCATCACACCAACATCGGAGAGGACAATAGCAGGATAAAACTCGGACGCTGCCAAAAGGAAGGTTATTTTATGGGATATTCGAAAGCCATAAATTTTATGTTTTAATGTAATTAACACTATTTTGTGCGCTCTCATTACGGTAATTGCACTAGACGACGATGACGACAGTGAGAGAGAATGGACACAATAACGATTCGAAGGACACTTCTTAGCGGCGAAAAAGTGTTCTCTGCCTCGGTTAACTGCAAACCGGCAATGGGTAAAAGTATATTTTAGCCCAACCATCGGAATGTTTTGCTGTTGCTGCTGCCAGGCAGTCTCCCGAACACTGATGGAATAATTTTTGGCACGTGTTCAACAAACCACTTTAGGGCTATTTCTCACCCCGGGACGATGGTGGCGGCGGCGGCTGGTAAGTGTGTGTGCAGAACGAATTTCTGTCTAAAATGCCCTTTCGAAATGGTTTTTCTATTTTTTTGTCGGTTTTTCATTCCGCATTTGTTTTGCTTTTTGGTGGTCGAGTTATTTCCAACATTGGGACTGAAAATGGAAATTTCTTATCCTGCGACTTTATCTACGACTGAATTCTCTGCCTTTATGCAGGATACAAAACATATCCACGTGCATATACGGATCATCATAGTGGCGTCATTTATTGCACTGTAGATCCGACAGTTATTCCTTGTTTTAAGTCTGCTTTATCGTTCTGTGAAACTATGCACAACACACTCGGAACAGGCGATATTTCGTGTATGCAAGAGCAGCTTAACCATGAAGCACACGGCATTCTTGAATTAAGATGTGTCTGTGTAATCTGCATTATCCTTGGAATCGTTTTTATTTTCAATGCCTGGATTTTAGGATGAAACCTCGAAAATGTGTGCCGTCAGCTGGGGTGGCAGAGAAAAGGCATACACTATGCTGAGAAAATCCTCGAGGCGCACGCTACGCTAGGCATCAAATATGCACTTGCGAAGCGCATTAGAATATCAACACAACTAAGAGCCTTTGGCAGGGATAATGACAAAACATAGAAGAATAAATACACAGGGATGGAGCTATATATATGCTTGGAAAATACACACACACACACACACACACCATTGCATAGAAAGAAGTTTGAAAAAACTTTTTGTAGGGCAGTGAAAAAGTGGAATCTCCCTTGGACAGATTTTTTTCGTCCGTTTGCAAGGCTATTTTGTGCATTCCTTCAATTGCCGTTGCTAATTTGGAACGAAGGCGTCTTTGTTATTGTTGCTCTACGGCTTGAACTATTAGGATCGGGAATTTTTGGCGCCGTTAAGCTATTTTGTTAATTTAGCTCATTTATCAATGTGAAAATAGTTTTATTGTTTCTCTTTTTTTGTGCCTGGACTTTGGGATTGAATGGAAGGAGATAGGGAGTTGCAGAGTAGAAAAAGATCTGAATATTGCAGGGAAATTTTTAAGTTGGAGCCTTGAGTTATGCATTGCACAAGATAGTCGGGTATCGTGAGTTAAGTGGAACGACGTAAGGTTGCAGGTGTAGAAATTGCCTAACTAAAGCGAGATACATATAGCGTGGTACGATAAACACAGCTTCTTTGAGACGTTTGATATTAAGTTTCAGGTTCTCTTGTCAAATCTTAAAAGGTTTTTATGAATACCATGCATGTACTTATGTAATTGTTGGTGAAATGAAATTCGAAGTGAATGACGGCACTCAGTGGACTATGAAACAGATATATATATTATTTTCTATTCGCTAACTGATGTATGCAGGTTCAAGCCCCAATGGGGAACAGCACTCATCAGCCACATGAGTATAGAAAAAATTAAAACCAATTACATCGAAGATTTCTGAACCACTGCATCAAAGAAAGGTTCCTGCCTGGGTGTACAATGGACCGGAGAGCCTGATTGCTCTGGGATTTGGGCTTTCCGCTTTTATTAAAAAAAAAAATATAAATAAATAAAAATAAAAAATTAAACAGATATACATTGATAGTTTCTATAGATTATAGTTCTATACTATTCCTTTTTATTATATGTAAAACCGACCACCTTTAGTTTTACTCAGATCGCCGAAGAAGCGTCCAGAAGTCAGACAGAGGTCACATTTGTTAAGGATCTGGTATTCGGTAATGATGTTTGTGGACATACAAATTTTACTCAACAATGTCTAAGCAATATCTGTTATATCTAGAATTGGCAAAAGAAGCCTAATAGTAAAACACAGGTTTGGCTGTGTCCACCTAGTTTGTATATGTCAGTTTATTAGCGCTAGTCAGGTATTTTTTGATGGTAATGAGGCATTGACATTCTCTACTGGTCGACTGTTTGGACTGGACTACTTTGGCATATTTGGAGCTGACGTCAATAATGATTTCCGACGCTGGGTCAGGGTTCTGCAATAAAGGTGGTGGTGGATGTAGCCTTAACGGGCGAACGATTAAGTTAATGTCTTCGAGGTGAGTTACTAGTGTCCGTGTTAAGGGATGCAAATATAGATCGGTCCCTCTAGGTTTGGAGTTGTATTGTCGGTATAACAAAAATTAGCAGTCCATAAGCCTCGAAATTGAACAATAATATTACAGACAACCCTTGCAAATGAAAAAAACAACAACAACGTTCAAGAAGTGTGATAGAGTAAGTCGGGATTTAAAGCTTGAATATTTAAAAGAACCGAAGGAATACTCTCAAATCATCCAGAAAAAGATCCTTAATAGTTAATGGAAGTAAGCTATAATGAATTATCTCTGAGTTTTAATCACCAAAGAATACTTTTGCAGACTGCTAAACGACGATGATGACCGATATTCCGCTTTCAGGCAAAACGAGCCATACATCAGTGCTGATGACAGTCGTGATCCAACCTCATCAGAATGAAGTGAGGATAGCGATCTCGAAACTTAAATCCAACAAAGCTGCTGGAGCCGACGGCCTTGCCGCTGAACTTTTCAACGCAGGAGGAGATGAGTTGGTAAGGAACATGTGCCAGCTCATCTGTAAAATGTGGTCAGACGAAAGTATTTGAAATGAAACCTCAGCATCGCTTGCCCGATCCTGAAGAGGCGAGACCCTCTGAACTGCGCCAACTACATAGGTATAAGTCTAGTCCACATCGCATATAAAATTATGCCTGCCGTAATATGTGAACGCCTAAAACCGATCATCAGTAACCTGATAGGTCCTTATCAGTGCGGTTTCAGGCCCAGAAAGTCCACCATTGACCAAATATTCACACTACGGCAGATCTTGGAAAAAATCCACCAATCACTCAATCGATCGATCCACGAATGTAAAAATCCACGAATATCATCGATTTCAAAGTTGCCTATGATAAAGACGAGAAAAGTGCATCGAAACAGGAATGACGGGTTTAGCGGTCAATGAAAGCAAAACAAAATTTATGCTGTCTTCACAAAAGGAAAGCCAACATCGGCGTCTTGAACAGAACGCCATAAAAGAAAGATATAATTTTGAGGTAGCAAAGGACTTTGTCTACCTAGTCTCTATGCTAAGCCCCGAAAATGACACCAGTGGAGAGATCAAACGAAGAATTACTCTTGCCAATCGCTGTTTTTACAGGGTAACAATATAACTGATTAACAAAGCCCTATTTCGAATTACTAAGGTAACTCTGTATGAGACACTAATCATCCCAGGGCTGATGTATGGCACAGAGGCATGGACTTTATCAAAATCGGATGATGTCCTTGGTTACCTTGAGAGAAGAGTTCTTTGAGTGATCTTTGGTCCCGTCTGCATAGACGGTGAGTGAAGAAGAAGGTACAGTGGCAAACTATATGGGCCATAAAAGGACATCGGCTTAGCCAGAAGACTTCATACAGCGACTAAGATGGCTGCGTCATGTAGAGCGGATAGAGCCCAACGTTCCAGCCAAGAAAGTCTTCGTATCCACCGCGGATGGACGATGCTGTGGTGGGTGGCGCAAACAAGTCGAGGGGGACCTCAACTAGCTTGGGGTGCCCCAAGTGGAGGCAGCTGGCTGTAGAGGTCTGTTGGTTTAGGCCCAGGTCCACCCCCCACTGTAGCGCCACCTAAGTAAGTAAGTGAGTAAGTGTTTCACTGTTATTTAAATTATTTCAAATCATTTCTGTGTTATATCGTAGACCATCTCCGAAATTGTTGGTAGGGACAGCTTCGTATGCTGCTGCTCTTCTGATCGCTTTGTATTTGTGGCAGTTTCCATCTCATACATTCGCTCTGAGATCGGTGCAGTTGGCTTTTTATTAACTATTGTCAGTTGTTCAATTCAAGTCAGAGAACAAGAAAATATTTGCTTTTTCTACATTCTCATTTTTGAGTCCAAAATGTTGTTGAAATCGTGGAACTATAACACGCTCCGAAAATGCTCTGTTATAATTACTTACCAAATAGTTGCTTAAAGCAGCCCCTAGACGCTCAATATTATTGTACAATATATTGCACAATATTATTTGCTGGTTGCCCTAGACGGTGCAATATTTTTCGCAATAATTTAGTTAACGCAATAATTTAGCATTGCTCTGGCTGCGGCTTAAGAAAGAAAGAAAGAAAGGAAAAAGCGCAGATGGATGAAGGAGCGGTATAAAAAAGAAATGCTTCAGATTCTTGTCCTTCGTCCATTACTAGGATACTATTTTGCGACGTGCACGGTTCCTCTAGGTTTTTCGGAAACTGCATCGCTTCAAAGTACCACAAGCTTGGCTCCACTACGTTGTCTACACCTGCACCACTCCTTTCAGAGTCAGAAATTCTTTTCAATTCTTTTTTGAAGTTGGTGCGTAAAGAATTGAGTTTTTGAACTAACTGCGGTTTATTAGCTTCGGGATATCTTTCCCTATATTTGGAGAGCATTATTCCATATTGTTCGTTTTTTATTTCTTTTGCTGTAGTCCTTGCTCCTTATATTCCATAAATCCGGCAGAGTTTCATACATTTCGATGCATTCTAAAATAAATTTTCTATTTTCCTTTTTTGTTTTTATCGACATTTCTACTAAATCACTCGCGGAGGTGTTTACTTCACGGCACTCGAAATAGAAGTGAACAAATATTTTGCAATATTATCCACAGATGATACAATTTTTCTATATTGCGCAATAAATATCAAACCTATTTCGATTTTGTACAATATATTGCACAACCTGGAATATTATCTATAGACGATCAATAATATTGTGCAATACCAGATATTGCAGAATAATATTGATCGTCTAGGAACCGCTAAAGGTGCATGACTTCAGTTTATCACCTTTTCTGTAAAGATTGCTGAAGTCACTCTACAGCTCCGCTTATTACTGGATAGATGGCCTGACATGGGTGTCTCTCTGTTGTTCGCTGGCAGGCTATCTGACTATTAGTTTGTGTTCGCTCTTGCTTTACCTAAAGTTATTGAAGCTTAAGAAGACTAAAAAATAAAATGCGATACTAAATCCCTTAACGACTCAAAAGCGTACAGTTCATTTATCTTAAGTTAAATTACCTCTGCAGAATATTCTGATTCCTGTTATTACAATTCCCATAATCGAGTTCAAAGTAGACAAGCACGCCGTTTTAAAATGTTCAAAAAAAACTTTTTTTTATATATTATACATATATAGATAAATTTGTCGATTTTATTTGTGTGACATTTAGGTGATGGAAACAACTTCTTGTCAATAATAGATGCGTTTTGGTGAGACGTCGCTTCTCAGTGAAGTAAGATTTAGCACGGAGTACAACAACAAAAAGTGACTGGGAACCACTTTAGCTTTTTTTCTCAGTCAAAACTGAGTTGGGATGTTCAGTTTGCGCTACTCTATTTCATAGGGCGCTGAAAAGAGCTTTTTCATTCAAGTTGAATAATTCAATAGTATTTCACAAATGTAAGCACAACTTTTTCATACTTTTGAAATCAATTTCAATTCAATCACCAATCTTCAAACAATAAAAAAGTTTTAAACCATATTAACTGGGGATCGTTTTGTGGAGAAGCTTTTACTTGGCTTTGCATAATTCTCACCAAAACGTCCGTAATAACATCCAATACATTATTAAAACGTCCACTCACGTTGTGTCGTTTCATCAGTAGCCCTTATAATCACTAACAGGTGACCTTTTTTCATTATTTTATCACATCAAACTTCGTTAATTATTCATTTGCTTTTACTAACCAATTGTCTCTCAGTTTTTTTGATTCTGAACAAATATTTTCAATAATATTTATGACGACCTTTCTTAGCATAGGAAAAGATTCGGACATGTATAAAACATTATGACTCAAAAATTTAGTTGTAATTATTGTTTATGAACATATTCACTGGTGCGTATACGTAATATTTTGTGCAATATTTTCTTAACAAGTTTTTAGCACTTACCTGTGTGGGACTTAAACTTAATAAACTTTGTATTTACCTTCTGGATTGTGCTAATTGCCTACGACAACAGTCAAAAACTAATCAGGAACATAATTTGCTCTCGTTGAACTACATTATGTAAATAAAGTATTTTCTTTTAAGCCCGATGGAACTTTACAAATATAACAAAGATTTAACTTAAATCAAAAATCATTTTTATTCAAAAGACCAATTCATGGCATTAATATTTTAAAATGAATAACGAAACGCACTCTGTTCTGGTCAGTTTTTTGGGCAATGGTGGGCATTTGTCACGAATATCACGAATAATGTTGGGTTTGATGTGTCTTTATGTAACCCCACAGGAGTGGTGTCAAATCGATCTTGGAAGCCAATTGACATGTTCATTTCTCGAAATAAAAACATTGCCAAATTGTGATTTCAATAAGTCTATCTTTTCGGTAGCGCTATTTGTAAGAATAAAGCTGGATTCTTTGTGGGTGTAGGCCATGATCATTGCGCATGCGGACGGACAGGGCCCCAATTACTGCGAATGATAAATGTAGATTTTCTTGCATACTTTCGTTAACAGCGGCGCATATTCCTCCAACGCGGTGGTATTATTTATCATTAGAAAGTATTTGGTACGATATCTATGCATAGTTCAGATTATATGCGCCATAAAAGCACCAGGTCGTTTAAAGGTTTTGTGAAGGAGACGCTTGTCTCCTGGATAAGTCATCTTACACAATGATCTAGAACTTCGGCTGTTGTGTAAATTCAAAGTCGACTTTGCTTATATTCAGGAATAGAACGCAGTCGAATTTTCGCGGATTGATTCAAAGCTAGTGAACGGTCTAGTGCTGGTGTCCTCGGGGAAGACGGCAGCATTAGACTTCATTTCTCCTTAATGAAATATGCGTCTGTTTTCCAAGCGGAAACTTAAGCAAATCTAATGGCCATATGAGTAATCTATATCGTTAAAAGAAATAATACTTAAGGCGTTGGACAACCTCTCAGCTTTTTCCAAAATAATTTGTGAATTTAAAAACTCTTTGAACACTGGGATCTTGTGGAATGAGATCTTCGACGGGATTGCTAGGCTAAGCTCAGAAGAGGATTTCCCTGCACCCGAACCTGCGCTGGGTCTTCCTGCATTCTCGGTTAGGGCTTTCATTGACGATTAGGTTCCTCGCGAACACAATTATAACTATATGGTATGCCTGTCCAGGATACAGGTTGACTAAACGGATGCTTCCAAACAATAGACCAATTACGTCTAAGTGCTGCACTAGAGCGTTTCCTATCCTAACAAAGAAAGAAAGTCTTATCACAGATAGATTGGTTACATTGCGTAAGACGATCGTCTTAGCTGCATACAATAGTGGTTTGACAAACATGACAATGACGCCAGGTAATTCATCCTTATCTCTTGATAGCTGATCGGTAAGCTAGTTTCCTTCTCTTTCACTTTCGGGAAAAATTATTGCATATGGCGTGTCAACATCAAGCACCAGAAGGATTTCATCGGTACTTAAGAATTTCAGTTAAGTATTGAAAGTAGAGCATTGCTCTACACGGTTATTCTTGAAAAAGCCTTAATTTGTAAGACCAAGTACACTTATTTCTGCTTGGTATTTCATTTTTAAATTCAGTGAAAAAGAGGAAAGCTTTCAAATGCCGCCGTGGGGGTTGAGCATAAAGCCCCCGTGATGCAACGCTGGCCGTTTGCTGTGCTGCCGTTAGGAACATGAGAAGTAGGGTATCATACAATCCGTTTCAGATGGATTCTAACCAACCATCCTTTACATTTTTCTTCTGTTTACTTTAATATTTCTTCTTCTCTCCTATCAAAGTATTTGGGGTTATTGAACTTGCTGAAGTCATTTTTTAACTACTGCTTCCATATCGGTTTATTGGCATGCATATATGTATAGGTGTTTGCTTTTTTGTTTTCGGCGTAACAGTCTTTAAATGACAGTATGTACACCATCTCGCCCTTCAAAATGAAAAAAAGCTACAAAAACATTCGTCACCACCTCATCTAGACTTCATGTTGTCGCCATTTTCAAAAATGTGTCAAGTGTCCTTCAAAATATCGTTCTCTTTCCTAACAACGTCTAATCTTACATCACACATATATCACATTCTTAAGAACGTACTCAGTGTCTTCCTTCCTGTATGTGTTAACATGTTTTGCGTCCTAAATCAATAATGAAATTTCATTAGGGGTAAAAAGGGGGAAGAAATTCGAAAGTTATGTTGAAGTACCCTCATGAAAAGTTAGATTATATGTGTTACGTTGCCTTCAAATCACCCAGCAGTCTCGCCCGCTGGAAATACTTTCAGCCAAATTGAAATTTAATTTACCACATTGATGGAGTTGTCTTGGAAAAGTTTTTGTCATTTGCTCCTTTGTTTGTTCCTTTTGGTATTATTTTCCGTCAACTTCTTTGGGTGGGTGATTAAAGAGACACTATTCTACTTTTCTCGTAGACCATGCAAACATGTCACTGGGGACAAAAACAAATACCAAATGCAAAAGTTTAAGACATCGCAGCAATGAGCAACGAACTGTCGCTAAGGAAAGGCAAGGACAGCGTATTAGCAGGTTTAGTGTTGACTGACGGTATGCAACAAGTTGGTGAACGTGTTTTAGCTTAAATTTAAGTCTTTAATACACAGAAGGACAAGAAGCAGGGAGTAATTAAAAGAAAAGTTTGCCTCATAACTGGCAAAGTTAGTTTGGTGTCAAATTAATGATGTGTCTTATTCGATCTATTTCAGTTTGAAGCCACAACGACATGTCAAATACTTCGGAGAATAGTAAACGGGCATGCATATAGTATTGTTCAAAACAATAAATAAGTTTTGATGAAAATGATCAAATCTTCTAAATCTCGCAGGGAATCCGCGGCAACTTAGGGTAAAAAATGATAAATTCATTTAATGACGACATCACTAAAATCCTAACCTGGGGTATAGCTAATAGCGTTGACTTCAATAATATCTAAAAGCACTTATAGTCCTCCTTTTATAGAGTGACTCAATCATGCAATAGCCTTGATATGGCAATTTTCATGAACCTCTGTTCGACTAATGCCTTGATATTCTGCAACAATGCAAGAAATATTTTAAAGTATCCTATCTTCTTCAAACCTACAAAATCAATATCAGATCACGACTTGAACATAATTCTCATACATGGGCAGGAGCAGGGCGCACTGTTCTATTCCTACCAGATAGTGTACAAAGAAAAGCGCTAAAACTTATAAATAACGCCTCTATCTCATCAAATAGGGACATGTTTCTTTAGAGCATAGGGGGTGGGAAAAAGTAAACCTTGTGGAGTTTAACGCGAAGAACATACAAACCAACATCTTCTCTAGGAAGAACACTTCTACTGTTCCCCAGCTTCAAATGGATGACCAAATAAACGAGCCCAAGGAGACCATGCATTTAGTGGGTGTCATAAGTAGTAAACTCCGAAGTAACATGGCATGACTACATATCCAACATAGCAAAATAAGTTCCCTCGAAGTTGAGTTAATTTGAGTACTGCTCTCACGTTTGGAGCTCGGCCCTAAAGCACTATATAAATCTACTTGACAGCATCCAGTAGTTCGCTTAATAGAGATCTAGTACTAGCGTCCAACTTTCAATCATTGACTCATCGAAAACAGGTAGCAGGCTTTTGCCTGTTCTACAGATACTTCTATGACGGATGTTCGGAGGATCTCTACTAAGTGATCCCTAGAAACTCAACCTTTCAACCGTCCTACCAAAGGACCCAAATTTAATTTTCATCTGGCAATTGCAAGAATATAATTTTATTAAAATTCATTTTGGTACAAGATAAGCAATCTTTGGAACTAACTCACAGGCAAAATATTTCCTGGAAGTTATAATCTGCAATAATTTAAATGCAGAATCACCAGACATCTGCAGGCGTTTCGGGCGCTAGCTTAGCGTTAGGGATTAGCCTTTCCAGAGAGAGGTTTATTAAAAAAAAGGTGTCATATTGGTTATTCTTTTAGTGCTCTATAATTTTTATTTATGATCACTGATCAAATGAAATATATGATCTCATTCTTAAAAGATTTCGTTATGCACGTAGTACAAGTGCGGCAATACGCACTGGTTTAAGTTAGAAAACTCATTCTGCCATAGAGTAAGGTATAAAGGTTCCGTTTTACTAAGAACCGCCATTATGTGGAGCGAACTACTACCTTCTTCCTTTCCATTAGCTTTTAATCGTAAGTAGCTCAAACGTAACATTAACGAGCATTTCAGATACTTTTCTACTTACCCTCGATTCACCCTTTCCCTACTTCCTTGTGTCAAAGTTGTGTTATAAGCATCATCCTTAGCGTTAAATAATTATGTATATGCCTTTAGTGTTGATAAAGAGATGCTTCTTCCTTATTCTGAATTATTTTGTACTAAATCATTTTACTAACTAATACCGTATATACATCACAAGAAAACTAACATTATAAAATTTTAGAAAGCGTAACAAATAATGAACTTCGGTTATTTTTCATTGTGCAGAACGATAAAAACTTTCCATACGAAGTCAACCTGCACTAACACTGAAATTGTCAATGCTAGTGAAAGTTGACTTGTACAAGCAATGAGAATTTCAATGGTAATGAAAGTTGACTTGCACTATCATTGAACAGTTTAATATCAATGGAATTGCCTTTACATTAGCATTACAAAATTGCAGTGAACTAAAATTAAGCGTAGGTACTGCCAGACGAGGGGCTAGCTTACCTACACTATGAAGAAACTTAAAAGGCCAAACTTAGTCATTTCAGCATAGAGCAGGAGCTAATTTAGCTTAAACAAATCTTCTCGACGAGGCTATAAATGTTTATAGTCAACGCTATTATCGGAGCCGTTGCAGTTTATTTGAGTGCTGTAATAAGAGTCGGAGGCGAATCAGAGAAAAGTAAGCAAGTATAGGCACAAATAAAGCACGCCATCTGTCAAATGGTAGGTAGGTAGAGCGGTGGTTCAGAAGAACCCAATTAGCGTTAGGGTGTGCCATTTTGTTACCACAGCCTAGTGTATAGCAATTATATCTGAGAGAGAGTATTGTAGGTTATGAGAAGACGATGGCGGACTTAAAACCAGCCGGTGGAGTTTATATAAATGATTAGAT
The DNA here is from genome assembly GCA_945910035.1 of Brachypalpus laphriformis. Lineage (NCBI taxonomy): Eukaryota > Metazoa > Arthropoda > Insecta > Diptera > Syrphidae > Brachypalpus > Brachypalpus laphriformis. The sequence continues at coordinate 170,216,629 of OX246754.1, forward strand.
CTGCAATCTGTGGCATAAGGATTCTTACTCATGAATGTCCTTGCGGCGAACCCCACAGGCGGATCAGTAGAAATGCGGTGAAGTGGGAGGGTTGTGATCCCTTGTTTTCGGATCATAACTTCGCTGATAAAAGGAAGAAGAAGAAGACTCATGAATGTCCTTGCAGCTTCTACTAAAGATATTGTGGGGGATACCAAGCTTGGCCGCATGGTTCCCAACTGGCCAATGGCCTGTAATATACGTAATAGCTACTACTCTGGCAATATCTGATGTTCATTTGCCTAGTAACTCGTTTGACTTAGGTTTGTTGTAACTGAGGCATGTCTTTCTTGATGTGGCACAGCTAGTAAGTACTAGTAAGTATCTTCCACCCGCGATTGGCTAGCTGGAGGAAGTGAAGATGTATATAGTTCTTTATGGAACCTAGCAGAAGATCGACTCTTTCTGCTAGAGAGCCATTAAGGACTAACCCTCGTCTGGCTAGTTCGTCAGCACGTCATAATTAATGTGCCGTGGGGCCCAGATGAGAGTGATGCTTGAGTGGAAACTTAGCTGATTTATTTCAAACCGCCATTGCTACTAGTTTTGAGGATGTGGTAACCGAATCAATGGTCTTGATAGTAGCTTGGCTTTCCAAAAAGATACCGATGTTGTCGTAAGATATTGGCAAATTATTCAACAAGCGGCAGGCTTCCCGAATCGCGAGAGGATCCGCCTGGAAAACACTAGCAAGGTCTGGGAGACGAAAAGACTTCGACATATTTAGTTGGTCAGAGAAGATGCCTGCGTCGCCTCTGCAATCCAACTTCAAACCGTCCGTGTGTATATCATTGTCATTGATAACGCTTTCGTTCTTCCACTTTTCTCTGGTAGGGAATTTTACTAAAAATCAGTTCCTGAACCTAAGCTTGAGTATCATGTAGTCGGTCAAAGACACCACCAGTCCACTCGGTATCGTCTCCAGGATCCTATAGTGACCATAGGGCTTTGCAGTCCAGCACTCAGATTCTCTGAGCCAGACTGCACTGCGTATAGCTGTGTCTTTGATATGAAGTTCAAGGGATCTATTGGACAAGACCTCAATGCTCCTATGATGCCTATACACGCCGATCTCTGTACTGATTTGATTCTATCGATATAGTCTTTCTTGCTTAAGGTAGGGAACTGAACGATAACGCCGTAAGTAAGAATTGGACGCACTACGGCTGTATACATCCGCAGGCTCATATTTGGCTAGAGGCCCCACTTTTTACCGAATGTCTTATTGCAGGCTTACATATCTTACCTTATCCGCTGTTCTATGTAGAGCTAAGTTTCGGGTCTAGAGCTGTACCTAGGTTTCCTAGGGAATTCCGGTATCGTGGTTTTAGTGTTAAATATCATCATTTCTGTATTTTCTGGATTTACTCCAATGCCACAGCTCGTAACCCATGATTATATCTTATATCTCAAATGAACAACGCGCAAATTTTATCAGATCAAATGAGGCGACGATTTCCCATGGCGCATGTTTTTTTTTTGATTTTGACCAATATGCCGAAAGTAATTTTATCAATTTCAATATTAAAATTACATTTTTGAATCGTTGCTTGGTTAGAAACATTTCCTCTAAAATAAACTCCTCTAGAAATGGAAATAAATCCGTCTTTGGACAATGAAGACTACAGCTTGAGCGCGCTTAGCCGATACCCCACTATTAAAAACTACTTTGTTGTTTGTTGGTATAGTCAACCGTCAAAGGAGACAAAGTCTTTCAGCCGAGCACTTTAAGCACAATCATGGAAGCAAATAGAACGATTTATATTTTCAAAATTTTAGTATGCAGTTTTATTTACAACTAGAGGGTATCCGGCGTGCATTGCCGCGCCTTGTCTCACTCAAAATGCAGTTGCGGACAAACTGCTGGACCGATTTTGACCAAACTTCACAGAAACAGTCTCGGGCAATACCGAAATTTCCTAAAAATTTTAGCTCAATCGGTTCAGTGGTTTCGGAGTCCTTAGTACGGATACAAACATAGGTACACTGAATATTATATATATAGATGTCTGTACTTAAAATCCGAAATAAACTATCTGAGCATTATCTGTTTTTTTAACTATATTCAATTATAAAAATATGTGCTAGTTGATTGTGCAGCAAATGCGTATGGGTCTTACTGTATTAAATAAAAATTAATAATGTTACCAATGCACCGAGACCCTAATCGTCTAGTATGCTCGTATGTATTAAAGATTTAATTGTATTATCACCAAAAGTGTCGATGCAGCGGCGCCTCGGTATGGAACTAAGAGAGTACAACAGGGTTGTACCTTATATACACTCATACTTCGCTTATTTTTGGATGATATTGTAGACTCTGTGTATACGAACGGAGGACTTTATGTTAACAATATCAAAATAAAAACTCAGGTGTTTGTGGACAATATTGTGCTTTTAGCGGATACACCGATTAAGTTCCAAATAATTATGATGAATCTCGATAAGTGTTTCCAAATGTGGAATCTTGTGGTTAAATGAACTGAATGGCAAGTGGATGTTTTTGGAAATGGAAGAGGAAGGCATCCTCAACGGGAAGTATGAATATTTGAGAGAGACTCGGTGGAGATTGTAAAGCAATATATACACATGTATATCACGAAATAACTCTAACACCTCAAAACAACATTGGTTTTACGTAGATCTCAAGTGGAAACTTAAGGCGAAAAAAATCCCATAGACTCAGCGTAAGGACTTTGTATGGCAAACAGGCACATCAGTATATCTAGAAAAAACATTACATTTACGGGGCAACTATACAGGGTGATTTGCATAAGATGCGACAAAAGCTCAGGGTGGATAGGTTGGGTCGAGACAAGAGAAAAATCGTACGGGAGGGGGGGTCTATCTCTCCCCGTTTACTCGGGAGGGGCAATTTTGTAAAAAATTGACTTTAAAAGAAAAAAAAAATTATTAAAAATCAACGGAAAAACGTACAATAATGTGCTATAGCTTTTTTGAAAGCTAATATTTCATTATTTTATTTGCTTTTTAAATCAAGTTGTTTCAGTGAAGAGTTTTTGAAAAATTAAATTTCAAAGTCAAATTTTTTTTAAATTATTCCCATTTTTTTTTTTTAAATTTTGCGTTATTAACTGCCACTGATATTTTTATTTTTCAATGCTCTTATCAATTCTTAATTAAAAACCGAAAACCCTATGTAAAAATCTTTCTTAGTTTTTGAGATATTAAAAAAATGGAAATTTCGTTTTCATTGAAAAAGGGATACTGCTCATTCAATAAAGTCCAATCATAGAAAAACCCAAAAAGGGGTTTTCTGGGAAAAAAGTACCTTTACATTTTTTTTTAATATCTCAAAAACTAAGAAAGATTTTTACATCAGGTTTTCGCTATTTTATAACAAATTGATAAGAGCATTGAAAAATAAAAATATCGGTGGCAGCAAACAACGCAAAATTTTGAAAAAACTTAACTTGAAGAAAAAAATTCAACATAGTTTTGAAAAATGTTGACTTTGAAATTTAATTTTTCAAAAACTATTCACTGAAACCACTTGATTTAAAAAGCAAATAAAAGAATAGGACATTAGCTTTCAAAAAGGCTATAGCACATTATTGAACGTGTTTCCGTTAATTTGTAATATTTTTTTTTTCATTTAAAGTCAAGTTTTTACGAAATTGCCACTCCCGCCTAAATGGAGGGAGATAACCCCCCCCCCCCCCCCTCCCATACGATTTTTTTCTTGTCTCGACACAACCTATCCGTCCTAGGCTTTTGTCGCATCTTATGCAAATCACCCTGTATAATCTTCTATGATATATGAGAATGCTTGAAAAATTTTTTTCGAGATATAAGTTATATGAATGAAAAATATAAAACAGATGTGATAACAATGATTTTCAAAGCATGGGGAGCATGAACGCAACTGAATTATGTCCCCCCATTGACCGAATTTGCCAATACAATGCAATCTGTGCAATCTAGAGGTGCACGGAAATGTATCACACTTCCAGGACTCTGTCGAGGACGATGAGAGGAGAAGAGGAGACTACGCTTGGGACAAAACTCTCACAAGAAGAAGTGCATAGCTTGGTGAATGCTTGTTATCGCTCTACAAATGCATTAAAACTCCATCTTACTTACGAAAACAGATAAATCAAAGCCTTTTAAATTATATCAAAGCCCCTAGTTTGAGCAAAAAAAATCTTATTTAATCTAGTCTAATCATTATGAGGCGTAAGAAGTACACGAGTATATTTAATTAGGTGGACGCCCGCTTTAACGACAAGAAAAGACTACAGGAGAATTTTTGCGCCAATAAAAAACGAAGTTGTGACCTCTAAAAAAATCATAAAAACTAACTTCGCAGTAAATGTAATTAATCTAAATTTACCACTTCAACTTTCTAAGACCATGAACAGATTCATTCACTGAAAAGTGTGAGACAATGTTTTTCAGTGATGTGTCCAAATTTATGTAATTTCATTGACTCTGACGAAACGAGTACTGCGCGATGAAGAAAAACTGGTTGAGGTGGTAATGTAATAAAAAACGTATGAGCATAATCGCACTGATATCAGGGAATATTTTTTCGGTAAAAAATAATGTTTCAGTTCAGACTAGTTCTTATCTTTGATATGCAATTGCTCTGGAATACAGATGCTGCAAGAAAAAAGCGAAGAAGAAATGCGCCCAGCTTCAAGCAGAGAATACGGAGGGCCTGTATCGGGAGCTGGAGAAAATATTTTCCCCGGTTGCTGATGCAAACTAGGCTATCCAGGAGCTGCGAAGACACAATATGAACAAGAGCGCCACTATCTTCAAAATAGCCGCCCAAAGAAGGAACAATGCTCAGGAGATTCGTTCGCCAAAGTTCATTAGCAATGCTCATGGCCAGCTTCTTGTGGATGACGACAAAATTCTGCAGAGGTGGCGACAGTATTGTGAAGAGCTTTTAAATGAACAGTTTCCCCGGCTATACTTTCCAAGAGCCCCCCCTAACTGTGAAGAAATAGCCGACATTACAGTCGAAGAAGTTAGTGAGGTGGTCAAATACTCCAAAAAACGAAAAGCGGTTGGGCCAGACGAAATACCCTCTGAGTTCTGGAAAAAGATGGGAGACATCGGGTTCAGATGGCTCAGAATTCTTCTCTCCAAATTCGTGAGAGGTGATCCAATGCCGAATCAATGGAGGGAAAGTTACCTCCTCCCTGTATACAAAGGGAAGGGTGATACGCGAAACTGTGATAACTACCGTTCGATCAAGCTGATGTCACACACCATGAAGATCGTTGAGCGGGTATTAGGTGGCCGACTGCGAAAAATAATACGGCTATCTGATGATCAGTGCGGGTTTGTCTCGGGTAAATCAACCACAGATGCAATCCAAAGTATAAGGATCATAATGGAAAAACATCGTGATTCCTTAAGGGATTTGCATATTGTATTGGTTGACTTTGAAAAGGCATTCGACAGACAACCACGAGATCTGATATGGGTGGCGCTAAGACATCGAGGGGTTCCAGAAACCTATGTACAGATGATCATGGACATGTACGAAAGAACAAAGACAAGAGTAAGATGTCCCGCTGGAGTAACCGAAGAGTTCCCAATCAAAGTCGGGGTGCACCAGGGAAGCGTTTTAAGTCCTTTGCTCTTTATTACAGTCCTTGATTATCTGCTTGAAGGTAAAGTGATGGACCCCAAGGTACATCAGTTATTCTTTGCTGACGATGGAGCCATCATAAGTGAGGATCCTACATCCCTGCAACGAGCACTTGATGTGTGGGTGGACGTTTTGGAGGGAAATGGGTATCGCATTAGTTCAAAAAAGACAGAGTACTTGTGCTGCCCGTTCTCTGATCCACTCAGGCTTATTCCAGACATTTATTTGAAAGGAACAGTGCTTCCCAAGTGCGAAAAGTTCAAATATCTGGGATCTATGATCAATAGCAAAGCAACTTGTGATGACGACATCAATCATCGTGTAAGCGTAGGGTGGATGAAGTGGCGAGAAAATTCCGCTATCTTCTGTGACAGAAAAATGCCCCCTAAGTTGAAAGGAAGGCTCTACACCGCAGTTGTACGTCCAGCGCTCACATACGGTTCACAATGTTGGACGATGTACAAAAAGTATGAGAGTAAATTAACGGCAGCTGAGATGAAGATGCTTCGCATGACAGCAGGAGTGACAAAGCTTGATCGAATAAGAAGTTCGAAGATCCGTGGAAGCTTTCACATCAAGGAAACCATCGTACACAAATTAGAGCGCGACCGGCTCAGCTGATATTGCCACGTTCAAAGAAGAGATCATTTGAACCCTGTTAAAAAGGCAATATCTATGCACGTTCCAAAGACATCGCGATGTAGGAAAGGCAGGACTATAAACGCCTGGATCAGACAAATGCGACGACATCGGCATTTCATTGGCCTCAGTAACCGAGTGATCCAAAATCGGCAGGCCTGCCGATATTTTCTGAGGTCAAATAGGCGAACCCCACAGGCGGATCAGTAGAAATGCAGTGAAGTGGGAGGGCTGTGATCCCTTGTTTTCGGATCATAGCTTCTCTGATAAAAGGAAGAAGAAGATGCAATTGCTCTGGAACCGCGCATTTTATTTTATAGAGATATGATAAGTATAATATACAATGCTAATAAATGATATATATGCATATGTATTATGCTTTTTATGTCATTCACTGCTCTGCAGTATTTCTCGACGTAGCTCAGGCTTTTGACAAAGTTTGGAATGCAGGATTAAATCATAAACTAAGGTGCCTCCTACCAAAACAATATGCTGCAATCTTAGAATCATATCTAAGCGGAAGATTTTTCAGAATTAAACAGGAAGATTCATACTTAGAACTAACGGAAATTATAGCAGGAGTTCCGCAAGGTAGCGTACTGGGCCCCATTCTGTACCTCCTGTACACTAGTGACCTCCCAGAGCTTGAAAACAGCACTTTGGCCACATTTGGTGATGACACTGCAATCCTAGCGGTAGGAAAGAATCATATAGAATCAACGCAGAGACTGCAATCAGCTGTGAACAAAATTTGTAATTGGACAGTAAAATGGCGAATGAAGCTTAATGAAAGCAAATCAGTGCACACAAATTTCACTAACAGAAGAATAAATCATATCCCGGTAACTATCAACCAACAAGTAGTGCCGTACGCAAATACAGCAAAATATCTTGGAATGACCCTAGACGCTAAGCTAAGATGGAAAGAACACGTAAAAAAGAAAAAAACGGAATTGGAAATAAAATACAGAAACATGTATTGGCTGATAGGAAAGGATTCGTCACTATCAATCTATATATGTCCATATTGGACATATGGTATTCAACTATGGGGCTGTACCAAAAAGAGCAACACAGACATCATCCAAAGATTTCAAAACAAAGTGCTAAGGAGTATCGTTAATGCACCCTGGTACATAAGGAATAATGACCTCCACAGGGATTTAGGAGTGGAATGTGTCACAGATGAAACTAGGAAAAATGCACGAAGGCATGAATCAAGGCTTCAACAAAACGCTAACCCTGAGGTAGTACAACTTTTAGACAACGCAAACATAGTGCGAAGGCTAAATAGGACAAAGCCATTTGAATTGATCTAGGTGTATCAGAACACACACATGTAGAAATATATATATATATATAGTAGGTATAGTATGTATCTGGATATCTACCTAATATTCGAAAATATGTATATACGAGTGTAATGGAATGACAACAACGACCGTCGGGGCGCTCGGTGTGAATCTATCCCCCAACGTTTTGAGTGGATTAAATCCCACTTATGTTCTATGCACTTACTTATATACATAAGAAGGCACTACCATCTGTCGAGAGACGCCAATGGGCGGAACTCTCGAATCGAAAACAAAGACCATAGAAATCAGAAAAAAATTGCTCATTAGTCTAGGTGAGTAGATCGCAATATCATCGAAGAGCACAGAACGTGGACTGTGCTCCATCCGAGCCTAACCAACGGTATTAACCGGGGTAAAAAAAAAAAATATTTGGGGTTTAAAGTGGCGTCAACCGGGCTGACTCAACTCGCTACACTTTGCCCGAAAAGTCGACCTCAAATCAAGTTAGGAGTGAGCATAAATCCTTGAGATGATCAGTTTAGTTAATAGTTCGGCTTTTACTTGTGTGTTTTTACATTTTTCTTGTAGCACTTTGATTCGCTTGTTTTAAGATGTGCAGACTAAATATATTTTTTTAATGGGAGTTGTCTTTTTGAATATTTTTTCTGTGTGATATACGCGATAAATATTCTACATTAGTGAGTTCAGCATCGTTTCGGTTCAATCTCAGTTTAATCTTTCGATCACACAAGTACTCAGTTTGAAATTTCTGAACTCGGTTATTCCTTTCCCCATATAAACAGAGCGTATGCATGTACATTTTGCTTTAATTTATGAAAAGGATAAAGTGTTTGAAGGGAATAATGAAAAAGTCTTTGAATTTTAAACAAGGGAAAATGTATGTGTATAAAAATGTATAAATCAATTACTTAGTAAGTAAATAAATTAATATATGTGTAGGGTTGATCTTCCAAATGAAACACACGAAATAAAATTCAATGTTTTACTTTATTTAAATGGGCTACAGATATTTTACACTGCGTTTGGTGACGACCGGTTCGTTTCGTGTTCTATGATCAACTGCATTAACAAAAAACTTAAACGGAGTTACTCTTTGAGTTCGTTAGTGGAGTGTTTGTTTTTGTGTGCATGTGTGTCTGTGTATCGTCCTCGTCGTCCCGTTTTGTCTACTCGTAGGGTGGTATGTTTGTAGTTTGGCTCGATCCTACATATATGTGCAGTAATGAATAAATGTTAGCGCGTTGGTGCAGCGGGCAGAGTGTCGGACGATTGCGCGTAAGGTTCAATGTTCAAATCTCAGAAAACATCAAAAAGGGATTTCACGGTCCCGGTCACGGGCAAACATTCTAGCGTATTGTTATCATGAAAAAGCTTATCGAAAAAAAAGAACTATATAAAATTTGCCCTTCGGATACGGCACAAAACTGTAGCTCCCTTCCTATCGTGCGAAGAATATAACGCACACAACACGGTTTTGGTTTTGAGAAGCTAGGCCTAGGCACTTCATGGGCTATTGTGTCAACTATGTATGTACATATGTATGTGTATTAATGAATAAATAAGCAAAAAGTAAAAGTTGAGTTCAGTTGTAATCGCTATTGCGTATGCCTTTGCCAAGAACCTTTGACACAAAGCCGTTAGTGAATAAACAAAGAACGGATTGGTTTGTAATTAGCACACAGGAAAAGTAGTTCTTCTTCTTCTTCCTATTTCGGCGACGTTATGATCCGAAGACAAGGGATCATAACCCTCCCATTTCACCGCATTTCTACTGATCCGCCTGTGGGTTTTGCCTATTTGACCTCAGAAAATATCGGCAGGCCTACCGATTTTCGATCACTTGGTTACTGAGGCCAATCAAATGCCGGTGTCATTGCATTTGTGTGATCCAGGCGTTTATAGGCCTGCCTCTCCTGCCTCGCGATATCTTTGGAACGTTCATTGATATTACTTTTTTAACTGGGTTCAAATGATCTCTTCTTTGAACGTGGCAATACCAACTGAGCCGGTCGCGTTCTAGTTTTCCTAAAATGGTTTCCTTCACCGCATTATAACCCCGTCGTGCCTTGTCGATTTGCTTCACCACGTCATTTTTATATTATTAACTAGCTGACCAGTGCTCGCCTTGCTTCGCCCGCATTTTAGTTGAACGGTTATTTACTTGTTGAAATATAATTGCCAACTGAATACGATATCGAAAATGTGTAAACTCAATTATAACTTCCCCCGTGGGAATCCAACCAGAGCATGCGTAAACCCTCCAACACACAATTTATATTAAATTCATTAAAACATTCTAAAATGTGGACAAATCCAACAATTAACATCTCATCTAACAAAATTGAAAAATATTGCAATAGTTCTATGTCTACACATGCATATGCATGTACATATGTACCTACGCTTATATTCCTTAGTCTCTTAATTTCATGAAGTTTTGACAGCGCATTGATATCTAATTAATAAAATTTACAATATCCTAGATTTGGCACTGGTAATGTTTTTTTTTTTCAACTTTAAGAAATCGCAACTAGAAGAAATCGCACACTGAAGATCAAAACATAATCATGGATAGCGCGCCCATATACTCGCACACACATACTATTGCAACGATAGCCACTGCTGCATGACTGCTGGCCGTGGTCTCCACTGAGGGAAAATTGTGGGCGATGATTTGATTATTTCGTGATTAGCATTGCTCAGCTTCAGGACAACGCAGAAGGATGTTTTATACCTTAAATGAATCAGCGGCGAATTTACTAAATTCACATATTCTGAGCTACGGCTGCGGAATCAACGTTTACATATGGAAAATTCGGCCACAGCCCCCTTTATGCCACTTAGACCTTGAATTTCGAAAATTCCCTTCTATCTCGCATCTAGGCAAAATAAGGCATAACTGTGCAAAATTTCAAGTACCTACGTCTAGTAGTTTTGGGGAAACAGTGTTCAAAAGGAAAATCGACTTTACTTTTATAGTATTTATAAGATATACGATTCCTGCTTTGCCAGGAGTTCTATTTAAACGTTTTGAATAGGTAACATTGTGCTTAAACGCTTCGCATTGGAAGAAAATGCATAAATACTTTGAGTAACTCGTAAGTTGTAAGCAATTATAGTCGAACATTTTCTGACTGGTTTTGCTACGAAACAAAGAGTTTTACATATTGTAAACTTCTACACATATGTGCATGGATAAAGGGCAAATAAGTGAGACTGCGCTCGAAATCAATCACCTCAATTCGAAAGAATCTCGCAAAATGGGAATAGGCAGCATGTCGACTGAAGACCTTTCATAATGCTGAAGCAGGATATTGAAGATCAGGGGAAACAAATAGATTGCTTGCAAAACCACCCAAGAAAATAAAGGAACACGAATAACATCGACATTTTTCCAACCACTGCACCAAAGAAAGGTTCCTGCTCTGGGATTTGGGTTTTCTTGAAAAAAAAAAAAAGTATCAGAAACACAGGTTCAACAGCAGCAAACACTGGCACTGCACAAAACGCAGACCAAATGCAATACCTGGGAAAGAAAAATACACTTTCATTCCAAAAAAGCTGGAGAAAACAACATCATTCTGCCAACTGGTACGAACACTGACCAATAACCCGAACTTATCAGGGATATGATAAAACTTGGGTCTAGCAATGATGAGATGATCAGTGTCGTCGCCCAAATGCGTAATCCTGACAAAGTTGATAAAATCCTCAAGAAATCTGGAAGCCTCCAACAAACAGGAATCTTTATGCACAGGGACTTTCCAAAGGCTGTCCGGGATCACAGGAGATGTGCATTTCGTTTGAAGAAGGACATTTTGCGTAAGAACCCGAACCTCAAAATTGATTTAAAAGATGAAAACATAGCTATAAAAAATAAAACGTATTACGACGATGAGAACGAAAGATTGATGTGCGAAAATGAAGATGGTCTGCTAATATTGAACCGGATAATCGACCATCAAGTGCCATTTAAAGTGTCAGGTGAGACATCAGCATCAACTATAACAGCGACTAATCGAACTGCAAGAAAAAGTGGTACAGCGGATCATTCATGCACGTCTCAAACCTCAAGAAAAACGCGTACCTAATAGTGTGGTCGTCCGCCCAAGTAAAACCTTTAAATTTAGTATTTTATCATACAATGTGGCTGGGTTAAGTAGTACCAATATCGCATGTGGTCGAAATTCGACTATTAACGTCATCAAAGTGCTTTCATTTAATTGGTTAAAGCGTTTTTTATGGGGAACTCTTCTTCTTCTTCTTCCTTTTATCAGCGAGGTTATGATCCGAAAATAAGGGATCATAACCCTCCCACTTCACCGCATTTCTACTGATCCACCTGTGGGGTTCGCCTATGGGGAAATCATTCACTTTATTTTACCTGCCTTAACGGAAGTGCTAGTTATTGGTGGTATGCTGTTTGGTATAAGAAAACAACTCACATTGAAAGTTAATTCAAAAGAAGGGATGGCTAAAACGTTGTTGAGATAAAAGCTGGAAAGAAGTTAATTGACATTGCCAACGTATGTAAACTGCTGCAACTGGCAGCATGATTACGGCAAACTTATGGATTATATGCTTAGCAGGGGATGTAGTAACACCCTTTTCGTCGAAGATTTTAATGTGCGAGTAGGAAATGAACAAGTTTCACCAACTACATGCAGTGGAATGAAAGGATCTCAGAATTTAACTATGAAATCAAAGGATAACACCGTAGACACCAAAGACGAACAATTAATTGAAAATTGTTATGGCATGCATGCATGACGATGGAAGGACAAGTGACACCGAAGAAGAATTTACTTTTGTTAGAGGAAATGGGTGTGCTGTGTTAGACTATGCACTCTACCTGCAGAAGATGCAGATACTATCGAACTTTCGCTCTTACCGAAGCTTGTCTGGAAGGACCAAAATATAAACATTTGCCGTAATAAGCTGGATGAGTAGATCAGAAACTTATCACCGGTTGGAACAACGCCTTGTTGTATACAAGTGTACTCACAAGCATATAAGATATGCCACACAGTCGAAACCCGCCGAGAAGAAATATCAGCGCAAACACCATTGGTTCGACCATGGATGCAAAAATGCGATAAAGATGTCACTTGGAACATTGAATCGTTTCAGAAAGCTGAATACGGAAGCAGTAAGGAAATTATATGCCAAAATAAATAAATATTACAAGTCCCTATGTGTGAAGAAAGAAATGGAGTATTATGAAAGAATGAATAGGAAGTTGGCACAGACTTCTGATGCTTAGGAATTTTGATTAGTAGCGAAAAGAATTAGAATGGAAACTACTGCCTTAACTGAACATTTGAAAACAATACTCAACCCACATGAAACTTGAACGACATTGCACTACTTCTCCGCTTTAATCAGCGATGCCTAGACAGACTTTTCGAGGAAAGTGAGTTATGAAAGGTAGTAATGAAAGCCAAACAGAATACAGCCACGGGGGAAGGCCGAATTCCTTTAATTTTTTTTTTTTCAAAATGCCTCGGGAACATTCCTGGAAAAATTGCTACCATCTTTTAATTTGATTAACAATAAAGGTACGGTGCATACCGAATTCCAAAATGCAATAATATTTCCTATTTTAAAAAGGGTGACCCAAATATTACTGCAAACTATAGAGATATTCGCCCAAATATTCAATGCAACGTATATTGTACAATCGTATCTGGAAAAACGAAAGAAATTATATGCGGTTTTCATAGACCGGAGGATTTGGAAGCAGTAAGGTCATATAAGTACCTACGAGCCACTATACATCTTAACCTCTCAATGAAAAGACACCTCGAGCTTAAGCTATCCGGAGCCAACAAAACAATAAATTATACGTGGAGGAACTTACTGTCTAGTTCAAAAGTGTCTATAGCATCAAAGGTAAACATATTCGAAACTTTAATACGCTCAATAATGTGCTTTGGAGCACAAGTATGGGGAAGTAAACCACATGATCAAGTCGACAAATTGTGAGGTTCTTTCTAAAGAAGTTATTACATTTGCCTTCAAACACTCCCAACTATATGCTTTATGTTGAAAGTGGTATGTCAGCACTCTTCATACGCTTAAGTAAACGTGCGTACTTCATGTACGTACTGAAGGTATTAGAAGGACAAGATGACACTCAACTTACACAGATCCTGGTAAAGAAAGCATTAAGAACGAATTCCCATTTCTACAAAAACTGAAAGGATATTGCGTAGAAGCGCGGACTTCGTTTACATATGGTTGAAACGAACCTTTCAGAATGGGAAAGCTCCGTATACATATTATATTTGTATCAGATGTTGACCAGGCTATGAAAATGGATTTAATTGTGAAGCAGGAAACTCAAACTCTCGCTTAATTTACAAAAATTTGAAGCATCAGGACGTAAACTAAATACTTGCATGCCAACATTAGCATAGCACAGATCTCGCGTATTTTTCGCATCAGAGGAGGACTTTTAAGACTGAACTACAAGCCCCACCGCAGCGACCTGCGACCACGATGGAAATTGTGGAACACGAAACAGAAAGAAGATATGTTGAATTTCGTATGCACCTGCCCCATACTGAAGGAAATCAGTCGAGGACATTTCGAAGTGGACCATCCTACAATGGACAAATTGATAAACCTGCTAAACGGCAAGAATTGGAATGTAGTAACTATATACCTCAGTGTGACATAAAGGTACAGAACTAACATATTTGAAGGAAATTTCTAACCAATCAGTAAAGTCCTAAATTTGTGCTTGCATCTTATCGTAAAAAAAAAAATATTGTCATTAATTAAATTGAAATTAAAATGAAAAAAAAGAAAATAATATCGTTGCTATAACTTTTAGACTTTTGATGGTAGAGCTAATATATAAAAAATGTACAGTCACGTTCATCTTTCAGACTTCGATATAAAAGGAGAATTAAAAATAAAAAAGACATACTGGATTTTAAAGTCCGCTACCTACGCAAGCGTAGCGAACCAACTACCCCAATGTTTAAACTTCAAAATGCTCGTAACTACACAAAAACAAATATACTAGAATGTTAAGCTCTTGCTGCGAGGCAAGCGAACAACCCAACCCAAAATTATGAAACAAAAGTGTTGTCGTGAACAACTTTTGGCATAAGTCAGCACAAAAATTAAATTATCAACATCAGGCATTTCACATGAATTTCAAACACGTTTTTCACATGTCTTCAAGGGTATTCAACTGCCTTCTGAAATATCGTACAATGTACCCGTACATTCATTTCACAGAAATTCCGATGTTCAAAAACCTTATATAAACGATCTAGTTTTTTTTTTTACAAAATTACCTCGAATACTCTTCTCCATAAGTACACCAGTTACTCTAAATGGTATTAGATTCTTTTATAAAGTTCAAAATAAGAAGATTTGAAAACAGCCTTATTTAATGCACTTTGATCTTTAAATAGTCACAGTTGTTCCCAAAACATTGATCGACAAAATAGAAGCCTCGAAACCACTATTTAAATCTTTCACCACCAAAGTAGGATTAAAATTTATTTTAGCTTTGAAGTTAGCCTTTTCCATTCTACACAAAAGGCAATGAGATTGTACATTTTTAAGGAGATTTCGCACTTCCACCACCCAATTTGCTGCACCGGTTTTATTAACGAAATAAAGTTCAAAACTCTGTACACACAGTCGGCTTATAAACTTTTGAAGCACATTCAAACCATTGCCTTTATTATGGGCTGGCTCTGCTGTTACTGTTGCTGCCATCACCATAAACCTCATCATCATCAGCATTACCATTGTCCGTCCACTAGATGGGCAGTTTTCACACCACCCCAAATGATGAATAGGTAGGTATAAAACTATAATGGACTGTAGAATCCGGTTTAGTATGCGAGAGGACCTATGTATCGCATTTCGGTGAATAACAACTTTAGTCGTTGAACATGAGATATTGTTTTTGTTTTTTTTTTTGTGCGGCTTGTACTACTTTATGGTGGATTGGGCGGGGAGCCCAACCGCCATCGCATTATCTTAGCAGGTGTTACTTTAATTTGTTTTATTAGTTGTTTATTTTAGAAATGCTTAAAATAATGGTGTATGTCAAGGGATCGAGTTATCTCGGCATGCAAGGTCCTTTGTAAAGAAAGCAATCTTCTCTTTGTACTAGAACAGGTGGTGAGTAAAACCAGGATTTCTTAAAGGAAATCATCCAGAGTACCACCACGTTTGTCGCTTTTCGACGATTGCCGTTTTGTTTCTCAGATTGGGGTGGCAATGGTGTAGTGGTAACATCGTCAATTGCCACGCTAATGGTTCATGGTTCAAATCCTGATGTCAGCAAGCATTTATTTATTTCTCATGAAATATATAAAGTCAGTCCGATAATTTTGCAAAAGCTTCTATGAACACTACTGCGAAGGCATAACACTGGCAGTAGCTTGGTCATGTGGCTCGAAAAATTGTTCGCTCTGTTGATGATGATTTGCCCTTGACATCGATTATCGGGAAAAAAGTACTGTGAATCAGAAGCAATGACAATAATAACAAAAAAATCTCCCCAGTTATCTGGACGCCACCCCCGGAGAATAGCTGAAGCATAAAAAACTGAGCTTCAAAAACCACTACACCAAAATCTTTCTCTCTCTCTCTCTATCCATCCTTTCCAAACGCCCGCACTGTGTGTAAACATGTTAAAGGTATTCATAACCCTTTGAGTGCGCACAAATTATAAAAAAAAAAAAAGATGTACCACGAATCTATTTTCATGACTTTTTCAATGTGAACGAGTTGTAATATATGTATGTAGTATTTTACACTACAACAAAATTGCTTAGTAACGTTTAATGGTTAGAAGGTCGTACATAGCTATGAATAAAAGAACAATCGAACAATTTCGATCCCAATTGATAATCTGTAAATGCAGTTAAATTGAGAATTCGTATAGCTCATTAAATGTACCTCGTTGGTAACTGGAGCTAATATCATTGTAAAATTTTCACTGACCATGTCCACAGCCATATTCGAGAAAATCAAATCCTATTATGATACTAGCGTTATAGATACTGCAGTTGCATTTAATAAGGACGCTATTAAATACCTATATTTAATATACGCGAATGATGATCAACTTGCACAGTTATGACGTAGCAGGCAGTTGTGACGTTAGGGCCTGGCAAATTTTAATTATTTTCTTCAATAAATTAAGAATATAAAAATTTATTGAGAAAATAGAATTGTAGAAAATTAGCAGAAAGAAGGAGCATTTCCTTAAATTGAAAAAAAAACTTCTGATCCTATCTTACAGATTTTGCCTGGGTAAGCTTAAGGCACCATTTCAGAAAATCAGGAAAATATTATTACTGTAATTTTGTCTCAGAATCGTTTCTAGATTCATCTTTGAAAACTTGTCGAATTTTATGTAGACAACACAGATCAGTATTGCCGTCTTGCCAATTATGACTATAATTCTGCGTAAAAAGTACTAGGAATTCTTAAATATAGCACACACGAATTATTCATAAAAATCTATTTTGCCACTTTTAAGGTAGAACCCATAAATTCGAATAAAATTATGCCAGCACTTAACCCAATCATTTTTCGTAGGCTGATTGAAGTATAGCTTTCAGCTTCTTCAGCGAATTTTCTCTTATGGCCTCGATTGACTCAAAAATTCCTCCACGAAGTGGTAATTTTAGCTTTGGGAACAGAAAAAGTCATCCTAGGCCATATCAGTCGACCACGGTAATTGGCTGATGACATTTGATGAATTTTTGGCGAAAAAACGTTTGTTCAACCGTTACCTTGTGCGATGGTGAATCCATAATTGTCCCCAGTTGCGCACGCCAAGTTGTTTGAGGTCCCCCTCCACTTGTTTGTGCCACCTACCGCGAGGTCGTGCATCCGGGGTGTATTCCAAAACTTTCTTGGCGAGAATATTGGGCTCCATCCACTCTAAATGACCCAGGCATCTTAGCCGCTGTATGTGAAGTCTTCTGGCTAAGTCGATGTCCTCATATAGCCCATATAGATCGGCATTGTACCTTCTCCACTACTCACCGTCTATGCAGACGGGACCAAAGACCGCTCGAAGTCCGCTCAAAATAACCAAGGGCATCCTCATCCGGTTTTGATAAAGCCCATGCCTCTGCGCCATACAGCCGAACTGGGATGATTAGTGTCTTATAAAGAGTTACCTTAGTAGTTCGAGATAGGGCTTTGTTACTCATTTGCCGTCTTAGTCCATAGAAACAACGATTGGCAATTCTACTTCTTCGTTGATCTCCCAACTGATGTCATTTGCAGAGCTCACCATAGAGCCTAGGTAGACAACGTCCTTTACTAGCTCAAAATGATATCATTATATTATGACGCTCTATCCAATACGCCGATGATGGGTGTCCTTTTTTGTAGACCCATCTTCGCTGCATCGATCTCAATACTCGCAAATGCCGCATTGACGGCACGCTGAGTTATTCCGATTACGGCAATGTCATCGGCGTAAGCAAGTAAATGTACAGACTTATAAAAGATTGGTGTTGGCTTGTGAGTTTCATACAATTTTCTCAAGTACTATGTAAATAGATCGCATGATAGCACGTCACCTTGTCTAAGACATTTTCTGACATTGAACGGTTCGGTGATGTTCTTTACCGAATTTGATGGAGAGTTCTCCATCGTCATTCTGCTCCCACGGATGAACTCGGCGGGGATCTCAAGACTAGACATGGCTCAGAAGCACATGTGTTTCTTTTTAATGAAACATTTCGTGTACTTTTTACACATAATTTATATGCAGGTATATACCTAGTAGTGTTTAAACATAAATACACGAAACAAGTTTCGCCTGTTAAGACACTTGTTTTTCTGTGAGCTTCTAGATCATAAACAGTTGCGCTGTGAGATATGCATACGTATATATATATTCCCCCAAAAGTCAGAAAATCGAAAATTTGGCTTCATAAGACGTCATAGCTGTTTTCAGCTGGTTAATCGCCATGGTAAGTACCTTGGATGATAGGAAGCTCAAACACCTCCGATAAAGCAAATCTTGCAAGCTGCAAGTAGCGCTGTGATACGTGGGGACTCCCCCACATTTTGACGGTTTTTCGATTCAATAGGAGAACAAGCGAAAATATTTTAAAAGGGGAACATTCATTGCCGTAATAATTTTATGCACATTGTTTTATTGAAACCATAACATAAAAAAAAACAAGTTTTAAAAACTCTATCCAGCAGAAAAATCTATGGTGCAGATCGATGCGCATGTGGATGGACTAAACGCACTACTTCGATATTCTTTGTCATCGTAACTGTGGAAAAAAATTAGAGAAACCCACACCAGAAAAAAAAAATACTGAAACATACAGAAAATTTAAACTTTGTTAAGGAATCGAGTGGTATTACTGCTGACCGAAATACGAAAGTATACTTCCTTATACAGATTTTAGTTTAAAGGAAAATGTAAATGTAAATGTATGAATTGAGTAAGTATTAGTAATCAACAACTGAATATTAAAATATATTTTTTTTTTTTTTTTACGCTGGGAGGTGGTAATCTTCAAAAGACGAAACCGAGCCCGTACTCAGTAACAGTGTGGGATTTTTACCCACTAACCCCTTCTCCCTTCTTCCCGTTTTCCCTGCGGTAACGCCATCTTAGCTTTTCATCGCAGGGCGGGGAGGAGCCAGCCTAATTGCGATCTAGTCACTTGGACTAATAAGCAATTTTTTCCTGACATCTACGTCTTTGAATGAGATCCACCATCTGGTGTATCTTTTTTTTTCGGATGTGCTATGTTATGCATCTATATATGTATACTTCTTTCTTTTTTCTAAAGTTAAGTTAAATCGAGAGGTTTTATTCTTTTGAGCCTTCGTAATTGATTTTCATTATTCAAAAGTTTTCTCGCATCTATGTTTATATGCTCCTCTAGCTTTTCTTTGTGTTTTTTTGCATGTTTAAGGATTTCCGAACTTACACTTTCTATCTTCAAGTCTCGATGAAGGTCAGTGTTCCTTATGAACCAAGGTGCATTTACTATACTTCTAAGCACCTTATTTTGGAAACGTTGTATTATGTCTACGTTTGTCTTTTTGGCGCAACCCCATAGTTGGATTCCATATGTCCATGTTGGTTTCAGAATTTGATTGTATATAAGCACTTTATTTCCAATTGATACGGTTGAGTTTCTTCCTATCAGCCAGTGCAATTTTCTATATTTCATCTCTAACTCTTCTTTTTTCTTTTTTAAGTGCTCTTTCCATCGCAGCTTAGCATCTAGTGTCATACCTAAATATTTCGCTGTATTAGCGTGTGGAACTATTTTTTCGTTGATAATGATTGGTATATGTTCAACCTTTTTATTTGTAAAATCAATATGGACTGACTTGGACTCATTTAATTTGATTCTCCACTTTTTAGTCCATTCACAGATTTTGTTTATTCCTGTTTGGAGTTTTTCTGTGGATTCTTCATTAGTTCTCCCTTCTGCTAGTATTGCAGTATCATCTGCAAATGTTGCCATAGTGTGGTTTTCTAGTTCCGGAAAATCACTAGTATATAATAGGTATAATATAGGGCCCAGTACACTACCTTGCGGTACGCCGGCCTTTATTTCTCTTAGTTTTGAATAAGTATTCTGTTATTTTATTCTAAAATGTCTTCCACCTAGGTAAGATTTAAGAATGGAAGCATACTGATTTGCCAGCATACATCTCAGTTTATAGATAAGTCCTTCGTGCCATACTTTATCAAAGGCCTGCGCCACATCCAAGAATACAGCCGAACAGACCTTCCTTTCTTCTAATGCTTCTTCGATCTTATCCGTAATTCTGTGTTTCTGTTGTATCGTAGAGTGCTGCCTTCGAAAACCAAATTGATGGTTCGGAATCAGCTTTTTTCTTTCAATTATTTTATTTATACGTTTAGCGAGCACTTTCTCAAACACTTTTGATATCATCGGCAATAGCGATATAGGCCTGTAAGATGATACCTCATTTGGCGGTTTACCTGGTTTGGGAATCATTAGGACATCAGCAATCTTCCACAAACTAGGGACAAATTTTAGCCTAAATGAGGCATTTATTAAATTTGTTATTTTAATTATTGCCTTCATGGGTAAGTTCTTTAATACGTCACCAGATATAAGGTCATATCCAGGACTTTTCTTTGCATTTATCTCATGCTTGATTAGGTTGCGTATTTCGTTAGGATTTGTGGATAGAATCTCTTCGGTTTCCTCTTCAGATGGTTCTAATAGCATAGGTTGTCTGTTTCCATTTTCATCTGGTGGTTTAAATATGTTTTCTAGGTAGTCTGCGAAAAGAATGGCTTTATCCTCATCGCTTCTTGCCCAGTTTCCATCAGGTGCTTTGATTGGAGGTATTTGCACAATAGGTTGTTTTAGTCCTTTTGTAGCTTTCCATAGAGAGTAATTTGTAGCGTATTCAGCTGTTAATCCTCCGAGGTACCTGTTCAATGAGTCCTCTTTAAATTTTCTAATTTCTCTTTTCAGTTGCTGGCTAAGGTTGTTCAGCTTCGTTTTATGTTGTGGAGCTCTTGATTTCTGCCATGTTCTTCTTGCTCGTCTTTTATCTGCTATTAAATCCTGTATTTCTTTCGGGTAGTTTCTTCTCATGTTCTTTCTATCTATACCGGGAGTGCTTTCCCAGGCCGATTTCTGAATATCGCTGACCAACCTATGTGTTTCTTTTTCTATATCATTTTTGGATATAAGAGGTGTCAGTGAGTCTATTCAGTGGGCGCCGTGGCGTAAGTGGTTAGTGTGTCGGATCACTACGCATGAGGTTCCAAGTTCGAATCCCAGAAAATACCAAAAAGTTTTTTCACGGTCTCACCTCTCGCGAGCGTCTGACAAACATCCGAGAGTATTGTTGTCACAAAAAAGCTTCTCAAATCGCCGTTCGGATTCGGCATTAAACTGTAGGTCCCTTCCATTCGTGTGAAAAATATAACGCACACAACATGAGTGGTTGTGAGAAGCTAGGCCCTGGCACTTTAAAGAGCTGTTGCGCCAAATATTTATTATTTGTTTTTTTTTTTAGTGAGTCTATTCTATTTGTTAAGTTCAACTTGAAGGCTTGCCAATCTGTTCTTTTGTTTGTTAAGGTTTTAGCATTTGTATTTTGAATTACATATTCACTAATTTGGAGAATTATAGGTGAATGGTCAGAGCTTAGATACTCAAATTCATCTATGTGTATGTAGTTGCTCGACAAATTTTTGATTATGTAAAAATCTATTAGATCTGGTATCTTATTTTTGTCTGTAGGCCAGTACGTGGGCCTTCCTGTCGAGAGAGTTTCACACTGATGTTTTTGAATTGCAGCATAAAGTGCTCTTCCTCTCGTTGAAGTTAATCTAGAACCCCAGTTTAAGTTCTTTGCATTAAAATCACCACCAATTATGTATCTGTTTCCTAGTTTTTCAAAAAAATCAGAATATTCTTCTTTTTTGATTGAAAGTTTTGGAGGACAGTAAATGGCAGCAATATTAATTTTTTTATGTTTAGTTTTTATGCTTACTGCTGTAGCTTGTATTTTCTCTGTAGTGTATTTCAACTCCTCATAT
The DNA here is from genome assembly GCA_945910035.1 of Brachypalpus laphriformis. NCBI lineage: Eukaryota > Metazoa > Arthropoda > Insecta > Diptera > Syrphidae > Brachypalpus > Brachypalpus laphriformis. Next base: position 170,238,815 of record OX246754.1, read on the forward strand.
TGTTGGATATTGTTTTTTACTATAACTGCGCTTCCACCCTTAGCTGAGTTTTCAGGGTGAGCGGTGTGGTAGATGTTATAGTTTTTAAATTTTATTTCCGTATGTTTTGTAAAATGGGTTTCTGAAATAAGACAAATGTCTATGTTGTTTCTTTCAAGAATCACCTGCAATTCCTGTTCGTGTTGCAGGAGACCATTTGTATTCCAACATATAACTTTAAGATTTTGATCCATGATTATGCTTAAATGTTTTGTCGTTTATGTTTTCTAACTTTTTAAGTCGCATTTCTAGAGAATTAAGTTTCGTTAGTATCAGTTGTAGTGTTTGATTTATGTCACTGCTTGGTTGAGTGTTATGTTGGTTTCCCTCAGGTTGGTCCTTTTTCTGTATAGGATGCTGTTTTTTATGTGCTAGTATTTGAGCATATGACACTATACCCGCGCTGGTTTCTTTGACGTTCGGTTTTTTGCTCTCTTTTGGAGTGGGTTTTTTTGGAATCTAATTTTGTTTGATCCACATCTACTTTGATATTTTCTGGTGCTCTTTGTTTTTAATATATAAATGACAATAGCCGTATTTTCATAGGATCATAGGTTTCTATGCAATACAACAGTACGAGATCTTGCTTTTTATCAGGATCAATTTCGTGATCTAGAATTTTTTTTTATTCCTTGGTAGGTTACCTACACAAAATTATACGAAGCCAACTCTTTTTCTATATTGTCAATTATATATTAATATTCAGTTGTTGGTTATTGATACCTACTCAATTCATACATTTACATTGCTTTGAGACTAAAATCTTTTCATGAATTCATTATCCTTTAAACTAAAATCTACATAATGAAGTAAACTTTTGTATATTTCTTCAAGTATTATGTTAAAGAGATTGCTTAATAACGCGTCACCTTGTCTATGTATGGGTATGTTCGAGAAAATATCCTCGCTTGCATTGGAACAATCTTTAAAATAACGGCTACTAAAAAATTACATCTAATTACTAATATTAAGTATTATTACAGAATCTGTAAAATTATATTTAAGAGTTTAAGGGCTTTTTGTTAGACAGAAAATCAACTGAGCGATAGTGGTAGGGTTTTCGTATTTGCATGCAATGTCTAAAAAGATCAAATAAAACAACTGACTTTAAGAATTATTTTATAAACAAATAGGCTATTTGATAATGTAGCATATGAATTATTCCTGCGTCAACGTGTGATTTGAAATAAAACATGTCAAAATGACAGGATCGTGTCACAACACATACAAACATATTTGACGCAATAGCCCATGAAGGACCTAGGCCTAGCTTCTCGCAACAACTTTTGTTGTGTGCGTTATATGGTATTTTTCGCACAAATGGAAGGGACCCACAGTTTTGCACCGTATCCGAAGGACATTTTTTTTTTTTTTTGTTTTTGAGGAGAAGCTTTTTCATAACAACAATACTCTCGGATGTTTGTCAAACGTTCGTGAGAGGTGCGACCGTAAAAAAAATGTTGGTGTTTTCTGGGATTCCAATATGGAACCTCACGCGCAATGTCACATCGGCATCACTGCGTTGAAGCATCTTTATTTATTGGGTGGAAAAAATATTTTTCTATAAAGCGTTGGCAATTTGGCTCTATTAATTTTTGCCGTGTTTTCAGACAACTTAATGTTTCCGCACTCATAAACTGTTTGATCTTCTTTGACAAGAAACTCATCCGAGTATCGTTTGATGGCTAAAAGTCATTTCCATTCAAGGAATTTGCTGGCGCAAGGTCTGGTGTGATTTGGCAACATTTCCCATCCAAGTGCCACAACTTTTTAAGACTGACCAAAGATGTATGTGATCTAGCGGTGTCTTGCCGAAAAAAGCACTCTTACGATTCACCAATTCCAGACATTTTTGCTCAACAGAATCATTCAATTTGTCCACTTGACGACGGTCACATTCCAATCGACTTTTGGTTCCTTGGAAACTACCAAACTGGCAGCATAATCTTGTTGTAGATGATTTACTTGTTGTAATTTTGATATCAAAATATCAAAATTTACCAAACCAATTCTGACACTGGCTCTATTTTAAAACATCCTTTTCGTACGTTTGTTGAACGTATTGTTATTTTTTTATTTTTTCGTTTTTCCTTTTGATTATCCATTTTCAACTCAATCTTAAATCTTAAATAAATGCCAGCTCGCGTATTTTTTTTTTTTTAATATCAAGCTCCAGCTATTCATTACTATCAAGTGACACAATGAATTTTCGGTTTGAAACAAAAATATGAACTATTTATCACATCCTAAGCCATCTCTTGAGAGGATTGACAATGTTTCTTCTCAGTTCAATAACAGCTGCAGAAGACAAGTTTTGTGAGTCCATGCACTTACATACGCACATCTCGTATAATTTAGCTACCAGCTAATATTAAACTGTCCTCGTTCTGCTCCAGTACACGAAACTGACAGCTGATAAGCAAGCCAAAGCGGACTCCGCATTGTTCTGCTCCTTATTTATATGCACACCCTCTAGATATTATAGTCTTATATGTATGATAATAGCTTCGTAAAAATTTTGAATTGGAGAGTGTCTGGCAAAGCATCGCCTTCCGACAATTGTTAGACACTCTTTGATCGGATCTCATGTGCTGCTGACGGCAAGGCATTCAGAAATCCGCGGTGAGCAAACTGGAAAAGATTCTATGAAGAGCTGAGGATATCTCTTGGATCTTGCCCATATGAAATCCCCAACTCTACTAAAGACATCGATAAGATAGTGAATTATCTGACTATAATTATAGTCTGACTATAATTTATAGTAAACTATATTGATCTTTTCTAAAAGCCTTTTTTATTAAGTGCATCAACTGAAGTAATCAACCACCGTGGTGGAATGCGAAAATACCTCACGTAAAAGAATGTACCACAGATGGTTTCCTCGACATTGAAGGGACTTTTAACAATGTGAGCACCGAAGCAATAGCAGTTTGCTTGGAGACCAAATGAAGGTGGGAATATACAGGTGGATTGCGCAGATGCTTAGTACTCGCATAATCAACTCTAGGAGATGTGAATGGCAGAGTGAAAGTCAACCCGGGTACTTGGCAAGGTGGAGTCATTTCCGTCTGGGAGTGAACAAAGCGAAAACCGAATTAGTTTTATTCACAAGGAGAAGGTCAATACGAACTTGCAAATACCCTCGTTTGAATGGAGTTGATCTACTTGAGAAAACAGCAAAATATCTTAGCATAGTACTAGATTTCAAGCTTTATTGGAAAGAAAACATTGACAGATTAAAAATGCCCTCGTGTCATTGTATGCATGTAAAAGAGCATTCGGAAAAACATGCGGATTCAAAGCAAAAGTGGTATACTGGCTATACACTGCGATGGTAATACCCATTTTAACAGTCTGATGGAAAACGCCTCAATTTTAAATCCGTAGAATATCTCGAAAACCCGGATGGAATTGAACTACAGCATCCCCCTCTCAGACTCCAACCGTAAATTCTGTATTAGAATTCCTAGCAGAGAGGAGTGGGGTGAGGGAAGAGTTTGTATCAAGGTCGAACTCGCTATCTATGCTGACGGCTGACGGAATGGATAAAAATACAGGATTGGGCGTCTACTGTTAGTTGTTAGTTTCGAGATCCAAAGCACTCTTTTAGACTAAAGAAAGGTAGTAGCATCTTTCAAGCCAAAGTTGCCGTAATGAAACAAGGCGTGGGCATGATAATAGAGGAAAATATTTCAGAAACAATTATCAGCATCTACATATAGGCGTTTCAGTCAACATCGACAACAGGTGACACTCCTACTAAAAAGCGGACGAGTTAGTAAGAAGAAGGTCAGACTCGAAGATATCACTCTTAGCAGTTACATCTTTTCAGAGGCATATGAACTACAAAACATTGAGCCAAACAAACTTCTGAGATTAATATATTTCTCTAGGCGGTTTAGTTAGCGATCGAAAACGTTAGTTTCCCAGAGTTTACTGGATAAATTGGGCACAGTGGATTCCATATGGCCTAAGTGAGCCGTTGGTATCTCCGTCAAGAAGGGCACCCACACCTAATTACGTAACCTTACCTATGTACATACCTGAATACAAATCTGTAAGTGAGAATCTAAATAGCCATGGCCTTGTTACCATGTGACTGCAACTCACACAGTGGATAGGAATACATTTTTTTTTTTTTTTTCAATATAATCCTTTTTGAGGATCAGAGATGAATGGAAAGTTCACCTAAGCATCCTACCCTCATGAAGGATAAGCTGTCCATTGAAATGTGTGTATGTATGTATCGTTTTACGTATTTTAACATCAACTTCAACAGCAAATACCACCTGCACATTTTTCATGGCATTGAAATTCTGCAACTGACATTCTCGTTTGTTGCATAAAGTTGTCTAAAACAAAAGTTAGATATAAAAGAAAAAAACGCATGGCTTTGCTGTAGATACAATTCAGTCTGTGGTACATTGGGTAAGACAATGTTTTTGTGCAGAGTGTAAATTTAAACTTCCCTATCATCTGGTGGCCAACACTTGGCTATGTAACAACGGTGTTTATTTTAACATTAAGGGCGAGGCCAAGTCCTCGAAATAAATAAGATGAATCCACTTTTACTTCAACCAAAGAAATATGTGTATGTACACAGGAGCAATGCTAGTTCCCCTCGAATTTTATCTGGTATGTGTTTTTTTTTTTTTTTTTTTTGCGCATACGGTTCCACACTGAATACTGCGGTACAAGCTTGTGTATAGCGACATCAGCATCTGGATCCACTTAAGTTCCATAACCATGTCATTCAGTTGGGCTTTTAGGTTTTTACCTTTTCTCACGATATCAAGGAGAAGTTACGCTTTGAGAACTCTTATATGCTTGGAGAGATGCCACTTGTATTTCCTTTTGTATTTTGCTTCGATATAAGCATCAAGGGTATAAAGTAGATTAATTCGAAGGTACGATTTTAATCTTGCACAGAAAAGGAAAAAAGCGAGTGGAATAACACATATGGGGTTTTCAAAATAAATGCAGAGCGAACATGTACTGATTCGGATTGTTTGGTGGGTTCAGTCAAATTTCATTAGACACTCACAATGTGAAAATCTTGTTTTAACGATCTCGCAAACATTATAAATGGTCACACTTGGTCAACCCTGGTTAGCTAAGTAAAGTTAGATTTTAAGTATCGAAGGCAAATTGTAAATGAACACTTTTAAATCAACTTTTACGATCTTGTTTTACCCAACACACTAACTTTGAATTGAATTACGGAAAATCTACAATACATATCACCCTTTTCAGCTAATGGCAAGTGTCATGCAATTATTGTGCATTTGTTTTGCATTTAATAATTATTGATTTAATAAAATCACAACTAATTTAAAATCCAAAAATAAATGCGTTTTCACATTGCAATGCAAAAATCAATTCAAATCGTTCACCTATCTACAATTAGGGGCAAGAATGCGTTGGTACATACAATGCTTGTAAGTAATATCGATAAAATTGCAGATTATTTTGAAAATCCTTTCATAGACTAAACAATTTCTCTTGTGACTTTAAAAAGCTTGGTAAGCTTTGTCGATTCACATATCATATACTGCTTAGCTATTAATTTTGATCCAAATCGGCCGAGATATAGTAGAAAAATAGCCAATTTACAATTCTTCAAATTCGGCCCTTAGTAAAGTACCGACTATCATTGAAAATCAATTAGACTAGACTCCAGATTAAAGAAACTGCTTAGTAGCTTTTATACTTAAATCGAGCAATTGTATATATTGTTGACTAATTCGGGGGGTTGAATTAAATGTGACTAGCATAAACACTTTCGCCCTGGCATCTGAAAAAAAAATTATAATTTTGACTATGAACTTAAACATGTTGTCTTGTCAAATAGTAGCATCTTATCAATTTATCTGTTTATCAGGCTATTCTTTGTGATGAATCTAAATTCGGTTTCATTAAAGTTGATTCTGATTTAATAAATTCTTAGTTATCTTCAGGCCTTGAGTCTCTCGGATCCTCAAACTTAGATTCGCCTTACAGTTCGTTTGGAAACATATTACAATTCATCCATTTTTCTACAAGGTTACGCAAAATCATCACCATATCGGATGCTCTAATTTTTGTAAATGTCATCTCATGCTATCTCGACTTTGATATGTGTAAAGGAAACAGAAGCAGAATATACGTACACGTGGACAAACCATGGAATGCTACACTCATCAAAAACGCGGAACAATTGGGTCAATATTTTTGACAGATAAACGTTCGGTGGTTTTGATCGTCAAAAATCATCCAGACGATGAGCAATGCAATTGGGCATCAATAGACGAACTTTACAGCGAAATTTGGTAAAAGACTTGAAGGTATACGCATATAAATTGTAAACAGCTGTTGTATACAGACCGTCCATCGCGTGTAAATTACTGTATTATTATTACAGTACCATGTGTGATTGCATTGAATCACACTAAGTATGAGGAACCATCACATAACATGTATCGCTCCACATTCAATGGAAATTGTCATAAGGCATTCAATTGATGTCGCTAGTAAGTCACGCTACTAAGAGGTTCACCTGAGTTCATGTGTTAGTTATTGTTTTTATTTTCATTCTTTGCACCCACCATTCATAAATACGAGTAGAGTAAAGGGATCAGATTGACAAATTGTAATTATGCTTAGAATAATGATAATAATGCGTAGTGTAATAAAATCTAGTATTAAGAATTTTGTAGAAAAGGAGAATGCATATTCGAATAACTCATACCCGACTCACACGCAACTGCGGCAGTTATTTCGCCATCCTCTTTCAGCGACCTGCGCTACCGAAGAGCGTGCTGCGCTTCATACAGCAGAGGAAGTAGGGTCCGTAGAAGCATAACGCTACACCCCGTAAAAGTCCGAACTTTACATTACAGCCAAGACCTCCTAAGCCTCGACCGGGATGAGGATGATTTTCACCTACTATATGTCGATACAGGAATAAGCAAAGTTATCGCTTCTGGAGTACTGAAAATCTACGTGAAATACACGAAGAGCCACGAAATCCTCTCAAAGTCACTGTTTTGTAAGACGTTTTCGGAGGAAAGGTGATTGACCAATATATTTTCGAGGACGGAGTCGGTAACACTGTTACTGCGACTGATGAACGCTACAGAACCATAATCAACGACTTCTTGTCGCCACAAATTGAAGAACAATGATCAAGAGCACATGTGGTTCCAGCAGTATGGAGCATCGCACACACAGTACGAGCCACATTCAGCCGCAAGCTTTTTCCGGTCGATTAATCTCTCGATTTGGTGATTTGCACTGGGCCGCAAGATCAACCGATTTAACCGTTTCAGACTTCTCTCTTTGGGGTTTTTTTGAAATCATTGGTCTACACGAACAAGCGTTGGTGGCCCTAAAGGACAGAAGCTAACAAGAAGAATCCTCGATATTTCGTGATATAATGCTTCCTGGGAATTACGTTCGAAATATAGCCATTGTTTCACGCGCTGTGTGACAAGTGGCACCATTTAGGGAAACCACACATTGTACAAGTCCATACCATCCAATTAACTCCATAAAAAGTTAAGTTACATGTCACGATAACATTTAACGTTCACCGTAATAGTTTTACCGGCATCATTTTCGCAGAAGTACGATCGTTTGATGGATCCGCCAGCCCAAAAATAACACCAAATAGTGAGTCGTTGTAGGCGCATAGGTTTTTCTTGAATGACTTCTGGATTTTCGTTAGCTTATGTGGAAATTTTACAAGCCGGTGAAGTCAATGTCTTGTACTCTAGAACTGCAAAATGAATAAGCTAATGGAATGGTGCATCGCCATGCCTGAGTTTTAATACTAACAGTGCTCAATTATAACGTGTTCTAAAATAAAGTGTGTGATTATACGATTCAATATGTTAAACTGAAAATGGCTACTAATCAAAATATACGGTTGACAATGGGCGGTCTGATATTTCACACCTCATAGGTTGACCTTCCTTCCTTAATTGAGGGATCGATACAAGTGTAAACCCCCTAAAGCGAGGCACAACAAAAGTTAAGTAGCAACCAAAAAAACGCTTACAAAACAAATCAAATATACGGTTGACAAAGAATAAAGTACAAAGAACTGTAATTTTTTACCACGAAACACTTTTTGTCGTGTATGCAGTTCTAAAACCATTTTTCTCCTACAGGTTCCTTTATCTCCCCTTTTAGTACCTCATAGCGATGCAATAAACCATAAAAAATGGTTAGACTAAATATTTAACTAAATTACAAAAGCAAACTCCATACCCAACACAACGTAAAATCCATGGAAATCATTTTTGTTCTATTATTTCCACAGCTGCAGTTGCAGTATATTTCATTTTAATTCGAACAAAACAAACTTTAACCATCCAACACAATGCATCTTACATAATTATTTTCACATTTGAATAAAACCGCGAATAAAAATCAAAAGCTCAAAGAACATAAAAGTACCAGGAGGACATTATTTTGTCCTCCCCCCCTTTGTCTTGTGTTTTCACTTCTCGATTTTTTTGTTGTATATGGGTAGATGCCTGAGGAAATCCTTTTCATATTTATTTTTATTTTTATTGTTGTCCTTCCATTTATGGGAATAATATGAGCAAAAAAAAGTGGTGAATGAAATATTCCACCTTCCTCTTCCGATTTAACAATGAATCAACAGGAAAAGCGAAATTGTCGCATACCCTCAACGTCGTTGATGTCCTTCTGCCTTGCCCAACCCACGCTATGCATTCCAGTTCGCTTTTATTATTTAAAAGTTTTTCAAAAAGGTGTTACTTCCTGAAATATCCTAAACTTGTGGGTTCCTTACTCCTTTTCTTTTTTTTGTTGATAGCTCTGCAGGTCTTTTTGAGCCGCGTTGAAGCCATAACTATATGTAGTGTCCTATAGATATTTACTTATAGCTGTGCTTTCCGTTGACCTGCATTATTTTACTTAGAGAAAAGAAAATTTTTTTAAATGACAAAAAAAAAAACACTTTTTTTGCTCCCTTTTGCAATTTTATTTTGAAGGAGTCCCTTTGATTTAATTTTTAATTTTTTTTTCTCTCTCTTGGCAGACAGTTTTATATGCATACCCGCGTGGCGATGATAGATATGTTGAATAGTCAACCTTGTAAAACCGCCACCTTACTTGGGGAAGAAGACATCCTTTGAAACGTCGCGTCGTTGTCGCTCGGTATTGCCTGTTTGAAATCTTATTTTGTATAGAATTTATAGAATAAAAATAAAAATCATCTGCATCCTTGTAACAAAGGAGTATTCTCAATGGAAAACAAACCAGAAATCCTAGGGCTTTGTCGAATACGAAGAAGAAAATCATGTTCGTGTGTCTTGCAGTGCATTTGTGATTTGTGATGGTATACGAGTATGAAATAGTTCTTTGATATTTTACCTAGAGTACTTCTTGAGAAATGCTGTAAGAGTACATATGTAGACTCATCTGTTTGTTGAATTTCCAGTAGAAGAAAACAACTTTCGGATTGTGTTGTTTCGGTTCGCATTAGGACTCTTTACATTTTTCACTATGTCTGATTTGTTTTTCGAAGATAGTACAAAGAACTTTTAGTACAATACAGATCCACAAAAGGATTTAACAAGAAATTATCTATTGATGTTTATACAGCATAAAAATGCTGCACTCAACATTCCTAATTTTAGTCAAAAAGATATAAGTATCACTATCCAAAACATTTTTTTTTAAATAATTCTTTTCTCACAACAGAGCAGTTCACTTGTGATCGAAATTGAATTTTTTCACTGCTTTTGCTGTAGGTGCTGGAGTAGCTCAGGAGTCTGTCTTTTCACCAACTTTATTTTTACCCCACACTAATGATCTGCTACTGGGCCTCCAATAATAATTCATATATTTATGTCGACCCTAATATGTGCGTTTTACCCTTATAACTTAGCCATGAACACGATTGTTCTCTCAAAGATTTGAAGTGCGAACTTTTATAATCATGGTTTTCTTCACATCTCCTTACTGATGTTTGATAGACCCCTGTTGCTCCATAACTCTTTTAACCCATCGAAGTTCGGGTTGGTAATAGCGATCGCATGTACATACGTTCTCTGCGATGATGCCGTTGGCAGAACCGCGGAGCATAGGTTGATATATTCCATATAAATCGTGGTGTATTGGCCAATAAGTCGCTGGTGAGTATCGTTAATTGTTGAAAGCGTGTGCTCATTTTTTCATAAAACCTGTCTTGGTCGTTTCTGATTTAAATAGTTGATATGATATGTGGAACAAAATAAGACTCAATGTGTAGCAGTCAGGCAGAAACGCAGCATCCATCCAATAAATATTTTGCGCAACAGCTCTTTAAGTGCCAAGGCCTGGCTTCTCGCAACAACTCATGTTGTGTGCGTTATACTTTTCACATGAATGAAAGAGATATATGGTATAGTTTTTAGTGCCGTATCCGAAGGGCAATTTTAGAAGCTTTTTCGTGACAACAATACTCTCGGATGTTTGTCAGACACTCGCGAGAGGTGGGATCGTGGAAAAAACGTTTCGTTGTTTTCTCGGATTCGAACTTGGAACCTCACGTGCAGTGATCCGACACACTAACCACTTACGACACGGCTCCCACGAAGCTGAGTTACCTTTTATGTAGACGGCTTATATTTTGTTTTGCTTTCATTGACCGCTAAACCCATCTTTCCTGCTTCGATTTCAATACTCGCAAACGCCTCCACTGAGTTGAGTTCTTTCGACTACATCAATGTCATCAGCGTAAGCAAGTAGTTGTACAGACTTCGAAAAAATTGTACCTTCGATGAGTTTCAAGCTTTGGCTTATGAGTTTTGTGTAATATCAGTAACCTAGATACTTTTTTCGCTTAGTGCTGTTTTGATAGACGTCATATGGACTCCTATCGCATATAAATGACTTTGTTCCCATTTGCTATCGCCCTTTCCAGCCAGGTCATCGACTTATTTATTTCTTCTGACCACTTTTTGTACTAGTACCCATATGACATAAAAGTGGATTACTTTGAGACAACATTATCGAAAACAACCCTGACCCTTGCTTCGTTACGGTGCTCTAGTTCAGAAAAGCTAAAGCCAAAAGTTAATATTATACTATTTGACGAAGATTCAAACATTTTACCATTCTCACTAGGAAACGAAGTCCAGTTAAACCATTGGAACAATTTTTAACTTTTATTTAGATCCAGACTGTTTTAAAGACTGCTAAACGGGAAATGGACAAGGCATGAAAAATACAAACGGGCAATGCATGCAAATACGACGATTTGATCTCAAGAATGGTGAAACAGTGTAATCGTACCTTAAGAGATAGGGATTAATAATGAATCCATTACTGGAAACTTCCCTCAAAATCTTCTTGTGAGAGCTCACAGGTTCAGAGTACTTGGAAGTTCACCATGAACTCTGAATCTAAAACAAACATTGGGAACGCTATAACGATTTACCCTGGATTATTTTTATATTTTTATATTATTTTCTGTCCAATTTGTGTCATTGCGACGAGTTGTTCATTTAGAAACATTTTTCTTCTGTGAAATAAACCAATAACGTTGACGGCACTTCTTACAAGTACAACCTTCAAATAAAAGTGCTCGTTAGTGAACCTCTTTTCCTTTACAGTCCCGTATCGTTCGTATTGATAATTTGGGGCAAACAAATATAAACGAACGACGAAAATAAATATTTTTCTGCAAAGCCCAAAGGCCAACAACAAAAGCTCTGAATGACACACTGGATGCGCACTTGCAAGGACTAAAAATATATGAAGAGGCCAAGTGCTTTCGATAGATATCCAATAAACGAAATTGATTTTCTTTGCAAAGGGACCAACGTAAATATTGTTAGTATTTCCTGTATCTATACGTGTAGTATACTTTCACAATGCATCTAGAACTGTATTGTCTGTATAATTCGCATTCGCTGTCACAATGCGCAATATTAAGTTTAAGTCGAATGTTCGTTTCATTCGATTTGGAGATTTGGTCAAGGGGTCTGATGTAATGATGTCCTGGGGGAGAAAATATAATTTCCTCTTGTGCATCCATAGTGTAACTCTGTTAAAATATTACTCAACATAATATCAAAAGACAGAGAAGAGAGTACAATTTCATAGGCATATGTTTGTTTGTTTTATTTGCAGGTATCGTCTGGTGAAACGGAGTACATTCGAACGGTTGACAGCTTAATGGCTTCCAGAATCAGTTTAAAACTTCAATTGCAGGCAATTCACTTTGCGGGCGGTAGTCCTCCCTTGAATGGTGGCGGTGGCACCGGGGGTAATCAAATGCTGAATTCACTTCACAACAATCAATTGGGCAATGGAGGATCTCAAGGGCAGGCCGGTGGAAGTTTGATTCTTCGATGTACGGCACAAATTGGTGATTTGTATCAGGAGTATAAAGAAATTGAGTTGGGAACCCCGCAAAGGGATCCGATTCCAGCAAGAGGTGAGTGCTATATATGCAATGATATATATATTTTTTTTTATTTTTCAATACAACTTATGATGCGTTCCAAGTAAACGAACGATTTTAATTAAGTGAGAGCGGTCACCTTCTATAAAAAAAAGATGTATTGTAAATGAGTCACGTTCCAGATAAATATTTACGCCTTCTGAATTTCGAGCTTTTGCACTTTATTCAGTTACATTTAAGAGTTTAATACTCTTATTCAAAAGCGTATTGGTTGCCCGAAGTACACTCACAGTTTTTGTTTTTGGTTCATTTTATTTTCCAAGAAAATTATGTTTTGCCCATTCTAAAGTGGCTTGAATATTTTCTCTAACAGACAAATTGTTCAGGGAGTGTTACCTGGCGTGTATAGTTTTCTTGCATTGGGACCGGGCGGATTTTTTACTCCAGTAGGGTCAAGTGGCACATAAGGTGGCCTAGACATAAGATATGAAAGTTATTTGACATTTGCTGCAGTTCCTTACGTTACTAATAAGGGCTTTTGTGTACGAGCGAGTTTGCTTCTAAGGCAAATTTTGTGACAGCTATATTGCAGTGACCGCGTGCATCAAAGTAAAAATGTTCGAAACAGAATATGGAAATCACAGCAGGTTTACCCCGACTGGTTCATCAAAGCTTCAAGTCAAATTGGAGAGATTGATTTATATCCATATATGCTACAGCACCTGCCCGAGTCTCTGTTCTCGGCGTACCAATATGCATATTCTAAAGCCCAATTTGTTGAAACAGTTTTTGGCCTGCTCGTGTGTATCATTGGAAAATCACTGAGCATAAAGAAGTATACCATGGTTTGAGATTCAATAGTACGCTAAGTTTGCTACATGATTTCTCAGCCATGACAAACCTCAGAGTTGACTTTTTGTTCCTTCTTCTTTAAAATGTTCTTAGAAATAAGTGACTAGTCGACCTGGAAAGAACCAGATGCAAGGTTATTGCGTATGCTTCAATACGCTATTCTCTTGCTCTCCAATTAAGCCCCAAAAAGTGGACTGCGGGTTAATCCCAACAAAACTGAACTAGTCGCCTTCACTCGGGAATATACTGCAAAAGTGCTATTGGTTAGTTCGGGTATGAAATCCCGTGTCCGTTATCAAGACCATATACCTACTGTATGAAATGATGATCCAGTGGCTGGCTTTTGAAAAAGCTGTACACCTCAATTTTTCGAGAAAAGAATAAAGATCAGCATGCATGTGCATTCCACTATAGTGTTAGTCATAATGTTTCACCTAATGCCTCTTTTTTCGGCAAATAGATGAATTCTAGTGTGGTCCTTCGTCTAACAGCCTCATCGCAATGGTTTTGCTTTCAAGTTGGCAATTTCTCGATCGAAGATCTACTAAATCTGAAAATATTGACACTCAACTTAAATTTAGATATGGTATTAAGAATTTTCGTGCAACTATTCCTGTGCGCAATGAATAGAAGAATGTGACCGCGATCGAAAGAAGTTCGATTCATTTCTATATGGACTGATTGAAGACCGGAAGAGGAGTTTGAGCATCTCCCTTTATCTATCTATACTTCTATCTATCTATAAATGTCTATTTATCTGAAATAAACTAAACTAAATTAAACTATCTATTTAAGTAAGTCCTCAAATGTAGGATCATGCATATGTCGATAAGAACCGGACGTGCAGCGATGAAGCTGGTCTGGAGACATACTCTCCAAAACTTTTGAAATCCGCAAAAATATCAATTCAAAGCTAAAAATATGTTGCGCGAAAGTCTCAAGCGTACATCCAAAATAACTAAAATATAAAGTCGTTTCTGATATATAGCTAATTTTCGAATAGCGTTGCGAATGAATTGCTTGCGAACACAACTCAACGTTATAGTTAAGTGAATCTACTCACCCGAATGAGCGTCTCTATGCTAATTTAACGACAATTCTATGATTTCTTGTATGAACTTTCCTTTCCATAACGCATTTCGGTTCGCCATGAGCGTACAGTTCCACTCGTATTTTTGTTACACTCAAGCAAATTTACTCTACCGTTGCTTAGAACAAATAGACAATGTATATAACTTATTTAAGTAAAGAAATACTTCAGTACATGCAGCTATATAAAGCGAGTTTTACTCCTAGATGACATATTGTTGAAAACAGGAACACACATCAACAAACCAAAATCACTTAACGCCGCTTCCATTAGAATCAAGCACCATTTATCGTTCACTGTCACACATTTCCCCCATCCCAGCCCCATAAACATGTGTTAATATGCGGGGGTAAATCAACCTATAACTCAATTTTAAACCTGCTGTGTTCTACTTTCGCTTTTATACTATACAAATTGCCTTGCCCACTCGTGATGAGAAAAACAACAAGCTCACTTTCTGGATTCATTCCATATATTCCAATCAAAAGCAACAAAAACCTTTGAGGATTTTTTTTTCCTCAGGACTTATGATGGATTAATCTGACCATTACATAGACCAAATGAGTACTATTATGTCACACGATGTTGAATATTACTTTTCCATACAGAAAGTGAGACAGAGGACAGAAAACAAATCTAACCTCCTTTTCCCTCAGGATACTTCTGTGTCGACCGCGTTACACTTTACATTGAAAATATCCATACGCATGCACTTGCACGGACATACTTGTGTACGTTTCAGATGTTTCTTATCAACTTTGGAATAGCTCTGATAATTAACGAAGTTTTGAGGGAATTATGTGGCAGAAGCGGTTTGTGGTTATTATTGAGGCCTTCTGTAAAAACTCTTTGATTGCAGCGGCAACGCATACGTACTGTAGGATAGTCTTGCACCTGCATGTAGATACATGTGACTTAGACCGAAAGAGTAGCAACCGAAGCTGTTTCTAAAGCGAAGGACGTATATTTTTATCAGGTCAACAAGATCATCGAAGGAAAGATACCCCAGATAGAGAAATCTACTTTTTAAGTTGCTCCAAAGGCCTTCTTAATTCATCGGGTGGCTGGGTATAGGAAGATTTCTTAGAGGATTTTGAGCAATTTAAAAGGTTCTCAGGATTCCTCTATGTTACCGCAGATGAGTCTCCAGGATAGACGCTTTACTCTCCTCAAGGATTTTTTTTATAGAAATCGAGAGACATTTTGCAGGTAACGTAGTTAACATGCTGTTTATACCTTTTTCCTTATTTTATTTATTTATTTGAAATTCGGGATTACTTATACCCTAACTCTGGTGCTCAGGATACCGAGAATAGCGTGATGGTTTATCCTTGTCGGACAGTCTGTGCAGAGAGCAAGTATGGCATCATTGGCCCTCGTGCACTTTTTACGATGAGATCAAAGTGGGCCCGGCGAGAAAGCAGCTGGGTCTAGAGGAAAGAGTTTTAAATTTGTATGTTTAGAGATAAAAACAATATTACATGATTGTCGGTTAGTTGTGGCTTGGAGTGGCCGTCGGTAAGGTAGATTTAGACCCGAAATAGGTCCATTTTGGTGCCACTTAGTAAGAACGGATTGATGCAAGTTTTAATTTAAGCCGTGTAGGCGTTGCTTGACGAGCGCAGAATAAGTGCATTTTTTTTTATAATTTGCGCGCACTCAACTGGCTATGAAAACCCGTAAAATGTTGTTTACCCAATGCGAGCGTTAGAAACGATAGACAGAAGGAAAAAGATTGCTGCAGTGGTTTGAAACCCAGGTGTTGGGTTTCAGAAAAATTTATATAATTATAGTTCTCCATCCCCTTCGTCTCTACAACTCCTGCTGAAATCACTGTACTAACTGCACAATCAGTGAGGATGGCTACCTATACCACACTATCCCGTGATGACATCTGTAAGTTTATAGAGAGTTCCATTTCCACGTCCACTTCCTTGTATTGAATTTTCAATAACTTTGTTTACTTAACTATACCTTTAAGTGGCATCATTTAGTATATTGGCACATATTACTGAACACCTAGCCACCTGCTCGACGAACAGCGATGACTCTCGCTTGCAAATATACAGGTCCTTCCATAAGACTTCGGCACCGTCTCCATGCTTGGTTTTGGACCTACCCATGAAAATTGATAGTGGTACGTTGTTTAGGACATCACGATGGGTCCATTGTGTTTTGTTCGGTATTAAGTGTCTTTTATAGTCGGGCAAATGATCGATGAAGCTGGTAAGATTAATATATTTTGACAGGACTCCGGCATGTCAATTGCTTAGAGTTCCGCAGTTTCATTGCAGACCTGGTAGCCAGTGGCTTAAAGTAAAGCATGTTACCATGTAAATGTAGATGCATGATTGGTGAAGTGCAACTGCACTGCGACCTGTAGTAAATATATTGTGCCCCCAGTCGTTGACGTACTCGATTTAGAGCACTTCCTCTAGTCCAACTGCTTTGATAAACCGGATTATCTGAAGTGGATCCAGGTAAGATAGATTCGTCTTTGATAGAAGATAGGCTCCCGGGTGATGTTTTCATTTGTCGTTTAGTACTTTGCATTCCATAAGAAGGTGTGCCGGTGTTTTTGCGACGTCGCTGGAAAATCTGCAGCGTCTATTTCCTTCCATTCTTTGTTTCCTAAGGTGTTCCTTGAGTCTGCAGTAACCCGCTAACATGAGAAATATCATCCGATGCCTGGCGCACTTGCGCTCTTCTTCTTGTGTAGTGTAGTCCTCATCTATCTATCGCCTAAACCTCTGCTCTGGGAAAATTTCCAGAGATTCAGAGTATTTGGTCCTGGGCCCGTAAATGTCTGTCCCAGTGACCGTAGATGCTTTTAATCTGTCCGTGTGATGTTATCCCTTCCTTTCTTTCATTGGCCCTGACCTTCTGGAGTATGTGGCACCTCCTTCTTCCTCTCCACGGCTACCTTCCTGACATTTCCAAGCGTGACATCTTGGGCTAGGAAACCCAGATTTAATTTCCCGCCCGCTCCACTGAGGCCTCTTCTCAGCGGATAGTTCAGTCTACCAGCTCTACCTATATCTGATAGTTTAGCAGGTTTTTGAAGTCGGTCGGTTTAGACTGCTATCCTCTTTTTTCTTCTATCATACCAGAAAGTGTACTCCTTTCTAATTGTGGATCTCGGCCTCTGTCTGCCTCGGCCTCCTCAAGGCATCCCCAAGGTTGCGAGTAGCCAGGCTCATGCGCCTAAAGAGCTGTTGCGCCATTTTTTTTTTATCCCCAAGGCAGCAATTACTGTTTTACACGGGATTGGTAATAGTGGACAGTTATGCGGAACTGCAGACATGCATAGAATATCTAAATCGAGCTTATGCAGATGTGTTTGCCGTTATTGTAAACTCACTATTTGAAAATGTCGTACAAAACCAATCGTTTAAGCATTATTAAGTTTTTGTTAAAAAACAGAAATAATATAATATTTAAAAAATAAAAACATTAAAACTATAAAGGACTATTTGAAGCACCCGGGCAAACTTGTTTGATATTACGATACGTAGCAACATAAGTGCATTATGTCCTTACCATGGCTCCCCCATTTTTACCACATAATATCTTCAAGGTATTTCTAGTATACATACTTCCACGCTTTTTTCTCTAATAAGACACCCAACTAAAATCTTATAATATTTTGATTATTCATAGTCAACGTGTTTTCGAACCGATATTCCACACATTTGTGAAAAAACGATTGTAGATTACAAGTCGCACAAAAACCCAAGGCAACGCTAATTTTTACGATTTGTAATTATCAAGTGTTTTTTTACAATTCGCTTGCCATTCCTATTACAAATTTGTACTTTGTGAAACAAAAACTCAAATTACAAATTTGTAATTGGGATTAACAAGTACAAGTTTGTGATTGTAATTTATAGTTGGTGAAATAGGACCCTGATTTCAAAGAGGCTCCATTCGAAAACAGCCGGTATATCCCCTAGTTGCAAACCATCTAATAGGCACGGTCTTACTAAACACCTTGGATTAGGGGACAGTTATTGGTTCATCATTCCTCAACAAGCTCCTCCGCGAACTTGGGCTGCACTGCTGAACCTACTTCCTCTTGATACAGGCTGGACAGCACTATCAAAGTAATCTACCATCTTAGGCGACGTGGCTTCTAGTGAGGATTAGGCTTCCTAGAAACACAAGTTACGAGTAATAAATGTGGCATGTACCTCCAGGATGCTGGCAATCTAAATTGATGTTCCAAGAAGTCTCTAGTAAATCTGCGGCATTCTTGCCTTTTCTCAGCAATAACACATTTATTTGAAGTTCAGTCAGTACTATCACTTTTGCATAATTCTGATTTTCTTATTGACGAATTCCAAATACCCATTTTGCCCAAATAAGGTTACGAAAAGTCGAAACTGACTGGGGCTGTAGACGTAACCTTGTACTCTATACGCAGTAGCTGAGGTAAAAAGACAGCATTCCAAACGCTCTAGATCCCAATCTCTACTCAAGGTTCTAGCCACTGTGAGTTCACCGGCACGGTTAGGTGAGAGTAGGTGTCAATAAATGAAGCCAGTTATCGCCACTTATAAAAACCTTGACATAATATACAAAAGTCCTTCATTTATTTTGTGCTACGCAAAGAAAAGCATTTGTCTATTCCTTTGTCGATTCAGTATGATACGAGTACCAATGAATTTCGATAGAACAATGTGCTCATCGAAAACGTTTCTACCTCCAATTTTGTTATATTTTTAAATTTACCATTTTGACAAACAAAAAATAATATTACTTTATTCAAAATCTGCTTATTTTAACAGAAATATAACTTTTCGATAAGAATGCAGTCTTTTGTTTTGTCCATACATAACTATGTCATTGAGGTATCGTTACACATTTCGAATGGAATCGCATTCGACCTGTTATTCCGTTCACATAATCAATTCACTTTGTCACAAGCAACAGGTGTAGAATTGTTAATCCTAAAATGCAACTTTTTAGCAAAAAATAAAATTAAAAACAGATATGCCAAAAGTTGTTCACACAATTTTGCAGCGAATTTGAATTTCATTTCAATTGGTTTGCGGACTAGTTCTATCTCTTCCTTCTCTAGCAGATGAACGAAAGTTTAAAATATATATATACATATACATATACATGCCTAACTCAACATCATTTGCTTTAACTTTTTTTTTTATTTCAGTGACACTATCATCCGGGTCCGGTTTGAAAAGTTTCTTCAATTTGTATTTTTCGTCGTCCTCATCGTCACCATCATCAGTGCAGACGAAGTTGCTGGCAATCAGTATAGCTTCAGGTGTAATTGGGAGCTTTCACTGGCTACAGTACAGGTGCAGATAGTTGAATTTAACTTTGAATGTTTTAAATTAATGCGAAATTGAAAACTATGTTCAAATGTGAGTAAATATGATGTTTAACGTACATTTAAGATGAAAGAAAAAATTAAATAAAAAAAAAACTTATACCAAATTTAAAGTGCGCTAAGGAAGGTAAATTAAGAGCAAAAAAAAAATAAATATTTAAGTTTTACAGAGATACACTAATGTTTATTTATTAAAATGGAAATCTTTCGGACTAATGAACAACTCATAATAATTATAATCTCCATGGTTTAGTTTACAGATTTAGAATGTTCAGTTTTAAAACTTAAGCTATAGGATTTTAAATACAATATTTAATACTAGTGTACGAATTTTTTACAATTACTTTTACCTGCATTTATTTATTTTTAAAATAATGGAAGGTATATACCTACATATTGTAGGTTTATCAATCTTTTTATTTATTGTACCAAAAGTTGACATACTTTATCTGTGAGCTAAACTGTCGATATGTGCATTGACATGTAACTATTTGGTCGCCCATTTACCTTATAATAGTTTTTAGTTATATGTCGTATATGAAATATTGTACAAGAGACCATTTATGATTTAAGATACACATACGCAGTAATGAGAAAAAGTACGCTAACCGTATGAATTCCGACTTTAAAGGATTTCAAGTCCATTAAAAGGTGTATATATAGATACATGTGACTACGTAAAGCATTTGGAGTAGCCTGTTAAATCTTGCCGACAAGACATCAATTCATGTTTCTTTTAATCAGCAATTTTTTGCACCATTTACCATTTGGCCATTTTCCGTTCAGTAAATCTTGTCAAAAAGTTTAAGATGATGCAAACTCGATGGCTCTGTCTGAGAAAGGAACGGCCACGTGAAGATACAAGTAAAAGAAAAGTGAATACCATCCAAGTTTCTCGAAGCTCTGCATCAAAAAGTTTCGGTGGGGCGTCTGACGAGAAGGTACACCACAGTGTTTAACAGAAAAAAAAAAGTTTTTCAATTTGGATAGGACTTGGACATATCATGTCAAACTTGAAGGATAAAATATTTAGTCGCAAGCGGTAATGTTACATCTGATTCCAAGTGCAGCGTTGCAAGACAGCACGTATTAGATGAAACTATCGTCAGATGGAGAGATCTTCTCCATAAGGCTTCACATGAAGCTAATAGTTTATCGTCGATTCACTGCTCACAGATGCTAAAATGTTTGATTTACGAGTATATGCCTAAATGTGTCTACTGGAATCAGGAAAAATCTTTGAGAGTAGTTTGTGCATGAGGCTCGAGCTATGGATCAATCCGAATAAGATGTTTAGCCCTATGGAAAAACGTGGCGGTATAAGTTTCACATGTTGAAGGTTGAATCTTTTAAGTAGGTCTCTACCTAGTTGAAGCAAAATTCAAGCTTTCAGATAAAATTGACGGTTCAGAAATATGTATGGTCTAAGTCTTGCTGTAGTACACTACCTGTACATTGTGATCATCAGAACTATTTAGACTCATGTATATGTCCATATGAGATATGATGACGATGGTTAAATTTGCCTGTTATATTCGCCAGACTGCAAGATAGGTCTGCCTCGGAATAACTGTGGCTATGCGAACCAATTTTGACGACACTCTCAAGAATTTCCTTCATGTGTCGCCTCAGAAAAAGATTGTAAAGATTACGGAACAACGTTCTTCGTTCACAATCGGTAATATGAGCTCTTTCGTCATGTTGGGTATGCGATATGAAGTGTACTTCCTGGGGAGCAGATGGTCGAGATATACTACAAACTACTTCTCCAATAAAATTTGGTATCTGCATACAAAACTACGGCAGAAACTTTTTCACTATGCAAAAAAAAAGAAGAAGAAGAGATGGGCTATTTAAGATCTAGCAGAATCACCAATAGCTTTGTGAAAATGCTTTATAAGAGCACTGGATAAGAAGAACTGTACAACTGTGGTAGGGGTAATGAAAGACAAAACGCATTTGATTACTAGATGACTTTCATGGGAACTACTCACTTCCAATATGTACATAGTACCCAAAAGCGCTTTCGGGAGATTGAGGTTGTGCATCTTGGACCTCGATGTGAAATGCAAAATTACATTTCACTTGTGTAGAATGCGGAGAAATCAATTCATTCAATTGGTCTGGTTGATTGACTTACTCCATTAATTAAACCTTTTCGACTACAAACGATTCGCAACGTCGAAATAATTTCAGAAGATTACCAAAGCATGCATTGACCGAGTCGCTTTGTTCCACCGTTCAATAAATACACCAATATGAGCACTCCGCAAGAGAATTGAGCATATTTGGCTGTAGTCCTAGAATCTTAATTTTGACTTAGGTAAGGTTAGGTTGAAGTGGCTGCCAGCAGAGAATCGCCAACACACGTAGACCAAATATAGGTCCATTGTGATACCACATGGATCATGGGAGAAAGTTTCTCCTACCTAAAGCATTTTGAGCTTCTTAGGAAGTGTAGGAGGCTCTTAATATCGATGTTATTCAGGTCGCCTATGTCGTTGTAATAGAGGGCTCCAAGGTGAAGCTTTCTTCTACGGGAGACAACTGGGCAGAAACAAGGAAGGTGAGGAATAGTTTCTTCCTCTTTTTCGTCCATGCAGCTTCTCCAAAGTCGTTCGCAAAAACGCCTAACCTTGCAGCATGCTTGCCTATTAGACAGTGTCCAGTGATAACACCTATTATAGCGCCGATAAGCAATCTGTTGAGAGAAATTAAATTCTTAGAACGTTTTAGATCCAGCTTCGGCCAAATTCGTTTTGTCGCTAGACATGTGGGTCCACTTGTCCACCTAAGATTCGTACTCTCGATAGCATCCAGCTTTGCAAGTAGCGATTGGTATACCTAAGGAGCCCCTAACTTAATTTTGACTTAAAAACATACGAAAACTCTTGCTAAGAGTTGCTACATCTTTAAAATTCATTAGCAAGCTGCCGTGGAGAAAACTGATTTCTATGGCCCAGAACTGATAAGTTATTTTGTTTACTTAGGCTGAGTATATAGCTCATTATGACATAAGGATTCGCATCACATGCAAAAGGAGTGTAGGTTTTTTCATTCACGCGGCAGTAACAGACCTCCCAAATTTATGCAGACATGGGTCAAAGAGGCAATCTTTAAGTCCGATATCAGATATAATACATTTGGGTTGCCTCAATCAGTAGTCTTGTACTTTACTTACAATATATGAGTATATCCGTATACATAACTAGTGATTGAAAGCTTTGGTAATCATACGTTCTTAGATCAAGCCCACGATACCAGCATCTGGTCATGGTTCTACTTTTGTAATAGTTTTGAATATGATGTATTATGAGTGATATATAATGAGTGATATTCATTGTACTAGGGCTTGGAGACATGTCTTTTAAGACATCCACTCATTTTTTCGCCATATGAGCTACAATTTCGTTAAACTAAGCATCCGAATAGTGATAAGTGATTATAAGCGAAGAACATCTAAAGCAGACAGAAGACGTTCAGACTGAGGACCTAGGAGACTAGAAAATGGAACTTCTTATACACAACTCGTGCACTCTCTGACGTTTGAAGCTCCAAAAACGTTCAGATAACTTTCTCTCATTACCGAAGCACAAGCCTTAAAATGTCCAACCAATGTGTTTTTCCGGTTTTTCGATTCAGATCAGCAACGTTTGCACCCCGCTGCCCACTTAAAGATTAAAGATTAGTTGTGTTTATTTAAGGCTTAAATACCTCAATCTTATCACATACTATAGTATATACTTCAACGGCTTTCAAAGTTGCATGTCATGTATAATTTCTGAGTATATAAAATATCCGAATACATGTATATGGTTACAATTGCATGCGACCCATACAATCGGCACATGTACAGCTTTAACATAATTTCTTCTTACATTCTGCAACAAGAAAACTAAATACTCACAGCATAAAAGCAAATTGAATTTAATATATCTATTATAAATTAAATTGCTAAAAGTTTGTTCACGTTATTTCTTTAAGGTCAACAATTTTTCAGAAATTGTTTTTAGGGAAAATTTTTGTAAATAATTTTTTATTTAATTTAAAAAAAATAAATGCATTAGTCCTCAAAAACATGATTCGGTACTATATTACATTTGTTTAAATACGTAAAAGTAAAATTACAAAATCAAATATTAAACATAAGATATATTTATTATTGCCTTTAAATACATTTTTACCAAATCTAGTTAATATATTAGGATGTAAAGTATGATTAGAATAAATATTATGTATATAATTAAGAAACAAAAAAAAATATGGCAAAAATACATTCTGTTTAGGCGAAAAACTATAACATAAATATATAAATGTATTGATAGATATACTAAAATATTTAAATGTAAGTTTATGATATAGAAAAATGTAAAAACAAAACTCATTATATATTTGTTAAAACTAAGCACAGATTCAACTAAAACCAAAAATAAATCTAAAAGCATATATGTATCTGTATTTAAGATAACCAAAGAATTCATAGTGCGACATTTTATGTTAAAAACAATTATTTGATGAATGAAATTCGAAATAAAATTCAAAATATGCTGTAAATTGCAAGTATTTTACTTTGTTTTTTTTTAATTAGGTATGTGCTTATTTTACATCGGTCAAAGGTTTGCTGAATTGTAAGGTAATAGAAGAATCCCAAGTCGATGGATTGAGATTAGTATTGGGAAGCATTCGTCGATTTTAACCTCATTTTTTTAAAGGGGCAATCATATTAGACTGTGAACGTTTAATGATGTGTTTTTTGTTTTTTAGATGTTAATAAATAGCCTGCTCAAGGTATAACTGTGTATTTGGTAGGATTCTTTCTTAGGTGGCGCTACAGTCCTGGTAGACCTGGGCTCAAAAATACAAACATATTCAGCCAGCCCGGTTACGAGCCAGCTGACTCCAGTTGCGCACGCCACGTTGGTTGAGGTCCCACTCCACTTGTTTGTGTCACCTACCGCGAGGTAGGTAGATGCGCCGTCCATCTGGGGTGGATTCGATGATTTTCCATGCTGGAACGTTGGGCTCCATCCGCTAAACATGACCCAACCATCTTATCCGCTGTATGTGAACTCTTCTGGCTAAGTCGATGTCTTTGCATAGGCCGTATAGTTCTGCATTGTACTTTCTCCAACACTCGCCGTTCATGGGACCAAAGATAACTCGAACAACTTTTCTCTCAAAGTAACCACGGGCATTTTCATCCGATTTCGATAAAGTCAATGCCTCTGCTTTTTACAGCAGGACTGGGATGATTAGTGTCTTATACGGAATTTCCTTAGTAGTTCGAGATAGGGTTTTGTTACTCAATTGCCCTCCCAGCTCATATTATAATTATTATTCTTTATTTCGTTTATAAAATAACAGAGGCATGCCACCACACAATTTACAATACAGAGATATGATATATGGGGATTTATAAATACCTTTCAACTGAAATTTTGTTTAACAAATGAAATATTTAGCGTTTAATAATTGAATTATTCTTTGAAGGGAAATAACGAGAAAACCCCTCATTTGACAAAAAAAAAAACGTACGATAAAATGGTACGGATTAGTTCCAACATTTTGCGCAGCATTAAATAAGCTACATATAAATTAAATATAATTATTATTATATAATTAAATATAATTATAATAAATAACAAAAACAGAATAAATTAATCACAAATCAGGTAAGTTAGCAACAAATAAGTGTATATTATATAAATAAATAAATAAATAACATAAATAAATAAATTAATAATTAAATAAATAAATAAATTAGTTGATAAATAAATATATAAGTAAATTTATAAATAAATAAATAAATAAATAAATAAATAAATAAATAAATAAACAAATAAATAAATAAACAAATAAATAAATAAATAAATAAACAAATAAAGAAATAAATAAATAAACAAATAAATTAATAATCAAATAAATAAATAAACAAATAAATAAATAGATAAACAATTAAATAAATAAATAAGTAATATAATAAATTAACAAATAGTTACAGAGCAACACTTTTACAAATAATAATTAATTAAGTAATAATTAATAAATTAACATATAATATAAATGAATTAAGTATATAAATAAATAAAATTAACAAGAAAATATGTAGCTTAAGAATTAGGTAAATAAATTATAAAAAGATAAAGGTACAAATAAACATGCGGAAATCAGTTCAATGTAAGTAATTTTCAATTCGTGTACTAGTGTCATTTTTATGTTCATGGGTTTTTTCCAATATCTGCCGTAGTGTGAATATTTGGTCAATGGTGGACTTCCCCGGCCTGAAACCCCACTGATAGGAACTATCAGGTTGTTAACGATCGGTTTTTGGCATTCACATAATACGGCAGGCGGGATTTTACATGCGATGTTGAGCAGATTTATACCCCTGTAGTTGGCATTGTTCAGATGATCTCCTTTCTTCAGTATCGGGTAAACGATGCGGTGGGATACTTACTTACTTACCAAGATGGTCGAGGTCCCCTTGAACTTGTGCGCGCCACCTACGGCGATGATTCCCTGTACTGCGTCGTCCCTCGGGGTTAGATTCGAAGACTTTGCGGGTCGGAGCGTTGGTGTCCATTCGCTCTACATGTCCTAGCCATCTCAGACGTCCAATACGTAGTTTTTTGGCTAGGGCGATGTCACTGTACAGCGCGTATAGTTCGTGATTGAATCTTCTCCTACAAAACCCGTCAACGCAAACGGTACTGAAAATCTTACGAAGAATTTTTCTCTCCTAGCGACCAAGGATATCTTCATCTTTTAGTAAAGTCCATGTGGTGGGATGCTGAGGGAATAATCCACTTTGAGCTGTTGCCTCATAGCCAGACTGTCAGCGCAGAAGTCTACTCTCAACAGCTGTACTGGAGTCTGTAGTAAGTCGGTACTAGAGCACAAAGGGCCAGTTCTGGTAAATCGAACGGTTGTTCTATTATATCAAGATAACGTTCACAGGAACGTTTACAGGAACTCGAAAAAATTCTGCATCCGCCTTAGTCTCCAGACTTAGCATCTTCAGATTTTCACTTTTCCGAAGTCTGAACTTCCTTTATTGAAAAAAATTTAGATTAAGGAATGATGACCAAGAGGCTCTTGGGGTATTATTTTCCGTCAAGGCAAACGAATTCTTTTATTGACGCCATTAGGAAGTTGCCTGAGAGGTAGGCAGAAGTGTTGTGTAATGAACGAAATTACATTGACGACTAAAATCTTGCATTTGTTGCAAATTATTTAACATTAAAAAGACATTCAAAAGTCGCGCAATACTTACTCGTATTGTTGCAATTTTTCCCGATTTAAGGGGTTGATTAAACGGCGAGGGTGATAGTCTTTGCGCGAGAACAAATTCGCAAACAAAAGAAATAAAAAAAACCGAGATCGGCTGTGCGATCTTTACGCATTTAATGATGGAATGCCAAAGGGGGCAGAGATCATAAACAGTACGGGAAATGCAACTACAGCACTAGTATGCTGCCGCGGTCGACTACTCAGCTGGGGTGGTTCCAGTGGAAGTGGCGTTCACACACGGGGGATCGTTGAGCGCCACCCAATCTTTGGAAAAGGAATTTGGAAACTTTGGGATGTTGGATAGGTGGACTGTGAAGATGAAAATACACACACACCAAGAAATAAAAGAGGTGAAGCTCTGTCTGAGCCACGGCCGATTTATTGGTTGGAAAGTTGATTGTCAGTTGGAATTTGGAATTACACGATCAAATGAAAATTAACAATAACGTAATAAAAAAAAGGTAAAGCCGTTGGGGTGGCTCGTTATCGCAAAAAACTCTTCAATTATTGGGTGATCAGCTGTCACCGTCTGCTCTCTCGTGGTTAACCAAGAAGTGAGTTCTTGGTTCCCTTCCATTAGGGTATTTAGCCTACTCGTCCGTGAGTTTCACTCACACCAACATGGGTTTTCGGTTATTCAGCGGCGGCGAAGTTCAATCACGGCTGTGTGTGTCATGCTTATCTCATTTGCTATCGCAAGCACCTGTTCTTGAACCGTTCGCTTTCTCTTCTACTCGTTCCACTGACTCTCTGAATTCGCCTCACCTTAGGCAGTTCAGCGAGTCGAGTTAGGCATTTTACACTCAATTCTATTGGCAGTGTTTCTCGGTGACGTTTGATACCCGCAGTTGACGACAATTTAATGAACGCGAGCATTCTTTCACGTGAAAGAATGGAAATAAAACATTGCTAAGAGAAACAGTATTGAAGGGTAAGGAACTCAAAGGCGAAGAACATTAAATTACCGATTTCAAACAACCCCTAATTCCGCGTTGGACCCTGCTGAGAAGAAAGAATGGAAGGGAAGTATCCAAGAGCCTCAAACCTTTTCCTAAAACGCGTCATTGACAAGTACTCCGTTGGGATTCCGTGCGGATTTGGGGAAATGGGACGGGCCGATGACGTGACACCCCACTCATCGAGTCAATGGTTAGGTTAGGCCCTCGGCCATTGCTGCGTTCGGTCCGAACCTTCTTCGATTCCGTAGACTGCTTCTCATATTTGTTCTTTCGTCGACAGTGCCGTGTATTTTGTTCTTATGTTGTCGACGTTGATGCTGTGGCTGTGTGTGTATGTGAGATGTGTCGCTACTCTCGATAGTGTGTTGTTTTGACGTATTGTGTTCTGAGCCTCTCTGTCGTGTTGACCACTCTCGCTGATGTGTGTTTCGTGTTAATTATGTTTCGTGTGCCATGGGTATTGCTACGACATCTCATAGTGTGTGCTCGTGGTAGTGTGGGTATTCTATCAGGGCAGTCCACCTTCTCCTTTCTCTCGTCGTCGCTGGTTCCTTGTATCCTCGTTGCTCGTTCTCATTCAGTTTTAGGTAGAGGGTCGGTCCGTTCCCTCTGGTAATCTTCTCCAGTCATCCGCTAGTGTCCTGAAGGGTCGGTCCGTTCTCTTCATCTCTCATTTTCATGGCTACCTGCGGGTCCTTTTGTCGTCTCACCTGTATCAGTTGTCTCTGCAAGATGCTGAGGAAGTGGGCCTATGGCTGATGGAACCATGGCTGCCCTCCACTTTCCCAGAATCTTACAAAGACAATTCGGAAGGGAAAAAGGGAGCGAAAGGAAAAGAGCAGTCCTTGTTGTGGTAAAATCTACCGCAACAGTATGTTACAACATGTTACATATGTTTAATCGTTTCTTTCTCCGTTGTGCCGGACAGTTACGCCACCAAAGTTTCTGCTTCATGATTATATCTTAATATCGGCACTACACCCGCTATCGACTCCAAAGTTAAGGCAACAGGACCATCTACGGAAGACTTGGAACTATGAGGTGGCTGACTGGGAAGAACGGTGAAACTTTTGTACGTCTTTTTCTTTGGTCGAAATATATAATATTGTACTTTAAGAGTACCGATGCAAAAGCGAGCGTGCAAAATCCATCATATAGGTATAGCTCAAGGATCGATTCTTTCTCCAACACTATTGATTTGCTAGGATCAACAAATAATACGATTTTTAGTTTCGCCTATGACAGCACTCCAGTAACATCGTGCTGAAACAACATGCCCGTAAATGTCAATACTTCACATAGTCAGAAATGCGAGCAAATCATCACAGTTAACGAAAATCTGCAGAAAAACTTGCAATGGGCAAAAGTAAAGCAAAAGTTCAACGCGAAGAAAACATGATCCACCATATTTTCCAGAAAGAATGCATTTAAGGTTCCGAAGCTTCAAATGGATAACCAAATAACCGATCCCCAGAACACCATGCATGTACAGGGTATCGTAGTAAAATTTGGAGTAAAATGGCTTGACCATATATTCAACATCACAAGATAAGCTCGAATTATCTTTTCAGAGCAAAGAAATACCTTACACTGCCACTTCTTCCTCTATCCAAAGCACGAGAAAGGCCGCAGCTTGAGTACTGCTCTCATAATAGGGGCTCGTCCCCAAAACACTATCTAAATCGGCTTGACAGCATTCAGAGTCGAGCAGTTCTCTTAATAGAAGAACCACCACTTCGTCCAACCTTCAATCGTTATCTCATCGAAGGTAGGTGGCAGACGTATGCCTGTTCTGAAGATACTACCGTGCCAGATGTTCGGAACAGAATGATCCCTAGAAACTCGACCTTTCAACGTCTTATTCACTTGTGCCACTAGGGCACACAATTTTCATGTTCATCTAGCAACCGCAAAAACTTTATTGTACCAAAATTAATTTTATTATAGGGCAAGCAATCCTTGGAACTGACTCCCATGCGAAATATTTCGAGAAATCGATGTTGTTTGCTATATATTTAAAATGAAACGACATTACTTCATAACATAGACCTGTGACTTCAAAAAAACCCAACAAAAGTAGTCTGGAGCGGTTAAATCGGGCGATTTTGCTTGTTAGGCTAGATCCTTTAAATTCGTACATCATTAGAAGCGCGCTTCTGTGCAGATTTCAAATCTGTAATTAGATTTTCCCTGCGATGCATACTTTTCGAGAAAATCATGTCTCTGCCGATTACGTTAGGTTGACCGAATCCGCCAAGCCAGGGTGGTCAGATATCGAATTTTCCGACCAATCGCCGATCCTTTAAATTCGCACGTCATTAGAAGCGCGCTTCTGTGCAGATTTCAAATCTGTAATTAGATTTTCCCTGCGATGCATACTTTTCGAGAAAGTCATGTCTCTGTCGGTTAGGTTAGGTTGGCCGAATCCGCCATGCCAGGGTCGTCAGATATCGAATTTTTGGACCAAATACCGATCCTTGTAATTCATACGTCATAAGAAGCGCGCTTCTATGCAGATTTCAAATCTGTAATTAGATTTTCCCTGCGATGCATACTTTTCGAGGAAGTCATGTCCCTGTCGGTTAGGTTAGGTTGGCCGAATCCGCCATGCCAGGGTCGTCAGATATCGAATTTTCCGACCAACTACCGATCCCTGTAATTCATACGTCATAAGAAGCGCGCTTCTGTGCAGATTTCAAATCTGTAATTAGATTTTCCCTGCGATGCATGCTTTTCGAGAAAATCATGTCTCTGTCGGTTAGGTTAGGTTGGCCGAATCCGCCATGCCAGGGTCGTCAGATATCGAATTTTCCGACCAATTACCGATCATGGTAATTCATACGTCATTAGAAGCGTGCTTTTGTGCAGATTTCAAATCTGTAATTAGATTTTCCCTGCGATGCATACTTTTCGAGAAAATCATGTCTCTGTCGGTTAGGTTAGGTTGGCAGAATCCGCCATGCCAGGGTCGTCATATATCGAATTTTCCGACCAATTACCGATCGTTGTAATTCATACGTCATAAGAAGCGCGCTTCTGTGCAGATTTCAAATCTGTAATTAGATTTTCCCTGCGATGCATGCTTTTCGAGAAAATCATGTCTCTGTCGGTTAGGTTATGTTGGCCGAATCCGCCATGCCAGGGTCGTCAGATATCGAATTTTCCGACCAATTACCGATCCTTGTAATTCATATGTCATAAAAAGCGAGCGTCTGTGCAGATTTCAAATCTGTAATTAGATTTTCCCTGCGATGCATGCTTTTCGAGAAAATCATGTCTCTGTCGGTTAGGTTCGGTTGGCCGGATCCGCCATGCCAGGGTCGTCAGATATCAAATTTTTCGACCAATCGCCGATCCTTGTAATTCATACGTCATAAGAAGCGAGCTTCTGTGCAGATTTCAAATCTGTAATTAGATTTTCCCTGCGATGCATGCTTTTCGAGAAAATCATGTCTCTGTCGGTTAGGTTAAGTTGGCGGAATCCGCCATGCCAGGGTGGTCAGATATCGAATTTTCCGACTAATTACCGATCCTTGTAATTCATACGTCATAAGAAGCGCGCTTCTGTGCAGATTTCAAATCTGTAATTAGAATTTCCATGCGATGCATACTTTTCGAGAAAATCATGTCTCTGTCGGTTAGGTTAATTTGGCCGAATCCGCCATGCCAGGGTCGCCAGATATCGAATTTTCCGACCAATCGCCGATCCTTTAAATTCACACGTCATTAGAAGCGCGATTTTGTGCAGATTTCAAATCTGTAATTAGATTTTCCGTGCGATGCATGCTTTTCGAGAAAATCATGCCTCTGTCGGTTAGGTTCGGTTGGCCGGATCCGCCATGCCAGGGTCGTCAGATATGAAATTTTTCGACCAATCGCCGATCCTTGTAATTCATACGTCATAAGAAGCGTGCTTCGGTGCAGATTTCAAATCTGTAACTAGATTTTCCCTGCGATGCATACTTTTCGAGAAAATCATGTCTCTGTCGGTTAGGTTAGGTTGGCCGAATCCACCATGCCAGGGTCGTCAGATATCGAATTTTCCGACCAATCGCCGATCCTTTAAATTCGTACGTCATTAGAAGCACGCTTTTGTGCAGATTTCAAATTTGTAATTAGATTTTCCCTGCGATGCATGCTTTTCGAGAAAATCATGTCTCTGTCGGTTAGGTTAGGTGGGCCGAATCCGCCATGCCAGGTTCGTCAGATATCGAATTTTCCGACCAATTACCGATCCTTGTAATTCATACGTCATAAGAAGCGCGCTTCTGTGCAGATTTCAAATCTGTAATTAGATTTTCTGTGCGATTTTCGAGAAAATCATGTCTCTGTCGGTTAGGTTAAGTTGGCCGAATCCGCCATGCCAGGGTGGTCAGATATCGAATTTTCCGACTAATTACCGATCCTTGTAATTCATACGTCATAAGAAGCGCGCTTCTGTGCAGATTTCAAATCTGTAATTAGATTTTCCCTGCGATGCATGCTTTTCGAGAAAATCATGTCTCTGTCGGTTATGTTAGGTTGGCCGAATCTACCATGCCAGGGTCGTCAGATATCGAATTTTCCGACCAATTACCGATCCTTGTAATTCATACGTCATAAGAAGCGCGCTTCTGTGCAGATTTCAAATCTGTAATTAGATTTTCGCTGCGATGCACACTTTTCGAGAAAATCATGTCTCTGTCGGTTAGGTTAGGTTGGCCGAATCCGCCATGCCAGGGTCGTCAGATATCGAATTTTCCGACCAATTACCGATCCTTGTAATTCATACGTCATAAGAAGCGCGCTTCTGTGCAGATTTCAAATCTGTAATTAGATTTTCCCTGCGATGCATACTTTTCAAGAAAATCATGTCTCTGTCGGTTAGGTTAGGTTGGCCGAATCCGCCATGCCAGGGTCGTCAGATATCGAATTTTCCGACCAATTACCGATCCTTGTAATTCATACGTCATAAGAAGCGCGCTTCTGTGCAGATTTCAAATCTGTAATTAGATTTTCGCTGCGATGCACACTTTTCGAGAAAATCATGTCTCTGTCTGTTAGGTTAGGTTGGCCGAATCCGCCATGCCAGGGTCGTCAGATATCGAATTTTCCGACCAATTACCGATCCTTGTAATTCATACGTCATAAGAAGCGCGCTTCTGTGCAGATTTCAAATCTGTAATTAGATTTTCGCTGCGATGCACACTTTTCGAGAAAATCATGTCTCTGTCGGTTAGGTTAGGTTGGCCGAATCCGCCATGCCAGGGTCGTCAGATATCGAATTTTCCGACCAATTACCGATCCTTGTAATTCATACGTCATAAGAAGCGCGCTTCTGTGCAGATTTCAAATCTGTAATTAGATTTTCCCTGCGATGCATGCTTTTCGAGAAAATCATGTCTCTGTCGGTTATGTTAGGTTGGCCGAATCTACCATGCCAGGGTCGTCAGATATCGAATTTTCCGACCAATTACCGATCCTTGTAATTCATACGTCATAAGAAGCGCGCTTCTGTGCAGATTTCAAATCTGTAATTAGATTTTCGCTGCGATGCACACTTTTCGAGAAAATCATGTCTCTGTCGGTTAGGTTAGGTTGGCCGAATCCGCCATGCCAGGGTCGTCAGATATCGAATTTTCCGACCAATTACCGATCCTTGTAATTCATACGCCATAAGAAGCGTGCTTCTGTGCAGATTTCAAATCTGTAATTAGATTTTCCCTGCGATGCATGCTTTTCGAGAAAATCATGTCTCTGTCGGTTATGTTAGGTTGGCCGAATCCACCATGCCAGGGTCGTCAGATATCGAATTTTCCGACCAATTACCGATCCTTGTAATTCATACGTCATAAGAAGCGCGCTTCTGTGCAGATTTCAAATCTGTAATTAGATTTTCCCTGCGATGCATGCTTTTCGAGAAAATCATGTCTCTGTCGGTTAGGTTCGGTTGGCCGGATCCGCCATGCCAGGGTAGTCAGATATCAAATTTTTCGGCCAATCGCCGATCCTTGTAATTCATACGTCATAAGAAGCGCGCTTCTGTGCAGATTTCAAATCTGTAATTAGATTTTCCCTGCGATGCATGCTTTTCGAGAAAATCATGTCTCTGTCGGTTAGGTTAAGTTGGCCGAATCCGCCATGCCAGGGTGGTCATATATCGAATTTTCCGACTAATTACCGATCCTTGTAATTCATACGTTATAAGAAGCGCGCTTCTGTGCAGATTTCAAATCTGTAATTAGATTTTCCCTGCGATGCATACTTTTCGAGAAAATCATGTCTCTGTCGGTTAGGTTAGGTTGGCCGAATCCGCCATGCCAGGGTCGTCAGATATCAAATTTTTCGACCAATCGCCGATCCTTGTAATTCATACGTCATAAGAAGCGCGCTTCTGTGCAGATTTCAAATCTGTAATTAGATTTTCCCTGCGATGCATGCTTTTCGAGAAAATCATGTCTCTGTCGGTTAGGTTCGGTTGGCCGGATCCGCCATGCCAGGGTCGTCAGATATCAAATTTTTCGACCAATCGCCGATCCTTGTAATTCATACGTCATAAGAAGCGATTTTCTGTGCAGATTTCAAATCTGCAATTAGATTTTCCCTGCGATGCATGCTTTTCGAGAAAATCATGTCTCTGTCGGTTAGGTTAGGTTGGCCGAATCCGCCATGCCAGGGTCGTCAGATATCGAATTTTCCGACCAATTACCGATCCTTGTAATTCATACGTCATAAGAAGCGCGCTTCTGTGCAGATTTCAAATCTGTAATTAGATTTTCCCTGCGATGCATGCTTTTCGAGAAAATCATGTCTCTGTCGGTTATGTTAGGTTGGCCGAATCCACCATGCCACGGTCGTCAGATATCGAATTTTCCGACCAATTACCGATCCTTGTAATTCATACGTCATAAGAAGCGCGCTTCTGTGCAGATTTCAAATCTGTAATTAGATTTTCCACGCGATGCATACTTTTCGAGAAAATCATGTCTCTGTCGGTTAGGTTAGGTTGGCAGAATCCGCCATGCCAGGGTCGTCATATATCGAATTTTCCGACCAATTACCGATCGTTGTAATTCATACGTCATAAGAAGCGCGCTTCTGTGCAGATTTCAAATCTGTAATTAGATTTTCCCTGCGATGCATGCTTTTCGAGAAAATCATGTCTCTGTCGGTTAGGTTAGGTTGGCCGAATCCGCCATGCCAGGGTCGTCAGATATCGAATTAACTACCGATCCTTGTAATTCATACGTCATAAGAAGCGCGCTTCTGTGCAGATTTCAAATCTGTAATTAGATTTTCCCTGCGATGCATGCTTTTTGAGAAAATCATGTCTCTGTCGGTTAGGTTAGGTTGGCCGAATCCGCCATGCCAGGGTCGTCAGATATCGAATTTTCCGACCAATTAGCGATCGTTGTAATTCATACGTCGTAAGAAGCGCGCTTCTGTGCAGATTTCAGATCTGTAATTAGATTTTCCCTGCGATGCATGCTTTTCGAGAAAATCATGTCTCTGTCGGTTAGGTTAGGTTGGCCGAATCCGCCATGCCAGGTTCGTCAGATATCGAATTTTCCGACCAATTACCGATCCTTGTAATTCATACGTCATAAGAAGCGCGCTTCTGTGCAGATTTCAAATCTGTAATTAGATTTTCCCTGCGATGCATGCTTTTCGAGAAAATCATGTCTCTGTCGGTTATGTTAGGTTGGCCGAATCCACCATGCCAGGGTCGTCAGATATCGAATTTTCCGACCAATTACCGATCCTTGTAATTCATACGTCATAAGAAGCGCGCTTCTGTGCAGATTTCAAATCTGTAATTAGATTTTCCCTGCGATGCATACTTTTCGAGAAAATCATGTCTCTGTCGGTTAGGTTAGGTTGGCCGAATCCGAGATGCCAGGGTCGTCAGATATCGAATTTTCCGACCAATTACCGATCATTGTAATTCATACGTCATTAGAAGCGTGCTTTTGTGCAGATTTCAAATCTGTAATTAGATTTTCCCTGCGATGCATACTTTTCGAGAAAGTCATGTCTCTGTCGGTTAGGTTAGGTTGGCAGAATCCGCCATGCCAGGGTCGTCATATATCGAATTTTCCGACCAATTACCGATCGTTGTAATTCATACGTCATAAGAAGCGCGCTTCTGTGCAGATTTCAAATCTGTAATTAGATTTTCCCTGCGATGCATGCTTTTCGAGAAAATCATGTCTCTGTCGGTTAGGTTAGGTTGGCCGAATCCGCCATGCCAGGGTCGTCAGATATCGAATTAACTACCGATCCTTGTAATTCATACGTCATAAGAAGCGCGCTTCTGTGCAGATTTCAAATCTGTAATTAGATTTTCCCTGCGATGCATGCTTTTCGAGAAAATCATGTCTCTGTCGGTTAGGTTAGGTTGGCCGAATCCGCCATGTGAGGGTCGTCAGATATCGAATTTTCCGACCAATTACCGATCCTTGTAATTCATACGTCATAAAAAGCGAGCGTCTGTGCAGATTTCAAATCTGTAATTAGATTTTCCCTGCGATGCATGCTTTTCGAGAAAATCATGTCTCTGTCGGTTAGGTTAGGTTGGCCGAATCCGCCATGCCAGGGTCGTCAGATATCGAATTTTCCGACCAATTAGCGATCGTTGTAATTCATACGTCGTAAGAAGCGCGCTTCTGTGCAGATTTCAGATCTGTAATTAGATTTTCCCTGCGATGCATGCTTTTCGAGAAAATCATGTCTCTGTCGGTTAGGTTAGGTTGGCCGAATCCGCCATGCCAGGTTCGTCAGATATCGAATTTTCCGACCAATTACCGATCCTTGTAATTCATACGTCATAAGAAGCGCGCTTCTGTGCAGATTTCAAATCTGTAATTAGATTTTCCCTGCGATGCATGCTTTTCGAGAAAATCATGCCTCTGTCGGTTAGGTTCGGTTGGGCGGATCCGCCATGCCAGGGTCGTCAGATATCGAATTAACTACCGATCCTTGTAATTCATACGTCATAAGAAGCGTGCTTCTGTGCAGATTTCAAATCTGTAACTAGATTTTCCCTGCGATGCATACTTTTCGAGAAAATCATGTCTCTGTCGGTTAGGTTAGGTTGGCCGAATCCACCATGCCAGGGTCGTCAGATATCGAATTTTCCGACCAATCGCCGATCCTTTAAATTCGTACGTCATTAGAAGCACGCTTTTGTGCAGATTTCAAATTTGTAATTAGATTTTCCCTGCGATGCATGCTTTTCGAGAAAATCATGTCTCTGTCGGTTAGGTTAGGTGGGCCGAATCCGCCATGCCAGGTTCGTCAGATATCGAATTTTCCGACCAATTACCGATCCTTGTAATTCATACGTCATAAGAAGCGCGCTTCTGTGCAGATTTCAAATCTGTAATTAGATTTTCCCTGCGATGCATGCTTTTCGAGAAAATCATGTCTCTGTCGGTTAGGTTCGGTTGGCCGGATCCGCCATGCCAGGGTCGTCAGATATGAAATTTTTCGACCAATCGCCGATCCTTGTAATTCATACGTCATAAGAAGCGCGCTTCTGTGCAGATTTCAAATCTGTAATTAGATTTTCTGTGCGATTTTCGAGAAAATCATGTCTCTGTCGGTTAGGTTAAGTTGGCCGAATCCGCCATGCCAGGGTGGTCAGATATCGAATTTTCCGACTAATTACCGATCCTTGTAATTCATACGTCATAAGAAGCGCGCTTCTGTGCAGATTTCAAATCTGTAATTAGATTTTCCCTGCGATGCATGCTTTTCGAGAAAATCATGTCTCTGTCGGTTATGTTAGGTTGGCCGAATCTACCATGCCAGGGTCGTCAGATATCGAATTTTCCGACCAATTACCGATCCTTGTAATTCATACGTCATAAGAAGCGCGCTTCTGTGCAGATTTCAAATCTGTAATTAGATTTTCGCTGCGATGCACACTTTTCGAGAAAATCATGTCTCTGTCGGTTAGGTTAGGTTGGCCGAATCCGCCATGCCAGGGTCGTCAGATATCGAATTTTCCGACCAATTACCGATCCTTGTAATTCATACGCCATAAGAAGCGTGCTTCTGTGCAGATTTCAAATCTGTAATTAGATTTTCCCTGCGATGCATGCTTTTCGAGAAAATCATGTCTCTGTCGGTTATGTTAGGTTGGCCGAATCCACCATGCCAGGGTCGTCAGATATCGAATTTTCCGACCAATTACCGATCCTTGTAATTCATACGTCATAAGAAGCGCGCTTCTGTGCAGATTTCAAATCTGTAATTAGATTTTCCCTGCGATGCATGCTTTTCGAGAAAATCATGTCTCTGTCGGTTAGGTTCGGTTGGCCGGATCCGCCATGCCAGGGTCGTCAGATATCAAATTTTTCGACCAATCGCCGATCCTTGTAATTCATACGTCATAAGAAGCGCGCTTCTGTGCAGATTTCAAATCTGTAATTAGATTTTCCCTGCGATGCATGCTTTTCGAGAAAATCATGTCTCTGTCGGTTAGGTTAAGTTGGCCGAATCCGCCATGCCAGGGTGGTCATATATCGAATTTTCCGACTAATTACCGATCCTTGTAATTCATACGTTATAAGAAGCGCGCTTCTGTGCAGATTTCAAATCTGTAATTAGATTTTCCCTGCGATGCATACTTTTCGAGAAAATCATGTCTCTGTCGGTTAGGTTAGGTTGGCCGAATCCGCCATGCCAGGGTCGTCAGATATCGAATTTTCCGACCAATTACCGATCCTTGTAATTCATACGTCATAAGAAGCGCGCTTCTGTGCAGATTTCAAATCTGCAATTAGATTTTCCCTGCGATGCATGCTTTTCGAGAAAATCATGTCTCTGTCGGTTAGGTTAGGTTGGCCGAATCCGCCATGCCAGGGTCGTCAGATATCGAATTTTTCGACCAATTACCGATCCTTGTAATTCATACGTCATAAGAAGCGCGCTTCTGTGCAGATTTCAAATCTGTAATTAGATTTTCCCTGCGATGCATGCTTTTCGAGAAAATCATGTCTCTGTCGGTTATGTTAGGTTGGCCGAATCCACCATGCCACGGTCGTCAGATATCGAATTTTCCGACCAATTACCGATCCTTGTAATTCATACGTTATAAGAAGCGCGCTTCTGTGCAGATTTTAAATCTGTAATTAGATTTTCCCTGCGATGCATACTTTTCGAGAAAATCATGTCTCTGTCGGTTAGGTTAGGTTGGCCGAATCCGCCATGCCAGGGTCGTCAGATATCGAATTTTCCGACCAATTACCGATCCTTGTAATTCATACGTCATAAGAAGCGCGCTTCTGTGCAGATTTCAAATCTGCAATTAGATTTTCCCTGCGATGCATGCTTTTCGAGAAAATCATGTCTCTGTCGGTTAGGTTAGGTTGGCAGAATCCGCCATGCCAGGGTCGTCATATATCGAATTTTCCGACCAATTACCGATCGTTGTAATTCATTCGTCATAAGAAGCGCGCTTCTGTGCAGATTTCAAATCTGTAATTAGATTTTCCCTGCGATGCATGCTTTTCGAGAAAATCATGTCTCTGTCGGTTAGGTTAGGTTGGCCGAATCCGCCATGCCAGGGTCGTCAGATATCGAATTAACTACCGATCCTTGTAATTCATACGTCATAAGAAGCGCGCTTCTGTGCAGATTTCAAATCTGTAATTAGATTTTCCCTGCGATGCATGCTTTTCGAGAAAATCATGTCTCTGTCGGTTAGGTTAGGTTGGCCGAATCCACCATGCCAGGGTCGTCAGATATCGAATTTTCCGACCAATCGCCGATCCTTTAAATTCGTACGTCATTAGAAGCACGCTTTTGTGCAGATTTCAGATCTGTAATTAGATTTTCCCTGCGATGCATGCTTTTCGAGAAAATCATGTCTCTGTCGGTTAGGTTAGGTTGGCCGAATCCGCCATGCCAGGTTCGTCAGATATCGAATTTTCCGACCAATTACCGATCCTTGTAATTCATACGTCATAAGAAGCGCGCTTCTGTGCAGATTTCAAATCTGTAATTAGATTTTCCCTGCGATGCATGCTTTTCGAGAAAATCATGTCTCTGTCGGTTAGGTTCGGTTGGCCGGATCCGCCATGCCAGGGTCGTCAGATATGAAATTTTTCGACCAATCGCCGATCCTTGTAATTCATACGTCATAAGAAGCGTGCTTCTGTGCAGATTTCAAATCTGTAACTAGATTTTCCCTGCGATGCATACTTTTCGAGAAAATCATGTCTCTGTCGGTTAGGTTAGGTTGGCCGAATCCACCATGCCAGGGTCGTCAGATATCGAATTTTCCGACCAATCGCCGATCCTTTAAATTCGTACGTCATTAGAAGCACGCTTTTGTGCAGATTTCAAATCTGTAATTAGATTTTCCCTGCGATGCATACTTTTCGAGAAAATCATGTCTCTGTCGGTTAGGTTAGGTTGGCCGAATCCACCATACCAGGGTCGTCAGATATCGAATTTTCCGACTAATTACCGATCTTTGTAATTCATACGTTATAAGAAGCGCGTTTCTGTGCAGATTTCAAATTTGTAATTAGATTTTCCCTGCGATGCATGCTTTTCGAGAAAATCATGTCTCTGTCGGTTAGGTTAGGTGGGCCGAATCCGCCATGCCAGGTTCGTCAGATATCGAATTTTCCGACCAATTACCGATCCTTGTAATTCATACGTCATAAGAAGCGCGCTTCTGTGCAGATTTCAAATCTGTAATTAGATTTTCCCTGCGATGCATGCTTTTCGAGAAAATCATGTCTCTGTCGGTTAGGTTCGGTTGGCCGGATCCGCCATGCCAGGGTCGTCAGATATGAAATTTTTCGACCAATCGCCGATCCTCGTAATTCATACGTCATAAGAAGCGCGCTTCTGTGCAGATTTCAAATCTGTAATTAGATTTTCTGTGCGATGCATGCTTTTCGAGAAAATCATGTCTCTGTCGGTTAGGTTAAGTTGGCCGAATCCGCCATGCCAGGGTGGTCAGATATCGAATTTTCCGACTAATTACCGATCCTTGTAATTCATACGTCATAAGAAGCGCGCTTCTGTGCAGATTTCAAATCTGTAATTAGATTTTCCCTGCGATGCATGCTTTTCGAGAAAATCATGTCTCTGTCGGTTATGTTAGGTTGGCCGAATCTACCATGCCAGGGTCGTCAGATATCGAATTTTCCGACCAATTACCGATCCTTGTAATTCATACGTCATAAGAAGCGCGCTTCTGTGCAGATTTCAAATCTGTAATTAGATTTTCGCTGCGATGCACACTTTTCGAGAAAATCATGTCTCTGTCGGTTAGGTTAGGTTGGCCGAATCCGCCATGTGAGGGTCGTCAGATATCGAATTTTCCGACCAATTACCGATCCTTGTAATTCATACGTCATAAAAAGCGAGCGTCTGTGCAGATTTCAAATCTGTAATTAGATTTTCCCTGCGATGCATGCTTTTCGAGAAAATCATGTCTCTGTCGGTTAGGTTAGGTTGGCCGAATCCGCCATGCCAGGGTCGTCAGATATCGAATTTTCCGACCAATTAGCGATCGTTGTAATTCATACGTCGTAAGAAGCGCGCTTCTGTGCAGATTTCAGATCTGTAATTAGATTTTCCCTGCGATGCATGCTTTTCGAGAAAATCATGTCTCTGTCGGTTAGGTTAGGTTGGCCGAATCCGCCATGCCAGGTTCGTCAGATATCGAATTTTCCGACCAATTACCGATCCTTGTAATTCATACGTCATAAGAAGCGCGCTTCTGTGCAGATTTCAAATCTGTAATTAGATTTTCCCTGCGATGCATGCTTTTCGAGAAAATCATGCCTCTGTCGGTTAGGTTCGGTTGGGCGGATCCGCCATGCCAGGGTCGTCAGATATCGAATTAACTACCGATCCTTGTAATTCATACGTCATAAGAAGCGTGCTTCTGTGCAGATTTCAAATCTGTAACTAGATTTTCCCTGCGATGCATACTTTTCGAGAAAATCATGTCTCTGTCGGTTAGGTTAGGTTGGCCGAATCCACCATGCCAGGGTCGTCAGATATCGAATTTTCCGACCAATCGCCGATCCTTTAAATTCGTACGTCATTAGAAGCACGCTTTTGTGCAGATTTCAAATTTGTAATTAGATTTTCCCTGCGATGCATGCTTTTCGAGAAAATCATGTCTCTGTCGGTTAGGTTAGGTGGGCCGAATCCGCCATGCCAGGTTCGTCAGATATCGAATTTTCCGACCAATTACCGATCCTTGTAATTCATACGTCATAAGAAGCGCGCTTCTGTGCAGATTTCAAATCTGTAATTAGATTTTCCCTGCGATGCATGCTTTTCGAGAAAATCATGTCTCTGTCGGTTAGGTTCGGTTGGCCGGATCCGCCATGCCAGGGTCGTCAGATATGAAATTTTTCGACCAATCGCCGATCCTTGTAATTCATACGTCATAAGAAGCGCGCTTCTGTGCAGATTTCAAATCTGTAATTAGATTTTCTGTGCGATTTTCGAGAAAATCATGTCTCTGTCGGTTAGGTTAAGTTGGCCGAATCCGCCATGCCAGGGTGGTCAGATATCGAATTTTCCGACTAATTACCGATCCTTGTAATTCATACGTCATAAGAAGCGCGCTTCTGTGCAGATTTCAAATCTGTAATTAGATTTTCCCTGCGATGCATGCTTTTCGAGAAAATCATGTCTCTGTCGGTTATGTTAGGTTGGCCGAATCTACCATGCCAGGGTCGTCAGATATCGAATTTTCCGACCAATTACCGATCCTTGTAATTCATACGTCATAAGAAGCGCGCTTCTGTGCAGATTTCAAATCTGTAATTAGATTTTCGCTGCGATGCACACTTTTCGAGAAAATCATGTCTCTGTCGGTTAGGTTAGGTTGGCCGAATCCGCCATGCCAGGGTCGTCAGATATCGAATTTTCCGACCAATTACCGATCCTTGTAATTCATACGCCATAAGAAGCGTGCTTCTGTGCAGATTTCAAATCTGTAATTAGATTTTCCCTGCGATGCATGCTTTTCGAGAAAATCATGTCTCTGTCGGTTATGTTAGGTTGGCCGAATCCACCATGCCAGGGTCGTCAGATATCGAATTTTCCGACCAATTACCGATCCTTGTAATTCATACGTCATAAGAAGCGCGCTTCTGTGCAGATTTCAAATCTGTAATTAGATTTTCCCTGCGATGCATGCTTTTCGAGAAAATCATGTCTCTGTCGGTTAGGTTCGGTTGGCCGGATCCGCCATGCCAGGGTCGTCAGATATCAAATTTTTCGACCAATCGCCGATCCTTGTAATTCATACGTCATAAGAAGCGCGCTTCTGTGCAGATTTCAAATCTGTAATTAGATTTTCCCTGCGATGCATGCTTTTCGAGAAAATCATGTCTCTGTCGGTTAGGTTAAGTTGGCCGAATCCGCCATGCCAGGGTGGTCATATATCGAATTTTCCGACTAATTACCGATCCTTGTAATTCATACGTTATAAGAAGCGCGCTTCTGTGCAGATTTCAAATCTGTAATTAGATTTTCCCTGCGATGCATACTTTTCGAGAAAATCATGTCTCTGTCGGTTAGGTTAGGTTGGCCGAATCCGCCATGCCAGGGTCGTCAGATATCGAATTTTCCGACCAATTACCGATCCTTGTAATTCATACGTCATAAGAAGCGCGCTTCTGTGCAGATTTCAAATCTGCAATTAGATTTTCCCTGCGATGCATGCTTTTCGAGAAAATCATGTCTCTGTCGGTTAGGTTAGGTTGGCCGAATCCGCCATGCCAGGGTCGTCAGATATCGAATTTTTCGACCAATTACCGATCCTTGTAATTCATACGTCATAAGAAGCGCGCTTCTGTGCAGATTTCAAATCTGTAATTAGATTTTCCCTGCGATGCATGCTTTTCGAGAAAATCATGTCTCTGTCGGTTATGTTAGGTTGGCCGAATCCACCATGCCACGGTCGTCAGATATCGAATTTTCCGACCAATTACCGATCCTTGTAATTCATACGTTATAAGAAGCGCGCTTCTGTGCAGATTTTAAATCTGTAATTAGATTTTCCCTGCGATGCATACTTTTCGAGAAAATCATGTCTCTGTCGGTTAGGTTAGGTTGGCCGAATCCGCCATGCCAGGGTCGTCAGATATCGAATTTTCCGACCAATTACCGATCCTTGTAATTCATACGTCATAAGAAGCGCGCTTCTGTGCAGATTTCAAATCTGCAATTAGATTTTCCCTGCGATGCATGCTTTTCGAGAAAATCATGTCTCTGTCGGTTAGGTTAGGTTGGCAGAATCCGCCATGCCAGGGTCGTCATATATCGAATTTTCCGACCAATTACCGATCGTTGTAATTCATTCGTCATAAGAAGCGCGCTTCTGTGCAGATTTCAAATCTGTAATTAGATTTTCCCTGCGATGCATGCTTTTCGAGAAAATCATGTCTCTGTCGGTTAGGTTAGGTTGGCCGAATCCGCCATGCCAGGGTCGTCAGATATCGAATTAACTACCGATCCTTGTAATTCATACGTCATAAGAAGCGCGCTTCTGTGCAGATTTCAAATCTGTAATTAGATTTTCCCTGCGATGCATGCTTTTCGAGAAAATCATGTCTCTGTCGGTTAGGTTAGGTTGGCCGAATCCGCCATGCCAGGGTCGTCAGATATCGAATTTTCCGACCAATTAGCGATCGTTGTAATTCATACGTCGTAAGAAGCGCGCTTCTGTGCAGATTTCAGATCTGTAATTAGATTTTCCCTGCGATGCATGCTTTTCGAGAAAATCATGTCTCTGTCGGTTAGGTTAGGTTGGCCGAATCCGCCATGCCAGGTTCGTCAGATATCGAATTTTCCGACCAATTACCGATCCTTGTAATTCATACGTCATAAGAAGCGCGCTTCTGTGCAGATTTCAAATCTGTAATTAGATTTTCCCTGCGATGCATGCTTTTCGAGAAAA
The DNA here is from genome assembly GCA_945910035.1 of Brachypalpus laphriformis. Classification (NCBI taxonomy): domain Eukaryota; kingdom Metazoa; phylum Arthropoda; class Insecta; order Diptera; family Syrphidae; genus Brachypalpus; species Brachypalpus laphriformis. Next base: position 170,283,728 of record OX246754.1, read on the forward strand.
TCATGTCTCTGTCGGTTAGGTTCGGTTGGCCGGATCCGCCATGCCAGGGTCGTCAGATATGAAATTTTTCGACCAATCGCCGATCCTTGTAATTCATACGTCATAAGAAGCGTGCTTCTGTGCAGATTTCAAATCTGTAACTAGATTTTCCCTGCGATGCATACTTTTCGAGAAAATCATGTCTCTGTCGGTTAGGTTAGGTTGGCCGAATCCACCATGCCAGGGTCGTCAGATATCGAATTTTCCGACCAATCGCCGATCCTTTAAATTCGTACGTCATTAGAAGCACGCTTTTGTGCAGATTTCAAATCTGTAATTAGATTTTCCCTGCGATGCATACTTTTCGAGAAAATCATGTCTCTGTCGGTTAGGTTAGGTTGGCCGAATCCACCATACCAGGGTCGTCAGATATCGAATTTTCCGACTAATTACCGATCTTTGTAATTCATACGTTATAAGAAGCGCGTTTCTGTGCAGATTTCAAATTTGTAATTAGATTTTCCCTGCGATGCATGCTTTTCGAGAAAATCATGTCTCTGTCGGTTAGGTTAGGTGGGCCGAATCCGCCATGCCAGGTTCGTCAGATATCGAATTTTCCGACCAATTACCGATCCTTGTAATTCATACGTCATAAGAAGCGCGCTTCTGTGCAGATTTCAAATCTGTAATTAGATTTTCCCTGCGATGCATGCTTTTCGAGAAAATCATGTCTCTGTCGGTTAGGTTCGGTTGGCCGGATCCGCCATGCCAGGGTCGTCAGATATGAAATTTTTCGACCAATCGCCGATCCTCGTAATTCATACGTCATAAGAAGCGCGCTTCTGTGCAGATTTCAAATCTGTAATTAGATTTTCTGTGCGATGCATGCTTTTCGAGAAAATCATGTCTCTGTCGGTTAGGTTAAGTTGGCCGAATCCGCCATGCCAGGGTGGTCAGATATCGAATTTTCCGACTAATTACCGATCCTTGTAATTCATACGTCATAAGAAGCGCGCTTCTGTGCAGATTTCAAATCTGTAATTAGATTTTCCCTGCGATGCATGCTTTTCGAGAAAATCATGTCTCTGTCGGTTATGTTAGGTTGGCCGAATCTACCATGCCAGGGTCGTCAGATATCGAATTTTCCGACCAATTACCGATCCTTGTAATTCATACGTCATAAGAAGCGCGCTTCTGTGCAGATTTCAAATCTGTAATTAGATTTTCGCTGCGATGCACACTTTTCGAGAAAATCATGTCTCTGTCGGTTAGGTTAGGTTGGCCGAATCCGCCATGCCAGGGTCGTCAGATATCGAATTTTCCGACCAATTACCGATCCTTGTAATTCATACGCCATAAGAAGCGTGCTTCTGTGCAGATTTCAAATCTGTAATTAGATTTTCCCTGCGATGCATGCTTTTCGAGAAAATCATGTCTCTGTCGGTTATGTTAGGTTGGCCGAATCCACCATGCCAGGGTCGTCAGATATCGAATTTTCCGACCAATTACCGATCCTTGTAATTCATACGTCATAAGAAGCGCGCTTCTGTGCAGATTTCAAATCTGTAATTAGATTTTCCCTGCGATGCATACTTTTCAAGAAAATCATGTCTCTGTCGGTTAGGTTAGGTTGGCCGAATCCGCCATGCCAGGGTCGTCAGATATCGAATTTTCCGACCAATTACCGATCCTTGTAATTCATACGTCATAAGAAGCGCGCTTCTGTGCAGATTTCAAATCTGTAATTAGATTTTCCCTGCGATGCATGCTTTTCGAGAAAATCATGTCTCTGTCGGTTAGGTTCGGTTGGCCGGATCCGCCATGCCAGGGTCGTCAGATATCAAATTTTTCGACCAATCGCCGATCCTTGTAATTCATACGTCATAAGAAGCGCGCTTCTGTGCAGATTTCAAATCTGTAATTAGATTTTCCCTGCGATGCATGCTTTTCGAGAAAATCATGTCTCTGTCGGTTAGGTTAAGTTGGCCGAATCCGCCATGCCAGGGTGGTCATATATCGAATTTTCCGACTAATTACCGATCCTTGTAATTCATACGTTATAAGAAGCGCGCTTCTGTGCAGATTTCAAATCTGTAATTAGATTTTCCCTGCGATGCATACTTTTCGAGAAAATCATGTCTCTGTCGGTTAGGTTAGGTTGGCCGAATCCGCCATGCCAGGGTCGTCAGATATCGAATTTTCCGACCAATTACCGATCCTTGTAATTCATACGTCATAAGAAGCGCGCTTCTGTGCAGATTTCAAATCTGCAATTAGATTTTCCCTGCGATGCATGCTTTTCGAGAAAATCATGTCTCTGTCGGTTAGGTTAGGTTGGCCGAATCCGCCATGCCAGGGTCGTCAGATATCGAATTTTCCGACCAATTACCGATCCTTGTAATTCATACGTCATAAGAAGCGCGCTTCTGTGCAGATTTCAAATCTGTAATTAGATTTTCCCTGCGATGCATGCTTTTCGAGAAAATCATGTCTCTGTCGGTTATGTTAGGTTGGCCGAATCCACCATGCCACGGTCGTCAGATATCGAATTTTCCGACCAATTACCGATCCTTGTAATTCATACGTCATAAGAAGCGCGCTTCTGTGCAGATTTCAAATCTGTAATTAGATTTTCCCCGCGATGCATACTTTTCGAGAAAATCATGTCTCTGTCGGTTAGGTTAGGTTGGCAGAATCCGCCATGCCAGGGTCGTCATATATCGAATTTTCCGACCAATTACCGATCGTTGTAATTCATACGTCATAAGAAGCGCGCTTCTGTGCAGATTTCAAATCTGTAATTAGATTTTCCCTGCGATGCATGCTTTTCGAGAAAATCATGTCTCTGTCGGTTAGGTTAGGTTGGCCGAATCCGCCATGCCAGGGTCGTCAGATATCGAATTTTCCGACCAATTACCGATCCTTGTAATTCATACGTCATAAGAAGCGCGCTTCTGTGCAGATTTCAAATCTGTAATTAGATTTTCCCTGCGATGCATGCTTTTCGAGAAAATCATGTCTCTGTCGGTTAGGTTCGGTTGGCCGGATCCGCCATGCCAGGGTCGTCAGATATCAAATTTTTCGACCAATCGCCGATCCTTGTAATTCATACGTCATAAGAAGCGCGCTTCTGTGCAGATTTCAAATCTGTAATTAGATTTTCCCTGCGATGCATACTTTTCAAGAAAATCATGTCTCTGTCGGTTAGGTTAGGTTGGCCGAATCCGCCATGCCAGGGTCGTCAGATATCGAATTTTCCGACCAATTACCGATCCTTGTAATTCATACGTCATAAGAAGCGCGCTTCTGTGCAGATTTCAAATCTGTAATTAGATTTTCCCTGCGATGCATGCTTTTCGAGAAAATCATGTCTCTGTCGGTTAGGTTCGGTTGGCCGGATCCGCCATGCCAGGGTCGTCAGATATCAAATTTTTCGACCAATCGCCGATCCTTGTAATTCATACGTCATAAGAAGCGCGCTTCTGTGCAGATTTCAAATCTGTAATTAGATTTTCCCTGCGATGCATGCTTTTCGAGAAAATCATGTCTCTGTCGGTTAGGTTAAGTTGGCCGAATCCGCCATGCCAGGGTGGTCATATATCGAATTTTCCGACTAATTACCGATCCTTGTAATTCATACGTTATAAGAAGCGCGCTTCTGTGCAGATTTCAAATCTGTAATTAGATTTTCCCTGCGATGCATACTTTTCGAGAAAATCATGTCTCTGTCGGTTAGGTTAGGTTGGCCGAATCCGCCATGCCAGGGTCGTCAGATATCGAATTTTCCGACCAATTACCGATCCTTGTAATTCATACGTCATAAGAAGCGCGCTTCTGTGCAGATTTCAAATCTGCAATTAGATTTTCCCTGCGATGCATGCTTTTCGAGAAAATCATGTCTCTGTCGGTTAGGTTAGGTTGGCCGAATCCGCCATGCCAGGGTCGTCAGATATCGAATTTTCCGACCAATTACCGATCCTTGTAATTCATACGTCATAAGAAGCGCGCTTCTGTGCAGATTTCAAATCTGTAATTAGATTTTCCCTGCGATGCATGCTTTTCGAGAAAATCATGTCTCTGTCGGTTATGTTAGGTTGGCCGAATCCACCATGCCACGGTCGTCAGATATCGAATTTTCCGACCAATTACCGATCCTTGTAATTCATACGTCATAAGAAGCGCGCTTCTGTGCAGATTTCAAATCTGTAATTAGATTTTCCCCGCGATGCATACTTTTCGAGAAAATCATGTCTCTGTCGGTTAGGTTAGGTTGGCAGAATCCGCCATGCCAGGGTCGTCATATATCGAATTTTCCGACCAATTACCGATCGTTGTAATTCATACGTCATAAGAAGCGCGCTTCTGTGCAGATTTCAAATCTGTAATTAGATTTTCCCTGCGATGCATGCTTTTCGAGAAAATCATGTCTCTGTCGGTTAGGTTAGGTTGGCCGAATCCGCCATGCCAGGGTCGTCAGATATCGAATTTTCCGACCAATTACCGATCCTTGTAATTCATACGTCATAAGAAGCGCGCTTCTGTGCAGATTTCAAATCTGTAATTAGATTTTCCCCGCGATGCATACTTTTCGAGAAAATCATGTCTCTGTCGGTTAGGTTAGGTTGGCAGAATCCGCCATGCCAGGGTCGTCATATATCGAATTTTCCGACCAATTACCGATCGTTGTAATTCATACGTCATAAGAAGCGCGCTTCTGTGCAGATTTCAAATCTGTAATTAGATTTTCCCTGCGATGCATACTTTTCGAGAAAATCATGTCTCTGTCGGTTAGGTTAGGTTGGCCGAATCCACCATACCAGGGTCGTCAGATATCGAATTTTCCGACTAATTACCGATCTTTGTAATTCATACGTTATAAGAAGCGCGTTTCTGTGCAGATTTCAAATTTGTAATTAGATTTTCCCTGCGATGCATGCTTTTCGAGAAAATCATGTCTCTGTCGGTTAGGTTAGGTGGGCCGAATCCGCCATGCCAGGTTCGTCAGATATCGAATTTTCCGACCAATTACCGATCCTTGTAATTCATACGTCATAAGAAGCGCGCTTCTGTGCAGATTTCAAATCTGTAATTAGATTTTCCCTGCGATGCATGCTTTTCGAGAAAATCATGTCTCTGTCGGTTAGGTTCGGTTGGCCGGATCCGCCATGCCAGGGTCGTCAGATATCGAATTTTCCGACCAATTACCGATCCTTGTAATTCATACGTCATAAGAAGCGCGCTTCTGTGCAGATTTCAAATCTGTAATTAGATTTTCGCTGCGATGCACACTTTTCGAGAAAATCATGTCTCTGTCGGTTAGGTTAGGTTGGCCGAATCCGCCATGCCAGGGTCGTCAGATATCGAATTTTCCGACCAATTACCGATCCTTGTAATTCATACGCCATAAGAAGCGTGCTTCTGTGCAGATTTCAAATCTGTAATTAGATTTTCCCTGCGATGCATGCTTTTCGAGAAAATCATGTCTCTGTCGGTTATGTTAGGTTGGCCGAATCCACCATGCCAGGGTCGTCAGATATCGAATTTTCCGACCAATTACCGATCCTTGTAATTCATACGTCATAAGAAGCGCGCTTCTGTGCAGATTTCAAATCTGTAATTAGATTTTCCCTGCGATGCATACTTTTCAAGAAAATCATGTCTCTGTCGGTTAGGTTAGGTTGGCCGAATCCGCCATGCCAGGGTCGTCAGATATCGAATTTTCCGACCAATTACCGATCCTTGTAATTCATACGTCATAAGAAGCGCGCTTCTGTGCAGATTTCAAATCTGTAATTAGATTTTCCCTGCGATGCATGCTTTTCGAGAAAATCATGTCTCTGTCGGTTAGGTTCGGTTGGCCGGATCCGCCATGCCAGGGTCGTCAGATATCAAATTTTTCGACCAATCGCCGATCCTTGTAATTCATACGTCATAAGAAGCGCGCTTCTGTGCAGATTTCAAATCTGTAATTAGATTTTCCCTGCGATGCATGCTTTTCGAGAAAATCATGTCTCTGTCGGTTAGGTTAAGTTGGCCGAATCCGCCATGCCAGGGTGGTCAGATATCGAATTTTCCGACCAATTACCGATCCTTGTAATTCATACGCCATAAGAAGCGTGCTTCTGTGCAGATTTCAAATCTGTAATTAGATTTTCCCTGCGATGCATGCTTTTCGAGAAAATCATGTCTCTGTCGGTTATGTTAGGTTGGCCGAATCCACCATGCCACGGTCGTCAGATATCGAATTTTCCGACCAATTACCGATCCTTGTAATTCATACGTCATAAGAAGCGCGCTTCTGTGCAGATTTCAAATCTGTAATTAGATTTTCCCCGCGATGCATACTTTTCGAGAAAATCATGTCTCTGTCGGTTAGGTTAGGTTGGCCGAATCCGCCATGCCAGGGTCGCCAGATATCGAATTTTCCGACCAATCGCCGATCCTTTAAATTCACACGTCATTAGAAGCGCGCTTTTGTGCAGATTTCAAATCTGTAATTAGATTTTCCCTGCGATGCATGCTTTTCGAGAAAATCATGTCTCTGTCGGTTATGTTAGGTTGGCCGAATCCACCATGCCAGGGTCGTCAGATATCGAATTTTCCGACCAATTACCGATCCTTGTAATTCATACGTCATAAGAAGCGCGCTTCTGTGCAGATTTCAGATCTGCAATTAGATTTTCCCTGCGATGCATACTTTTCGAGAAAATCATGTCTCTGTCGGTTAGGTTAGGTTGGCCGAATCCGCCATGCCAGGGTCGTCAGATATCGAATTTTCCGACCAATCACCGATCCTTATAATTCATACGTCGTACGAAGCGTGCTTCTATGCAGATTTCAAATCTGTAATTAGATTTTCCCTGTGATGCATGCTTTTCGAGGAAATCATGTCTCTGTCGGTTAGGTTAGGTTGGCCGAATCCGCCATGCCAGGGTCGTCAGATATCGAATTTTCCGACCAATTACCGATCCTTGTAATTCATACGTCATAAGAAGCGCGCTTCTGTGCAGATTTCAAATCTGCAATTAGATTTTCCCTGCGATGCATACTTTTCGAGAAAATCATGTCTCTGTCGGTTAGGTTAGGTTGGCCGAATCCGCCATGCCAGGGTCGTCAGATATCGAATTTTCCGACCAATTACCGATCCTTGTAATTCATACGCCATAAGAAGCGTGCTTCTGTGCAGATTTCAAATCTGTAATTAGATTTTCCCTGCGATGCATGCTTTTCGAGAAAATCATGTCTCTGTCGGTTATGTTAGGTTGGCCGAATCCACCATGCCACGGTCGTCAGATATCGAATTTTCCGACCAATTACCGATCCTTGTAATTCATACGTCATAAGAAGCGCGCTTCTGTGCAGATTTCAAATCTGTAATTAGATTTTCCCCGCGATGCATACTTTTCGAGAAAATCATGTCTCTGTCGGTTAGGTTAGGTTGGCCGAATCCGCCATGCCAGGGTCGCCAGATATCGAATTTTCCGACCAATCGCCGATCCTTTAAATTCACACGTCATTAGAAGCGCGCTTTTGTGCAGATTTCAAATCTGTAATTAGATTTTCCCTGCGATGCATGCTTTTCGAGAAAATCATGTCTCTGTCGGTTAGGTTAGGTTGGCCGAATGCGCCATGCCAGGGTCGTCAGATATCGAATTTTCCGACCAATTACCGATCCTTGTAATTCATACGTCATAAGAAGCGCGCTTCTGTGCAGATTTCAAATCTGTAATTAGATTTTCCCTGCGATGCATGCTTTTCGAGAAAATCATGTCTCTGTCGGTTATGTTAGGTTGGCCGAATCCACCATGCCAGGGTCGTCAGATATCGAATTTTCCGACCAATTACCGATCCTTGTAATTCATACGTCATAAGAAGCGCGCTTCTGTGCAGATTTCAGATCTGCAATTAGATTTTCCCTGCGATGCATACTTTTCGAGAAAATCATGTCTCTGTCGGTTAGGTTAGGTTGGCCGAATCCGCCATGCCAGGGTCGTCAGATATCGAATTTTCCGACCAATCACCGATCCTTATAATTCATACGTCGTACGAAGCGTGCTTCTATGCAGATTTCAAATCTGTAATTAGATTTTCCCTGTGATGCATGCTTTTCGAGGAAATCATGTCTCTGTCGGTTAGGTTAGGTTGGCCGAATCCGCCATGCCAGGGTCGTCAGATATCGAATTTTCCGACCAATTACCGATCCTTGTAATTCATACGTCATAAGAAGCGCGCTTCTGTGCAGATTTCAAATCTGTAATTAGATTTTCCCCGCGATGCATACTTTTCGAGAAAATCATGTCTCTGTCGGTTAGGTTAGGTTGGCCGAATCCGCCATGCCAGGGTCGCCAGATATCGAATTTTCCGACCAATCGCCGATCCTTTAAATTCACACGTCATTAGAAGCGCGCTTTTGTGCAGATTTCAAATCTGTAATTAGATTTTCCCTGCGATGCATGCTTTTCGAGAAAATCATGTCTCTGTCGGTTAGGTTAGGTTGGCCGAATGCGCCATGCCAGGGTCGTCAGATATCGAATTTTCCGACCAATTACCGATCCTTGTAATTCATACGTCATAAGAAGCGCGCTTCTGTGCAGATTTCAAATCTGTAATTAGATTTTCCCTGCGATGCATGCTTTTCGAGAAAATCATGTCTCTGTCGGTTATGTTAGGTTGGCCGAATCCACCATGCCAGGGTCGTCAGATATCGAATTTTCCGACCAATTACCGATCCTTGTAATTCATACGTCATAAGAAGCGCGCTTCTGTGCAGATTTCAGATCTGCAATTAGATTTTCCCTGCGATGCATACTTTTCGAGAAAATCATGTCTCTGTCGGTTAGGTTAGGTTGGCCGAATCCGCCATGCCAGGGTCGTCAGATATCGAATTTTCCGACCAATCACCGATCCTTATAATTCATACGTCGTACGAAGCGTGCTTCTATGCAGATTTCAAATCTGTAATTAGATTTTCCCTGTGATGCATGCTTTTCGAGGAAATCATGTCTCTGTCGGTTAGGTTAGGTTGGCCGAATCCGCCATGCCAGGGTCGTCAGATATCGAATTTTCCGACCAATTACCGATCCTTGTAATTCATACGTCATAAGAAGCGCGCTTCTGTGCAGATTTCAAATCTGCAATTAGATTTTCCCTGCGATGCATACTTTTCGAGAAAATCATGTCTCTGTCGGTTAGGTTAGGTTGGCCGAATCCGCCATGCCAGGGTCGTCAGATATCGAATTTTCCGACCAATTACCGATCCTTGTAATTCATACGCCATAAGAAGCGTGCTTCTGTGCAGATTTCAAATCTGTAATTAGATTTTCCCTGCGATGCATGCTTTTCGAGAAAATCATGTCTCTGTCGGTTATGTTAGGTTGGCCGAATCCACCATGCCACGGTCGTCAGATATCGAATTTTCCGACCAATTACCGATCCTTGTAATTCATACGTCATAAGAAGCGCGCTTCTGTGCAGATTTCAAATCTGTAATTAGATTTTCCCCGCGATGCATACTTTTCGAGAAAATCATGTCTCTGTCGGTTAGGTTAGGTTGGCCGAATCCGCCATGCCAGGGTCGCCAGATATCGAATTTTCCGACCAATCGCCGATCCTTTAAATTCACACGTCATTAGAAGCGCGCTTTTGTGCAGATTTCAAATCTGTAATTAGATTTTCCCTGCGATGCATGCTTTTCGAGAAAATCATGTCTCTGTCGGTTAGGTTAGGTTGGCCGAATGCGCCATGCCAGGGTCGTCAGATATCGAATTTTCCGACCAATTACCGATCCTTGTAATTCATACGTCATAAGAAGCGCGCTTCTGTGCAGATTTCAAATCTGTAATTAGATTTTCCCTGCGATGCATGCTTTTCGAGAAAATCATGTCTCTGTCGGTTATGTTAGGTTGGCCGAATCCACCATGCCAGGGTCGTCAGATATCGAATTTTCCGACCAATTACCGATCCTTGTAATTCATACGTCATAAGAAGCGCGCTTCTGTGCAGATTTCAGATCTGCAATTAGATTTTCCCTGCGATGCATACTTTTCGAGAAAATCATGTCTCTGTCGGTTAGGTTAGGTTGGCCGAATCCGCCATGCCAGGGTCGTCAGATATCGAATTTTCCGACCAATCACCGATCCTTATAATTCATACGTCGTACGAAGCGTGCTTCTATGCAGATTTCAAATCTGTAATTAGATTTTCCCTGTGATGCATGCTTTTCGAGGAAATCATGTCTCTGTCGGTTAGGTTAGGTTGGCCGAATCCGCCATGCCAGGGTCGTCAGATATCGAATTTTCCGACCAATTACCGATCCTTGTAATTCATACGTCATAAGAAGCGCGCTTCTGTGCAGATTTCAAATCTGCAATTAGATTTTCCCTGCGATGCATACTTTTCGAGAAAATCATGTCTCTGTCGGTTAGGTTAGGTTGGCCGAATCCGCCATGCCAGGGTCGTCAGATATCGAATTTTCCGACCAATTACCGATCCTTGTAATTCATACGCCATAAGAAGCGTGCTTCTGTGCAGATTTCAAATCTGTAATTAGATTTTCCCTGCGATGCATGCTTTTCGAGAAAATCATGTCTCTGTCGGTTATGTTAGGTTGGCCGAATCCACCATGCCACGGTCGTCAGATATCGAATTTTCCGACCAATTACCGATCCTTGTAATTCATACGTCATAAGAAGTGCGCTTCTGTGCAGATTTCAAATCTGTAATTAGATTTTCCCCGCGATGCATACTTTTCGAGAAAATCATGTCTCTGTCGGTTAGGTTAGGTTGGCCGAATCCGCCATGCCAGGGTCGTCAGATATCGAATTTTCCGACCAATTACCGATCCTTGTAATTCATACGTCATAAGAAGCGCGCTTCTGTGCAGATTTCAAATCTGTAATTAGATTTTCCCTGCGATGCATGCTTTTCGAGAAAATCATGTCTCTGTCGGTTATGTTAGGTTGGCCGAATCCACCATGCCAGGGTCGACAGATATCGAATTTTCCGACCAATTACCGATCCTTGTAATTCATACGTCGTAAGAAGCGCGCTTCTGTGCAGATTTCAAATCTATAATTAGATTTTCCCTGCGATGCATGCTTTTCGAGAAAATCATGTCTCTGTCGGTTATGTTAGGTTGGCCGAATCCACCATGCCAGGGTCGACAGATATCGAATTTTCCGACCAATTACCGATCCTTGTAATTCATACGTCATAAGAAGCGCGCTTCTGTGCAGATTTCAAATCTGTAATTAGATTTTCCCTGCGATGCATACTTTTCGAGAAAATCATGTCTCTGTCGGTTAGGTTAGGTTGGCCGAATCCGCCATGCCAGGGTCGTCAGATATCGAATTTTCCGACCAATCACCGATCCTTATAATTCATACGTCGTACGAAGCGTGCTTCTATGCAGATTTCAAATCTGTAATTAGATTTTCCCTGTGATGCATGCTTTTCGAGAAAATCATGTCTCTGTCGGTTATGTTAGGTTGGCCGAATCCACCATGCCACGGTCGTCAGATATCGAATTTTCCGACCAATTACCGATCCTTGTAATTCATACGTCATAAGAAGCGCGCTTCTGTGCAGATTTCAAATCTGTAATTAGATTTTCCCTGCGATGCATACTTTTCGAGAAAATCATGTCTCTGTCGGTTAGGTTAGGTTGGCCGAATCCGCCATGCCAGGGTCGTCAGATATCGAATTTTCCGACCAATCACCGATCCTTATAATTCATACGTCGTACGAAGCGTGCTTCTATGCAGATTTCAAATCTGTAATTAGATTTTCCCTGTGATGCATGCTTTTCGAGAAAATCATGTCTCTGTCGGTTATGTTAGGTTGGCCGAATCCGCCATGCCAGGGTCGTCAGATATCGAATTTTCCGACCAATTACCGATCCTTGTAATTCATACGTCATAAGAAGCGCGCTTCTGTGCAGATTTCAAATCTGCAATTAGATTTTCCCTGCGATGCATACTTTTCGAGAAAATCATGTCTCTGTCGGTTAGGTTAGGTTGGCCGAATCCGCCATGCCAGGGTCGTCAGATATCGAATTTTCCGACCAATTACCGATCCTTGAAATTCATACGCCATAAGAAGCGTGCTTCTGTGCAGATTTCAAATCTGTAATTAGATTTTCCCTGCGATGCATGCTTTTCGAGAAAATCATGTCTCTGTCGGTTATGTTAGGTTGGCCGAATCCACCATGCCACGGTCGTCAGATATCGAATTTTCCGACCAATTACCGATCCTTGTAATTCATACGTCATAAGAAGCGCGCTTCTGTGCAGATTTCAAATCTGTAATTAGATTTTCCCCGCGATGCATACTTTTCGAGAAAATCATGTCTCTGTCGGTTAGGTTAGGTTGGCCGAATCCGCCATGCCAGGGTCGTCAGATATCGAATTTTCCGACCAATCACCGATCCTTATAATTCATACGTCGTACGAAGCGTGCTTCTATGCAGATTTCAAATCTGTAATTAGATTTTCCCTGTGATGCATGCTTTTCGAGAAAATCATGTCTCTGTCGGTTAGGTTAGGTTGGCCGAATCCGCCATGCCAGGGTCGTCAGATATCGAATTTTCCGACCAATTACCGATCCTTGTAATTCATACGTCATAAGAAGCGCGCTTCTGTGCAGATTTCAAATCTGTAATTAGATTTTCCCTGCGATGCATACTTTTCGAGAAAATCATGTCTCTGTCGGTTAGGTTAGGTTGGCCGAATCCGCCATGCCAGGGTCGTCAGATATCGAATTTTCCGACCAATTACCGATCCTTGTAATTCATACGTCATAAGAAGCGCGCTTCTGTGCAGATTTCAAATCTGTAATTAGATTTTCCCTGCGATGCATGCTTTTCGAGAAAATCATGTCTCTGTCGGTTATGTTAGGTTGGCCGAATCCACCATGCCAGGGTCGTCAGATATCGAATTTTCCGACCAATTACCGATCCTTGTAATTCATACGTCATAAGAAGCGCGCTTCTGTGCAGATTTCAAATCTGTAATTAGATTTTCCCTGCGATGCATACTTTTCGAGAAAATCATGTCTCTGTCGGTTAGGTTAGGTTGGCCGAATCCGCCATGCCAGGGTCGTCAGATATCGAATTTTCCGACCAATCACCGATCCTTATAATTCATACGTCGTACGAAGCGTGCTTCTATGCAGATTTCAAATCTGTAATTAGATTTTCCCTGTGATGCATGCTTTTCGAGAAAATCATGTCTCTGTCGGTTAGGTTAGGTTGGCCGAATCCGCCATGCCAGGGTCGTCAGATATCGAATTTTCCGACCAATTACCGATCCTTGTAATTCATACGTCATAAGAAGCGCGCTTCTGTGCAGATTTCAAATCTGTAATTAGATTTTCCCTGCGATGCATACTTTTCGAGAAAATCATGTCTCTGTCGGTTAGGTTAGGTTGGCCGAATCCGCCATGCCAGGGTCGTCAGATATCGAATTTTCCGACCAATCACCGATCCTTTAAATTCACACGTCATTAGAAGCGCGCTTTTGTGCAGATTTCAAATCTGTAATTAGATTTTCCTTGCGATGCATGCTTTTCGAGAAAATCATGTCTCTGTCGGTTAGGTTAGCTTGGCCGAATCCGCCATGCCAGGGTCGTCAGATATCGAATTTTCCGACCAATCGCCGATCCTTTAAATTCGTACGTCATTAGAAGCGCGCTTCTGTGCAGATTTCAAATCTGTAATTAGATTTTCCCTGCGATGCATGCTTTTCGAGAAAATCATGTCTCTGTCGGTTATGTTAGGTTGGCCGAATCCGCCATGCCAGGGTCGTCAGATATCGAATTTTCCGACCAATTACCGATCCTTGTAATTCATACGTCATAAGAAGCGCGCTTCTGTGCAGATTTCAAATCTGTAATTAGATTTTCCCTGCGATGCATGCTTTTCGAGAAAATCATGTCTCTGTCGGATAGGTTCGGTTGGCCGGATCCGCCATGCCAGGGTGGTCAGATATCGAATTTTCCGACTAATTACCGATCCTTATAATTCATACGTCATATGAAGCGCGCTTCTGTGCAGATTTCAAATCTGTAATTAGATTTTCCCTGCGATGCATACTTTTCGAGAAAATCATGTCTCTGTCGGTTAGGTTAGGTTGGCCGAATCCGCCATGCCAGGGTCGCCAGATATCGAATTTTCCGACCAATCGCCGATCCTTTAAATTCACACGTCATTAGAAGCGCGCTTTTGTGCAGATTTCAAATCTGTAATTAGATTTTCCCTGCGATGCATGCTTTTCGAGAAAATCATGTCTCTGTCGGTTAGGTTAGGTTGGCCGAATGCGCCATGCCAGGGTCGTCAGATATCGAATTTTCCGACCAATTACCGATCCTTATAATTCATACGTCGTAAGAAGCGTGCTTCTAAGCAGATTTCAAATCTGTAATTAGATTTTCCCTGTGATGCATGCTTTTCGAGAAAATCATGTCTCTGTCGGTTAGGTTAGGTTGGCCGAATCCGCCATGCCAGGGTCGTCAGATATCGAATTTTCCGACCAATTACCGATCCTTATAATTCATACGTCGTAAGAAGCGTGCTTCTAAGCAGATTTCAAATCTGTAATTAGATTTTCCCTGTGATGCATGCTTTTCGAGAAAATCATGTCTCTGTCGGTTAGGTTAGGTTGGCCGAATCCGCCATGCCAGGGTCGTCAGATATCGAATTTTCCGACCAATTACCGATCCTTGTAATTCATACGTCATAAGAAGCGCGCTTCTGTGCAGATTTCAAATCTGTAATTAGATTTTCCCTGCGATGCATGCTTTTCGAGAAAATCACGTCTCTGTCGGTTAGGTTAGGTTGGCCGAATCCGCCATGCCAGGGTTGTCAGATATGAAATTTTTCGACCAATCGCCGATCCTTGTAATTCATACGTCATAAGAAGCGCGCTTCTGTGCAGATTTCAAATCTGTAATTAGATTTTCTGTGCGATGCATGCTTTTCGAGAAAATCATGTCTCTGTCGGTTAGATTAAGTTGGCCGAATCCGCCATGCCAGGGTGGTCAGATATCGAATTTTCCGACTAATTACCGATCCTTGTAATTCATACGTTATAAGAAGCGCGCTTCTGTGCAGATTTCAAATCTGTAATTAGATTTTCCCTGCGATGCATACTTTTCAAGAAAATCATGTCTCTGTCGGTTAGGTTAGGTTGGCCGAATCCGCCATGCCAGGGTCGTCAGATATCGAATTTTCCGACCAATTACCGATCCTTGTAATTCATACGTCATAAGAAGCGCGCTTCTGTGCAGATTTCAAATCTGTAATTAGATTTTCCCTGCGATGCATGCTTTTCGAGAAAATCATGTCTCTGTCGGTTAGGTTCGGTTGGCCGGATCCGCCATGCCAGGGTCGTCAGATATCAAATTTTTCGACCAATCGCCGATCCTTGTAATTCATACGTCATAAGAAGCGCGCTTCTGTGCAGATTTCAAATCTGTAATTAAATTTTCCCTGCGATGCATGCTTTTCGAGAAAATCATGTCTCTGTCGGTTAGGTTAAGTTGGCCGAATCCGCCATGCCAGGGTGGTCAGATATCGAATTTTCCGACTAATTACCGATCCTTGTAATTCATACGTTATAAGAAGCGCGCTTCTGTGCAGATTTCAAATCTGTAATTAGATTTTCCCTGCGATGCATACTTTTCGAGAAAATCATGTCTCTGTCGGTTAGGTTAGGTTGGCCGAATCCGCCATGCCAGGGTCGTCAGATATCGAATTTTCTGACCAATTACCGATCCTTGTAATTCATACGTCATAAGAAGCGCGCTTCTGTGCAGATTTCAAATCTGCAATTAGATTTTCCCTGCGATGCATACTTTTCGAGAAAATCATGTCTCTGTCGGTTAGGTTAGGTTGGCCGAATCCGCCATGCCAGGGTCGTCAGATATCGAATTTTCCGACCAATTACCGATCCTTGTAATTCATACGCCATAAGAAGCGTGCTTCTGTGCAGATTTCAAATCTGTAATTAGATTTTCCCTGCGATGCATGCTTTTCGAGAAAATCATGTCTCTGTCGGTTATGTTAGGTTGGCCGAATCCACCATGCCACGGTCGTCAGATATCGAATTTTCCGACCAATTACCGATCCTTGTAATTCATACGTCATAAGAAGCGCGCTTCTGTGCAGATTTCAAATCTGTAATTAGATTTTCCCCGCGATGCATACTTTTCGAGAAAATCATGTCTCTGTCGGTTAGGTTAGGTTGGCCGAATCCGCCATGCCAGGGTCGCCAGATATCGAATTTTCCGACCAATCGCCGATCCTTTAAATTCACACGTCATTAGAAGCGCGCTTTTGTGCAGATTTCAAATCTGTAATTAGATTTTCCCTGCGATGCATGCTTTTCGAGAAAATCATGTCTCTGTCGGTTAGGTTAGGTTGGCCGAATGCGCCATGCCAGGGTCGTCAGATATCGAATTTTCCGACCAATTACCGATCCTTGTAATTCATACGTCATAAGAAGCGCGCTTCTGTGCAGATTTCAAATCTGTAATTAGATTTTCCCTGCGATGCATGCTTTTCGAGAAAATCATGTCTCTGTCGGTTATGTTAGGTTGGCCGAATCCACCATGCCAGGGTCGTCAGATATCGAATTTTCCGACCAATTACCGATCCTTGTAATTCATACGTCATAAGAAGCGCGCTTCTGTGCAGATTTCAAATCTGTAATTAGATTTTCCCTGCGATGCATACTTTTCGAGAAAATCATGTCTCTGTCGGTTAGGTTAGGTTGGCCGAATCCGCCATGCCAGGGTCGTCAGATATCGAATTTTCCGACCAATCACCGATCCTTTAAATTCACACGTCATTAGAAGCGCGCTTTTGTGCAGATTTCAAATCTGTAATTAGATTTTCCTTGCGATGCATGCTTTTCGAGAAAATCATGTCTCTGTCGGTTAGGTTAGCTTGGCCGAATCCGCCATGCCAGGGTCGTCAGATATCGAATTTTCCGACCAACTACCGATCCTTGTAATTCATACGTCATAAGAAGCGCGCTTCTGTGCAGATTTCAAATCTGTAATTAGATTTTCCCCGCGATGCATACTTTTCGAGAAAATCATGTCTCTGTCGGTTAGGTTAGGTTGGCCGAATCCGCCATGCCAGGGTCGCCAGATATCGAATTTTCCGACCAATCGCCGATCCTTTAAATTCACACGTCATTAGAAGCGCGCTTTTGTGCAGATTTCAAATCTGTAATTAGATTTTCCCTGCGATGCATGCTTTTCGAGAAAATCATGTCTCTGTCGGTTAGGTTAGGTTGGCCGAATGCGCCATGCCAGGGTCGTCAGATATCGAATTTTCCGACCAATTACCGATCCTTATAATTCATACGTCGTACGAAGCGTGCTTCTATGCAGATTTCAAATCTGTAATTAGATTTTCCCTGTGATGCATGCTTTTCGAGAAAATCATGTCTCTGTCGGTTAGGTTAGGTTGGCCGAATCCGCCATGCCAGGGTCGTCAGATATCGAATTTTCCGACCAATTACCGATCCTTGTAATTCATACGTCATAAGAAGCGCGCTTCTGTGCAGATTTCAAATCTGTAATTAGATTTTCCCTGCGATGCATACTTTTCGAGAAAATCATGTCTCTGTCGGTTAGGTTAGGTTGGCCGAATCCGCCATGCCAGGGTCGTCAGATATCGAATTTTCCGACCAATCACCGATCCTTTAAATTCGCACGTCATTAGAAGCGCGCTTTTGTGCAGATTTCAAATCTGTAATTAGATTTTCCTTGCGATGCATGCTTTTCGAGAAAATCATGTCTCTGTCGGTTAGGTTAGCTTGGCCGAATCCGCCATGCCAGGGTCGTCAGATATCGAATTTTCCGACCAATCGCCGATCCTTTAAATTCGTACGTCATTAGAAGCGCGCTTCTGTGCAGATTTCAAATCTGTAATTAGATTTTCCCTGCGATGCATGCTTTTCGAGAAAATCATGTCTCTGTCGGTTATGTTAGGTTGGCCGAATCCGCCATGCCAGGGTCGTCAGATATCGAATTTTCCGACCAATTACCGATCCTTGTAATTCATACGTCATAAGAAGCGCGCTTCTGTGCAGATTTCAAATCTGTAATTAGATTTTCCCTGCGATGCATGCTTTTCGAGAAAATCATGTCTCTGTCGGTTATGTTAGGTTGGCCGAATCCACCATGCCAGGGTCGTCAGATATCGAATTTTCCGACCAATTACCGATCCTTGTAATTCATACGTCATAAGAAGCGCGCTTCTGTGCAGATTTCAAATCTGTAATTAGATTTTCCCTGCGATGCATACTTTTCGAGAAAATCATGTCTCTGTCGGTTAGGTTAGGTTGGCCGAATCCGCCATGCCAGGGTCGTCAGATATCGAATTTTCCGACCAATTACCGATCCTTATAATTCATACGTCGTAAGAAGCGTGCTTCTAAGCAGATTTCAAATCTGTAATTAGATTTTCCCTGTGATGAATGCTTTTCGAGAAAATCATGTCTCTGTCGGTTAGGTTAAGTTGGCCGAATCCGCCATGCCAGGGTGGTCAGATATCGAATTTTCCGACTAATTACCGATCCTTGTAATTCATACGTTATAAGAAGCGCGCTTCTGTGCAGATTTCAAATCTGTAATTAGATTTTCCCTGCGATGCATACTTTTCGAGAAAATCATGTCTCTGTCGGTTAGGTTAGGTTGGCCGAATCCGCCATGCCAGGGTCGTCAGATATCGAATTTTCTGACCAATTACCGATCCTTGTAATTCATACGTCATAAGAAGCGCGCTTCTGTGCAGATTTCAAATCTGTAATTAGATTTTCCCTGCGATGCATGCTTTTCGAGAAAATCATGTCTCTGTCGGTTAGGTTCGGTTGGTCGGATCCGCCATGCCAGGGTGGTCAGATATCGAATTTTCCGACTAATTACCGATCCTTATAATTCATACGTCGTATGAAGCGCGCTTCTGTGCAGATTTCAAATCTGTAATTAGATTTTCCCTGCGATGCATACTTTTCGAGAAAATCATGTCTCTGTCGGTTAGGTTAGGTTGGCCGAATCCGCCATGCCAGGGTCGTCAGATATCGAATTTTCTGACCAATTACCGATCCTTGTAATTCATACGTCATAAGAAGCGCGCTTCTGTGCAGATTTCAAATCTGTAACTAGATTTTCCCTGCGATGCATGCTTTTCGAGAAAATCATGTCTCTGTCGGTTAGGTTAGGTTGGCCGAATCCGCCATGCCAGGGTCGCCAGATATCGAATTTTCCGACCAATCGCCGATCCTTTAAATTCACACGTCATTAGAAGCGCGCTTTTGTGCAGATTTCAAATCTGTAATTAGATTTTCCCTGCGATGCATGCTTTTCGAGAAAATCATGTCTCTGTCGGTTAGGTTAGGTTGGCCGAATGCGCCATGCCAGGGTCGTCAGATATCGAATTTTCCGACCAATTACCGATCCTTGTAATTCATACGTCATAAGAAGCGCGCTTCTGTGCAGATTTCAAATCTGTAATTAGATTTTCCCTGCGATGCATGCTTTTCGAGAAAATCATGTCTCTGTCGGTTATGTTAGGTTGGCCGAATCCACCATGCCAGGGTCGTCAGATATCGAATTTTCCGACCAATTACCGATCCTTGTAATTCATACGTCATAAGAAGCGCGCTTCTGTGCAGATTTCAGATCTGCAATTAGATTTTCCCTGCGATGCATACTTTTCGAGAAAATCATGTCTCTGTCGGTTAGGTTAGGTTGGCCGAATCCGCCATGCCAGGGTCGTCAGATATCGAATTTTCCGACCAATCACCGATCCTTATAATTCATACGTCGTACGAAGCGTGCTTCTATGCAGATTTCAAATCTGTAATTAGATTTTCCCTGTGATGCATGCTTTTCGAGGAAATCATGTCTCTGTCGGTTAGGTTAGGTTGGCCGAATCCGCCATGCCAGGGTCGTCAGATATCGAATTTTCCGACCAATTACCGATCCTTGTAATTCATACGTCATAAGAAGCGCGCTTCTGTGCAGATTTCAAATCTGTAATTAGATTTTCCCCGCGATGCATACTTTTCGAGAAAATCATGTCTCTGTCGGTTAGGTTAGGTTGGCCGAATCCGCCATGCCAGGGTCGCCAGATATCGAATTTTCCGACCAATCGCCGATCCTTTAAATTCACACGTCATTAGAAGCGCGCTTTTGTGCAGATTTCAAATCTGTAATTAGATTTTCCCTGCGATGCATGCTTTTCGAGAAAATCATGTCTCTGTCGGTTAGGTTAGGTTGGCCGAATGCGCCATGCCAGGGTCGTCAGATATCGAATTTTCCGACCAATTACCGATCCTTGTAATTCATACGTCATAAGAAGCGCGCTTCTGTGCAGATTTCAAATCTGTAATTAGATTTTCCCTGCGATGCATGCTTTTCGAGAAAATCATGTCTCTGTCGGTTATGTTAGGTTGGCCGAATCCACCATGCCAGGGTCGTCAGATATCGAATTTTCCGACCAATTACCGATCCTTGTAATTCATACGTCATAAGAAGCGCGCTTCTGTGCAGATTTCAGATCTGCAATTAGATTTTCCCTGCGATGCATACTTTTCGAGAAAATCATGTCTCTGTCGGTTAGGTTAGGTTGGCCGAATCCGCCATGCCAGGGTCGTCAGATATCGAATTTTCCGACCAATCACCGATCCTTATAATTCATACGTCGTACGAAGCGTGCTTCTATGCAGATTTCAAATCTGTAATTAGATTTTCCCTGTGATGCATGCTTTTCGAGGAAATCATGTCTCTGTCGGTTAGGTTAGGTTGGCCGAATCCGCCATGCCAGGGTCGTCAGATATCGAATTTTCCGACCAATTACCGATCCTTGTAATTCATACGTCATAAGAAGCGCGCTTCTGTGCAGATTTCAAATCTGCAATTAGATTTTCCCTGCGATGCATACTTTTCGAGAAAATCATGTCTCTGTCGGTTAGGTTAGGTTGGCCGAATCCGCCATGCCAGGGTCGTCAGATATCGAATTTTCCGACCAATTACCGATCCTTGTAATTCATACGCCATAAGAAGCGTGCTTCTGTGCAGATTTCAAATCTGTAATTAGATTTTCCCTGCGATGCATGCTTTTCGAGAAAATCATGTCTCTGTCGGTTATGTTAGGTTGGCCGAATCCACCATGCCACGGTCGTCAGATATCGAATTTTCCGACCAATTACCGATCCTTGTAATTCATACGTCATAAGAAGCGCGCTTCTGTGCAGATTTCAAATCTGTAATTAGATTTTCCCCGCGATGCATACTTTTCGAGAAAATCATGTCTCTGTCGGTTAGGTTAGGTTGGCCGAATCCGCCATGCCAGGGTCGCCAGATATCGAATTTTCCGACCAATCGCCGATCCTTTAAATTCACACGTCATTAGAAGCGCGCTTTTGTGCAGATTTCAAATCTGTAATTAGATTTTCCCTGCGATGCATGCTTTTCGAGAAAATCATGTCTCTGTCGGTTAGGTTAGGTTGGCCGAATGCGCCATGCCAGGGTCGTCAGATATCGAATTTTCCGACCAATTACCGATCCTTGTAATTCATACGTCATAAGAAGCGCGCTTCTGTGCAGATTTCAAATCTGTAATTAGATTTTCCCTGCGATGCATGCTTTTCGAGAAAATCATGTCTCTGTCGGTTATGTTAGGTTGGCCGAATCCACCATGCCAGGGTCGTCAGATATCGAATTTTCCGACCAATTACCGATCCTTGTAATTCATACGTCATAAGAAGCGCGCTTCTGTGCAGATTTCAGATCTGCAATTAGATTTTCCCTGCGATGCATACTTTTCGAGAAAATCATGTCTCTGTCGGTTAGGTTAGGTTGGCCGAATCCGCCATGCCAGGGTCGTCAGATATCGAATTTTCCGACCAATCACCGATCCTTATAATTCATACGTCGTACGAAGCGTGCTTCTATGCAGATTTCAAATCTGTAATTAGATTTTCCCTGTGATGCATGCTTTTCGAGGAAATCATGTCTCTGTCGGTTAGGTTAGGTTGGCCGAATCCGCCATGCCAGGGTCGTCAGATATCGAATTTTCCGACCAACTACCGATCCTTGTAATTCATACGTCATAAGAAGCGCGCTTCTGTGCAGATTTCAAATCTGCAATTAGATTTTCCCTGCGATGCATACTTTTCGAGAAAATCATGTCTCTGTCGGTTAGGTTAGGTTGGCCGAATCCGCCATGCCAGGGTCGTCAGATATCGAATTTTCCGACCAATTACCGATCCTTGTAATTCATACGCCATAAGAAGCGTGCTTCTGTGCAGATTTCAAATCTGTAATTAGATTTTCCCTGCGATGCATGCTTTTCGAGAAAATCATGTCTCTGTCGGTTATGTTAGGTTGGCCGAATCCACCATGCCACGGTCGTCAGATATCGAATTTTCCGACCAATTACCGATCCTTGTAATTCATACGTCATAAGAAGTGCGCTTCTGTGCAGATTTCAAATCTGTAATTAGATTTTCCCCGCGATGCATACTTTTCGAGAAAATCATGTCTCTGTCGGTTAGGTTAGGTTGGCCGAATCCGCCATGCCAGGGTCGCCAGATATCGAATTTTCCGACCAATCGCCGATCCTTTAAATTCACACGTCATTAGAAGCGCGCTTTTGTGCAGATTTCAAATCTGTAATTAGATTTTCCCTGCGATGCATGCTTTTCGAGAAAATCATGTCTCTGTCGGTTAGGTTAGGTTGGCCGAATGCGCCATGCCAGGGTCGTCAGATATCGAATTTTCCGACCAATTACCGATCCTTGTAATTCATACGTCATAAGAAGCGCGCTTCTGTGCAGATTTCAAATCTGTAATTAGATTTTCCCTGCGATGCATGCTTTTCGAGAAAATCATGTCTCTGTCGGTTATGTTAGGTTGGCCGAATCCACCATGCCAGGGTCGACAGATATCGAATTTTCCGACCAATTACCGATCCTTGTAATTCATACGTCATAAGAAGCGCGCTTCTGTGCAGATTTCAAATCTGTAATTAGATTTTCCCTGCGATGCATACTTTTCGAGAAAATCATGTCTCTGTCGGTTAGGTTAGGTTGGCCGAATCCGCCATGCCAGGGTCGTCAGATATCGAATTTTCCGACCAATCACCGATCCTTATAATTCATACGTCGTACGAAGCGTGCTTCTATGCAGATTTCAAATCTGTAATTAGATTTTCCCTGTGATGCATGCTTTTCGAGAAAATCATGTCTCTGTCGGTTAGGTTAGGTTGGCCGAATCCGCCATGCCAGGGTCGTCAGATATCGAATTTTCCGACCAATTACCGATCCTTGTAATTCATACGTCATAAGAAGCGCGCTTCTGTGCAGATTTCAAATCTGCAATTAGATTTTCCCTGCGATGCATACTTTTCGAGAAAATCATGTCTCTGTCGGTTAGGTTAGGTTGGCCGAATCCGCCATGCCAGGGTCGTCAGATATCGAATTTTCCGACCAATTACCGATCCTTGAAATTCATACGCCATAAGAAGCGTGCTTCTGTGCAGATTTCAAATCTGTAATTAGATTTTCCCTGCGATGCATGCTTTTCGAGAAAATCATGTCTCTGTCGGTTATGTTAGGTTGGCCGAATCCACCATGCCACGGTCGTCAGATATCGAATTTTCCGACCAATTACCGATCCTTGTAATTCATACGTCATAAGAAGCGCGCTTCTGTGCAGATTTCAAATCTGTAATTAGATTTTCCCCGCGATGCATACTTTTCGAGAAAATCATGTCTCTGTCGGTTAGGTTAGGTTGGCCGAATCCGCCATGCCAGGGTCGCCAGATATCGAATTTTCCGACCAATCGCCGATCCTTTAAATTCACACGTCATTAGAAGCGCGCTTTTGTGCAGATTTCAAATCTGTAATTAGATTTTCCCTGCGATGCATGCTTTTCGAGAAAATCATGTCTCTGTCGGTTAGGTTAGGTTGGCCGAATGCGCCATGCCAGGGTCGTCAGATATCGAATTTTCCGACCAATTACCGATCCTTGTAATTCATACGTCATAAGAAGCGCGCTTCTGTGCAGATTTCAAATCTGTAATTAGATTTTCCCTGCGATGCATGCTTTTCGAGAAAATCATGTCTCTGTCGGTTATGTTAGGTTGGCCGAATCCACCATGCCAGGGTCGTCAGATATCGAATTTTCCGACCAATTACCGATCCTTGTAATTCATACGTCATAAGAAGCGCGCTTCTGTGCAGATTTCAAATCTGTAATTAGATTTTCCCTGCGATGCATACTTTTCGAGAAAATCATGTCTCTGTCGGTTAGGTTAGGTTGGCCGAATCCGCCATGCCAGGGTCGTCAGATATCGAATTTTCCGACCAATCACCGATCCTTATAATTCATACGTCGTACGAAGCGTGCTTCTATGCAGATTTCAAATCTGTAATTAGATTTTCCCTGTGATGCATGCTTTTCGAGAAAATCATGTCTCTGTCGGTTAGGTTAGGTTGGCCGAATCCGCCATGCCAGGGTCGTCAGATATCGAATTTTCCGACCAATTACCGATCCTTGTAATTCATACGTCATAAGAAGCGCGCTTCTGTGCAGATTTCAAATCTGTAATTAGATTTTCCCTGCGATGCATACTTTTCGAGAAAATCATGTCTCTGTCGGTTAGGTTAGGTTGGCCGAATCCGCCATGCCAGGGTCGTCAGATATCGAATTTTCCGACCAATCACCGATCCTTTAAATTCACACGTCATTAGAAGCGCGCTTTTGTGCAGATTTCAAATCTGTAATTAGATTTTCCTTGCGATGCATGCTTTTCGAGAAAATCATGTCTCTGTCGGTTAGGTTAGCTTGGCCGAATCCGCCATGCCAGGGTCGTCAGATATCGAATTTTCCGACCAATCGCCGATCCTTTAAATTCGTACGTCATTAGAAGCGCGCTTCTGTGCAGATTTCAAATCTGTAATTAGATTTTCCCTGCGATGCATGCTTTTCGAGAAAATCATGTCTCTGTCGGTTATGTTAGGTTGGCCGAATCCGCCATGCCAGGGTCGTCAGATATCGAATTTTCCGACCAATTACCGATCCTTGTAATTCATACGTCATAAGAAGCGCGCTTCTGTGCAGATTTCAAATCTGTAATTAGATTTTCCCTGCGATGCATGCTTTTCGAGAAAATCATGTCTCTGTCGGATAGGTTCGGTTGGCCGGATCCGCCATGCCAGGGTGGTCAGATATCGAATTTTCCGACTAATTACCGATCCTTATAATTCATACGTCATATGAAGCGCGCTTCTGTGCAGATTTCAAATCTGTAATTAGATTTTCCCTGCGATGCATACTTTTCGAGAAAATCATGTCTCTGTCGGTTAGGTTAGGTTGGCCGAATCCGCCATGCCAGGGTCGCCAGATATCGAATTTTCCGACCAATCGCCGATCCTTTAAATTCACACGTCATTAGAAGCGCGCTTTTGTGCAGATTTCAAATCTGTAATTAGATTTTCCCTGCGATGCATGCTTTTCGAGAAAATCATGTCTCTGTCGGTTAGGTTAGGTTGGCCGAATGCGCCATGCCAGGGTCGTCAGATATCGAATTTTCCGACCAATTACCGATCCTTATAATTCATACGTCGTAAGAAGCGTGCTTCTAAGCAGATTTCAAATCTGTAATTAGATTTTCCCTGTGATGCATGCTTTTCGAGAAAATCATGTCTCTGTCGGTTAGGTTAGGTTGGCCGAATCCGCCATGCCAGGGTCGTCAGATATCGAATTTTCCGACCAATTACCGATCCTTATAATTCATACGTCGTAAGAAGCGTGCTTCTAAGCAGATTTCAAATCTGTAATTAGATTTTCCCTGTGATGCATGCTTTTCGAGAAAATCATGTCTCTGTCGGTTAGGTTAGGTTGGCCGAATCCGCCATGCCAGGGTCGTCAGATATCGAATTTTCCGACCAATTACCGATCCTTGTAATTCATACGTCATAAGAAGCGCGCTTCTGTGCAGATTTCAAATCTGTAATTAGATTTTCCCTGCGATGCATGCTTTTCGAGAAAATCACGTCTCTGTCGGTTAGGTTAGGTTGGCCGAATCCGCCATGCCAGGGTCGTCAGATATGAAATTTTTCGACCAATCGCCGATCCTTGTAATTCATACGTCATAAGAAGCGCGCTTCTGTGCAGATTTCAAATCTGTAATTAGATTTTCTGTGCGATGCATGCTTTTCGAGAAAATCATGTCTCTGTCGGTTAGGTTAAGTTGGCCGAATCCGCCATGCCAGGGTGGTCAGATATCGAATTTTCCGACTAATTACCGATCCTTGTAATTCATACGTTATAAGAAGCGCGCTTCTGTGCAGATTTCAAATCTGTAATTAGATTTTCCCTGCGATGCATACTTTTCAAGAAAATCATGTCTCTGTCGGTTAGGTTAGGTTGGCCGAATCCGCCATGCCAGGGTCGTCAGATATCGAATTTTCCGACCAATTACCGATCCTTGTAATTCATACGTCATAAGAAGCGCGCTTCTGTGCAGATTTCAAATCTGTAATTAGATTTTCCCTGCGATGCATGCTTTTCGAGAAAATCATGTCTCTGTCGGTTAGGTTCGGTTGGCCGGATCCGCCATGCCAGGGTCGTCAGATATCAAATTTTTCGACCAATCGCCGATCCTTGTAATTCATACGTCATAAGAAGCGCGCTTCTGTGCAGATTTCAAATCTGTAATTAAATTTTCCCTGCGATGCATGCTTTTCGAGAAAATCATGTCTCTGTCGGTTAGGTTAAGTTGGCCGAATCCGCCATGCCAGGGTGGTCAGATATCGAATTTTCCGACTAATTACCGATCCTTGTAATTCATACGTTATAAGAAGCGCGCTTCTGTGCAGATTTCAAATCTGTAATTAGATTTTCCCTGCGATGCATACTTTTCGAGAAAATCATGTCTCTGTCGGTTAGGTTAGGTTGGCCGAATCCGCCATGCCAGGGTCGTCAGATATCGAATTTTCTGACCAATTACCGATCCTTGTAATTCATACGTCATAAGAAGCGCGCTTCTGTGCAGATTTCAAATCTGCAATTAGATTTTCCCTGCGATGCATACTTTTCGAGAAAATCATGTCTCTGTCGGTTAGGTTAGGTTGGCCGAATCCGCCATGCCAGGGTCGTCAGATATCGAATTTTCCGACCAATTACCGATCCTTGTAATTCATACCCCATAAGAAGCGTGCTTCTGTGCAGATTTCAAATCTGTAATTAGATTTTCCCTGCGATGCATGCTTTTCGAGAAAATCATGTCTCTGTCGGTTATGTTAGGTTGGCCGAATCCACCATGCCACGGTCGTCAGATATCGAATTTTCCGACCAATTACCGATCCTTGTAATTCATACGTCATAAGAAGCGCGCTTCTGTGCAGATTTCAAATCTGTAATTAGATTTTCCCCGCGATGCATACTTTTCGAGAAAATCATGTCTCTGTCGGTTAGGTTAGGTTGGCCGAATCCGCCATGCCAGGGTCGCCAGATATCGAATTTTCCGACCAATCGCCGATCCTTTAAATTCACACGTCATTAGAAGCGCGCTTTTGTGCAGATTTCAAATCTGTAATTAGATTTTCCCTGCGATGCATGCTTTTCGAGAAAATCATGTCTCTGTCGGTTAGGTTAGGTTGGCCGAATGCGCCATGCCAGGGTCGTCAGATATCGAATTTTCCGACCAATCACCGATCCTTTAAATTCACACGTCATTAGAAGCGCGCTTTTGTGCAGATTTCAAATCTGTAATTAGATTTTCCTTGCGATGCATGCTTTTCGAGAAAATCATGTCTCTGTCGGTTAGGTTAGCTTGGCCGAATCCGCCATGCCAGGGTCGTCAGATATCGAATTTTCCGACCAACTACCGATCCTTGTAATTCATACGTCATAAGAAGCGCGCTTCTGTGCAGATTTCAAATCTGTAATTAGATTTTCCCTGCGATGCATACTTTTCGAGAAAATCATGTCTCTGTCGGTTAGGTTAGGTTGGCCGAATCCGCCATGCCAGGGTCGCCAGATATCGAATTTTCCGACCAATCGCCGATCCTTTAAATTCACACGTCATTAGAAGCGCGCTTTTGTGCAGATTTCAAATCTGTAATTAGATTTTCCCTGCGATGCATGCTTTTCGAGAAAATCATGTCTCTGTCGGTTAGGTTAGGTTGGCCGAATGCGCCATGCCAGGGTCGTCAGATATCGAATTTTCCGACCAATTACCGATCCTTATAATTCATACGTCGTACGAAGCGTGCTTCTATGCAGATTTCAAATCTGTAATTAGATTTTCCCTGTGATGCATGCTTTTCGAGAAAATCATGTCTCTGTCGGTTAGGTTAGGTTGGCCGAATCCGCCATGCCAGGGTCGTCAGATATCGAATTTTCCGACCAATTACCGATCCTTGTAATTCATACGTCATAAGAAGCGCGCTTCTGTGCAGATTTCAAATCTGTAATTAGATTTTCCCTGCGATGCATACTTTTCGAGAAAATCATGTCTCTGTCGGTTAGGTTAGGTTGGCCGAATCCGCCATGCCAGGGTCGTCAGATATCGAATTTTCCGACCAATCACCGATCCTTTAAATTCACACGTCATTAGAAGCGCGCTTTTGTGCAGATTTCAAATCTGTAATTAGATTTTCCTTGCGATGCATGCTTTTCGAGAAAATCATGTCTCTGTCGGTTAGGTTAGCTTGGCCGAATCCGCCATGCCAGGGTCGTCAGATATCGAATTTTCCGACCAATCGCCGATCCTTTAAATTCGTACGTCATTAGAAGCGCGCTTCTGTGCAGATTTCAAATCTGTAATTAGATTTTCCCTGCGATGCATGCTTTTCGAGAAAATCATGTCTCTGTCGGTTATGTTAGGTTGGCCGAATCCGCCATGCCAGGGTCGTCAGATATCGAATTTTCCGACCAATTACCGATCCTTGTAATTCATACGTCATAAGAAGCGCGCTTCTGTGCAGATTTCAAATCTGTAATTAGATTTTCCCTGCGATGCATGCTTTTCGAGAAAATCATGTCTCTGTCGGTTATGTTAGGTTGGCCGAATCCACCATGCCAGGGTCGTCAGATATCGAATTTTCCGACCAATTACCGATCCTTGTAATTCATACGTCATAAGAAGCGCGCTTCTGTGCAGATTTCAAATCTGTAATTAGATTTTCCCTGCGATGCATACTTTTCGAGAAAATCATGTCTCTGTCGGTTAGGTTAGGTTGGCCGAATCCGCCATGCCAGGGTCGTCAGATATCGAATTTTCCGACCAATTACCGATCCTTATAATTCATACGTCGTAAGAAGCGTGCTTCTAAGCAGATTTCAAATCTGTAATTAGATTTTCCCTGTGATGCATGCTTTTCGAGAAAATCATGTCTCTGTCGGTTAGGTTAAGTTGGCCGAATCCGCCATGCCAGGGTGGTCAGATATCGAATTTTCCGACTAATTACCGATCCTTGTAATTCATACGTTATAAGAAGCGCGCTTCTGTGCAGATTTCAAATCTGTAATTAGATTTTCCCTGCGATGCATACTTTTCGAGAAAATCATGTCTCTGTCGGTTAGGTTAGGTTGGCCGAATCCGCCATGCCAGGGTCGTCAGATATCGAATTTTCTGACCAATTACCGATCCTTGTAATTCATACGTCATAAGAAGCGCGCTTCTGTGCAGATTTCAAATCTGTAACTAGATTTTCCCTGCGATGCATACTTTTCGAGAAAATCATGTCTCTGTCGGTTAGGTTAGGTTGGCCGAATCCGCCATGCCAGGGTCGCCAGATATCGAATTTTCCGACCAATCGCCGATCCTTTAAATTCACACGTCATTAGAAGCGCGCTTTTGTGCAGATTTCAAATCTGTAATTAGATTTTCCCTGCGATGCATGCTTTTCGAGAAAATCATGTCTCTGTCGGTTAGGTTAGGTTGGCCGAATGCGCCATGCCAGGGTCGTCAGATATCGAATTTTCCGACCAATTACCGATCCTTGTAATTCATACGTCATAAGAAGCGCGCTTCTGTGCAGATTTCAAATCTGTAATTAGATTTTCCCTGCGATGCATGCTTTTCGAGAAAATCATGTCTCTGTCGGTTATGTTAGGTTGGCCGAATCCACCATGCCAGGGTCGTCAGATATCGAATTTTCCGACCAATTACCGATCCTTGTAATTCATACGTCATAAGAAGCGCGCTTCTGTGCAGATTTCAAATCTGTAATTAGATTTTCCCTGCGATGCATACTTTTCGAGAAAATCATGTCTCTGTCGGTTAGGTTAGGTTGGCCGAATCCGCCATGCCAGGGTCGTCAGATATCGAATTTTCCGACCAATTACCGATCCTTATAATTCATACGTCGTAAGAAGCGTGCTTCTAAGCAGATTTCAAATCTGTAATTAGATTTTCCCTGTGATGCATGCTTTTCGAGAAAATCATGTCTCTGTCGGTTAGGTTAGGTTGGCCGAATCCGCCATGCCAGGGTCGTCAGATATCGAATTTTCCGACCAATTACCGATCCTTGTAATTCATACGTCATAAGAAGCGCGCTTCTGTGCAGATTTCAAATCTGTAATTAGATTTTCCCTGCGATGCATGCTTTTCGAGAAAATCACGTCTCTGTCGGTTAGGTTAGGTTGGCCGAATCCGCCATGCCAGGGTCGTCAGATATGAAATTTTTCGACCAATCGCCGATCCTTGTAATTCATACGTCATAAGAAGCGCGCTTCTGTGCAGATTTCAAATCTGTAATTAGATTTTCCCTGCGATGCATGCTTTTCGAGAAAATCATGTCTCTGTCGGTTAGGTTAAGTTGGCCGAATCCGCCATGCCAGGGTGGTCAGATATCGAATTTTCCGACTAATTACCGATCCTTGTAATTCATACGTTATAAGAAGCGCGCTTCTGTGCAGATTTCAAATCTGTAATTAGATTTTCCCTGCGATGCATACTTTTCAAGAAAATCATGTCTCTGTCGGTTAGGTTAGGTTGGCCGAATCCGCCATGCCAGGGTCGTCAGATATCGAATTTTAAGACCAATTACCGATCCTTGTAATTCATACGTCATAAGAAGCGCGCTTCTGTGCAGATTTCAAATCTGTAATTAGATTTTCCCTGCGATGCATGCTTTTCGAGAAAATCATGTCTCTGTCGGTTAGGTTCGGTTGGCCGGATCCGCCATGCCAGGGTCGTCAGATATCAAATTTTTCGACCAATCGCCGATCCTTGTAATTCATACGTCATAAGAAGCGCGCTTCTGTGCAGATTTCAAATCTGTAATTAGATTTTCCCTGCGATGCATGCTTTTCGAGAAAATCATGTCTCTGTCGGTTAGGTTAAGTTGGCCGAATCCGCCATGCCAGGGTGGTCAGATATCGAATTTTCCGACTAATTACCGATCCTTGTAATTCATACGTTATAAGAAGCGCGCTTCTGTGCAGATTTCAAATCTGTAATTAGATTTTCCCTGCGATGCATACTTTTCGAGAAAATCATGTCTCTGTCGGTTAGGTTAGGTTGGCCGAATCCGCCATGCCAGGGTCGTCAGATATCGAATTTTCCGACCAATTACCGATCCTTGTAGTTCATACGCCATAAGAAGCGTGCTTCTGTGCAGATTTCAAATCTGTAATTAGATTTTCCCTGCGATGCATGCTTTTCGAGAAAATCATGTCTCTGTCGGTTATGTTAGGTTGGCCGAATCCACCATGCCACGGTCGTCAGATATCGAATTTTCCGACCAATTACCGATCCTTGTAATTCATACGTCATAAGAAGCGCGCTTCTGTGCAGATTTCAAATCTGTAATTAGATTTTCCCCGCGATGCATACTTTTCGAGAAAATCATGTCTCTGTCGGTTAGGTTAGGTTGGCCGAATCCGCCATGCCAGGGTCGCCAGATATCGAATTTTCCGACCAATCGCCGATCCTTTAAATTCACACGTCATTAGAAGCGCGCTTTTGTGCAGATTTTAAATCTGTAATTAGATTTTCCCTGCGATGCATGCTTTTCGAGAAAATCATGTCTCTGTCGGTTAGGTTAGGTTGGCCGAATGCGCCATGCCAGGGTCGTCAGATATCGAATTTTCCGACCAATTACCGATCCTTGTAATTCATACGTCATAAGAAGCGCGCTTCTGTGCAGATTTCAAATCTGTAATTAGATTTTCCCTGCGATGCATGCTTTTCGAGAAAATCATGTCTCTGTCGGTTATGTTAGGTTGGCCGAATCCACCATGCCAGGGTCGTCAGATATCGAATTTTCCGACCAATTACCGATCCTTGTAATTCATACGCCATTAGAAGCGCGCTTCTGTGCAGATTTCAAATCTGTAATTAGATTTTCCCTGCGATGCATACTTTTCGAGAAAATCATGTCTCTGTCGGTTAGGTTAGGTTGGCCGAATCCGCCATGCCAGGGTAGTCAGATATCGAATTTTCCGACCAATCACCGATCCTTATAATTCATACGTCGTACGAAGCGTGCGTCTATGCAGATTTCAAATCTGTAATTAGATTTTCCCTGTGATGCATGCTTTTCGAGAAAATCATGTCTCTGTCGGTTAGGTTAGGTTGGCCGAATCCGCCATGCCAGGGTCGTCAGATATCGAATTTTCCGACCAATTACCGATCCTTGTAATTCATACGTCATAAGAAGCGCGCTTCTGTGCAGATTTCAAATCTGTAATTAGATTTTCCCTGCGATGCATACTTTTCGAGAAAATCATGTCTCTGTCGGTTAGGTTAGGTTGGCCGAATCCGCCATGCCAGGGTCGTCAGATATCGAATTTTCCGACCAATCACCGATCCTTTAAATTCACACGTCATTAGAAGCGCGCTTTTGTGCAGATTTCAAATCTGTAATTAGATTTTCCTTGCGATGCATGCTTTTCGAGAAAATCATGTCTCTGTCGGTTAGGTTAGCTTGGCCGAATCCGCCATGCCAGGGTCGTCAGATATCGAATTTTCCGACCAATCGCCGATCCTTTAAATTCGTACGTCATTAGAAGCGCGCTTCTGTGCAGATTTCAAATCTGTAATTAGATTTTCCTTGCGATGCATGCTTTTCGAGAAAATCATGTCTCTGTCGGTTAGGTTAGGTTGGCCGAATCCGCCATGCCAGGGTCGTCAGATATCGAATTTTCCGACCAATCACCGATCCTTATAATTCATACGTCGTACGAAGCGTGCTTCTATGCAGATTTCAAATCTGTAATTAGATTTTCCCTGTGATGCATGCTTTTCGAGAAAATCATGTCTCTGTCGGTTAGGTTAGGTTGGCCGAATCCGCCATGCCAGGGTCGTCAGATATCGAATTTTCCGACCAATTACCGATCCTTGTAATTCATACGTCATAAGAAGCGCGCTTCTGTGCAGATTTCAAATCTGTAATTAGATTTTCCCTGCGATGCATACTTTTCGAGAAAATCATGTCTCTGTCGGTTAGGTTAGGTTGGCCGAATCCGCCATGCCAGGGTCGTCAGATATCGAATTTTCCGACCAATCACCGATCCTTTAAATTCACACGTCATTAGAAGCGCGCTTTTGTGCAGATTTCAAATCTGTAATTAGATTTTCCTTGCGATGCATGCTTTTCGAGAAAATCATGTCTCTGTCGGTTAGGTTAGCTTGGCCGAATCCGCCATGCCAGGGTCGTCAGATATCGAATTTTCCGACCAATCGCCGATCCTTTAAATTCGTACGTCATTAGAAGCGCGCTTCTGTGCAGATTTCAAATCTGTAATTAGATTTTCCCTGCGATGCATGCTTTTCGAGAAAATCATGTCTCTGTCGGTTATGTTAGGTTGGCCGAATCCGCCATGCCAGGGTCGTCAGATATCGAATTTTCCGACCAATTACCGATCCTTGTAATTCATACGTCATAAGAAGCGCGCTTCTGTGCAGATTTCAAATCTGTAATTAGATTTTCCCTGCGATGCATGCTTTTCGAGAAAATCATGTCTCTGTCGGTTAGGTTCGGTTGGCCGGATCCGCCATGCCAGGGTGGTCAGATATCGAATTTTCCGACTAATTACCGATCCTTATAATTCATACGTCATATGAAGCGCGCTTCTGTGCAGATTTCAAATCTGTAATTAGATTTTCCCTGCGATGCATACTTTTCGAGAAAATCATGTCTCTGTCGGTTAGGTTAGGTTGGCCGAATCCGCCATGCCAGGGTCGCCAGATATCGAATTTTCCGACCAATCGCCGATCCTTTAAATTCACACGTCATTAGAAGCGCGCTTTTGTGCAGATTTCAAATCTGTAATTAGATTTTCCCTGCGATGCATGCTTTTCGAGAAAATCATGTCTCTGTCGGTTAGGTTAGGTTGGCCGAATGCGCCATGCCAGGGTCGTCAGATATCGAATTTTCCGACCAATTACCGATCCTTGTAATTCATACGTCATAAGAAGCGCGCTTCTGTGCAGATTTCAAATCTGTAATTAGATTTTCCCTGCGATGCATGCTTTTCGAGAAAATCATGTCTCTGTCGGTTATGTTAGGTTGGCCGAATCCACCATGCCAGGGTCGTCAGATATCGAATTTTCCGACCAATTACCGATCCTTGTAATTCATACGTCATAAGAAGCGCGCTTCTGTGCAGATTTCAAATCTGTAATTAGATTTTCCCTGCGATGCTTACTTTTCGAGAAAATCATGTCTCTGTCGGTTAGGTTAGGTTGGCCGAATCCGCCATGCCAGGGTCGTCAGATATCGAATTTTCCGACCAATCACCGATCCTTATAATTCATACGTCGTAAGAAGCGTGCTTCTATGCAGATTTCAAATCTGTAATTAGATTTTCCCTGTGATGCATGCTTTTCGAGAAAATCATGTCTCTGTCGGTTAGGTTAGGTTGGCCGAATCCGCCATGCCAGGGTCGTCAGATATCGAATTTTCCGACCAATTACCGATCCTTGTAATTCATACGTCATAAGAAGCGCGCTTCTGTGCAGATTTCAAATCTGCAATTAGATTTTCCCTGCGATGCATACTTTTCGAGAAAATCATGTCTCTGTCGGTTAGGTTAGGTTGGCCGAATCCGCCATGCCAGGGTCGTCAGATATCGAATTTTCCGACCAATTACCGATCCTTGTAATTCATACGCCATAAGAAGCGTGCTTCTGTGCAGATTTCAAATCTGTAATTAGATTTTCCCTGCGATGCATGCTTTTCGAGAAAATCATGTCTCTGTCGGTTAGGTTAGGTTGGCCGAATCCGCCATGCCAGGGTCGCCAGATATCGAATTTTCCGACCAATCGCCGATCCTTTAAATTCACACGTCATTAGAAGCGCGCTTTTGTGCAGATTTCAAATCTGTAATTAGATTTTCCCTGCGATGCATGCTTTTCGAGAAAATCATGTCTCTGTCGGTTAGGTTAGGTTGGCCGAATGCGCCATGCCAGGGTCGTCAGATATCGAATTTTCCGACCAATTACCGATCCTTGTAATTCATACGTCATAAGAAGCGCGCTTCTGTGCAGATTTCAAATCTGCAATTAGATTTTCCCTGCGATGCATACTTTTCGAGAAAATCATGTCTCTGTCGGTTAGGTTAGGTTGGCCGAATCCGCCATGCCAGGGTCGTCAGATATCGAATTTTCCGACCAATTACCGATCCTTGTAATTCATACGTCATAAGAAGCGCGCTTCTGTGCAGATTTCAAATCTGTAATTAGATTTTCCCTGCGATGCATGCTTTTCGAGAAAATCATGTCTCTGTCGGTTAGGTTAGGTTGGCCGAATCCGCCATGCCAGGGTCGCCAGATATCGAATTTTCCGACCAATCGCCGATCCTTTAAATTCACACGTCATTAGAAGCGCGCTTTTGTGCAGATTTCAAATCTGTAATTAGATTTTCCCTGCGATGCATGCTTTTCGAGAAAATCATGTCTCTGTCGGTTAGGTTAGGTTGGCCGAATGCGCCATGCCAGGGTCGTCAGATATCGAATTTTCCGACCAATTACCGATCCTTGTAATTCATACGTCATAAGAAGCGCGCTTCTGTGCAGATTTCAAATCTGTAATTAGATTTTCCCTGCGATGCATGCTTTTCGAGAAAATCATGTCTCTGTCGGTTATGTTAGGTTGGCCGAATCCACCATGCCAGGGTCGTCAGATATCGAATTTTCCGACCAATTACCGATCCTTGTAATTCATACGTCATAAGAAGCGCGCTTCTGTGCAGATTTCAAATCTGTAATTAGATTTTCCCTGCGATGCATACTTTTCGAGAAAATCATGTCTCTGTCGGTTAGGTTAGGTTGGCCGAATCCGCCATGCCAGGGTCGTCAGATATCGAATTTTCCGACCAATCACCGATCCTTATAATTCATACGTCGTAAGAAGCGTGCTTCTATGCAGATTTCAAATCTGTAATTAGATTTTCCCTGTGATGCATGCTTTTCGAGAAAATCATGTCTCTGTCGGTTAGGTTAGGTTGGCCGAATCCGCCATGCCAGGGTCGTCAGATATCGAATTTTCCGACCAATTACCGATCCTTGTAATTCATACGTCATAAGAAGCGCGCTTCTGTGCAGATTTCAAATCTGTAATTAGATTTTCCCTGCGATGCATGCTTTTCGAGAAAATCACG
The DNA here is from genome assembly GCA_945910035.1 of Brachypalpus laphriformis. NCBI lineage: Eukaryota > Metazoa > Arthropoda > Insecta > Diptera > Syrphidae > Brachypalpus > Brachypalpus laphriformis. The sequence goes on from OX246754.1 coordinate 170,320,341, forward strand.
TCTCTGTCGGTTAGGTTAGGTTGGCCGAATCCGCCATGCCAGGGTCGTCAGATATCGAATTTTCCGACCAGTCGCCGATCCTTTAGATTCGTACGTCATTAGAAGCGCGCTTTTGTGCAGATTTCAAATCTGTAATTAGATTTTCCTTGCGATGCATGCTTTTCGAGAAAATCATGTCTCTGTCGGTTAGGTTAGCTTGGCCGAATCCGCCATGCCAGGGTCGTCAGATATCGAATTTTCCGACCAATCGCCGATCCTTTAAATTCGTACGTCATTAGAAGCGCGCTTCTGTGCAGATTTCAAATCTGTAATTAGATTTTCCCTGCGATGCATGCTTTTCGAGAAAATCATGTCTCTGTCGGTTATGTTAGGTTGGCCGAATCCGCCATGCCAGGGTCGTCAGATATCGAATTTTCCGACCAATTACCGATCCTTGTAATTCATACGTCATAAGAAGCGCGCTTCTGTACAGATTTCAAATCTGTAATTAGATTTTCCCTGCGATGCATACTTTTCGAGAAAATCATGCCTCTGTCGGTTAGGTTAGGTTGGCCGAATCCGCCATGCCAGGGTCGTCAGATATCGAATTTTCCGACCAATTACCGATCCTTATAATTCATACGTCGTAAGAAGCGTGCTTCAATGCAGATTTCAAATCTGTAATTAGATTTTCCCTGCGATGCATGCTTTTCGAGAAAATCATGTCTCTGTCGGTTAGGTTAGGTTGGCCGAATCCGCCATGCCAGGGTCGTCGGATATCGAATTTTCCAACCAATCGCCGATCCTTGTAATTCATACGTCATAAGAAGCGCGCTTCTGTGCAGATTTCAAATCTGTAATTAGATTTTCTGTGCGATGCATGCTTTTCGAGAAAATCATGTCTCTCGGTTAGGTTAGGTTGGCCGAATCCGCCATTCGAGGGAAGTCAGATATCGAATTTTCCGACCAATTACCGATCCTTGTAATTCATACGTCATAAGAAGCGCGCTTCTGTGCAGATTTCAAATCTGTAATTAGATTTTCCCTGCGATGCATGCTTTTCGAGAAAATCATGTCTCTGTCGGTTATGTTAGGTTGGCCGAATCCACCATGCCAGGGTCGTCAGATATCGAATTTTCCGACCAATTACCGATCCTTGTAATTCATACGTCATAAGAAGCGCGCTTCTGTGCAGATTTCAAATCTGTAATTAGATTTTCCCTGCGATGCATACTTTTCGAGAAAATCATGTCTCTGTCGGTTAGGTTAGGTTGGCCGAATCCGCCATGCCTGGGTCGTCAGATATCGAATTTTCCGACCAATCACCGATCCTTATAATTCATACGTCGTAAGAAGCGTGCTTCTATGCAGATTTCAAATCTGTAATTAGATTTTCCCTGTGATGCATGCTTTTCGAGAAAATCATGTCTCTGTCGGTTAGGTTAGGTTGGCCGAATCCGCCATGCCAGGGTCGTCAGATATCGAATTTTCCGACCAATTACCGATCCTTGTAATTCATACGTCATAAGAAGCGCGCTTCTGTGCAGATTTCAAATCTGTAATTAGATTTTCCCTGCGATGCATGCTTTTCGAGAAAATCATGTCTCTGTCGGTTAGGTTAGGTTGGCCGAATCCGCCATGCCAGGGTCGTCAGATATCGAATTTTCCGACCAGTCGCCGATCCTTTAGATTCGTACGTCATTAGAAGCGCGCTTTTGTGCAGATTTCAAATCTGTAATTAGATTTTCCTTGCGATGCATGCTTTTCGAGAAAATCATGTCTCTGTCGGTTAGGTTAGCTTGGCCGAATCCGCCATGCCAGGGTCGTCAGATATCGAATTTTCCGACCAATCGCCGATCCTTTAAATTCGTACGTCATTAGAAGCGCGCTTCTGTGCAGATTTCAAATCTGTAATTAGATTTTCCCTGCGATGCATACTTTTCGAGAAAATCATGTCTCTCGGTTAGGTTAGGTTGGCCGAATCCGCCATGCCAGGGTCGTCGGATATCGAATTTTCCAACCAATCGCCGATCCTTGTAATTCATACGTCATAAGAAGCGCGCTTCTGTGCAGATTTCAAATCTGTAATTAGATTTTCTGTGCGATGCATGCTTTTCGAGAAAATCATGTCTCTCGGTTAGGTTAGGTTGGCCGAATCCGCCATTCGAGGGAAGTCAGATATCGAATTTTCCGACCAATTACCGATCCTTGTAATTCATACGTCATAAGAAGCGCGCTTCTGTGCAGATTTCAAATCTGTAATTAGATTTTCCCTGCGATGCATACTTTTCGAGAAAATCATGTCTCTGTCGGTTAGGTTAGGTTGGCCGAATCCGCCATGCCAGGGTCGTCAGATATCGAATTTTCCGACCAATCACCGATCCTTATAATTCATACGTCGTAAGAAGCGTGCTTCTATGCAGATTTCAAATCTGTAATTAGATTTTCCCTGTGATGCATGCTTTTCGAGAAAATCATGTCTCTGTCGGTTAGGTTAGGTTGGCCGAATCCGCCATGCCAGGGTCGTCAGATATCGAATTTTCCGACCAATTACCGATCCTTGTAATTCATACGTCATAAGAAGCGCGCTTCTGTGCAGATTTCAAATCTGTAATTAGATTTTCCCTGCGATGCATGCTTTTCGAGAAAATCATGTCTCTGTCGGTTAGGTTAGGTTGGCCGAATCCGCCATGCCAGGGTCGTCAGATATCGAATTTTCCGACCAGTCGCCGATCCTTTAGATTCGTACGTCATTAGAAGCGCGCTTTTGTGCAGATTTCAAATCTGTAATTAGATTTTCCTTGCGATGCATGCTTTTCGAGAAAATCATGTCTCTGTCGGTTAGGTTAGGTTGGCCGAATCCGCCATGCCAGGGTCGTCAGATATCGAATTTTCCGACCAATCACCGATCCTTATAATTCATACGTCGTAAGAAGCGTGCTTCTATGCAGATTTCAAATCTGTAATTAGATTTTCCCTGTGATGCATGCTTTTCGAGAAAATCATGTCTCTGTCGGTTAGGTTAGGTTGGCCGAATCCGCCATGCCAGGGTCGTCAGATATCGAATTTTCCGACCAATTACCGATCCTTGTAATTCATACGTCATAAGAAGCGCGCTTCTGTGCAGATTTCAAATCTGTAATTAGATTTTCCCTGCGATGCATGCTTTTCGAGAAAATCATGTCTCTGTCGGTTATGTTAGGTTGGCCGAATCCGCCATGCCAGGGTCGTCAGATATCGAATTTTCCGACCAATTACCGATCCTTGTAATTCATACGTCATAAGAAGCGCGCTTCTGTGCAGATTTCAAATCTGTAATTAGATTTTCCCTGCGATGCATACTTTTCGAGAAAATCATGTCTCTGTCGGTTAGGTTAGGTTGGCCGAATCCGCCATGCCAGGGTCGTCAGATATCGAATTTTCCGACCAATTACCGATCCTTATAATTCATACGTCGTAAGAAGCGTGCTTCTATGCAGATTTCAAATCTGTAATTAGATTTTCCCTGTGATGCATGCTTTTCGAGAAAATCATGTCTCTGTCGGTTAGGTTAGGTTGGCCGAATCCGCCATGCCAGGGTCGTCAGATATCGAATTTTCCGACCAATTACCGATCCTTGTAATTCATACGTCATAAGAAGCGCGCTTCTGTGCAGATTTCAAATCTGTAATTAGATTTTCCCTGCGATGCATGCTTTTCGAGAAAATCACGTCTCTGTCGGTTAGGTTAGGTTGGCCGAATCCGCCATGCCAGGGTCGTCAGATATCGAATTTTCCGACCAGTCGCCGATCCTTTAGATTCGTACGTCATTAGAAGCGCGCTTTTGTGCAGATTTCAAATCTGTAATTAGATTTTCCTTGCGATGCATGCTTTTCGAGAAAATCATGTCTCTGTCGGTTAGGTTAACTTGGCCGAATCCGCCATGCCAGGGTCGTCAGATATCGAATTTTCCGACCAATCGCCGATCCTTTAAATTCGTACGTCATTAGAAGCGCGCTTCTGTGCAGATTTCAAATCTGTAATTAGATTTTCCCTGCGATGCATGCTTTTCGAGAAAATCATGTCTCTGTCGGTTATGTTAGGTTGGCCGAATCCGCCATGCCAGGGTCGTCAGATATCGAATTTTCCGACCAATTACCGATCCTTGTAATTCATACGTCATAAGAAGCGCGCTTCTGTGCAGATTTCAAATCTGTAATTAAATTTTCCCTGCGATGCATACTTTTCGAGAAAATCATGCCTCTGTCGGTTAGGTTAGGTTGGCCGAATCCGCCATGCCAGGGTCGTCAGATATCGAATTTTCCGACCAATTACCGATCCTTATAATTCATACGTCGTAAGAAGCGTGCTTCAATGCAGATTTCAAATCTGTAATTAGATTTTCCCTGCGATGCATGCTTTTCGAGAAAATCATGTCTCTGTCGGTTAGGTTAGGTTGGCCGAATCTGCCATGCCAGGGTCGTCGGATATCGAATTTTCCAACCAATCGCCGATCCTTGTAATTCATACGTCATAAGAAGCGCGCTTCTGTGCAGATTTCAAATCTGTAATTAGATTTTCTGTGCGATGCATGCTTTTCGAGAAAATCATGTCTCTCGGTTAGGTTAGGTTGGCCGAATCCGCCATTCCAGGGAAGTCAGATATCGAATTTTCCGACCAATTACCGATCCTTGTAATTCATACGTCATAAGAAGCGCGCTTCTGTGCAGATTTCAAATCTGTAATTAGATTTTCCCTGCGATGCATGCTTTTCGAGAAAATCATGTCTCTGTCGGTTAGGTTAGGTTGGCCGAATCCGCCATGCCAGGGTCGTCGGATATCGAATTTTCCGACCAATCGCCGATCCTTTAAATTCACACGTCATTAGAAGCGCGCTTTTGTGCAGATTTCAAATCTGTAATTAGATTTTCCCTGCGATGCATGCTTTTCGAGAAAATCATGTCTCTGTCGGTTAGGTTAGGTTGGCCGAATGCGCCATGCCAGGGTCGTCAGATATCGAATTTTCCGACCAATTACCGATCCTTGTAATTCATACGTCATAAGAAGCGCGCTTCTGTGCAGATTTCAAATCTGTAATTAGATTTTCCCTGCGATGCATGCTTTTCGAGAAAATCATGTCTCTGTCGGTTAGGTTAGGTTGGCCGAATGCGCCATGCCAGGGTCGTCAGATATCGAATTTTCCGACCAATTACCGATCCTTGTAATTCATACGTCATAAGAAGCGCGCTTCTGTGCAGATTTCAAATCTGTAATTAGATTTTCCCTGCGATGCATGCTTTTCGAGAAAATCATGTCTCTGTCGGTTATGTTAGGTTGGCCGAATCCACCATGCCAGGGTCGTCAGATATCGAATTTTCCGACCAATTACCGATCCTTGTAATTCATACGTCATAAGAAGCGCGCTTCTGTGCAGATTTCAAATCTGTAATTAGATTTTCCCTGCGATGCATACTTTTCGAGAAAATCATGTCTCTGTCGGTTAGGTTAGGTTGGCCGAATCCGCCATGCCAGGGTCGTCAGATATCGAATTTTCCGACCAATCACCGATCCTTATAATTCATACGTCGTAAGAAGCGTGCTTCTATGCAGATTTCAAATCTGTAATTAGATTTTCCCTGTGATGCATGCTTTTCGAGAAAATCATGTCTCTGTCGGTTAGGTTAGGTTGGCCGAATGCGCCATGCCAGGGTCGTCAGATATCGAATTTTCCGACCAATTACCGATCCTTGTAATTCATACGTCATAAGAAGCGCGCTTCTGTGCAGATTTCAAATCTGTAATTAGATTTTCCCTGCGATGCATGCTTTTCGAGAAAATCATGTCTCTGTCGGTTATGTTAGGTTGGCCGAATCCACCATGCCAGGGTCGTCAGATATCGAATTTTCCGACCAATTACCGATCCTTGTAATTCATACGTCATAAGAAGCGCGCTTCTGTGCAGATTTCAAATCTGTAATTAGATTTTCCCTGCGATGCATACTTTTCGAGAAAATCATGTCTCTGTCGGTTAGGTTAGGTTGGCCGAATCCGCCATGCCAGGGTCGTCAGATATCGAATTTTCCGACCAATCACCGATCCTTATAATTCATACGTCGTAAGAAGCGTGCTTCTATGCAGATTTCAAATCTGTAATTAGATTTTCCCTGTGATGCATGCTTTTCGAGAAAATCATGTCTCTGTCGGTTAGGTTAGGTTGGCCGAATCCGCCATGCCAGCGTCGTCAGATATCGAATTTTCCGACCAATTACCGATCCTTGTAATTCATACGTCATAAGAAGCGCGCTTCTGTGCAGATTTCAAATCTGCAATTAGATTTTCCCTGCGATGCATACTTTTCGAGAAAATCATGTCTCTGTCGGTTAGGTTAGGTTGGCCGAATCCGCCATGCCAGGGTCGTCAGATATCGAATTTTCCGACCAATTACCGATCCTTGTAATTCATACGCCATAAGAAGCGTGCTTCTGTGCAGATTTCAAATCTGTAATTAGATTTTCCCTGCGATGCATGCTTTTCGAGAAAATCATGTCTCTGTCGGTTATGTTAGGTTGGCCGAATCCGCCATGCCAGGGTCGTCGGATATCGAATTTTCCGACCAATCGCCGATCCTTTAAATTCACACGTCATTAGAAGCGCGCTTTTGTGCAGATTTCAAATCTGTAATTAGATTTTCCCTGCGATGCATGCTTTTCGAGAAAATCATGTCTCTGTCGGTTAGGTTAGGTTGGCCGAATGCGCCATGCCAGGGTCGTCAGATATCGAATTTTCCGACCAATCGCCGATCCTTTAAATTCACACGTCATTAGAAGCGCGCTTTTGTGCAGATTTCAAATCTGTAATTAGATTTTCCCTGCGATGCATGCTTTTCGAGAAAATCATGTCTCTGTCGGTTAGGTTAGGTTGGCCGAATGCGCCATGCCAGGGTCGTCAGATATCGAATTTTCCGACCAATTACCGATCCTTGTAATTCATACGTCATAAGAAGCGCGCTTCTGTGCAGATTTCAAATCTGTAATTAGATTTTCCCTGCGATGCATGCTTTTCGAGAAAATCATGTCTCTGTCGGTTATGTTAGGTTGGCCGAATCCACCATGCCAGGGTCGTCAGATGTCGAATTTTCCGACCAATTACCGATCCTTGTAATTCATACGTCATAAGAAGCGCGCTTCTGTGCAGATTTCAAATCTGTAATTAGATTTTCCCTGCGATGCATACTTTTCGAGAAAATCATGTCTCTGTCGGTTAGGTTAGGTTGGCCGAATCCGCCATGCCAGGGTCGTCAGATATCGAATTTTCCGACCAATCACCGATCCTTATAATTCATACGTCGTAAGAAGCGTGCTTCTATGCAGATTTCAAATCTGTAATTAGATTTTCCCTGTGATGCATGCTTTTCGAGAAAATCATGTCTCTGTCGGTTAGGTTAGGTTGGCCGAATCCGCCATGCCAGGGTCGTCAGATATCGAATTTTCCGACCAATTACCGATCCTTGTAATTCATACGTCATAAGAAGCGCGCTTCTGTGCAGATTTCAAATCTGCAATTAGATTTTCCCTGCGATGCATACTTTTCGAGAAAATCATGTCTCTGTCGGTTAGGTTAGGTTGGCCGAATCCGCCATGCCAGGGTCGTCAGATATCGAATTTTCCGACCAATTACCGATCCTTGTAATTCATACGCCATAAGAAGCGTGCTTCTGTGCAGATTTCAAATCTGTAATTAGATTTTCCCTGCGATGCATGCTTTTCGAGAAAATCATGTCTCTGTCGGTTATGTTAGGTTGGCCGAATCCACCATGCCAGGGTCGTCAGATATCGAATTTTCCGACCAATTACCGATCCTTGTAATTCATACGCCATAAGAAGCGTGCTTCTGTGCAGATTTCAAATCTGTAATTAGATTTTCCCTGCGATGCATGCTTTTCGAGAAAATCATGTCTCTGTCGGTTAGGTTAGGTTGGCCGAATCCGCCATGCCAGGGTCGTCAGATATCGAATTTTCCGACCAATTACCGATCCTTGTAATTCATACGTCATAAGAAGCGCGCTTCTGTGCAGATTTCAAATCTGCAATTAGATTTTCCCTGCGATGCATACTTTTCGAGAAAATCATGTCTCTGTCGGTTAGGTTAGGTTGGCCGAATCCGCCATGCCAGGGTCGTCAGATATCGAATTTTCCGACCAATTACCGATCCTTGTAATTCATACGTCATAAGAAGCGCGCTTCTGTGCAGATTTCAAATCTGCAATTAGATTTTCCCTGCGATGCATACTTTTCGAGAAAATCATGTCTCTGTCGGTTAGGTTAGGTTGGCCGAATCCGCCATGCCAGGGTCGTCAGATATCGAATTTTCCGACCAATTACCGATCCTTGTAATTCATACGTCATAAGAAGCGCGCTTCTGTGCAGATTTCAAATCTGTAATTAGATTTTCCCCGCGATGCATACTTTTCGAGAAAATCATGTCTCTGTCGGTTAGGTTAGGTTGGCCGAATCCGCCATGCCAGGGTCGCCAGATATCGAATTTTCCGACCAATCGCCGATCCTTTAAATTCACACGTCATTAGAAGCGCGCTTTTGTGCAGATTTCAAATCTGTAATTAGATTTTCCCTGCGATGCATGCTTTTCGAGAAAATCATGTCTCTGTCGGTTAGGTTAGGTTGGCCGAATGCGCCATGCCAGGGTCGTCAGATATCGAATTTTCCGACCAATTACCGATCCTTGTAATTCATACGTCATAAGAAGCGCGCTTCTGTGCAGATTTCAAATCTGTAATTAGATTTTCCCTGCGATGCATGCTTTTCGAGAAAATCATGTCTCTGTCGGTTATGTTAGGTTGGCCGAATCCACCATGCCAGGGTCGTCAGATATCGAATTTTCCGACCAATTACCGATCCTTGTAGTTCATACGCCATAAGAAGCGCGCTTCTGTGCAGATTTCAAATCTGTAATTAGATTTTCCCTGCGATGCATACTTTTCGAGAAAATCATGTCTCTGTCGGTTAGGTTAGGTTGGCCGAATCCGCCATGCCAGGGTCGTCAGATATCGAATTTTCCGACCAATCACCGATCCTTATAATTCATACGTCGTACGAAGCGTGCTTCTATGCAGATTTCAAATCTGTAATTAGATTTTCCCTGTGATGCATGCTTTTCGAGAAAATCATGTCTCTGTCGGTTATGTTAGGTTGGCCGAATCCACCATGCCAGGGTCGTCAGATATCGAATTTTCCGACCAATTACCGATCCTTGTAATTCATACGCCATAAGAAGCGCGCTTCTGTGCAGATTTCAAATCTGTAATTAGATTTTCCCTGCGATGCATACTTTTCGAGAAAATCATGTCTCTGTCGGTTAGGTTAGGTTGGCCGAATCCGCCATGCCAGGGTCGTCAGATATCGAATTTTCCGACCAATCACCGATCCTTTAAATTCACACGTCATTAGAAGCGCGCTTTTGTGCAGATTTCAAATCTGTAATTAGATTTTCCTTGCGATGCATGCTTTTCGAGAAAATCATGTCTCTGTCGGTTAGGTTAGCTTGGCCGAATCCGCCATGCCAGGGTCGTCAGATATCGAATTTTCCGACCAATCGCCGATCCTTTAAATTCGTACGTCATTAGAAGCGCGCTTCTGTGCAGATTTCAAATCTGTAATTAGATTTTCCCTGCGATGCATGCTTTTCGAGAAAATCATGTCTCTGTCGGTTATGTTAGGTTGGCCGAATCCGCCATGCCAGGGTCGTCAGATATCGAATTTTCCGACCAATTACCGATCCTTGTAATTCATACGTCATAAGAAGCGCGCTTCTGTGCAGATTTCAAATCTGTAATTAGATTTTCCCTGCGATGCATGCTTTTCGAGAAAATCATGTCTCTGTCGGTTAGGTTCGGTTGGCCGGATCCGCCATGCCAGGGTGGTCAGATATCGAATTTTCCGACTAATTACCGATCCTTATAATTCATACGTCGTATGAAGCGCGCTTCTGTGCAGATTTCAAATCTGTAATTAGATTTTCCCTGCGATGCATACTTTTCGAGAAAATCATGTCTCTGTCGGTTAGGTTAGGTTGGCCGAATCCGCCATGCCAGGGTCGCCAGATATCGAATTTTCCGACCAATCGCCGATCCTTTAAATTCACACGTCATTAGAAGCGCGCTTTTGTGCAGATTTCAAATCTGTAATTAGATTTTCCCTGCGATGCATGCTTTTCGAGAAAATCATGTCTCTGTCGGTTAGGTTAGGTTGGCCGAATGCGCCATGCCAGGGTCGTCAGATATCGAATTTTCCGACCAATTACCGATCCTTGTAATTCATACGTCATAAGAAGCGCGCTTCTGTGCAGATTTCAAATCTGTAATTAGATTTTCCCTGCGATGCATGCTTTTCGAGAAAATCATGTCTCTGTCGGTTATGTTAGGTTGGCCGAATCCACCATGCCAGGGTCGTCAGATATCGAATTTTCCGACCAATTACCGATCCTTGTAATTCATACGTCATAAGAAGCGCGCTTCTGTGCAGATTTCAAATCTGTAATTAGATTTTCCCTGCGATGCATACTTTTCGAGAAAATCATGTCTCTGTCGGTTAGGTTAGGTTGGCCGAATCCGCCATGCCAGGGTCGTCAGATATCGAATTTTCCGACCAATCACCGATCCTTATAATTCATACGTCGTAAGAAGCGTGCTTCTATGCAGATTTCAAATCTGTAATTAGATTTTCCCTGTGATGCATGCTTTTCGAGAAAATCATGTCTCTGTCGGTTAGGTTAGGTTGGCCGAATCCGCCATGCCAGGGTCGTCAGATATCGAATTTTCCGACCAATTACCGATCCTTGTAATTCATACGTCATAAGAAGCGCGCTTCTGTGCAGATTTCAAATCTGTAATTAGATTTTCCCTGCGATGCATGCTTTTCGAGAAAATCACGTCTCTGTCGGTTAGGTTAGGTTGGCCGAATCCGCCATGCCAGGGTCGTCAGATATCGAATTTTCCGACCAGTCGCCGATCCTTTAGATTCGTACGTCATTAGAAGCGCGCTTTTGTGCAGATTTCAAATCTGTAATTAGATTTTCCTTGCGATGCATGCTTTTCGAGAAAATCATGTCTCTGTCGGTTAGGTTAGCTTGGCCGAATCCGCCATGCCAGGGTCGTCAGATATCGAATTTTCCGACCAATCGCCGATCCTTTAAATTCGTACGTCATTAGAAGCGCGCTTCTGTGCAGATTTCAAATTTGTAATTAGATTTTCCCTGCGATGCATGCTTTTCGAGAAAATCATGTCTCTGTCGGTTATGTTAGGTTGGCCGAATCCGCCATGCCAGGGTCGTCAGATATCGAATTTTCCGACCAATTACCGATCCTTGTAATTCATACGTCATAAGAAGCGCGCTTCTGTACAGATTTCAAATCTGTAATTAGATTTTCCCTGCGATGCATACTTTTCGAGAAAATCATGCCTCTGTCGGTTAGGTTAGGTTGGCCGAATCCGCCATGCCAGGGTCGTCAGATATCGAATTTTCCGACCAATTACCGATCCTTATAATTCATACGTCGTAAGAAGCGTGCTTCAATGCAGATTTCAAATCTGTAATTAGATTTTCCCTGCGATGCATGCTTTTCGAGAAAATCATGTCTCTGTCGGTTAGGTTAGGTTGGCCGAATCCGCCATGCCAGGGTCGTCGGATATCGAATTTTCCAACCAATCGCCGATCCTTGTAATTCATACGTCATAAGAAGCGCGCTTCTGTGCAGATTTCAAATCTGTAATTAGATTTTCTGTGCGATGCATGCTTTTCGAGAAAATCATGTCTCTCGGTTAGGTTAGGTTGGCCGAATCCGCCATTCGAGGGAAGTCAGATATCGAATTTTCCGACCAATTACCGATCCTTGTAATTCATACGTCATAAGAAGCGCGCTTCTGTGCAGATTTCAAATCTGTAATTAGATTTTCCCTGCGATGCATGCTTTTCGAGAAAATCATGTCTCTGTCGGTTATGTTAGGTTGGCCGAATCCACCATGCCAGGGTCGTCAGATATCGAATTTTCCGACCAATTACCGATCCTTGTAATTCATACGTCATAAGAAGCGCGCTTCTGTGCAGATTTCAAATCTGTAATTAGATTTTCCCTGCGATGCATACTTTTCGAGAAAATCATGTCTCTGTCGGTTAGGTTAGGTTGGCCGAATCCGCCATGCCAGGGTCGTCAGATATCGAATTTTCCGACCAATCACCGATCCTTATAATTCATACGTCGTAAGAAGCGTGCTTCTATGCAGATTTCAAATCTGTAATTAGATTTTCCCTGTGATGCATGCTTTTCGAGAAAATCATGTCTCTGTCGGTTAGGTTAGGTTGGCCGAATCCGCCATGCCAGGGTCGTCAGATATCGAATTTTCCGACCAATTACCGATCCTTGTAATTCATACGTCATAAGAAGCGCGCTTCTGTGCAGATTTCAAATCTGTAATTAGATTTTCCCTGCGATGCATGCTTTTCGAGAAAATCACGTCTCTGTCGGTTAGGTTAGGTTGGCCGAATCCGCCATGCCAGGGTCGTCAGATATCGAATTTTCCGACCAGTCGCCGATCCTTTAGATTCGTACGTCATTAGAAGCGCGCTTTTGTGCAGATTTCAAATCTGTAATTAGATTTTCCTTGCGATGCATGCTTTTCGAGAAAATCATGTCTCTGTCGGTTAGGTTAGCTTGGCCGAATCCGCCATGCCAGGGTCGTCAGATATCGAATTTTCCGACCAATCGCCGATCCTTTAAATTCGTACGTCATTAGAAGCGCGCTTCTGTGCAGATTTCAAATCTGTAATTAGATTTTCCCTGCGATGCATGCTTTTCGAGAAAATCATGTCTCTGTCGGTTATGTTAGGTTGGCCGAATCCGCCATGCCAGGGTCGTCAGATATCGAATTTTCCGACCAATTACCGATCCTTGTAATTCATACGTCATAAGAAGCGCGCTTCTGTGCAGATTTCAAATCTGTAATTAGATTTTCCCTGCGATGCATACTTTTCGAGAAAATCATGTCTCTGTCGGTTAGGTTAGGTTGGCCGAATCCGCCATGCCAGGGTCGTCAGATATCGAATTTTCCGACCAATTACCGATCCTTATAATTCATACGTAGTAAGAAGCGTGCTTCTATGCAGATTTCAAATCTGTAATTAGATTTTCCCTGTGATGCATGCTTTTCGAGAAAATCATGTCTCTGTCGGTTAGGTTAGGTTGGCCGAATCCGCCATGCCAGGGTCGTCAGATATCGAATTTTCCGACCAATTACCGATCCTTGTAATTCATACGTCATAAGAAGCGCGCTTCTGTGCAGATTTCAAATCTGTAATTAGATTTTCCCTGCGATGCATGCTTTTCGAGAAAATCACGTCTCTGTCGGTTAGGTTAGGTTGGCCGAATCCGCCATGCCAGGGTCGTCAGATATCGAATTTTCCGACCAGTCGCCGATCCTTTAGATTCGTACGTCATTAGAAGCGCGCTTTTGTGCAGATTTCAAATCTGTAATTAGATTTTCCTTGCGATGCATGCTTTTCGAGAAAATCATGTCTCTGTCGGTTAGGTTAACTTGGCCGAATCCGCCATGCCAGGGTCGTCAGATATCGAATTTTCCGACCAATCGCCGATCCTTTAAATTCGTACGTCATTAGAAGCGCGCTTCTGTGCAGATTTCAAATCTGTAATTAGATTTTCCCTGCGATGCATGCTTTTCGAGAAAATCATGTCTCTGTCGGTTATGTTAGGTTGGCCGAATCCGCCATGCCAGGGTCGTCAGATATCGAATTTTCCGACCAATTACCGATCCTTGTAATTCATACGTCATAAGAAGCGCGCTTCTGTGCAGATTTCAAATCTGTAATTAAATTTTCCCTGCGATGCATACTTTTCGAGAAAATCATGCCTCTGTCGGTTAGGTTAGGTTGGCCGAATCCGCCATGCCAGGGTCGTCAGATATCGAATTTTCCGACCAATTACCGATCCTTATAATTCATACGTCGTAAGAAGCGTGCTTCAATGCAGATTTCAAATCTGTAATTAGATTTTCCCTGCGATGCATGCTTTTCGAGAAAATCATGTCTCTGTCGGTTAGGTTAGGTTGGCCGAATCTGCCATGCCAGGGTCGTCGGATATCGAATTTTCCAACCAATCGCCGATCCTTGTAATTCATACGTCATAAGAAGCGCGCTTCTGTGCAGATTTCAAATCTGTAATTAGATTTTCTGTGCGATGCATGCTTTTCGAGAAAATCATGTCTCTCGGTTAGGTTAGGTTGGCCGAATCCGCCATTCCAGGGAAGTCAGATATCGAATTTTCCGACCAATTACCGATCCTTGTAATTCATACGTCATAAGAAGCGCGCTTCTGTGCAGATTTCAAATCTGTAATTAGATTTTCCCTGCGATGCATGCTTTTCGAGAAAATCACGTCTCTGTCGGTTAGGTTAGGTTGGCCGAATCCGCCATGCCAGGGTCGTCAGATATCGAATTTTCCGACCAACCGCCGATCCTTTAAATTCGTACGTCATTAGAAGCGCGCTTCTGGGCAGATTTCAAATCTGTAATTAGATTTTCCCTGCGATGCATGCTTTTCGAGAAAATCATGTCTCTGTCGGTTAGGTTAGGTTGGCCGAATCCGCCATGCCAGGGTCGTCGGATATCGAATTTTCCGACCAATCGCCGATCCTTTAAATTCACACGTCATTAGAAGCGCGCTTTTTTGCAGATTTCAAATCCGTAATTAGATTTTCCCTGCGATGCATGCTTTTCGAGAAAATCACGTCTCTGTCGGTTAGGTTAGGTTGGCCGAATCCGCCATGCCAGGGTCGTCAGATATCGAATTTTCCGACCAACCGCCGATCCTTTAAATTCGTACGTCATTAGAAGCGCGCTTCTGGGCAGATTTCAAATCTGTAATTAGATTTTCCCTGCGATGCATGCTTTTCGAGAAAATCATGTCTCTGTCGGTTAGGTTCGGTTGGCCGGATCCGCCATGCCAGGGTCGTCAGATATCAAATTTTTCGACCAATCGCCGATCCTTGTAATTCATACGTCATAAGAAGCGCGCTTCTGTGCAGATTTCAAATCTGTAATTAGATTTTCCCTGCGATGCATGCTTTTCGAGAAAATCATGTCTCTGTCGGTTAGGTTCGGTTGGAAGGATCCGCCATGCCAGGGTGGTCAGATATCGAATTTTCCGACTAATTACCGATCCTTATAATTCATACGTCATATGAAGCGCGCTTCTGTGCAGATTCCAAATCTGTAATTAGATTTTCCCTCCGATGCATACTTTTCGAGAAAATCATGTCTCTGTCGGTTAGGTTAGGTTGGCCGAATCCGCCATGCCAGGGTCGTCAGATATCGAATTTTCCGACCAATCGCCGATCCTTTAAATTCGTACGTCATTAGAAGCGCGCTTCTGTGCAGATTTCAAATCTGTAATTAGATTTTCCCTGCGATGCATGCTTTTCGAGAAAATCATGTCTCTGTCGGTTATGTTAGGTTGGCCGAATCCGCCATGCCAGGGTCGTCAGATATCGAATTTTCCGACCAATTACCGATCCTTGTAATTCATACGTCATAAGAAGCGCGCTTCTGTGCAGATTTCAAATCTGTAATTAGATTTTCCCTGCGATGCATGCTTTTCGAGAAAATCATGTCTCTGTCGGTTAGGTTCGGTTGGCCGGATCCGCCATGCCAGGGTGGTTAGATATCGAATTTTCCGACTAATTACCGATCCTTATAATTCATACGTCGTATGAAGCGCGCTTCTGTGCAGATTTCAAATCTGTAATTAGATTTTCCCTGCGATGCATACTTTTCGAGAAAATCATGTCTCTGTCGGTTAGGTTAGGTTGGCCGAATCCGCCATGCCAGGGTCGCCAGATATCGAATTTTCCGACCAATCGCCGATCCTTTAAATTCACACGTCATTAGAAGCGCGCTTTTGTGCAGATTTCAAATCTGTAATTAGATTTTCCCTGCGATGCATGCTTTTCGAGAAAATCATGTCTCTGTCGGTTAGGTTAGGTTGGCCGAATGCGCCATGCCAGGGTCGTCAGATATCGAATTTTCCGACCAATTACCGATCCTTGTAATTCATACGTCATAAGAAGCGCGCTTCTGTGCAGATTTCAAATCTGTAATTAGATTTTCCCTGCGATGCATGCTTTTCGAGAAAATCATGTCTCTGTCGGTTATGTTAGGTTGGCCGAATCCACCATGCCAGGGTCGTCAGATATCGAATTTTCCGACCAATTACCGATCCTTGTAATTCATACGTCATAAGAAGCGCGCTTCTGTGCAGATTTCAAATCTGTAATTAGATTTTCCCTGCGATGCATACTTTTCGAGAAAATCATGTCTCTGTCGGTTAGGTTAGGTTGGCCGAATCCGCCATGCCAGGGTCGTCAGATATCGAATTTTCCGACCAATCACCGATCCTTATAATTCATACGTCGTAAGAAGCGTGCTTCTATGCAGATTTCAAATCTGTAATTAGATTTTCCCTGTGATGCATGCTTTTCGAGAAAATCATGTCTCTGTCGGTTAGGTTAGGTTGGCCGAATCCGCCATGCCAGGGTCGTCAGATATCGAATTTTCCGACCAATTACCGATCCTTGTAATTCATACGTCATAAGAAGCGCGCTTCTGTGCAGATTTCAAATCTGTAATTAGATTTTCCCTGCGATGCATGCTTTTCGAGAAAATCACGTCTCTGTCGGTTAGGTTAGGTTGGCCGAATCCGCCATGCCAGGGTCGTCAGATATCGAATTTTCCGACCAGTCGCCGATCCTTTAGATTCGTACGTCATTAGAAGCGCGCTTTTGTGCAGATTTCAAATCTGTAATTAGATTTTCCTTGCGATGCATGCTTTTCGAGAAAATCATGTCTCTGTCGGTTAGGTTAGCTTGGCCGAATCCGCCATGCCAGGGTCGTCAGATATCGAATTTTCCGACCAATCGCCGATCCTTTAAATTCGTACGTCATTAGAAGCGCGCTTCTGTGCAGATTTCAAATCTGTAATTAGATTTTCCCTGCGATGCATGCTTTTCGAGAAAATCATGTCTCTGTCGGTTATGTTAGGTTGGCCGAATCCGCCATGCCAGGGTCGTCAGATATCGAATTTTCCGACCAATTACCGATCCTTGTAATTCATACGTCATAAGAAGCGCGCTTCTGTGCAGATTTCAAATCTGTAATTAGATTTTCCCTGCGATGCATACTTTTCGAGAAAATCATGTCTCTGTCGGTTAGGTTAGGTTGGCCGAATCCGCCATGCCAGGGTCGTCGGATATCGAATTTTCCAACCAATCGCCGATCCTTGTAATTCATACGTCATAAGAAGCGCGCTTCTGTGCAGATTTCAAATCTGTAATTAGATTTTCTGTGCGATGCATGCTTTTCGAGAAAATCATGTCTCTCGGTTAGGTTAGGTTGGCCGAATCCGCCATTCGAGGGAAGTCAGATATCGAATTTTCCGACCAATTACCGATCCTTGTAATTCATACGTCATAAGAAGCGCGCTTCTGTGCAGATTTCAAATCTGTAATTAGATTTTCCCTGCGATGCATGCTTTTCGAGAAAATCATGTCTCTGTCGGTTATGTTAGGTTGGCCGAATCCACCATGCCAGGGTCGTCAGATATCGAATTTTCCGACCAATTACCGATCCTTGTAATTCATACGTCATAAGAAGCGCGCTTCTGTGCAGATTTCAAATCTGTAATTAGATTTTCCCTGCGATGCATACTTTTCGAGAAAATCATGTCTCTGTCGGTTAGGTTAGGTTGGCCGAATCCGCCATGCCAGGGTCGTCAGATATCGAATTTTCCGACCAATCACCGATCCTTATAATTCATACGTCGTAAGAAGCGTGCTTCTATGCAGATTTCAAATCTGTAATTAGATTTTCCCTGTGATGCATGCTTTTCGAGAAAATCATGTCTCTGTCGGTTAGGTTAGGTTGGCCGAATCCGCCATGCCAGGGTCGTCAGATATCGAATTTTCCGACCAATTACCGATCCTTGTAATTCATACGTCATAAGAAGCGCGCTTCTGTGCAGATTTCAAATCTGTAATTAGATTTTCCCTGCGATGCATGCTTTTCGAGAAAATCACGTCTCTGTCGGTTAGGTTAGGTTGGCCGAATCCGCCATGCCAGGGTCGTCAGATATCGAATTTTCCGACCAGTCGCCGATCCTTTAGATTCGTACGTCATTAGAAGCGCGCTTTTGTGCAGATTTCAAATCTGTAATTAGATTTTCCTTGCGATGCATGCTTTTCGAGAAAATCATGTCTCTGTCGGTTAGGTTAGCTTGGCCGAATCCGCCATGCCAGGGTCGTCAGATATCGAATTTTCCGACCAATCGCCGATCCTTTAAATTCGTACGTCATTAGAAGCGCGCTTCTGTGCAGATTTCAAATCTGTAATTAGATTTTCCCTGCGATGCATGCTTTTCGAGAAAATCATGTCTCTGTCGGTTATGTTAGGTTGGCCGAATCCGCCATGCCAGGGTCGTCAGATATCGAATTTTCCGACCAATTACCGATCCTTGTAATTCATACGTCATAAGAAGCGCGCTTCTGTGCAGATTTCAAATCTGTAATTAGATTTTCCCTGTGATGCATGCTTTTCGAGAAAATCATGTCTCTGTCGGTTAGGTTAGGTTGGCCGAATCCGCCATGCCAGGGTCGTCAGATATCGAATTTTCCGACCAATCGCCGATCCTTTAAATTCACACGTCATTAGAAGCGCGCTTTTGTGCAGATTTCAAATCTGTAATTAGATTTTCCCTGCGATGCATGCTTTTCGAGAAAATCGTGTCTCTGTCGGTTAGGTTAGGTTGGCCGAATGCGCCATGCCAGGGTCGTCAGATATCGAATTTTCCGACCAATTACCGATCCTTGTAATTCATACGTCATAAGAAGCGCGCTTCTGTGCAGATTTCAAATCTGTAATTAGATTTTCCCTGCGATGCATGCTTTTCGAGAAAATCATGTCTCTGTCGGTTATGTTAGGTTGGCCGAATCCGCCATGCCAGGGTCGTCGGATATCGAATTTTCCAACCAATCGCCGATCCTTGTAATTCATACGTCATAAGAAGCGCGCTTCTGTGCAGATTTCAAATCTGTAATTAGATTTTCTGTGCGATGCATGCTTTTCGAGAAAATCATGTCTCTCGGTTAGGTTAGGTTGGCCGAATCCGCCATTCGAGGGAAGTCAGATATCGAATTTTCCGACCAATTACCGATCCTTGTAATTCATACGTCATAAGAAGCGCGCTTCTGTGCAGATTTCAAATCTGTAATTAGATTTTCCCTGCGATGCATACTTTTCGAGAAAATCATGTCTCTGTCGGTTAGGTTAGGTTGGCCGAATCCGCCATGCCAGGGTCGTCAGATATCGAATTTTCCGACCAATCACCGATCCTTATAATTCATACGTCGTAAGAAGCGTGCTTCTATGCAGATTTCAAATCTGTAATTAGATTTTCCCTGTGATGCATGCTTTTCGAGAAAATCATGTCTCTGTCGGTTAGGTTAGGTTGGCCGAATCCGCCATGCCAGGGTCGTCAGATATCGAATTTTCCGACCAATTACCGATCCTTGTAATTCATACGTCATAAGAAGCGCGCTTCTGTGCAGATTTCAAATCTGTAATTAGATTTTCCCTGCGATGCATGCTTTTCGAGAAAATCACGTCTCTGTCGGTTAGGTTAGGTTGGCCGAATCCGCCATGCCAGGGTCGTCAGATATCGAATTTTCCGACCAGTCGCCGATCCTTTAGATTCGTACGTCATTAGAAGCGCGCTTTTGTGCAGATTTCAAATCTGTAATTAGATTTTCCTTGCGATGCATGCTTTTCGAGAAAATCATGTCTCTGTCGGTTAGGTTAGCTTGGCCGAATCCGCCATGCCAGGGTCGTCAGATATCGAATTTTCCGACCAATCGCCGATCTTTTAAATTCGTACGTCATTAGAAGCGCGCTTCTGTGCAGATTTCAAATCTGTAATTAGATTTTCCCTGCGATGCATGCTTTTCGAGAAAATCATGTCTCTGTCGGTTATGTTAGGTTGGCCGAATCCGCCATGCCAGGGTCGTCAGATATCGAATTTTCCGACCAATTACCGATCCTTGTAATTCATACGTCATAAGAAGCGCGCTTCTGTGCAGATTTCAAATCTGTAATTAGATTTTCCCTGCGATGCATACTTTTCGAGAAAATCATGTCTCTGTCGGTTAGGTTAGGTTGGCCGAATCCGCCATGCCAGGGTCGTCAGATATCGAATTTTCCGACCAATTACCGATCCTTATAATTCATACGTCGTAAGAAGCGTGCTTCTATGCAGATTTCAAATCTGTAATTAGATTTTCCCTGTGATGCATGCTTTTCGAGAAAATCATGTCTCTGTCGGTTAGGTTAGGTTGGCCGAATCCGCCATGCCAGGGTCGTCAGATATCGAATTTTCCGACCAATTACCGATCCTTGTAATTCATACGTCATAAGAAGCGCGCTTCTGTGCAGATTTCAAATCTGTAATTAGATTTGCCCTGCGATGCATGCTTTTCGAGAAAATCACGTCTCTGTCGGTTAGGTTAGGTTGGCCGAATCCGCCATGCCAGGGTCGTCAGATATCGAATTTTCCGACCAGTCGCCGATCCTTTAGATTCGTACGTCATTAGAAGCGCGCTTTTGTGCAGATTTCAAATCTGTAATTAGATTTTCCTTGCGATGCATGCTTTTCGAGAAAATCATGTCTCTGTCGGTTAGGTTAACTTGGCCGAATCCGCCATGCCAGGGTCGTCAGATATCGAATTTTCCGACCAATCGCCGATCCTTTAAATTCGTACGTCATTAGAAGCGCGCTTCTGTGCAGATTTCAAATCTGTAATTAGATTTTCCCTGCGATGCATGCTTTTCGAGAAAATCATGTCTCTGTCGGTTATGTTAGGTTGGCCGAATCCGCCATGCCAGGGTCGTCAGATATCGAATTTTCCGACCAATTACCGATCCTTGTAATTCATACGTCATAAGAAGCGCGCTTCTGTGCAGATTTCAAATCTGTAATTAGATTTTCCCTGCGATGCATACTTTTCGAGAAAATCATGCCTCTGTCGGTTAGGTTAGGTTGGCCGAATCCGCCATGCCATGGTCGTCAGATATCGAATTTTCCGACCAATTACCTATCCTTATAATCCATACGTCGTAAGAAGCGTGCTTCAATGCAGATTTCAAATCTGTAATTAGATTTTCCCTGCGATGCATGCTTTTCGAGAAAATCATGTCTCTGTCGGTTAGGTTAGGTTGGCCGAATCCGCCATGCCAGGGTCGTCGGATATCGAATTTTCCAACCAATCGCCGATCCTTGTAATTCATACGTCATAAGAAGCGCGCTTCTGTGCAGATTTCAAATCTGTAATTAGATTTTCTGTGCGATGCATGCTTTTCGAGAAAATCATGTCTCTCGGTTAGGTTAGGTTGGCCGAATCCGCCATTCCAGGGAAGTCAGATATCGAATTTTCCGACCAATTACCGATCCTTGTAATTCATACGTCATAAGAAGCGCGCTTCTGTGCAGATTTCAAATCTGTAATTAGATTTTCCCTGCGATGCATGCTTTTCGAGAAAATCATGTCTCTGTCGGTTAGGTTAGGTTGACCGAATCCGCCATGCCAGGGTCGTCAGATATCGAATTTTCCGACCAATTAGCGATCGTTGTAATTCATACGTCGTAAGAAGCGCGCTTCTGTGCAGATTTCAGATCTGTAATTAGATTTTCCCTGCGATGCATGCTTTTCGAGAAAATCACGTCTCTGTCGGTTAGGTTAGCCTGGCCGAATCCGCCATGCCAGGGTCGTCAGATATCGAATTTTCCGACCAATTAGCGATCGTTGTAATTCATACGTCGTAAGAAGTGCGCTTCTGTGCAGATTTCAGATCTGTAATTAGATTTTCCCTGCGATGCATGCTTTTCGAGAAAATCATGTCTCTGTCGGTTAGGTTAGGTTGGCCGAATCCGCCATGCCAGGGTCGTCGGATATCGAATTTTCCAACCAATCGCCGATCCTTGTAATTCATACGTCATAAGAAGCGCGCTTCTATGCAGATTTCAAATCTGTACTTAGATTTTCTGTGCGATGCATGCTTTTCGAGAAAATCATGTCTCTGTCGGCTAGGTTAGGTTGGCCGAATCCGCCATGCCAGGGTCGTCAGATATCGAATTTTCCGACCAATTACCGATCGTTGTAATTCATGCGTCGTAAGAAGCGCGCTTCTGTGCAGATTTCAGATCTGTAATTAGATTTTCCCTGCGATGCATGCTTTTCGAGAAAATCATGTCTCTGTCGGCTAGGTTAGGTTGGCGGAATCCGCCATGCCAGGGTCGTCAGATATCGAATTTTCCGACCAATTACCGATCCTTGTGATTCATACATCGTAAGAAGCGCGCTTCTGTGCAGATTTCAAATCTGTAATTAGATTTTCCCTGCGATGCATGCTTTTCGCGAAAATCATGTCTCTGTCGGCTAGGTTAGGTTGGCCAAATCCGCCATGCCAGGGTCGTCAGATATCGAATTTTCCGACCAATTAGCGAGCGTTGTAATTCATACGTCGTAAGAAGCGCGCTTCTGTGCAGATTTCAGATCTGTAATTAGATTTTCCCTGCGATGCATGCTTTTCGAGAAAATCACGTCTCTGTCGGTTAGGTTAGCCTGGCCGAATCCGCCATGCCAGGGTCGTCGGATATCGAATTTTCCAACCAATCGCCAATCCTTGTAATTCATACGTCATCAGAAGCGCGCTTCTATGCAGATTTCAAATCTATACTTAGATTTTCTGTGCGATGCATGCTTTTCGAGAAAATCATGTCTCTGTCGGCTAGGTTAGGTTGGCCGAATCCGCCATGCCAGGGTCGTCAGATATCGAATTTTCCGACCAATTACCGATCGTTGTAGTTCATGCGTCGTAAGAAGCGCGCTTCTGTGCAGATTTCAGATCTGTAATTAGATTTTCCCTGCGATGCATGCTTTTCGAGAAAATCATGTCTCTGTCGGCTAGGTTAGGTTGGCGGAATCCGCCATGCCAGGGTCGTCAGATATCGAATTTTCCGACCAATTACCGATCCTTGTAATTCATACATCGTAAGAAGCGCGCTTCTGTGCAGATTTCAAATCTGTAATTAGATTTTCCCTGCGATGCATGCTTTTCGCGAAAATCATGTCTCTGTCGGCTAGGTTAGGTTGGCCAAATCCGCCATGCCAGGGTCGTCAGATATCGAATTTTCCGACCAATTAGCGAGCGTTGTAATTCATACGTCGAAAGAAGCGCGCTTCTGTGCAGATTTCAGATCTGTAATTAGATTTTCTGTGCGATGCATGCTTTTCGAGAAAATCATGTCTCTGTCGGCTAGGTTAGGTTGGCGGAATCCGCCATGCCAGTATCGTCAGATATCGAATTTTCCGACCAATTACCGATCCTTGTGATTCATACATCGTAAGAAGCGCGCTTCTGTGCAGATTTCAAATCTGTAATTAGATTTTCCCTGCGATGCATGCTTTTCGCGAAAATCATGTCTCTGTCGGCTAGGTTAGGTTGGCCAAATCCGCCATGCCAGGGTCGTCAGATATCGAATTTTCCGACCAATTAGCGAGCGTTGTAATTCATACGTCGTAAGAAGTGCGCTTCTGTGCAGATTTCAGATCTGTAATTAGATTTTCCCTGCGATGCATGCTTTTCGAGAAAATCATGTCTCTGTCGGTTAGGTTAGGTTGGCCGAATCCGCCATGCCAGGGTCGTCGGATATCGAATTTTCCAACCAATCGCCAATCCTTGTAATTCATACGTCATTAGAAGCGCGCTTCTGTGCAGATTTCAAATCTGTAATTAGATTTTCCCTGCGATGCATGCTTTTCGAGAAAATCATGTCTCTGTCGGTTATGTTAGGTTGGCCGAATCCGCCATGCCAGGGTCGTCAGATATCGAATTTTCCGACCAATTACCGATCCTTGTAATTCATACGTCATAAGAAGCGCGCTTCTGTGCAGATTTCAAATCTGTAATTAGATTTTCCCTGTGATGCATGCTTTTCGAGAAAATCATGTCTCTGTCGGTTAGGTTAGGTTGGCCGAATCCGCCATGCCAGGGTCGTCAGATATCGAATTTTCCGACCAATCGCCGATCCTTTAAATTCACACGTCATTAGAAGCGCGCTTTTGTGCAGATTTCAAATCTGTAATTAGATTTTCCCTGCGATGCATGCTTTTCGAGAAAATCGTGTCTCTGTCGGTTAGGTTAGGTTGGCCGAATGCGCCATGCCAGGGTCGTCAGATATCGAATTTTCCGACCAATTACCGATCCTTGTAATTCATACGTCATAAGAAGCGCGCTTCTGTGCAGATTTCAAATCTGTAATTAGATTTTCCCTGCGATGCATGCTTTTCGAGAAAATCATGTCTCTGTCGGTTATGTTAGGTTGGCCGAATCCGCCATGCCAGGGTCGTCGGATATCGAATTTTCCAACCAATCGCCGATCCTTGTAATTCATACGTCATAAGAAGCGCGCTTCTGTGCAGATTTCAAATCTGTAATTAGATTTTCTGTGCGATGCATGCTTTTCGAGAAAATCATGTCTCTCGGTTAGGTTAGGTTGGCCGAATCCGCCATTCGAGGGAAGTCAGATATCGAATTTTCCGACCAATTACCGATCCTTGTAATTCATACGTCATAAGAAGCGCGCTTCTGTGCAGATTTCAAATCTGTAATTAGATTTTCCCTGCGATGCATACTTTTCGAGAAAATCATGTCTCTGTCGGTTAGGTTAGGTTGGCCGAATCCGCCATGCCAGGGTCGTCAGATATCGAATTTTCCGACCAATCACCGATCCTTATAATTCATACGTCGTAAGAAGCGTGCTTCTATGCAGATTTCAAATCTGTAATTAGATTTTCCCTGTGATGCATGCTTTTCGAGAAAATCATGTCTCTGTCGGTTAGGTTAGGTTGGCCGAATCCGCCATGCCAGGGTCGTCAGATATCGAATTTTCCGACCAGTCGCCGATCCTTTAGATTCGTACGTCATTAGAAGCGCGCTTTTGTGCAGATTTCAAATCTGTAATTAGATTTTCCTTGCGATGCATGCTTTTCGAGAAAATCATGTCTCTGTCGGTTAGGTTAGCTTGGCCGAATCCGCCATGCCAGGGTCGTCAGATATCGAATTTTCCGACCAATCGCCGATCCTTTAAATTCGTACGTCATTAGAAGCGCGCTTCTGTGCAGATTTCAAATCTGTAATTAGATTTTCCCTGCGATGCATGCTTTTCGAGAAAATCATGTCTCTGTCGGTTATGTTAGGTTGGCCGAATCCGCCATGCCAGGGTCGTCAGATATCGAATTTTCCGACCAATTACCGATCCTTGTAATTCATACGTCATAAGAAGCGCGCTTCTGTGCAGATTTCAAATCTGTAATTAGATTTTCCCTGCGATGCATACTTTTCGAGAAAATCATGTCTCTGTCGGTTAGGTTAGGTTGGCCGAATCCGCCATGCCAGGGTCGTCAGATATCGAATTTTCCGACCAATTACCGATCCTTATAATTCATACGTCGTAAGAAGCGTGCTTCTATGCAGATTTCAAATCTGTAATTAGATTTTCCCTGTGATGCATGCTTTTCGAGAAAATCATGTCTCTGTCGGTTAGGTTAGGTTGGCCGAATCCGCCATGCCAGGGTCGTCAGATATCGAATTTTCCGACCAATTACCGATCCTTGTAATTCATACGTCATAAGAAGCGCGCTTCTGTGCAGATTTCAAATCTGTAATTAGATTTGCCCTGCGATGCATGCTTTTCGAGAAAATCACGTCTCTGTCGGTTAGGTTAGGTTGGCCGAATCCGCCATGCCAGGGTCGTCAGATATCGAATTTTCCGACCAGTCGCCGATCCTTTAGATTCGTACGTCATTAGAAGCGCGCTTTTGTGCAGATTTCAAATCTGTAATTAGATTTTCCTTGCGATGCATGCTTTTCGAGAAAATCATGTCTCTGTCGGTTAGGTTAACTTGGCCGAATCCGCCATGCCAGGGTCGTCAGATATCGAATTTTCCGACCAATCGCCGATCCTTTAAATTCGTACGTCATTAGAAGCGCGCTTCTGTGCAGATTTCAAATCTGTAATTAGATTTTCCCTGCGATGCATGCTTTTCGAGAAAATCATGTCTCTGTCGGTTATGTTAGGTTGGCCGAATCCGCCATGCCAGGGTCGTCAGATATCGAATTTTCCGACCAATTACCGATCCTTGTAATTCATACGTCATAAGAAGCGCGCTTCTGTGCAGATTTCAAATCTGTAATTAGATTTTCCCTGCGATGCATACTTTTCGAGAAAATCATGCCTCTGTCGGTTAGGTTAGGTTGGCCGAATCCGCCATGCCATGGTCGTCAGATATCGAATTTTCCGACCAATTACCTATCCTTATAATCCATACGTCGTAAGAAGCGTGCTTCAATGCAGATTTCAAATCTGTAATTAGATTTTCCCTGCGATGCATGCTTTTCGAGAAAATCATGTCTCTGTCGGTTAGGTTAGGTTGGCCGAATCCGCCATGCCAGGGTCGTCGGATATCGAATTTTCCAACCAATCGCCGATCCTTGTAATTCATACGTCATAAGAAGCGCGCTTCTGTGCAGATTTCAAATCTGTAATTAGATTTTCTGTGCGATGCATGCTTTTCGAGAAAATCATGTCTCTCGGTTAGGTTAGGTTGGCCGAATCCGCCATTCCAGGGAAGTCAGATATCGAATTTTCCGACCAATTACCGATCCTTGTAATTCATACGTCATAAGAAGCGCGCTTCTGTGCAGATTTCAAATCTGTAATTAGATTTTCCCTGCGATGCATGCTTTTCGAGAAAATCATGTCTCTGTCGGTTAGGTTAGGTTGACCGAATCCGCCATGCCAGGGTCGTCAGATATCGAATTTTCAGACCAATTAGCGATCGTTGTAATTCATACGTCGTAAGAAGCGCGCTTCTGTGCAGATTTCAGATCTGTAATTAGATTTTCCCTGCGATGCATGCTTTTCGAGAAAATCACGTCTCTGTCGGTTAGGTTAGCCTGGCCGAATCCGCCATGCCAGGGTCGTCAGATATCGAATTTTCCGACCAATTAGCGATCGTTGTAATTCATACGTCGTAAGAAGTGCGCTTCTGTGCAGATTTCAGATCTGTAATTAGATTTTCCCTGCGATGCATGCTTTTCGAGAAAATCATGTCTCTGTCGGTTAGGTTAGGTTGGCCGAATCCGCCATGCCAGGGTCGTCGGATATCGAATTTTCCAACCAATCGCCGATCCTTGTAATTCATACGTCATAAGAAGCGCGCTTCTATGCAGATTTCAAATCTGTACTTAGATTTTCTGTGCGATGCATGCTTTTCGAGAAAATCATGTCTCTGTCGGCTAGGTTAGGTTGGCCGAATCCGCCATGCCAGGGTCGTCAGATATCGAATTTTCCGACCAATTACCGATCGTTGTAATTCATGCGTCGTAAGAAGCGCGCTTCTGTGCAGATTTCAGATCTGTAATTAGATTTTCCCTGCGATGCATGCTTTTCGAGAAAATCATGTCTCTGTCGGCTAGGTTAGGTTGGCGGAATCCGCCATGCCAGGGTCGTCAGATATCGAATTTTCCGACCAATTACCGATCCTTGTGATTCATACATCGTAAGAAGCGCGCTTCTGTGCAGATTTCAAATCTGTAATTAGATTTTCCCTGCGATGCATGCTTTTCGCGAAAATCATGTCTCTGTCGGCTAGGTTAGGTTGGCCAAATCCGCCATGCCAGGGTCGTCAGATATCGAATTTTCCGACCAATTAGCGAGCGTTGTAATTCATACGTCGTAAGAAGCGCGCTTCTGTGCAGATTTCAGATCTGTAATTAGATTTTCCCTGCGATGCATGCTTTTCGAGAAAATCACGTCTCTGTCGGTTAGGTTAGCCTGGCCGAATCCGCCATGCCAGGGTCGTCGGATATCGAATTTTCCAACCAATCGCCAATCCTTGTAATTCATACGTCATCAGAAGCGCGCTTCTATGCAGATTTCAAATCTGTACTTAGATTTTCTGTGCGATGCATGCTTTTCGAGAAAATCATGTCTCTGTCGGCTAGGTTAGGTTGGCCGAATCCGCCATGCCAGGGTCGTCAGATATCGAATTTTCCGACCAATTACCGATCGTTGTAGTTCATGCGTCGTAAGAAGCGCGCTTCTGTGCAGATTTCAGATCTGTAATTAGATTTTCCCTGCGATGCATGCTTTTCGAGAAAATCATGTCTCTGTCGGCTAGGTTAGGTTGGCGGAATCCGCCATGCCAGGGTCGTCAGATATCGAATTTTCCGACCAATTACCGATCCTTGTGATTCATACATCGTAAGAAGCGCGCTTCTGTGCAGATTTCAAATCTGTAATTAGATTTTCCCTGCGATGCATGCTTTTCGCGAAAATCATGTCTCTGTCGGCTAGGTTAGGTTGGCCAAATCCGCCATGCCAGGGTCGTCAGATATCGAATTTTCCGACCAATTAGCGAGCGTTGTAATTCATACGTCGAAAGAAGCGCGCTTCTGTGCAGATTTCAGATCTGTAATTAGATTTTCTGTGCGATGCATGCTTTTCGAGAAAATCATGTCTCTGTCGGCTAGGTTAGGTTGGCGGAATCCGCCATGCCAGTATCGTCAGATATCGAATTTTCCGACCAATTACCGATCCTTGTGATTCATACATCGTAAGAAGCGCGCTTCTGTGCAGATTTCAAATCTGTAATTAGATTTTCCCTGCGATGCATGCTTTTCGCGAAAATCATGTCTCTGTCGGCTAGGTTAGGTTGGCCAAATCCGCCATGCCAGGGTCGTCAGATATCGAATTTTCCGACCAATTAGCGAGCGTTGTAATTCATACGTCGTAAGAAGTGCGCTTCTGTGCAGATTTCAGATCTGTAATTAGATTTTCCCTGCGATGCATGCTTTTCGAGAAAATCATGTCTCTGTCGGTTAGGTTAGGTTGGCCGAATCCGCCATGCCAGGGTCGTCGGATATCGAATTTTCCAACCAATCGCCAATCCTTGTAATTCATACGTCATCAGAAGCGCGCTTCTATGCAGATTTCAAATCTGTACTTAGATTTTCTGTGCGATGCATGCTTTTCGAGAAAATCATGTCTCTGTCGGCTAGGTTAGGTTGGCCGAATCCGCCATGCCAGGGTCGTCAGATATCGAATTTTCCGACCAATTAGCGATCGTTGTAATTCATGCGTCGTAAGAAGCGCGCTTCTGTGCAGATTTCAGATCTGTAATTAGATTTTCCCTGCGATGCATGCTTTTCGAGAAAATCATGTCTCTGTCGGCTAGGTTAGGTTGGCCGAATCCGCCATGCCAGGGTCGTCAGGTATCGAATTTTCCGACCAATTACCGATCGCTGTAATTCATACGTCATAAGAAGCGCGCTTCTGTGCAGATTTCAGATCTATAATTAGATTTTCCCTGCGATGCATGCTTTTCGAGAAAATCACGTCTCTGTCGGTTAGGTTAGGTTGGCCGAATCCGCCATGCCAGGGTCGTCTGATATCGAATTTTCCGACCAATTACCGATCCTTGTAATTCATACGTCGTAAGAAGCGCGCTTCTGTGCAGATTTCAAATCTTTAATTAGATTTTCCCTGCGATGCATGCTTTTCGAGAAAATCATGTCTCTGCCGGTTAGGTTAGGTTGGCCGAATCCGCCATGCCAGGGTCGTCGGATATCGAGTTTTCCGACCAATCGCCGATCCTTGTAATTCATACGTCATAAGAAGCGCGCTTCTGTGCAGATTTCAGACCTATAATTAGATTTTCCCTGCGATGCATGCTTTTCGAGAAAATCACGTCTCTGTCGGTTAGGTTAGGTTGGCCGAATCCACCATGCCAGGGTCGTCAGATATCGAATTTTCCGACCAATTAGCGAGCGTTGTAATTCATACGTCGTAAGAAGCGCGCTTCTGTGCAGATTTCAGATCTGTAATTAGATTTTCCCTGCGATGCATGCTTTTCGAGAAAATCATGTCTCTGTCGGTTAGGTTAGGTTGGCCGTATCCGCCATGCCAGGGTCGTCGGATATCGAATTTTCCAACCAATCGCCGATACTTGTAATTCATACGTCATAAGAAGCGCGCTTCTGTGCAGATTTCAAATCTGTAATTAGATTTTCCCCGCGATGCATGCTTTTCGAGAAAATCATGTCTCTGTCGGTTAGGTTAGGTTGGCCGAATCCGCCATTCCAGGGTCGTCAGATATCGAATTTTCCGACCAATTACCGATCGTTGTAATTCATACGTCGTAAGAAGCGCGCTTCTGTGCAGATTTCAGATCTGTAATTAGATTTTCCCTGCGATGCATGCTTTTCGAGAAAATCATGTCTCTGTCGGCTAGGTTAGGTTGGCCGAATCCGCCATGCCAGGGTCGTCAGATATCGAATTTTCCGACCAATTACCGATCGTTGTAATTCATACGTCATAAGAAGCGCGCTTCTGTGCAGATTTCAGATCTGTAATTAGATTTTCCCTGCGATGCATGCTTTTCGAGAAAATCATGTCTCTGTCGGTTAGGTTAGGTTGGCCGAATCCGCCATGCCAGGGTCGTCGGATATCGAATTTTCCAACCAATCGCCGATCCTTGTAATTCATACGTCATAAGAAGCGCGCTTCTGTGCAGATTTCAAATCTGTAATTAGATTTTCCCCGCGATGCATACTTTTCGAGAAAATCATGTCTCTGTCGGTTAGGTTAGGTTGGCCGAATCCGCCATTCCAGGGTCGTCAGATATCGAATTTTCCGACCAATTACCGATCGTTGTAATTCATACGTCATAAGAAGCGCGCTTCTGTGCAGATTTCAGATCTGTAATTAGATTTTCCCTGCGATGCATGCTTTTCGAGAAAATCATGTCTCTGTCGGTTAGGTTAGGTTGGCCGAATCCGCCATGCCAGGGTCGTCGGATATCGAATTTTCCAACCAATCGCCGATCCTTGTAATTCATACGTCGTAAGAAGCGCGCTTCTATGCAGATTTCAAATCTGTACTTAGATTTTCTGTGCGATGCATGCTTTTCGAGAAAATCATGTCTCTGTCGGCTAGGTTAGGTTGGCCGAATCCGCCATGCCAGAGTCGTCAGATATCGAATTTTCCGACCAATTAGCGATCGTTGTAATTCATACGTCGTAAGAAGCGCGCTTCTGTGCAGATTTCAGATCTGTAATTAGATTTTCCCTGCGATGCATGCTTTTCGAGAAAATCATGTCTCTGTCGGTTAGGTTAGGTTGGCCGTATCCGCCATGCCAGGGTCGTCGGATATCGAATTTTCCAACCAATCGCCGATACTTGTAATTCATACGTCATAAGAAGCGCGCTTCTGTGCAGATTTCAAATCTGTAATTAGATTTTCCCCGCGATGCATGCTTTTCGAGAAAATCATGTCTCTGTCGGTTAGGTTAGGTTGGCCGAATCCGCCATTCCAGGGTCGTCAGATATCGAATTTTCCGACCAATTACCGATCGTTGTAATTCATACGTCGTAAGAAGCGCGCTTCTGTGCAGATTTCAGATCTGTAATTAGATTTTCCCTGCGATGCATGCTTTTCGAGAAAATCATGTCTCTGTCGGCTAGGTTAGGTTGGCCGAATCCGCCATGCCAGGGTCGTCAGATATCGAATTTTCCGACCAATTACCGATCGTTGTAATTCATACGTCATAAGAAGCGCGCTTCTGTGCAGATTTCAGATCTGTAATTAGATTTTCCCTGCGATGCATGCTTTTCGAGAAAATCATGTCTCTGTCGGTTAGGTTAGGTTGGCCGAATCCGCCATGCCAGGGTCGTCGGATATCGAATTTTCCAACCAATCGCCGATCCTTGTAATTCATACGTCATAAGAAGCGCGCTTCTATGCAGATTTCAAATCTGTACTTAGATTTTCTGTGCGATGCATGCTTTTCGAGAAAATCATGTCTCTGTCGGCTAGGTTAGGTTGGCCGAATCCGCCATGCCAGGGTCGTCAGATATCGAATTTTCCGACCAATTACCGATCGTTGTAGTTCATGCGTCGTAAGAAGCGCGCTTCTGTGCAGATTTCAGATCTGTAATTAGATTTTCCCTGCGATGCATGCTTTTCGAGAAAATCATGTCTCTGTCGGCTAGGTTAGGTTGGCGGAATCCGCCATGCCAGGGTCGTCAGATATCGAATTTTCCGACCAATTACCGATCCTTGTGATTCATACATCGTAAGAAGCGCGCTTCTGTGCAGATTTCAAATCTGTAATTAGATTTTCCCTGCGATGCATGCTTTTCGCGAAAATCATGTCTCTGTCGGCTAGGTTAGGTTGGCCAAATCCGCCATGCCAGGGTCGTCAGATATCGAATTTTCCGACCAATTAGCGAGCGTTGTAATTCATACGTCGTAAGAAGCGCGCTTCTGTGCAGATTTCAGATCTGTAATTAGATTTTCCCTGCGATGCATGCTTTTCGAGAAAATCACGTCTCTGTCGGTTAGGTTAGCCTGGCCGAATCCGCCATGCCAGGGTCGTCGGATATCGAATTTTCCAACCAATCGCCAATCCTTGTAATTCATACGTCATCAGAAGCGCGCTTCTATGCAGATTTCAAATCTGTACTTAGATTTTCTGTGCGATGCATGCTTTTCGAGAAAATCATGTCTCTGTCGGCTAGGTTAGGTTGGCCGAATCCGCCATGCCAGGGTCGTCAGATATCGAATTTTCCGACCAATTACCGATCGTTGTAGTTCATGCGTCGTAAGAAGCGCGCTTCTGTGCAGATTTCAGATCTGTAATTAGATTTTCCCTGCGATGCATGCTTTTCGAGAAAATCATGTCTCTGTCGGCTAGGTTAGGTTGGCGGAATCCGCCATGCCAGGGTCGTCAGATATCGAATTTTCCGACCAATTACCGATCCTTGTGATTCATACATCGTAAGAAGCGCGCTTCTGTGCAGATTTCAAATCTGTAATTAGATTTTCCCTGCGATGCATGCTTTTCGCGAAAATCATGTCTCTGTCGGCTAGGTTAGGTTGGCCAAATCCGCCATGCCAGGGTCGTCAGATATCGAATTTTCCGACCAATTAGCGAGCGTTGTAATTCATACGTCGAAAGAAGCGCGCTTCTGTGCAGATTTCAGATCTGTAATTAGATTTTCTGTGCGATGCATGCTTTTCGAGAAAATCATGTCTCTGTCGGCTAGGTTAGGTTGGCGGAATCCGCCATGCCAGTATCGTCAGATATCGAATTTTCCGACCAATTACCGATCCTTGTGATTCATACATCGTAAGAAGCGCGCTTCTGTGCAGATTTCAAATCTGTAATTAGATTTTCCCTGCGATGCATGCTTTTCGCGAAAATCATGTCTCTGTCGGCTAGGTTAGGTTGGCCAAATCCGCCATGCCAGGGTCGTCAGATATCGAATTTTCCGACCAATTAGCGAGCGTTGTAATTCATACGTCGTAAGAAGTGCGCTTCTGTGCAGATTTCAGATCTGTAATTAGATTTTCCCTGCGATGCATGCTTTTCGAGAAAATCATGTCTCTGTCGGTTAGGTTAGGTTGGCCGAATCCGCCATGCCAGGGTCGTCGGATATCGAATTTTCCAACCAATCGCCAATCCTTGTAATTCATACGTCATCAGAAGCGCGCTTCTATGCAGATTTCAAATCTGTACTTAGATTTTCTGTGCGATGCATGCTTTTCGAGAAAATCATGTCTCTGTCGGCTAGGTTAGGTTGGCCGAATCCGCCATGCCAGGGTCGTCAGATATCGAATTTTCCGACCAATTAGCGATCGTTGTAATTCATGCGTCGTAAGAAGCGCGCTTCTGTGCAGATTTCAGATCTGTAATTAGATTTTCCCTGCGATGCATGCTTTTCGAGAAAATCATGTCTCTGTCGGCTAGGTTAGGTTGGCCGAATCCGCCATGCCAGGGTCGTCAGGTATCGAATTTTCCGACCAATTACCGATCGCTGTAATTCATACGTCATAAGAAGCGCGCTTCTGTGCAGATTTCGGATCTATAATTAGATTTTCCCTGCGATGCATGCTTTTCGAGAAAATCACGTCTCTGTCGGTTAGGTTAGGTTGGCCGAATCCGCCATGCCAGGGTCGTCTGATATCGAATTTTCCGACCAATTACCGATCCTTGTAATTCATACGTCGTAAGAAGCGCGCTTCTGTGCAGATTTCAAATCTTTAATTAGATTTTCCCTGCGATGCATGCTTTTCGAGAAAATCATGTCTCTGCCGGTTAGGTTAGGTTGGCCGAATCCGCCATGCCAGGGTCGTCGGATATCGAGTTTTCCGACCAATCGCCGATCCTTGTAATTCATACGTCATAAGAAGCGCGCTTCTGTGCAGATTTCAGACCTATAATTAGATTTTCCCTGCGATGCATGCTTTTCGAGAAAATCACGTCTCTGTCGGTTAGGTTAGGTTGGCCGAATCCACCATGCCAGGGTCGTCAGATATCGAATTTTCCGACCAATTAGCGAGCGTTGTAATTCATACGTCGTAAGAAGCGCGCTTCTGTGCAGATTTCAGATCTGTAATTAGATTTTCCCTGCGATGCATGCTTTTCGAGAAAATCATGTCTCTGTCGGTTAGGTTAGGTTGGCCGTATCCGCCATGCCAGGGTCGTCGGATATCGAATTTTCCAACCAATCGCCGATACTTGTAATTCATACGTCATAAGAAGCGCGCTTCTGTGCAGATTTCAAATCTGTAATTAGATTTTCCCCGCGATGCATGCTTTTCGAGAAAATCATGTCTCTGTCGGTTAGGTTAGGTTGGCCGAATCCGCCATTCCAGGGTCGTCAGATATCGAATTTTCCGACCAATTACCGATCGTTGTAATTCATACGTCGTAAGAAGCGCGCTTCTGTGCAGATTTCAGATCTGTAATTAGATTTTCCCTGCGATGCATGCTTTTCGAGAAAATCATGTCTCTGTCGGCTAGGTTAGGTTGGCCGAATCCGCCATGCCAGGGTCGTCAGATATCGAATTTTCCGACCAATTACCGATCGTTGTAATTCATACGTCATAAGAAGCGCGCTTCTGTGCAGATTTCAGATCTGTAATTAGATTTTCCCTGCGATGCATGCTTTTCGAGAAAATCATGTCTCTGTCGGTTAGGTTAGGTTGGCCGAATCCGCCATGCCAGGGTCGTCGGATATCGAATTTTCCAACCAATCGCCGATCCTTGTAATTCATACGTCATAAGAAGCGCGCTTCTGTGCAGATTTCAAATCTGTAATTAGATTTTCCCCGCGATGCATACTTTTCGAGAAAATCATGTCTCTGTCGGTTAGGTTAGGTTGGCCGAATCCGCCATTCCAGGGTCGTCAGATATCGAATTTTCCGACCAATTACCGATCGTTGTAATTCATACGTCATAAGAAGCGCGCTTCTGTGCAGATTTCAGATCTGTAATTAGATTTTCCCTGCGATGCATGCTTTTCGAGAAAATCATGTCTCTGTCGGTTAGGTTAGGTTGGCCGAATCCGCCATGCCAGGGTCGTCGGATATCGAATTTTCCAACCAATCGCCGATCCTTGTAATTCATACGTCATAAGAAGCGCGCTTCTATGCAGATTTCAAATCTGTACTTAGATTTTCTGTGCGATGCATGCTTTTCGAGAAAATCATGTCTCTGTCGGCTAGGTTAGGTTGGCCGAATCCGCCATGCCAGAGTCGTCAGATATCGAATTTTCCGACCAATTAGCGATCGTTGTAATTCATGCGTCGTAAGAAGCGCGCTTCTGTGCAGATTTCAGATCTGTAATTAGATTTTCCCTGCGATGCATGCTTTTCGAGAAAATCATGTCTCTGTCGGCTAGGTTAGGTTGGCCGAATCCGCCATGCCAGGGTCGTCAGATATCGAATTTTCCGACCAATTAGCGATCGTTGTAATTCATACGTCGTAAGAAGCGCGCTTCTGTGCAGATTTCAGATCTGTAATTAGATTTTCCCTGCGATGCATGCTTTTCGAGAAAATCATGTCTCTGTCGGTTAGGTTAGGTTGGCCGTATCCGCCATGCCAGGGTCGTCGGATATCGAATTTTCCAACCAATCGCCGATACTTGTAATTCATACGTCATAAGAAGCGCGCTTCTGTGCAGATTTCAAATCTGTAATTAGATTTTCCCCGCGATGCATGCTTTTCGAGAAAATCATGTCTCTGTCGGTTAGGTTAGGTTGGCCGAATCCGCCATTCCAGGGTCGTCAGATATCGAATTTTCCGACCAATTACCGATCGTTGTAATTCATACGTCGTAAGAAGCGCGCTTCTGTGCAGATTTCAGATCTGTAATTAGATTTTCCCTGCGATGCATGCTTTTCGAGAAAATCATGTCTCTGTCGGCTAGGTTAGGTTGGCCGAATCCGCCATGCCAGGGTCGTCAGATATCGAATTTTCCGACCAATTACCGATCGTTGTAATTCATACGTCATAAGAAGCGCGCTTCTGTGCAGATTTCAGATCTGTAATTAGATTTTCCCTGCGATGCATGCTTTTCGAGAAAATCATGTCTCTGTCGGTTAGGTTAGGTTGGCCGAATCCGCCATGCCAGGGTCGTCGGATATCGAATTTTCCAACCAATCGCCGATCCTTGTAATTCATACGTCATAAGAAGCGCGCTTCTATGCAGATTTCAAATCTGTACTTAGATTTTCTGTGCGATGCATGCTTTTCGAGAAAATCATGTCTCTGTCGGCTAGGTTAGGTTGGCCGAATCCGCCATGCCAGGGTCGTCAGATATCGAATTTTCCGACCAATTAGCGATCGTTGTAATTCATGCGTCGTAAGAAGCGCGCTTCTGTGCAGATTTCAGATCTGTAATTAGATTTTCCCTGCGATGCATGCTTTTCGAGAAAATCATGTCTCTGTCGGCTAGGTTAGGTTGGCGGAATCCGCCATGCCAGGGTCGTCAGATATCGAATTTTCCGACCAATTACCGATCCTTGTGATTCATACATCGTAAGAAGCGCGCTTCTGTGCAGATTTCAAATCTGTAATTAGATTTTCCCTGCGATGCATGCTTTTCGCGAAAATCATGTCTCTGTCGGCTAGGTTAGGTTGGCCAAATCCGCCATGCCAGGGTCGTCAGATATCGAATTTTCCGACCAATTAGCGAGCGTTGTAATTCATACGTCGAAAGAAGCGCGCTTCTGTGCAGATTTCAGATCTGTAATTAGATTTTCTGTGCGATGCATGCTTTTCGAGAAAATCATGTCTCTGTCGGCTAGGTTAGGTTGGCGGAATCCGCCATGCCAGTATCGTCAGATATAGAATTTTCCGACCAATTACCGATCCTTGTGATTCATACATCGTAAGAAGCGCGCTTCTGTGCAGATTTCAAATCTGTAATTAGATTTTCCCTGCGATGCATGCTTTTCGCGAAAATCATGTCTCTGTCGGCTAGGTTAGGTTGGCCAAATCCGCCATGCCAGGGTCGTCAGATATCGAATTTTCCGACCAATTAGCGAGCGTTGTAATTCATACGTCGTAAGAAGTGCGCTTCTGTGCAGATTTCAGATCTGTAATTAGATTTTCCCTGCGATGCATGCTTTTCGAGAAAATCATGTCTCTGTCGGTTAGGTTAGGTTGGCCGAATCCGCCATGCCAGGGTCGTCGGATATCGAATTTTCCAACCAATCGCCAATCCTTGTAATTCATACGTCATCAGAAGCGCGCTTCTATGCAGATTTCAAATCTGTACTTAGATTTTCTGTGCGATGCATGCTTTTCGAGAAAATCATGTCTCTGTCGGCTAGGTTAGGTTGGCCGAATCCGCCATGCCAGGGTCGTCAGATATCGAATTTTCCGACCAATTAGCGATCGTTGTAATTCATGCGTCGTAAGAAGCGCGCTTCTGTGCAGATTTCAGATCTGTAATTAGATTTTCCCTGCGATGCATGCTTTTCGAGAAAATCATGTCTCTGTCGGCTAGGTTAGGTTGGCCGAATCCGCCATGCCAGGGTCGTCAGGTATCGAATTTTCCGACCAATTACCGATCGCTGTAATTCATACGTCATAAGAAGCGCGCTTCTGTGCAGATTTCAGATCTATAATTAGATTTTCCCTGCGATGCATGCTTTTCGAGAAAATCACGTCTCTGTCGGTTAGGTTAGGTTGGCCGAATCCGCCATGCCAGGGTCGTCTGATATCGAATTTTCCGACCAATTACCGATCCTTGTAATTCATACGTCGTAAGAAGCGCGCTTCTGTGCAGATTTCAAATCTTTAATTAGATTTTCCCTGCGATGCATGCTTTTCGAGAAAATCATGTCTCTGCCGGTTAGGTTAGGTTGGCCGAATCCGCCATGCCAGGGTCGTCGGATATCGAGTTTTCCGACCAATCGCCGATCCTTGTAATTCATACGTCATAAGAAGCGCGCTTCTGTGCAGATTTCAGACCTATAATTAGATTTTCCCTGCGATGCATGCTTTTCGAGAAAATCACGTCTCTGTCGGTTAGGTTAGGTTGGCCGAATCCACCATGCCAGGGTCGTCAGATATCGAATTTTCCGACCAATTAGCGAGCGTTGTAATTCATACGTCGTAAGAAGCGCGCTTCTGTGCAGATTTCAGATCTGTAATTAGATTTTCCCTGCGATGCATGCTTTTCGAGAAAATCATGTCTCTGTCGGTTAGGTTAGGTTGGCCGTATCCGCCATGCCAGGGTCGTCGGATATCGAATTTTCCAACCAATCGCCGATACTTGTAATTCATACGTCATAAGAAGCGCGCTTCTGTGCAGATTTCAAATCTGTAATTAGATTTTCCCCGCGATGCATGCTTTTCGAGAAAATCATGTCTCTGTCGGTTAGGTT
Source organism: Brachypalpus laphriformis (assembly GCA_945910035.1). NCBI lineage: Eukaryota > Metazoa > Arthropoda > Insecta > Diptera > Syrphidae > Brachypalpus > Brachypalpus laphriformis. The sequence continues at coordinate 170,359,232 of OX246754.1, forward strand.
AGGTTGGCCGAATCCGCCATTCCAGGGTCGTCAGATATCGAATTTTCCGACCAATTACCGATCGTTGTAATTCATACGTCGTAAGAAGCGCGCTTCTGTGCAGATTTCAGATCTGTAATTAGATTTTCCCTGCGATGCATGCTTTTCGAGAAAATCATGTCTCTGTCGGCTAGGTTAGGTTGGCCGAATCCGCCATGCCAGGGTCGTCAGATATCGAATTTTCCGACCAATTACCGATCGTTGTAATTCATACGTCATAAGAAGCGCGCTTCTGTGCAGATTTCAGATCTGTAATTAGATTTTCCCTGCGATGCATGCTTTTCGAGAAAATCATGTCTCTGTCGGTTAGGTTAGGTTGGCCGAATCCGCCATGCCAGGGTCGTCGGATATCGAATTTTCCAACCAATCGCCGATCCTTGTAATTCATACGTCATAAGAAGCGCGCTTCTGTGCAGATTTCAAATCTGTAATTAGATTTTCCCCGCGATGCATACTTTTCGAGAAAATCATGTCTCTGTCGGTTAGGTTAGGTTGGCCGAATCCGCCATTCCAGGGTCGTCAGATATCGAATTTTCCGACCAATTACCGATCGTTGTAATTCATACGTCATAAGAAGCGCGCTTCTGTGCAGATTTCAGATCTGTAATTAGATTTTCCCTGCGATGCATGCTTTTCGAGAAAATCATGTCTCTGTCGGTTAGGTTAGGTTGGCCGAATCCGCCATGCCAGGGTCGTCGGATATCGAATTTTCCAACCAATCGCCGATCCTTGTAATTCATACGTCATAAGAAGCGCGCTTCTATGCAGATTTCAAATCTGTACTTAGATTTTCTGTGCGATGCATGCTTTTCGAGAAAATCATGTCTCTGTCGGCTAGGTTAGGTTGGCCGAATCCGCCATGCCAGAGTCGTCAGATATCGAATTTTCCGACCAATTAGCGATCGTTGTAATTCATGCGTCGTAAGAAGCGCGCTTCTGTGCAGATTTCAGATCTGTAATTAGATTTTCCCTGCGATGCATGCTTTTCGAGAAAATCATGTCTCTGTCGGCTAGGTTAGGTTGGCCGAATCCGCCATGCCAGGGTCGTCAGATATCGAATTTTCCGACCAATTAGCGATCGTTGTAATTCATACGTCGTAAGAAGCGCGCTTCTGTGCAGATTTCAGATCTGTAATTAGATTTTCCCTGCGATGCATGCTTTTCGAGAAAATCATGTCTCTGTCGGTTAGGTTAGGTTGGCCGTATCCGCCATGCCAGGGTCGTCGGATATCGAATTTTCCAACCAATCGCCGATACTTGTAATTCATACGTCATAAGAAGCGCGCTTCTGTGCAGATTTCAAATCTGTAATTAGATTTTCCCCGCGATGCATGCTTTTCGAGAAAATCATGTCTCTGTCGGTTAGGTTAGGTTGGCCGAATCCGCCATTCCAGGGTCGTCAGATATCGAATTTTCCGACCAATTACCGATCGTTGTAATTCATACGTCGTAAGAAGCGCGCTTCTGTGCAGATTTCAGATCTGTAATTAGATTTTCCCTGCGATGCATGCTTTTCGAGAAAATCATGTCTCTGTCGGCTAGGTTAGGTTGGCCGAATCCGCCATGCCAGGGTCGTCAGATATCGAATTTTCCGACCAATTACCGATCGTTGTAATTCATACGTCATAAGAAGCGCGCTTCTGTGCAGATTTCAGATCTGTAATTAGATTTTCCCTGCGATGCATGCTTTTCGAGAAAATCATGTCTCTGTCGGTTAGGTTAGGTTGGCCGAATCCGCCATGCCAGGGTCGTCGGATATCGAATTTTCCAACCAATCGCCGATCCTTGTAATTCATACGTCATAAGAAGCGCGCTTCTGTGCAGATTTCAAATCTGTAATTAGATTTTCCCCGCGATGCATACTTTTCGAGAAAATCATGTCTCTGTCGGTTAGGTTAGGTTGGCCGAATCCGCCATTCCAGGGTCGTCAGATATCGAATTTTCCGACCAATTACCGATCGTTGTAATTCATACGTCATAAGAAGCGCGCTTCTGTGCAGATTTCAGATCTGTAATTAGATTTTCCCTGCGATGCATGCTTTTCGAGAAAATCATGTCTCTGTCGGTTAGGTTAGGTTGGCCGAATCCGCCATGCCAGGGTCGTCGGATATCGAATTTTCCAACCAATCGCCGATCCTTGTAATTCATACGTCATAAGAAGCGCGCTTCTATGCAGATTTCAAATCTGTACTTAGATTTTCTGTGCGATGCATGCTTTTCGAGAAAATCATGTCTCTGTCGGCTAGGTTAGGTTGGCCGAATCCGCCATGCCAGAGTCGTCAGATATCGAATTTTCCGACCAATTACCAATCGTTGTAATTCATACGTCGTAAGAAGCGCGCTTCTGTGCAGATTTCAGATCTGTAATTAGATTTTCCCTGCGATGCATGCTTTTCGAGAAAATCATGTCTCTGTCGGCTAGGTTAGGTTGGCCGAATCCGCCATGCCAGGGTCGTCAGATATCGAATTTTCCGACCAATTAGCGATCGTTGTAATTCATACGTCGTAAGAAGCGCGCTTCTGTGCAGATTTCAGATCTGTAATTAGATTTTCCCTGCGATGCATGCTTTTCGAGAAAATCATGTCTCTGTCGGCTAGGTTAGGTTGGCCGAATCCGCCATGCCAGGGTCGTCAGATATCGAATTTTCCGACCAATTACCGATCGTTGTAATTCATACGTCGTAAGAAGCGCGCTTCTGTGCAGATTTCAGATCTGTAATTAGATATTCCCTGCGATGCATGCTTTTCGAGAAAATCACGTCTCTGTCGGTTAGGTTAGGTTGGCCGAATCCGCCATTCCAGGGTCGTCAGATATCGAATTTTCCGACCAATTAGCGATCGTTGTAATTCATACGTCGTAAGAAGCGCGCTTCTGTGCAGATTTCAGATCTGTAATTAGATTTTCCCTGCGATGCATGCTTTTCGAGAAAATCATGTCTCTGTCGGCTAGGTTAGGTTGGCCGAATCCGCCATGCCAGGGTCGTCAGATATCGAATTTTCCGACCAATTACCGATCGTTGTAATTCATACGTCGTAAGAAGCGCGCTTCTGTGCAGATTTCAGATCTGTAATTAGATTTTCTGTGCGATGCATGCTTTTCGAGAAAATCACGTCTCTGTCGGCTAGGTTAGGTTGGCCGAATCCGCCATGCCAGGGTCGTCAGATATCGAATTTTCCGACCAATTACCGATCGTTGTAATTCATACGTCGTAAGAAGCGCGCTTCTGTGCAGATTTCAGATCTGTAATTAGATTTTCTGTGCGATGCATGCTTTTCGAGAAAATCACGTCTCTGTCGGCTAGGTTAGGTTGGCCGAATCCGCCATGCCAGGGTCGTCAGATATCGAATTTTCCGACCAATTACCGATCGTTGTAATTCATACGTCGTAAGAAGCGCGCTTCTGTGCAGATTTCAGATCTGTAATTAGATTTTCCCTGCGATGCATGCTTTTCGAGAAAATCACGTCTCTGTCGGTTAGGTTAGGTTGGCCGAATCCGCCATGCCAGGGTCGTCGGATATCGAATTTTCCAACCAATCGCCGATCCTTGTAATTCATACGTCATAAGAAGCGCGCTTCTGTGCAGATTTCAGATCTGTAATTAGATTTTCCCTGCGATGCATGCTTTTCGAGAAAATCATGTCTCTGTCGGCTAGGTTAGGTTGGCCGAATCCGCCATGCCAGGGTCGTCAGATATCGAATTTTCCGACCAATTAGCGATCGTTGTAATTCATGCGTCGTAAGAAGTGCGCTTCTGTGCAGATTTCAGATCTGTAATTAGATTTTCCCTGCGATGCATGCTTTTCGAGAAAATCATGTCTCTGTCGGCTAGGTTCGGTTGGCCGAATCCGCCATGCCAGGGTCGTCAGATATCGAATTTTCCGACCAATTACCAATCGTTGTAATTCATACGTCGTAAGAAGCGCGCTTCTGTGCAGATTTCAGATCTGTAATTAGATTTTCTGTGCGATGCATGCTTTTCGAGAAAATCACGTCTCTGCCGGTTAGGTTAGGTTGGCCGAATCCGCCATGCCAGGGTCGTCAGATATCGAATTTTCCAACCAATCGCCGATCCTTGTAATTCATACGTCATAAGAAGCGCGCTTCTGTGCAGATTTCAAATCTGTAGTTAGATTTTCTGTGCGATGCATGCTTTTCGAGAAAATCATGTCTCTGTCGGCTAGGTTAGGTTGGCCGAATCCGCCATGCCAGGGTCGTCAGATATCGAATTTTCCGACCAATTACCGATCGTTGTAATTCATACGTCGTAAGAAGCGCGCTTCTGTGCAGATTTCAGATCTGTAATTAGATTTTCCCTGCGATGCATGCTTTTCGAGAAAATCATGTCTCTGCCGGTTAGGTTAGGTTGGCCGAATCCGCCATGCCAGGGTCGTCGGATATCGAGTTTTCCGACCAATCGCCGATCCTTGTAATTCATACGTCATAAGAAGCGCGCTTCTGTGCAGATTTCAAATCTGTAGTTAGATTTTCTGTGCGATGCATGCTTTTCGAGAAAATCATGTCTCTGTCGGCTAGGTTAGGTTGGCCGAATCCGCCATGCCAGGGTCGTCAGATATCGAATTTTCCGACCAATTACCGATCGTTGTAATTCATACGTCGTAAGAAGCGCGCTTCTGTGCAGATTTCAGATCTGTAATTAGATTTTCCCTGCGATGCATGCTTTTCGAGAAAATCATGTCTCTGTCGGTTAGGTTAGGTTGGCCGAATCCGCCATGCCAGGGTCGTCGGATATCGAATTTTCCAACCAATCGCCGATCCTTGTAATTCATACGTCATAAGAAGCGCGCTTCTGTGCAAATTTCAAATCTGTAATTAGATTTTCCCCGCGATGCATGCTTTTCGAGAAAATCATGTCTCTGTCGGTTAGGTTAGCCTGGCCGAATCCGCCATGCCAGGGTCGTCAGGTATCGAATTTTCCGACCAATTACCGATCGTTGTAATTCATACGTCATAAGAAGCGCGCTTCTGTGCAGATTTCATATCTGTAATTAGATTTTCCCTGCGATGCATGCTTTTCGAGAAAATCATGTCTCTGTCGGTTAGGTTAGCCTGGCCGAATCCGCCATGCCAGGGTCGTCAGGTATCGAATTTTCCGACCAATTACCGATCGTTGTAATTCATACGTCATAAGAAGCGCGCTTCTGTGCAGATTTCAGATCTATAATTAGATTTTCCCTGCGATGCATGCTTTTCGAGAAAATCACGTCTCTGTCGGTTAGGTTAGGTTGGCCGAATCCGCCATGCCAGGGTCGTCAGATATCGAATTTTCCGACCAATTAGCGATCGTTGTAATTCATACGTCGTAAGAAGTGCGCTTCTGTGCAGATTTCAGATCTGTAATTAGATTTTCCCTGCGATGCATGCTTTTCGAGAAAATCATGTCTCTGTCGGCTAGGTTAGGTTGGCCGAATCCGCCATGCCAGGGTCGTCAGATATCGAATTTTCCGACCAATTAGCGATCGTTGTAATTCATGCGTCGTAAGAAGCGCGCTTCTGTGCAGATTTCAGATCTGTAATTAGATTTTCCCTGCGATGCATGCTTTTCGAGAAAATCATGTCTCTGTCGGCTAGGTTCGGTTGGCCGAATCCGCCATGCCAGGGTCGTCAGATATCGAATTTTCCGACCAATTACCAATCGTTGTAATTCATACGTCGTAAGAAGCGCGCTTCTGTGCAGATTTCAGATCTGTAATTAGATTTTCTGTGCGATGCATGCTTTTCGAGAAAATCACGTCTCTGCCGGTTAGGTTAGGTTGGCCGAATCCGCCATGCCAGGGTCGTCAGATATCGAATTTTCCAACCAATCGCCGATCCTTGTAATTCATACGTCATAAGAAGCGCGCTTCTGTGCAGATTTCAAATCTGTAGTTAGATTTTCAGTGCGATGCATGCTTTTCGAGAAAATCATGTCTCTGTCGGCTAGGTTAGGTTGGCCGAATCCGCCATGCCAGGGTCGTCAGATATCGAATTTTCCGACCAATTACCGATCGTTGTAATTCATACGTCGTAAGAAGCGCGCTTCTGTGCAGATTTCAGATCTGTAATTAGATTTTCCCTGCGATGCATGCTTTTCGAGAAAATCATGTCTCTGCCGGTTAGGTTAGGTTGGCCGAATCCGCCATGCCAGGGTCGTCGGATATCGAGTTTTCCGACCAATCGCCGATCCTTGTAATTCATACGTCATAAGAAGCGCGCTTCTGTGCAGATTTCAAATCTGTAGTTAGATTTTCTGTGCGATGCATGCTTTTCGAGAAAATCATGTCTCTGTCGGCTAGGTTAGGTTGGCCGAATCCGCCATGCCAGGGTCGTCAGATATCGAATTTTCCGACCAATTACCGATCGCTCTAATTCATACGTCGTAAGAAGCGCGCTTCTGTGCAGATTTCAGATCTGTAATTAGATTTTCCCTGCGATGCATGCTTTTCGAGAAAATCACGTCTCTGTCGGTTAGGTTAGCCTGGCCGAATCCGCCATGCCAGGGTCGTCAGATATCGAATTTTCCAACCAATTACCGATCGTTGTAATTCATACGTCGTAAGAAGCGCGCTTCTGTGCAGATTTCAGATCTGTAATTAGATTTTCCCTGCGATGCATGCTTTTCGAGAAAATCATGTCTCTGTCGGTTAGGTTAGGTTGGCCGAATCCGCCATGCCAGGGTCGTCGGATATCGAATTTTCCAACCAATCGCCGATCCTTGTAATTCATACGTCATAAGAAGCGCGCTTCTGTGCAAATTTCAAATCTGTAATTAGATTTTCCCCGCGATGCATGCTTTTCGAGAAAATCATGTCTCTGTCGGTTAGGTTAGGTTGGCCGAATCCGCCATTCCAGGGTCGTCAGATATCGAATTTTCCGACCAATTAGCGATCGTTGTAATTCATACGTCGTAAGAAGTGCGCTTCTGTGCAGATTTCAGATCTGTAATTAGATTTTCCCTGCGATGCATGCTTTTCGAGAAAATCATGTCTCTGTCGGTTAGGTTAGGTTGGCCGAATCCGCCATGCCAGGGTCGTCGGATATCGAATTTTCCGACCAATCGCCGATCCTTGTAATTCATACGTCATAAGAAGCGCGCTTCTGTGCAGATTTCAAATCTGTAATTAGATTTTCCCTGCGATGCATGCTTTTCGAGAAAATCATGTCTCTGTCGGCTAGGTTAGGTTGGCCGAATCCGCCATGCCAGGGTCGTCAGATATCGAATTTTCCGACCAATTAGCGATCGTTGTAATTCATACGTCGTAAGAAGCGCGCTTCTGTGCAGATTTCAGATCTGTAATTAGATTTTCCCTGCGATGCATGCTTTTCGAGAAAATCATGTCTCTGTCGGTTAGGTTAGCCTGGCCGAATCCGCCATGCCAGGGTCGTCAGGTATCGAATTTTCCGACCAATTACCGATCGTTGTAATTCATACGTCATAAGAAGCGCGCTTCTGTGCAGATTTCAGATCTATAATTAGATTTTCCCTGCGATGCATGCTTTTCGAGAAAATCACGTCTCTGTCGGTTAGGTTAGGTTGGCCGAATCCGCCATGCCAGGGTCGTCAGATATCGAATTTTCCGACCAATTAGCGATCGTTGTAATTCATACGTCGTAAGAAGCGCGCTTCTGTGCAGATTTCAGATCTGTTATTAGATTTTCCCTGCGATGCATGCTTTTCGAGAAAATCACGTCTCTGTCGGTTAGGTTAGCCTGGCCGAATCCGCCATGCCAGGGTCGTCAGATATCGAATTTTCCGACCAATTAGCGAGCGTTGTAATTCATACGTCATAAGAAGCGCGCTTCTGTGCAGATTTTAGATCTGTAATTAGATTTTCCCTGCGATGCATGCTTTTCGAGAAAATCATGTCTCTGTCGGTTAGGTTAGGTTGGCCGAATCCGCCATGCCAGGGTCGTCGGATATCGAATTTTCCGACCAATCGCCGATACTTGTAATTCATACGTCATAAGAAGCGCGCTTCTGTGCAGATTTCAAATCTGTAATTAGATTTTCCTCGCGATGCATGCTTTTCGAGAAAATCATGTCTCTGTCGGTTAGGTTAGGTTGGCCGAATCCGCCATTCCAGGGTCGTCAGATATCGAATTTTCCGACCAATTAGCGATCGTTGTAATTCATACGTCGTAAGAAGCGCGCTTCTGTGCAGATTTCAGATCTGTAATTAGATTTTCCCTGCGATGCATGCTTTTCGAGAAAATCACGTCTCTGTCGGTTAGGTTAGCCTGGCCGAATCCGCCATGCCAGGGTCGTCAGATATCGAATTTTCCGACCAATTACCGATCGTTGTAATTCATACGTCGTAAGAAGCGCGCTTCTGTGCAGATTTCAAATCTGTAATTAGATTTTCCCTGCGATGCATGCTTTTCGAGAAAATCATGTCTCTGTCGGTTAGGTTAGGTTGGCCGAATCCGCCATGCCAGGGTCGTCGGATATCGAATTTTCCAACCAATCGCCGATCCTTGTAATTCATACGTCATAAGAAGCGCGCTTCTGTGCAGATTTCAAATCTGTAATTAGATTTTCCCCGCGATGCATGCTTTTCGAGAAAATCATGTCTCTGTCGGTAAGGTTAGGTTGGCCGAATCCGCCATTCCAGGGTCGTCAGATATCGAATTTTCCGACCAATTAGCGATCGTTGTAATTCTTACGTCGTAAGAAGCGCGCTTCTGTGCAGATTTCAGATCTGTAATTAGATTTTCCCTGCGATGCATGCTTTTCGAGAAAATCATGTCTCTGTCGGCTAGGTTAGGTTGGCCGAATCCGCCATGCCAGGATCGTCAGATATCGAATTTTCCGACCAATTAGCGAGCGTTGTAATTCATACGTCGTAAGAAGCGCGCTTCTGTGCAGATTTCAAATCTGTAATTAGATTTTCTGTGCGATGCATGCTTTTCGAGAAAATCATGTCTCTGTCGGATAGGTTAGGTTGGCCGAATCCGCCATGCCAGGGTCGTCGGATATCGAATTTTCCAACCAATCGCCGATCCTTGTAATTCATACGTCATAAGAAGCGCGCTTCTATGCAGATTTCAAATCTGTACTTAGATTTTCTGTGCGATGCATGCTTTTCGAGAAAATCATGTCTCTGTCGGCTAGGTTAGGTTAGCCGAATCCGCCATGCCAGGGTCGTCAGATATCGAATTTTCCGACCAATTAGCGATCGTTGTAATTCATGCGTCGTAAGAAGCGCGCTTCTGTGCAGATTTCAGATCTGTAATTAGATTTTCCCTGCGATGCATGCTTTTCGAGAAAATCATGTCTCTGTCGGCTAGGTTAGGTTGGCCGAATCCGCCATGCCAGGATCGTCAGATATCGAATTTTCCGACCAATTACCGATCGTTGTAATTCATACGTCGTAAGAAGCGCGCTTCTGTGCAGATTTCAGATCTGTAATTAGATTTTCCCTGCGATGCATGCTTTTCGAGAAAATCATGTCTCTGTCGGTTAGGTTAGGTTGGCCGAATCCGCCATGCCAGGGTCGTCGGATATCGAATTTTCCAACCAATCGCCGATACTTGTAATTCATACGTCATAAGAAGCGCGCTTCTGTGCAGATTTCAAATCTGTAATTAGATTTTCCCCGCGATGCATGCTTTTCGAGAAAATCATGTCTCTGTCGGTTAGGTTAGGTTGGCCGAATCCGCCATTCCAGGGTCGTCAGATATCGAATTTTCCGACCAATTAGCGATCGTTGTAATTCATACGTCGTAAGAAGTGCGCTTCTGTGCAGATTTCAGATCTGTAATTAGATTTTCCCTGCGATGCATGCTTTTCGAGAAAATCATGTCTCTGTCGGCTAGGTTAGGTTGGCCGAATCCGCCATGCCAGGGTCGTCAGATATCGAATTTTCCGACCAATTAGCGATCGTTGTAATTCATGCGTCGTAAGAAGCGCGCTTCTGTGCAGATTTCAGATCTGTAATTAGATTTTCCCTGCGATGCATGCTTTTCGAGAAAATCATGTCTCTGTCGGCTAGGTTAGGTTGGCCGAATCCGCCATGCCAGGGTCGTCAGATATCGAATTTTCCGACCAATTACCGATCGTTGTAATTCATACGTCGTAAGAAGCGCGCTTCTGTGCAGATTTCAGATCTGTAATTAGATTTTCCCTGCGATGCATGCTTTTCGAGAAAATCATGTCTCTGCCGGTTAGGTTAGGTTGGCCGAATCCGCCATGCCAGGGTCGTCGGATATCGAGTTTTCCGACCAATCGCCGATCCTTGTAATTCATACGTCATAAGAAGCGCGCTTCTGTGCAGATTTCAAATCTGTAGTTAGATTTTCTGTGCGATGCATGCTTTTCGAGAAAATCATGTCTCTGTCGGCTAGGTTAGGTTGGCCGAATCCGCCATGCCAGGGTCGTCAGATATCGAATTTTCCGACCAATTACCGATCCTTGTGATTCATACGTCATAAGAAGCGCGCTTCTGTGCAGATTTCAAATCTGTAATTAGATTTTCCCTGCGATGCATGCTTTTCGAGAAAATCATGTCTCTGTCGGCTAGGTTAGGTTGGCCAAATACGCCATGCCAGGGTCGTCAGATATCGAATTTTCCGACCAATTAGCGATCGTTGTAATTCATACGTCGTAAGAAGCGCGCTTCTGTGCAGATTTCAGATCTGTAATTAGATTTTCCCTGCGATGCATGCTTTTCGAGAAAATCAGGTCTCTGTCGGTTAGGTTAGCCTGGCCGAATCCGCCATGCCAGGGTCGTCAGATATCGAATTTTCCAACCAATTACCGATCGTTGTAATTCATACGTCGTAAGAAGCGCGCTTCTGTGCAGATTTCAGATCTGTAATTAGATTTTCCCTGCGATGCATGCTTTTCGAGAAAATCATGTCTCTGTCGGTTAGGTTAGGTTGGCCGAATCCGCCATGCCAGGGTCGTCGGATATCGAATTTTCCAACCAATCGCCGATCCTTGTAATTCATACGTCATAAGAAGCGCGCTTCTGTGCAAATTTCAAATCTGTAGTTAGATTTTCCCCGCGATGCATGCTTTTCGAGAAAATCATGTCTCTGTCGGTTAGGTTAGGTTGGCCGAATCCGCCATTCCAGGGTCGTCAGATATCAAATTTTCCGACCAATTAGCGATCGTTGTAATTCATACGTCATAAGAAGCGCGCTTCTGTGCAGATTTCAGATCTGTAATTAGATTTTCCCTGCGATGCATGCTTTTCGAGAAAATCATGTCTCTGTCGGTTAGGTTAGGTTGGCCGAATCCGCCATGCCAGGGTCGTCGGATATCGAATTTTCCAACCAATCGCCGATCCTTGTAATTCATACGTCGTAAGAAGTGCGCTTCTGTGCAGATTTCAGATCTGTAATTAGATTTTCCCTGCGATGCATGCTTTTCGAGAAAATCATGTCTCTGTCGGTTAGGTTAGGTTGGCCGAATCCGCCATGCCAGGGTCGTCGGATATCGAATTTTCCAACCAATCGCCGATCCTTGTAATTCATACGTCATAAGAAGCGCGCTTCTATGCAGATTTCAAATCTGTACTTAGATTTTCTGTGCGTTGCATGCTTTTCGAGAAAATCATGTCTCTGTCGGCTAGGTTAGGTTGGCCGAATCCGCCATGCCAGGGTCGTCAGATATCGAATTTTCCGACCAATTAGCGATCGTTGTAATTCATACGTCGTAAGAAGCGCGCTTCTGTGCAGATTTCAAATCTGTAATTAGATTTTCCCTGCGATGCATGCTTTTCGAGAAAATCATGTCTCTGTCGGTTAGGTTAGGTTGGCCGAATCCGCCATGCCAGGGTCGTCGGATATCGAATTTTTCAACCAATCGCCGATCCTTGTAATTCATACGTCGTAAGAAGTGCGCTTCTGTGCAGATTTCAGATTTGTAATTAGATTTTCCCCGCGATGCATGCTTTTCGAGAAAATCATGTCTCTGTCGGCTAGGTTAGGTTGGCCGAATCCGCCATGCCAGGGTCGTCAGATATCGAATTTTCCGACCAATTACCGATCTGTAATTAGATTTTCCCTGCGATGCGTGCTTTTCGAGAAAATCACGTCTCTGTCGGTTAGGTTAGCCTGGCCGAATCCGCCATGCCAGGGTCGTCAGATATCGAATTTTCCGACCAATTACCGATCGTTGTAATTCATACGTCGTAAGAAGCGCGCTTCTGTGTAGATTTCAGATCTGTAATTAGATTTTCCCTGCGATGCATGCTTTTCGAGAAAATCATGTCTCTGTCGGTTAGGTTAGGTTGGCCGAATCCGCCATGCCAGGGTCGTCGGATATCGAATTTTCCAACCAATCGCCGATCCTTGTAATTCATACGTCATAAGAAGCGCACTTCTGTGCAGATTTCAAATCTGTACTTAGATTTTCTGTGCGATGCATGCTTTTCGAGAAAATCATGTCTCTGTCGGCTAGGTTAGGTTGGCCGAATCCGCCATGCCAGGGTCGTCAGATATCGAATTTTCCGACCAATTACCGATCGTTGTAATTCATACGTCGTAAAAAGCGCGCTTCTGTGCAGATTTCAGATCTGTAATTAGATTTTCCCTGCGATGCATGCTTTTCGAGAAAATCATGTCTCTGCCGGTTAGGTTAGGTTGGCCGAATCCGCCATGCCAGGGTCGTCGGATATCGAGTTTTCCGACCAATCGCCGATCCTTGTAATTCATACGTCATAAGAAGCGCGCTTCTGTGCAGATTTCAAATCTGTAGTTAGATTTTCTGTGCGATGCATGCTTTTCGAGAAAATCATGTCTCTGTCGGCTAGGTTAGGTTGGCCGAATCTGCCATGCCAGGGTCGTCAGATATCGAATTTTCCGACCAATTACCGATCGTTGTAATTCATACGTCGTAAGAAGCGCGCTTCTGTGCAGATTTCAAATCTTTAATTAGATTTTCCCTGCGATGCATGCTTTTCGAGAAAATCATGTCTCTGCCGGTTAGGTTAGGTTGGCCGAATCCGCCATTCCAGGGTCGTCAGATATCGAATTTCCGACCAATTAGCGATCGTTGAAATTCATACGTCGTAAGAAGTGCGCTTCTGTGCAGATTTCAGATCTGTAATTAGATTTTCCCTGCGATGCATGCTTTTCGAGAAAATCATGTCTCTGTCGGCTAGGTTAGGTTGGCCGAATCCGCCATGCCAGGGTCGTCAGATATCGAATTTTCCGACCAATTGCCGATCGTTGTAATTCATACGTCGTAAGAAGCGCGCTTCTGTGCAGATTTCAAATCTTTAATTAGATTTTCCCTGCGATGCATGCTTTTCGAGAAAATCATGTCTCTGTCGGTTAGGTTAGGTTGGCCGAATCCGCCATGCCAGGATCGTCGGATATCGAATTTTCCAACCAATCGCCGATCCTTGTAATTCATACGTCGTAAGAAGTGCGCTTCTGTGCAGATTTCAGATCTGTAATTAGATTTTCCCTGCGATGCATGCTTTTCGAGAAAATCATGTCTCTGTCGGTTAGGTTAGGTTGGCCGAATCCGCCATGCCAGGGTCGTCGGATATCGAATTTTCCAACCAATCGCCGATCCTTGTAATTCATACGTCATAAGAAGCGCGCTTCTATGCAGATTTCAATTCTGTACTTAGATTTTCTGTGCGTTGCATGCTTTTCGAGAAAATCATGTCTCTGTCGGCTAGGTTAGGTTGGCCGAATCCGCCATGCCAGGGTCGTCAGATATCGAATTTTCCGACCAATTAGCGATCGTTGTAATTCATGCGTCGTAAGAAGCGCGCTTCTGTGCAGTTTTCAGATCTGTAATTAGATTTTCCCTGCGATGCATGCTTTTCGAGAAAATCATGTCTCTGTCGGCTAGGTTAGGTTGGCCGAATCCGCCATGCCAGGGTCGTCAGATATCGAATTTTCCGACCAATTACCGATCTGTAATTAGATTTTCCCTGCGATGCATGCTTTTCGAGAAAATCACGTCTCTGTCGGTTAGGTTAGCCTGGCCGAATCCGCCATGCCAGGGTCGTCAGATATCGAATTTTCCGACCAATTAGCGATCGTTGTAATTCATACGTCGTAAGAAGTGCGCTTCTGTGCAGATTTCAGATCTGTAATTAGATTTTCCCTGCGATGCATGCTTTTCGAGAAAATCATGTCTCTGTCGGTTAGGTTAGGTTGGCCGAATCCGCCATGCCAGGGTCGTCGGATATCGAGTTTTCCGACCAATCGCCGATCCTTGTAATTCATACGTCATAAGAAGCGCGCTTCTGTGCAGATTTCAAATCTGTAGTTAGATTTTCTGTGCGATGCATGCTTTTCGAGAAAATCATGTCTCTGTCGGTTAGGTTAGGTTGGCCGAATCCGCCATGCCAGGGTCGTCGGATATCGAGTTTTCCGACCAATCGCCGATCCTTGTAATTCATACGTCATAAGAAGCGCGCTTCTGTGCAGATTTCAAATCTGTAGTTAGATTTTCTGTGCGATGCATGCTTTTCGAGAAAATCATGTCTCTGTCGGCTAGGTTAGGTTGGCCGAATCCGCCATGCCAGGGTCGTCAGATATCGAATTTTCCGACCAATTAGCGATCGTTGTAATTCATGCGTCGTAAGAAGCGCGCTTCTGTGCAGATTTCAAATCTGTAATTAGATTTTCCCTGCGATGCATGCTTTTCGAGAAAATCATGTATCTGTCGGCTAGGTTAGGTTTACCAAATCCGCCATGCCAGGGTCGTCAGATATCGAATTTTCCGACCAATTAGCGATCGTTGTAATTCATACGTCGTAAGAAGCGCGCTTCTGTGCAGATTTCAGATCTGTAATTAGATTTTCCCTGCGATGCATGCTTTTCGAGAAAATCACGTGTCTGTCGGTTAGGTTAGCCTGGCCGAATCCGCCATGTCAGGGTCGTCAGATATCGAATTTTCCGACCAATTACCGATCGTTGTAATTCATACGTCGTAAGAAGCGCGCTTCTGTGCAGATTTCAGATCTGTAATTAGATTTTCCCTGCGATGCATGCTTTTCGAGAAAATCATGTCTCTGTCGGTTAGGTTAGGTTGGCCGAATCCGCCATGCCAGGGTCGTCAGATATCGAATTTTCCAACCAATCGCCGATCCTTGTAATTCATACGTCATAAGAAGCGCGCTTCTGTGCAGATTTCAAATCTGTAATTAGATTTTCCCCGCGATGCATGCTTTTCGAGAAAATCATGTCTCTGTCGGTTAGGTTAGGTTGGCCGAATCCGCCATTCCAGGGTCGTCAGATATCGAATTTTCCGACCAATTAGCGATCGTTGTAATTCATACGTCATAAGAAGTGCGCTTCTGTGCAGATTTCAGATCTGTAATTAGATTTTCCCTGCGATGCATGCTTTTCGAGAAAATCATGTCTCTGTCGGTTAGGTTAGGTTGGCCGAATCCTCCATGCCAGGGTCGTCGGATATCGAATTTTCCAACCAACCGCCGATCCTTGTAATTCATACGTCATAAGAAGCGCGCTTCTATGCAGATTTCAAATCTGAACTTAGATTTTCTGTGCGATGCATGCTTTTCGAGAAAATCATGTCTCTGTCGGCTAGGTTAGGTTGGCCGAATCCGCCATGCCAGGGTCGTCAGATATCGAATTTTCCGACCAATTACCGATCGTTGTAATTCATACGTCGTAAGAAGCGCGCTTCTGTGCAGATTTCAGATCTGTAATTAGATTTTCCCTGCGATGCATGCTTTTCGAGAAAATCATGTCTCTGTCGGCTAGGTTAGGTTGGCCGAATCCGCCATGCCAGGGTCGTCAGATATCGAATTTTCCGACCAATTACCGATCGTTGTAATTCATACGTCGTAAGAAGCGCGCTTCTGTGCAGATTTCAGATCTGTAATTAGATTTTCCCTGCGATGCATGCTTTTCGAGAAAATCATGTCTCTGTCGGTTAGGTTAGGTTGGCCGAATCCGCCATGCCAGGGTCGTCAGATATCGAATTTTCCAACCAATCGCCGATCCTTGTAATTCATACGTCATAAGAAGCGCGCTTCTGTGCAGATTTCAAATCTGTAATTAGATTTTCCCCGCGATGCATGCTTTTCGAGAAAATCATGTCTCTGTCGGTTAGGTTAGGTTGGCCGAATCCGCCATTCCAGGGTCGTCAGATATCGAATTTTCCGACCAATTAGCGATCGTTGTAATTCATGCGTCGTAAGAAGCGCACTTCTGTGCAGATTTCAGATCTGTAATTAGATTTTCCCTGCGATGCATGCTTTTCGAGAAAATCATGTCTCTGTCGGTTAGGTTAGGTTGGCCGAATCCTATATGCCAGGGTCGTCGGATATCGAATTTTCCAACCAATCGCCGATCCTTGTAATTCATACGTCGTAAGAAGCGCGCTTCTGTGCAGATTTCAGATCTGTAATTAGATTTTCTGTGCGATGCATGCTTTTCGAGAAAATCACGTCTCTGCCGGTTAGGTTAGGTTGGCCGAATCCGCCATGCCAGGGTCGTCAGATATCGAATTTTCCGACCAATTACCGATCCTTGTAATTCATACGTCGTAAGAAGTGCGCTTCTGTGCAGATTTCAAATCTTTAATTAGATTTTCCCTGCGATGCATGCTTTTCGAGAAAATCATGTCTCTGCCGGTTAGGTTAGGTTGGCCGAATCCGCCATGCCAGGGTCGTCGGATATCGAGTTTTCCGACCAATCGCCGATCCTTGTAATTCATACGTCATAAGAAGCGCGCTTCTGTGCAGATTTCAAATCTGTAGTTAGATTTTCTGTGCGATGCATGCTTTTCGAGAAAATCATGTCTCTGTCGGCTAGGTTAGGTTGGCCGAATCCGCCATGCCAGGGTCGTCAGATATCGAATTTTCCGACCAATTAGCGATCGTTGTAATTCATACGTCGTAAGAAGCGCGCTTCTGTGCAGATTTCAGATCTGTAATTAGATTTTCGATGCGATGCATGCTTTTCGAGAAAATCACGTCTCTGTCGGTTAGGTTAGCCTGGCCGAATCCGCCATGCCAGGGTCGTCAGATATCGAATTTTCCGACCAATTACCGATCGTTGTAATTCATACGTCATAAGAAGCGCGCTTCTGTGCAGATTTCAAATCTGTAATTAGATTTTCCCTGCGATGCATACTTTTCGAGAAAATCATGTCTCTGTCTGTTAAGTTAGGTTGGCCGAATCCGCCATGCCAGGGTCGTCAGATATCGAATTTTCCGACCAATTACCGATCCTTGTAATTCATACGTCATAAGAAGCGCGCTTCTGCTCACATTTCAAATCTGTAATTAGATTTTCTGTGCGATGCATGCTTTTCGAGAAAATCATATCTCTGTCGGCTAGGTTAGGTTGGCCGAATCCGCTATGCCAGGGTCGTCAGATATCGAATTTTCCGACCAATCGCCGATCCTCGTAATTCATACGTCATAAGAAGTGCGCTTCTGTGCAGATCTCAAATCTGTAATTAGATTTTCTGTGCGATGCATGCTTTTCGAGAAAATCATGTCTCTGCCGGTTAGGTTAGGTTGGCCGAATCCGCCATTCCAGGGTCGTCAGATATCGAATTTCCGACCAATTAGCGATCGTTGAAATTCATACGTCGTAAGAAGTGCGCTTCTGTGCAGATTTCAGATCTGTAATTAGATTTTCCCTGCGATGCATGCTTTTCGAGAAAATCATGTCTCTGTCGGCTAGGTTAGGTTGGCCGAATCCGCCATGCCAGGGTCGTCAGATATCGAATTTTCCGACCAATTGCCGATCGTTGTAATTCATACGTCGTAAGAAGCGCGCTTCTGTGCAGATTTCAAATCTTTAATTAGATTTTCCCTGCGATGCATGCTTTTCGAGAAAATCATGTCTCTGTCGGTTAGGTTAGGTTGGCCGAATCCGCCATGCCAGGATCGTCGGATATCGAATTTTCCAACCAATCGCCGATCCTTGTAATTCATACGTCGTAAGAAGTGCGCTTCTGTGCAGATTTCAGATCTGTAATTAGATTTTCCCTGCGATGCATGCTTTTCGAGAAAATCATGTCTCTGTCGGTTAGGTTAGGTTGGCCGAATCCGCCATGCCAGGGTCGTCGGATATCGAATTTTCCAACCAATCGCCGATCCTTGTAATTCATACGTCATAAGAAGCGCGCTTCTATGCAGATTTCAATTCTGTACTTAGATTTTCTGTGCGTTGCATGCTTTTCGAGAAAATCATGTCTCTGTCGGCTAGGTTAGGTTGGCCGAATCCGCCATGCCAGGGTCGTCAGATATCGAATTTTCCGACCAATTAGCGATCGTTGTAATTCATGCGTCGTAAGAAGCGCGCTTCTGTGCAGTTTTCAGATCTGTAATTAGATTTTCCCTGCGATGCATGCTTTTCGAGAAAATCATGTCTCTGTCGGCTAGGTTAGGTTGGCCGAATCCGCCATGCCAGGGTCGTCAGATATCGAATTTTCCGACCAATTACCGATCTGTAATTAGATTTTCCCTGCGATGCATGCTTTTCGAGAAAATCACGTCTCTGTCGGTTAGGTTAGCCTGGCCGAATCCGCCATGCCAGGGTCGTCAGATATCGAATTTTCCGACCAATTAGCGATCGTTGTAATTCATACGTCGTAAGAAGTGCGCTTCTGTGCAGATTTCAGATCTGTAATTAGATTTTCCCTGCGATGCATGCTTTTCGAGAAAATCATGTCTCTGTCGGTTAGGTTAGGTTGGCCGAATCCGCCATGCCAGGGTCGTCGGATATCGAGTTTTCCGACCAATCGCCGATCCTTGTAATTCATACGTCATAAGAAGCGCGCTTCTGTGCAGATTTCAAATCTGTAGTTAGATTTTCTGTGCGATGCATGCTTTTCGAGAAAATCATGTCTCTGTCGGTTAGGTTAGGTTGGCCGAATCCGCCATGCCAGGGTCGTCGGATATCGAGTTTTCCGACCAATCGCCGATCCTTGTAATTCATACGTCATAAGAAGCGCGCTTCTGTGCAGATTTCAAATCTGTAGTTAGATTTTCTGTGCGATGCATGCTTTTCGAGAAAATCATGTCTCTGTCGGCTAGGTTAGGTTGGCCGAATCCGCCATGCCAGGGTCGTCAGATATCGAATTTTCCGACCAATTAGCGATCGTTGTAATTCATGCGTCGTAAGAAGCGCGCTTCTGTGCAGATTTCAAATCTGTAATTAGATTTTCCCTGCGATGCATGCTTTTCGAGAAAATCATGTATCTGTCGGCTAGGTTAGGTTTACCAAATCCGCCATGCCAGGGTCGTCAGATATCGAATTTTCCGACCAATTAGCGATCGTTGTAATTCATACGTCGTAAGAAGCGCGCTTCTGTGCAGATTTCAGATCTGTAATTAGATTTTCCCTGCGATGCATGCTTTTCGAGAAAATCACGTGTCTGTCGGTTAGGTTAGCCTGGCCGAATCCGCCATGTCAGGGTCGTCAGATATCGAATTTTCCGACCAATTACCGATCGTTGTAATTCATACGTCGTAAGAAGCGCGCTTCTGTGCAGATTTCAGATCTGTAATTAGATTTTCCCTGCGATGCATGCTTTTCGAGAAAATCATGTCTCTGTCGGTTAGGTTAGGTTGGCCGAATCCGCCATGCCAGGGTCGTCAGATATCGAATTTTCCAACCAATCGCCGATCCTTGTAATTCATACGTCATAAGAAGCGCGCTTCTGTGCAGATTTCAAATCTGTAATTAGATTTTCCCCGCGATGCATGCTTTTCGAGAAAATCATGTCTCTGTCGGTTAGGTTAGGTTGGCCGAATCCGCCATTCCAGGGTCGTCAGATATCGAATTTTCCGACCAATTAGCGATCGTTGTAATTCATACGTCATAAGAAGTGCGCTTCTGTGCAGATTTCAGATCTGTAATTAGATTTTCCCTGCGATGCATGCTTTTCGAGAAAATCATGTCTCTGTCGGTTAGGTTAGGTTGGCCGAATCCTCCATGCCAGGGTCGTCGGATATCGAATTTTCCAACCAACCGCCGATCCTTGTAATTCATACGTCATAAGAAGCGCGCTTCTATGCAGATTTCAAATCTGAACTTAGATTTTCTGTGCGATGCATGCTTTTCGAGAAAATCATGTCTCTGTCGGCTAGGTTAGGTTGGCCGAATCCGCCATGCCAGGGTCGTCAGATATCGAATTTTCCGACCAATTACCGATCGTTGTAATTCATACGTCGTAAGAAGCGCGCTTCTGTGCAGATTTCAGATCTGTAATTAGATTTTCCCTGCGATGCATGCTTTTCGAGAAAATCATGTCTCTGTCGGCTAGGTTAGGTTGGCCGAATCCGCCATGCCAGGGTCGTCAGATATCGAATTTTCCGACCAATTACCGATCGTTGTAATTCATACGTCGTAAGAAGCGCGCTTCTGTGCAGATTTCAGATCTGTAATTAGATTTTCCCTGCGATGCATGCTTTTCGAGAAAATCATGTCTCTGTCGGTTAGGTTAGGTTGGCCGAATCCGCCATGCCAGGGTCGTCAGATATCGAATTTTCCAACCAATCGCCGATCCTTGTAATTCATACGTCATAAGAAGCGCGCTTCTGTGCAGATTTCAAATCTGTAATTAGATTTTCCCCGCGATGCATGCTTTTCGAGAAAATCATGTCTCTGTCGGTTAGGTTAGGTTGGCCGAATCCGCCATTCCAGGGTCGTCAGATATCGAATTTTCCGACCAATTAGCGATCGTTGTAATTCATGCGTCGTAAGAAGCGCACTTCTGTGCAGATTTCAGATCTGTAATTAGATTTTCCCTGCGATGCATGCTTTTCGAGAAAATCATGTCTCTGTCGGTTAGGTTAGGTTGGCCGAATCCTATATGCCAGGGTCGTCGGATATCGAATTTTCCAACCAATCGCCGATCCTTGTAATTCATACGTCGTAAGAAGCGCGCTTCTGTGCAGATTTCAGATCTGTAATTAGATTTTCTGTGCGATGCATGCTTTTCGAGAAAATCACGTCTCTGCCGGTTAGGTTAGGTTGGCCGAATCCGCCATGCCAGGGTCGTCAGATATCGAATTTTCCGACCAATTACCGATCCTTGTAATTCATACGTCGTAAGAAGTGCGCTTCTGTGCAGATTTCAAATCTTTAATTAGATTTTCCCTGCGATGCATGCTTTTCGAGAAAATCATGTCTCTGCCGGTTAGGTTAGGTTGGCCGAATCCGCCATGCCAGGGTCGTCGGATATCGAGTTTTCCGACCAATCGCCGATCCTTGTAATTCATACGTCATAAGAAGCGCGCTTCTGTGCAGATTTCAAATCTGTAGTTAGATTTTCTGTGCGATGCATGCTTTTCGAGAAAATCATGTCTCTGTCGGCTAGGTTAGGTTGGCCGAATCCGCCATGCCAGGGTCGTCAGATATCGAATTTTCCGACCAATTAGCGATCGTTGTAATTCATACGTCGTAAGAAGCGCGCTTCTGTGCAGATTTCAGATCTGTAATTAGATTTTCGATGCGATGCATGCTTTTCGAGAAAATCACGTCTCTGTCGGTTAGGTTAGCCTGGCCGAATCCGCCATGCCAGGGTCGTCAGATATCGAATTTTCCGACCAATTACCGATCGTTGTAATTCATACGTCATAAGAAGCGCGCTTCTGTGCAGATTTCAAATCTGTAATTAGATTTTCCCTGCGATGCATACTTTTCGAGAAAATCATGTCTCTGTCTGTTAAGTTAGGTTGGCCGAATCCGCCATGCCAGGGTCGTCAGATATCGAATTTTCCGACCAATTACCGATCCTTGTAATTCATACGTCATAAGAAGCGCGCTTCTGCTCACATTTCAAATCTGTAATTAGATTTTCTGTGCGATGCATGCTTTTCGAGAAAATCATATCTCTGTCGGCTAGGTTAGGTTGGCCGAATCCGCTATGCCAGGGTCGTCAGATATCGAATTTTCCGACCAATCGCCGATCCTCGTAATTCATACGTCATAAGAAGTGCGCTTCTGTGCAGATCTCAAATCTGTAATTAGATTTTCTGTGCGATGCATGCTTTTCGAGAAAATCATGTCTCTGTCGGTTAGGTTAGGTTGGCCGAATCCGCCATGCCAGGGTCGTCGGATATCGAGTTTTCCGACCAATCGCCGATCCTTGTAATTCATACGTCGTAAGAAGCGCGCTTCTGTGCAGATTTCAAATCTGTAGTTAAATTTTCTGTGCGATGCATGCTTTTCGAGAAAATCATGTCTCTGTCGGCTAGGTTAGGTTGGCCGAATCCGCCATGCCAGGGTCGTCAGATATCGAATTTTCCGACCAATTACCGATCCTTGTGATTCATACGTCATAAGAAGCGCGCTTCTGTGCAGATTTCAAGTCTGTAATTAGATTTTCCCTGCGATGCATGCTTTTCGAGAAAATCATGTCTCTGTCGGCTAGGTTAGGTTGGCCAAATCCGCCATGCCAGGGTCGTCAGATATCGAATTTTCCGACCAATTAGCGATCGTTGTAATTCATACGTCGTAAGAAGCGCGCTTCTGTGCAGATTTCAGATCTGTAATTAGATTTTCCCTGCGATGCATGCTTTTCGAGAAAATCACGTCTCTGTCGGTTAGGTTAGCCTGGCCGAATCCGCCATGCCAGGGTCGTCAGATGTCGAATTTTCCGACCAATTACCGATCGTTGTAGTTCATACGTCGTAAGAAGCGCGCTTCTGTGCAGATTTCAGATCTGTAATTAGATTTTCCCTGCGATGCATGCTTTTCGAGAAAATCATGTCTCTGTCGGCTAGGTTAGGTTGGCCAAATCCGCCATGCCAGGGTCGTCGGATATCGAATTTTCCGACCAATTAGCGATCGTTGTAATTCATACGTCGTAAGAAGTGCGCTTCTGTGCAGATTTCAGATCTGTAATTAGATTTTCCCTGCGATGCATGCTTTTCGAGAAAATCATGTCTCTGTCGGTTAGGTTAGGTTGGCCGAATCCGCCATGCCAGGGTCGTCGGATATCGAATTTTCCGACCAATCGCCGATCCTTGTAATTCATACGTCATAAGAAGCGCGCTTCTATGCAGATTTCAAATCTGTACTTAGATTTTCTGTGCGATGCATGCTTTTCGAGAAAATCATGTCTCTGTCTTCTAGGTTAGGTTGGCCGAATCCGCCATGCCAGGGTCGTCAGATATCGAATTTTCCGACCAATTAGCGATCGTTGTAATTCATGCGTCGTAAGAAGCGCGCTTCTGTGCAGATTTCAGATCTGTAATTAGATTTTCCCTGCGATGCATGCTTTTCGAGAAAATCATGTCTCTGTCGGCTAGGTTAGGTTGGCCGAATCCGCCATGCCAGGGTCGTCAGATATCGAATTTTCCGACCAATTACCGATCGTTGTAATTCATACGTCGTAAGAAGCGCGCTTCTGTGCAGATTTCAGATCTGTAATTAGATTTTCTGTGCGATGCATGCTTTTCGAGAAAATCACGTCTCTGCCGGTTAGGTTAGGTTGGCCGAATCCGCCATGCCAGGGTCGTCGGATATCGAATTTTCCAACCAATCGCCGATCCTTGTAATTCATACGTCATAAGAAGCGCGCTTCTGTGCAGATTTCAAATCTGTAGTTAGATTTTCTGTGCGATGCATGCTTTTCGAGAAAATCATGTCTCTGTCGGCTAGGTTAGGTTGGCCGAATCCGCCATGCCAGGATCGTCAGATATCGAATTTTCCGACCAATTACCGATCGTTGTAATTCATACGTCGTAAGAAGCGCGCTTCTGTGCAGATTTCAGATCTGTAATTAGATTTTCCCTGCGATGCATGCTTTTCGAGAAAATCATGTCTCTGTCGGCTAGGTTAGGTTGGCCGAATCCGCCATGCCAGGGTCGTCAGATATCGAATTTTCCGACCAATTACCGATCGTTGTAATTCATACGTCGTAAGAAGCGCGCTTCTGTGCAGATTTCAGATCTGTAATTAGATTTTCTGTGCGATGCATGCTTTTCGAGAAAATCACGTCTCTGCCGGTTAGGTTAGGTTGGCCGAATCCGCCATGCCAGGGTCGTCAGATATCGAATTTTCCGACCAATTACCGATCGTTGCAATTCATATGTCGTAAGAAGCGCGCTTCTGTGCAGATTTCAGATCTGTAATTAGATTTTCCCTGCGATGCATGCTTTTCGAGAAAATCATGTCTCTGTCTGTTAAGTTAGGTTGGCCGAATCCGCCATGCCAGGGTCGTCAGATATCGAATTTTCCGACCAATTACCGATCCTTGTAATTCATACGTCATAAGAAGCGCGCTTCTGTTCACATTTCAAGTCTGTAATTAGATTTTCTGTGCGATGCATGCTTTTCGAGAAAATCATATCTCTGTCGGCTAGGTTAGGTTGACCGAATCCGCCATGCCAGGGTCGTCGGATATCGAATTTTCCAACCAATCGCCGATCCTTGTAATTCATACGTCATAAGAAGCGCGCTTCTATGCAGATTTCAAATCTGTACTTAGATTTTCTGTGCGATGCATGCTTTTCGAGAAAATCATGTCTCTGTCGGCTAGGTTAGGTTAGCCGAATCCGCCATGCCAGGGTCGTCAGATATCGAATTTTCCGACCAATTAGCGATCGTTGTAATTCATGCGTCGTAAGAAGCGCGCTTCTGTGCAGATTTCAGATCTGTAATTAGATTTTCCCTGCGATGCATGCTTTTCGAGAAAATCATGTCTCTGTCGGCTAGGTTAGGTTGGCCGAATCCGCCATGCCAGGATCGTCAGATATCGAATTTTCCGACCAATTACCGATCGTTGTAATTCATACGTCGTAAGAAGCGCGCTTCTGTGCAGATTTCAGATCTGTAATTAGATTTTCCCTGCGATGCATGCTTTTCGAGAAAATCATGTCTCTGTCGGTTAGGTTAGGTTGGCCGAATCCGCCATGCCAGGGTCGTCGGATATCGAATTTTCCAACCAATCGCCGATACTTGTAATTCATACGTCATAAGAAGCGCGCTTCTGTGCAGATTTCAAATCTGTAATTAGATTTTCCCCGCGATGCATGCTTTTCGAGAAAATCATGTCTCTGTCGGTTAGGTTAGGTTGGCCGAATCCGCCATTCCAGGGTCGTCAGATATCGAATTTTCCGACCAATTAGCGATCGTTGTAATTCATACGTCGTAAGAAGTGCGCTTCTGTGCAGATTTCAGATCTGTAATTAGATTTTCCCTGCGATGCATGCTTTTCGAGAAAATCATGTCTCTGTCGGCTAGGTTAGGTTGGCCGAATCCGCCATGCCAGGGTCGTCAGATATCGAATTTTCCGACCAATTACCAATCGTTGTAATTCATACGTCGTAAGAAGCGCGCTTCTGTGCAGATTTCAGATCTGTAATTAGATTTTCTGTGCGATGCATGCTTTTCGAGAAAATCACGTCTCTGCCGGTTAGGTTAGGTTGGCCGAATCCGCCATGCCAGGGTCGTCAGATATCGAATTTTCCAACCAATCGCCGATCCTTGTAATTCATACGTCATAAGAAGCGCGCTTCTGTGCAGATTTCAAATCTGTAGTTAGATTTTCTGTGCGATGCATGCTTTTCGAGAAAATCATGTCTCTGTCGGCTAGGTTAGGTTGGCCGAATCCGCCATGCCAGGGTCGTCAGATATCGAATTTTCCGACCAATTACCGATCGTTGTAATTCATACGTCGTAAAAAGCGCGCTTCTGTGCAGATTTCAGATCTGTAATTAGATTTTCCCTGCGATGCATGCTTTTCGAGAAAATCATGTCTCTGCCGGTTAGGTTAGGTTGGCCGAATCCGCCATGCCAGGGTCGTCGGATATCGAGTTTTCCGACCAATCGCCGATCCTTGTAATTCATACGTCATAAGAAGCGCGCTTCTGTGCAGATTTCAAATCTGTAGTTAGATTTTCTGTGCGATGCATGCTTTTCGAGAAAATCATGTCTCTGTCGGCTAGGTTAGGTTGGCCGAATCCGCCATGCCAGGGTCGTCAGATATCGAATTTTCCGACCAATTACCGATCCTTGTGATTCATACGTCATAAGAAGCGCGCTTCTGTGCAGATTTCAAATCTGTAATTAGATTTTCCCTGCGATGCATGCTTTTCGAGAAAATCATGTCTCTGTCGGCTAGGTTAGGTTGGCCAAATACGCCATGCCAGGGTCGTCAGATATCGAATTTTCCGACCAATTAGCGATCGTTGTAATTCATACGTCGTAAGAAGCGCGCTTCTGTGCAGATTTCAGATCTGTAATTAGATTTTCCCTGCGATGCATGCTTTTCGAGAAAATCACGTCTCTGTCGGTTAGGTTAGCCTGGCCGAATCCGCCATGCCAGGGTCGTCAGATATCGAATTTTCCAACCAATTACCGATCGTTGTAATTCATACGTCGTAAGAAGCGCGCTTCTGTGCAGATTTCAGATCTGTAATTAGATTTTCCCTGCGATGCATGCTTTTCGAGAAAATCATGTCTCTGCCGGTTAGGTTAGGTTGGCCGAATCCGCCATGCCAGGGTCGTCGGATATCGAGTTTTCCGACCAATCGCCGATCCTTGTAATTCATACGTCATAAGAAGCGCGCTTCTGTGCAGATTTCAAATCTGTAGTTAGATTTTCTGTGCGATGCATGCTTTTCGAGAAAATCATGTCTCTGTCGGCTAGGTTAGGTTGGCCGAATCCGCCATGCCAGGGTCGTCAGATATCGAATTTTCCGACCAATTAGCGATCGTTGTAATTCATACGTCGTAAGAAGCGCGCTTCTGTGCAGATTTCAGATCTGTAATTAGATTTTCCCTGCGATGCATGCTTTTCGAGAAAATCACGTCTCTGTCGGTTAGGTTAGCCTGGCCGAATCCGCCATGCCAGGGTCGTCAGATATCGAATTTTCCGACCAATTACCGATCGTTGTAATTCATACGTCATAAGAAGCGCGCTTCTGTGCAGATTTCAAATCTGTAATTAGATTTTCCCTGCGATGCATACTTTTCGAGAAAATCATGTCTCTGTCTGTTAAGTTAGGTTGGCCGAATCCGCCATGCCAGGGTCGTCGGATATCGAGTTTTCCGACCAATCGCCGATCCTTGTAATTCATACGTCGTAAGAAGCGCGCTTCTGTGCAGATTTCAAATCTGTAGTTAAATTTTCTGTGCGATGCATGCTTTTCGAGAAAATCATGTCTCTGTCGGCTAGGTTAGGTTGGCCGAATCCGCCATGCCAGGGTCGTCAGATATCGAATTTTCCGACCAATTACCGATCCTTGTGATTCATACGTCATAAGAAGCGCGCTTCTGTGCAGATTTCAAGTCTGTAATTAGATTTTCCCTGCGATGCATGCTTTTCGAGAAAATCATGTCTCTGTCGGCTAGGTTAGGTTGGCCAAATCCGCCATGCCAGGGTCGTCAGATATCGAATTTTCCGACCAATTAGCGATCGTTGTAATTCATACGTCGTAAGAAGCGCGCTTCTGTGCAGATTTCAGATCTGTAATTAGATTTTCCCTGCGATGCATGCTTTTCGAGAAAATCACGTCTCTGTCGGTTAGGTTAGCCTGGCCGAATCCGCCATGCCAGGGTCGTCAGATATCGAATTTTCCGACCAATTACCGATCGTTGTAGTTCATACGTCGTAAGAAGTGCGCTTCTGTGCAGATTTCAGATCTGTAATTAGATTTTCCCTGCGATGCATGCTTTTCGAGAAAATCATGTCTCTGTCGGCTAGGTTAGGTTGGCCAAATCCGCCATGCCAGGGTCGTCGGATATCGAATTTTCCGACCAATTAGCGATCGTTGTAATTCATACGTCGTAAGAAGTGCGCTTCTGTGCAGATTTCAGATCTGTAATTAGATTTTCCCTGCGATGCATGCTTTTCGAGAAAATCATGTCTCTGTCGGCTAGGTTAGGTTGGCCGAATCCGCCATGCCAGGGTCGTCGGATATCGAATTTTCCGACCAATCGCCGATCCTTGTAATTCATACGTCATAAGAAGCGCGCTTCTATGCAGATTTCAAATCTGTACTTAGATTTTCTGTGCGATGCATGCTTTTCGAGAAAATCATGTCTCTGTCTTCTAGGTTAGGTTGGCCGAATCCGCCATGCCAGGGTCGCCAGATATCGAATTTTCCGACCAATTAGCGATCGTTGTAATTCATGCGTCGTAAGAAGCGCGCTTCTGTGCAGATTTCAGATCTGTAATTAGATTTTCCCTGCGATGCATGCTTTTCGAGAAAATCATGTCTCTGTCGGCTAGGTTAGGTTGGCCGAATCCGCCATGCCAGGGTCGTCAGATATCGAATTTCCCGACCAATTAGCGATCGTTGTAATTCATGCGTCGTAAGAAGCGCGCTTCTGTGCAGATTTCAGATCTGTAATTAGATTTTCCCTGCGATGCATGCTTTTCGAGAAAATCATGTCTCTGTCGGTTAGGTTAGGTTGGCCGAATCCGCCATGCCAGGGTCGTCGGATATCGAATTTTCCGACCAATCGCCGATCCTTGTAATTCATACGTCATAAGAAGCGCGCTTCTGTGCAGATTTCAAATCTGTAATTAGATTTTCCCTGCGATGCATACTTTTCGAGAAAATCATGTCTCTGTCTGTTAAGTTAGGTTGGCCGAATCCGCCATGCCAGGGTCGTCAGATATCGAATTTTCCGACCAATTACCGATCCTTGTAATTCATACGTCATAAGAAGCGCGCTTCTGTTCACATTTCAAGTCTGTAATTAGATTTTCTGTGCGATGCATGCTTTTCGAGAAAATCATATCTCTGTCGGCTAGGTTAGGTTGACCGAATCCGCCATGCCAGGGTCGTCGGATATCGAATTTTCCAACCAATCGCCGATCCTTGTAATTCATACGTCATAAGAAGCGCGCTTCTATGCAGATTTCAAATCTGTACTTAGATTTTCTGTGCGATGCATGCTTTTCGAGAAAATCATGTCTCTGTCGGCTAGGTTAGGTTAGCCGAATCCGCCATGCCAGGGTCGTCAGATATCGAATTTTCCGACCAATTAGCGATCGTTGTAATTCATGCGTCGTAAGAAGCGCGCTTCTGTGCAGATTTCAGATCTGTAATTAGATTTTCCCTGCGATGCATGCTTTTCGAGAAAATCATGTCTCTGTCGGCTAGGTTAGGTTGGCCGAATCCGCCATGCCAGGATCGTCAGATATCGAATTTTCCGACCAATTACCGATCGTTGTAATTCATACGTCGTAAGAAGCGCGCTTCTGTGCAGATTTCAGATCTGTAATTAGATTTTCCCTGCGATGCATGCTTTTCGAGAAAATCATGTCTCTGTCGGTTAGGTTAGGTTGGCCGAATCCGCCATGCCAGGGTCGTCGGATATCGAATTTTCCAACCAATCGCCGATACTTGTAATTCATACGTCATAAGAAGCGCGCTTCTGTGCAGATTTCAAATCTGTAATTAGATTTTCCCCGCGATGCATGCTTTTCGAGAAAATCATGTCTCTGTCGGTTAGGTTAGGTTGGCCGAATCCGCCATTCCAGGGTCGTCAGATATCGAATTTTCCGACCAATTAGCGATCGTTGTAATTCATACGTCGTAAGAAGTGCGCTTCTGTGCAGATTTCAGATCTGTAATTAGATTTTCCCTGCGATGCATGCTTTTCGAGAAAATCATGTCTCTGTCGGCTAGGTTAGGTTGGCCGAATCCGCCATGCCAGGGTCGTCAGATATCGAATTTTCCGACCAATTACCAATCGTTGTAATTCATACGTCGTAAGAAGCGCGCTTCTGTGCAGATTTCAGATCTGTAATTAGATTTTCCCTGCGATGCATGCTTTTCGAGAAAATCATGTCTCTGTCGGCTAGGTTAGGTTGGCCGAATCCGCTATGCCAGGGTCGTCAGATATCGAATTTTCCGACCAATTACCAATCGTTGTAATTCATACGTCGTAAGAAGCGCGCTTCTGTGCAGATTTCAGATCTGTAATTAGATTTTCTGTGCGATGCATGCTTTTCGAGAAAATCACGTCTCTGCCGGTTAGGTTAGGTTGGCCGAATCCGCCATGCCAGGGTCGTCAGATATCGAATTTTCCAACCAATCGCCGATCCTTGTAATTCATACGTCATAAGAAGCGCGCTTCTGTGCAGATTTCAAATCTGTAGTTAGATTTTCTGTGCGATGCATGCTTTTCGAGAAAATCATGTCTCTGTCGGCTAGGTTAGGTTGGCCGAATCCGCCATGCCAGGGTCGTCAGATATCGAATTTTCCGACCAATTACCGATCCTTGTAATTCATACGTCGTAAGAAGCGCGCTTCTGTGCAGATTTCAGATCTGTAATTAGATTTTCCCTGCGATGCATGCTTTTCGAGAAAATCATGTCTCTGCCGGTTAGGTTAGGTTGGCCGAATCCGCCATGCCAGGGTCGTCGGATATCGAGTTTTCCGACCAATCGCCGATCCTTGTAATTCATACGTCATAAGAAGCGCGCTTCTGTGCAGATTTCAAATCTGTAGTTAGATTTTCTGTGCGATGCATGCTTTTCGAGAAAATCATGTCTCTGTCGGCTAGGTTAGGTTGGCCGAATCCGCCATGCCAGGGTCGTCAGATATCGAATTTTCCGACCAATTACCGATCCTTATGATTCATACGTCATAAGAAGCGCGCTTCTGTGCAGATTTCAAATCTGTAATTAGATTTTCCCTGCGATGCATGCTTTTCGAGAAAATCATGTCTCTGTCGGCTAGGTTAGGTTGGCCAAATACGCCATGCCAGGGTCGTCAGATATCGAATTTTCCGACCAATTAGCGATCGTTGTAATTCATACGTCGTAAGAAGCGCGCTTCTGTGCAGATTTCAGATCTGTAATTAGATTTTCCCTGCGATGCATGCTTTTCGAGAAAATCACGTCTCTGTCGGTTAGGTTAGCCTGGCCGAATCCGCCATGCCAGGGTCGTCAGATATCGAATTTTCCAACCAATTACCGATCGTTGTAATTCATACGTCGTAAGAAGCGCGCTTCTGTGCAGATTTCAGATCTGTAATTAGATTTTCCCTGCGATGCATGCTTTTCGAGAAAATCATGTCTCTGTCGGTTAGGTTAGGTTGGCCGAATCCGCCATGCCAGGGTCGTCGGATATCGAATTTTCCAACCAATCGCCGATCCTTGTAATCCATACGTCATAAGAAGCGCGCTTCTGTGCAAATTTCAAATCTGTAATTAGATTTTCCCCGCGATGCATGCTTTTCGAGAAAATCATGTCTCTGTCGGTTAGGTTAGGTTGGCCGAATCCGCCATTCCAGGGTCGTCAGATATCGAATTTTCCGACCAATTAGCGATCGTTGTAATTCATACGTCATAAGAAGCGCGCTTCTGTGCAGATTTCAAATCTGTAGTTAGATTTTCTGTGCGATGCATGCTTTTCGAGAAAATCATGTCTCTGTCGGCTAAATTAGGTTGGCCGAATCCGCCATGCCAGGGTCGTCAGATATCGAATTTTCCGACCAATTACCGATCGTTGTAATTCATACGTCGTAAGAAGCGCGCTTCTGTGCAGACTTCAGATCTGTAATTAGATTTTCCCTGCGATGCATGCTTTTCGAGAAAATCATGTCTCTGCCGGTTAGGTTAGGTTGGCCGAATCCGCCATGCCAGGGTCGTCGGATATCGAGTTTTCCGACCAATCGCCGATCCTTGTAATTCATACGTCATAAGAAGCGCGCTTCTGTGCAGATTTCAAATCTGTAGTTAGATTTTCTGTGCGATGCATGCTTTTCGAGAAAATCATGTCTCTGTCGGCTAGGTTAGGTTGGCCGAATCCGCCATGCCAGGGTCGTCAGATATCGAATTTTCCGACCAATTACCGATCGTTGTAATTCATACGTCGTAAGAAGCGCGCTTCTGTGCAGATTTCAAATCTGTAATTAGATTTTCCCTGCGATGCATGCTTTTCGAGAAAATCATGTCTCTGTCGGTTAGGTTAGGTTGGCCGAATCCGCCATGCCAGGGTCGTCGGATATCGAATTTTCCAACCAATCGCCGATCCTTGTAATTCATACGTCGTAAGAAGTGCGCTTCTGTGCAGATTTCAGATCTGTAATTAGATTTTCCCTGCGATGCATGCTTTTCGAGAAAATCATGTCTCTGTCGGTTAGGTTAGGTTGGCCGAATCCGCCATGCCAGGGTCGTCGGATATCGAATTTTCCAACCAATCGCCGATCCTTGTGATTCATACGTCATAAGAAGCGCGCTTCTATGCAGATTTCAAATCTGTAGTTAGATTTTCTGTGCGTTGCATGCTTTTCGAGAAAATCATGTCTCTGTCGGCTAGGTTAGGTTGGCCGAATCCGCCATGCCAGGGTCGTCAGATATCGAATTTTCCGACCAATTAGCGATCGCTGTAATTCATGCGTCGTAAGAAGCGCGCTTCTGTGCAGATTTCAGATCTGTAATTAGATTTTCCCTGCGATGCATGCTTTTCGAGAAAATCATGTCTCTGTCGGCTAGGTTAGGTTGGCCGAATCCGCCATGCCAGGGTCGTCAGATATCGAATTTTCCGACCAATTACCGATCGTTGTAATTCATACGTCGTAAGAAGCGCGCTTCTGTGCAGATTTCAGATCTGTAATTAGATTTTCTGTGCGATGCATGCTTTTCGAGAAAATCACGTCTCTGCCGGTTAGGTTAGGTTGGCCGAATCCGCCATGCCAGGGTCGTCAGATATCGAATTTTCCGACCAATTGCCGATCCTTGTAATTCATACGCCGTAAGAAGTGCGCTTCTGTGCAGATTTCAAATCTTTAATTAGATTTTCCCTGCGATGCATGCTTTTCGAGAAAATCATGTCTCTGCCGGTTAAGTTAGGTTGGCCGAATCCGCCATGCCAGGGTCGTCGGATATCGAGTTTTCCGACCAATCGCCGATCTTTGTAATTCATACGTCATAAGAAGCACGCTTCTGTGCAGATTTCAAATCTGTAGTTAGATTTTCTGTGCGATGCATGCTTTTCGAGAAAATCATGTCTCTGTCGGCTAGGTTAGGTTGGCCGAATCCGCCATGCCAGGGTCGTCAGATATCGAATTTTCCGACCAATTACCGATCTGTAATTAGATTTTCCCTGCGATGCGTGCTTTTCGAGAAAATCACGTCTCTGTCGGTTAGGTTAGCCTGGCCGAATCCGCCATGCCAGGGTCGTCAGATATCGAATTTTCCGACCAATTACCGATCGTTGTAATTCATACGTCGTAAGAAGCGCGCTTCTGTGTAGATTTCAGATCTGTAATTAGATTTTCCCTGCGATGCATGCTTTTCGAGAAAATCATGTCTCTGTCGGTTAGGTTAGGTTGGCCGAATCCGCCATGCCAGGGTCGTCGGATATCGAATTTTCCAACCAATCGCCGATCCTTGTAATTCATACGTCATAAGAAGCGCACTTCTGTGCAGATTTCAAATCTGTACTTAGATTTTCTGTGCGATGCATGCTTTTCGAGAAAATCATGTCTCTGTCGGCTAGGTTAGGTTGGCCGAATCCGCCATGCCAGGGTCGTCAGATATCGAATTTTCCGACCAATTACCGATCGTTGTAATTCATACGTCGTAAAAAGCGCGCTTCTGTGCAGATTTCAGATCTGTAATTAGATTTTCCCTGCGATGCATGCTTTTCGAGAAAATCATGTCTCTGCCGGTTAGGTTAGGTTGGCCGAATCCGCCATGCCAGGGTCGTCGGATAGCGAGTTTTCCGACCAATCGCCGATCCTTGTAATTCATACGTCATAAGAAGCGCGCTTCTGTGCAGATTTCAAATCTGTAGTTAGATTTTCTGTGCGATGCATGCTTTTCGAGAAAATCATGTCTCTGTCGGCTAGGTTAGGTTGGCCGAATCCGCCATGCCAGGGTCGTCAGATATCGAATTTTCCGACCAATTACCGATCGTTGTAATTCATACGTCGTAAGAAGCGCGCTTCTGTGCAGATTTCAAATCTTTAATTAGATTTTCC
The DNA here is from genome assembly GCA_945910035.1 of Brachypalpus laphriformis. Taxonomy (NCBI): domain Eukaryota; kingdom Metazoa; phylum Arthropoda; class Insecta; order Diptera; family Syrphidae; genus Brachypalpus; species Brachypalpus laphriformis. Next base: position 170,393,127 of record OX246754.1, read on the forward strand.
CTGCGATGCATGCTTTTCGAGAAAATCATGTCTCTGCCGGTTAGGTTAGGTTGGCCGAATCCGCCATGCCAGGGTCGTCAGATATCGAATTTTCCGACCAATTACCGATCGTTGTAATTCATACGTCGTAAGAAGCGCGCTTCTGTGCAGATTTCAAATCTTTAATTAGATTTTCCCTGCGATGCATGCTTTTCGAGAAAATCATGTCTCTGCCGGTTAGGTTAGGTTGGCCGAATCCGCCATTCCAGGGTCGTCAGATATCGAATTTCCGACCAATTAGCGATCGTTGAAATTCATACGTCGTAAGAAGTGCGCTTCTGTGCAGATTTCAGATCTGTAATTAGATTTTCCCTGCGATGCATGCTTTTCGAGAAAATCATGTCTCTGTCGGTTAGGTTAGGTTGGCCGAATCCGCCATGCCAGGATCGTCGGATATCGAATTTTCCAACCAATCGCCGATCCTTGTAATTCATACGTCGTAAGAAGTGCGCTTCTGTGCAGATTTCAGATCTGTAATTAGATTTTCCCTGCGATGCATGCTTTTCGAGAAAATCATGTCTCTGTCGGTTAGGTTAGGTTGGCCGAATCCGCCATGCCAGGGTCGTCGGATATCGAATTTTCCAACCAATCGCCGATCCTTGTAATTCATACGTCATAAGAAGCGCGCTTCTATGCAGATTTCAATTCTGTACTTAGATTTTCTGTGCGTTGCATGCTTTTCGAGAAAATCATGTCTCTGTCGGCTAGGTTAGGTTGGCCGAATCCGCCATGCCAGGGTCGTCAGATATCGAATTTTCCGACCAATTAGCGATCGTTGTAATTCATGCGTCGTAAGAAGCGCGCTTCTGTGCAGTTTTCAGATCTGTAATTAGATTTTCCCTGCGATGCATGCTTTTCGAGAAAATCATGTCTCTGTCGGCTAGGTTAGGTTGGCCGAATCCGCCATGCCAGGGTCGTCAGATATCGAATTTTCCGACCAATTACCGATCTGTAATTAGATTTTCCCTGCGATGCATGCTTTTCGAGAAAATCACGTCTCTGTCGGTTAGGTTAGCCTGGCCGAATCCGCCATGCCAGGGTCGTCAGATATCGAATTTTCCGACCAATTAGCGATCGTTGTAATTCATACGTCGTAAGAAGTGCGCTTCTGTGCAGATTTCAGATCTGTAATTAGATTTTCCCTGCGATGCATGCTTTTCGAGAAAATCATGTCTCTGTCGGTTAGGTTAGGTTGGCCGAATCCGCCATGCCAGGGTCGTCGGATATCGAGTTTTCCGACCAATCGCCGATCCTTGTAATTCATACGTCATAAGAAGCGCGCTTCTGTGCAGATTTCAAATCTGTAGTTAGATTTTCTGTGCGATGCATGCTTTTCGAGAAAATCATGTCTCTGTCGGTTAGGTTAGGTTGGCCGAATCCGCCATGCCAGGGTCGTCGGATATCGAGTTTTCCGACCAATCGCCGATCCTTGTAATTCATACGTCATAAGAAGCGCGCTTCTGTGCAGATTTCAAATCTGTAGTTAGATTTTCTGTGCGATGCATGCTTTTCGAGAAAATCATGTCTCTGTCGGCTAGGTTAGGTTGGCCGAATCCGCCATGCCAGGGTCGTCAGATATCGAATTTTCCGACCAATTAGCGATCGTTGTAATTCATGCGTCGTAAGAAGCGCGCTTCTGTGCAGATTTCAAATCTGTAATTAGATTTTCCCTGCGATGCATGCTTTTCGAGAAAATCATGTCTCTGTCGGCTAGGTTAGGTTTACCAAATCCGCCATGCCAGGGTCGTCAGATATCGAATTTTCCGACCAATTAGCGATCGTTGTAATTCATACGTCGTAAGAAGCGCGCTTCTGTGCAGATTTCAGATCTGTAATTAGATTTTCCCTGCGATGCATGCTTTTCGAGAAAATCACGTCTCTGTCGGTTAGGTTAGCCTGGCCGAATCCGCCATGCCAGGGTCGTCAGATATCGAATTTTCCGACCAATTACCGATCGTTGTAATTCATACGTCGTAAGAAGCGCGCTTCTGTGCAGATTTCAGATCTGTAATTAGATTTTCCCTGCGATGCATGCTTTTCGAGAAAATCATGTCTCTGTCGGTTAGGTTAGGTTGGCCGAATCCGCCATGCCAGGGTCGTCAGATATCGAATTTTCCAACCAATCGCCGATCCTTGTAATTCATACGTCATAAGAAGCGCGCTTCTGTGCAGATTTCAAATCTGTAATTAGATTTTCCCCGCGATGCATGCTTTTCGAGAAAATCATGTCTCTGTCGGTTAGGTTAGGTTGGCCGAATCCGCCATTCCAGGGTCGTCAGATATCGAATTTTCCGACCAATTAGCGATCGTTGTAATTCATACGTCGTAAGAAGTGCGCTTCTGTGCAGATTTCAGATCTGTAATTAGATTTTCCCTGCGATGCATGCTTTTCGAGAAAATCATGTCTCTGTCGGTTAGGTTAGGTTGGCCGAATCCTCCATGCCAGGGTCGTCGGATATCGAATTTTCCAACCAATCGCCGATCCTTGTAATTCATACGTCATAAGAAGCGCGCTTCTATGCAGATTTCAAATCTGTACTTAGATTTTCTGTGCGATGCATGCTTTTCGAGAAAATCATGTCTCTGTCGGCTAGGTTAGGTTGGCCGAATCCGCCATGCCAGGGTCGTCAGATATCGAATTTTCCGACCAATTAGCGATCGTTGTAATTCATGCGTCGTAAGAAGCGCGCTTCTGTGCAGATTTCAGATCTGTAATTAGATTTTCCCTGCGATGCATGCTTTTCGAGAAAATCATGTCTCTGTCGGCTAGGTTAGGTTGGCCGAATCCGCCATGCCAGGGTCGTCAGATATCGAATTTTCCGACCAATTAGCGATCGTTGTAATTCATACGTCGTAAGAAGCGCGCTTCTGTGCAGATTTCAGATCTGTAATTAGATTTTCCCTGCGATGCATGCTTTTCGAGAAAATCATGTCTCTGTCGGCTAGGTTAGGTTGGCCGAATCCGCCATGCCAGGGTCGTCAGATATCGAATTTTCCGACCAATTACCGATCGTTGTAATTCATACGTCGTAAGAAGCGCGCTTCTGTGCAGATTTCAGATCTGTAATTAGATTTTCTGTGCGATGCATGCTTTTCGAGAAAATCACGTCTCTGTCGGCTAGGTTAGGTTGGCCGAATCCGCCATGCCAGGGTCGTCAGATATCGAATTTTCCGACCAATTACCGATCGTTGTAATTCATACGTCGTAAGAAGCGCGCTTCTGTGCAGATTTCAGATCTGTAATTAGATTTTCCCTGCGATGCATGCTTTTCGAGAAAATCATGTCTCTGTCGGCTAGGTTAGGTTGGCCGAATCCGCCATGCCAGGGTCGTCAGATATCGAATTTTCCGACCAATTACCGATCGTTGTAATTCATACGTCGTAAGAAGCGCGCTTCTGTGCAGATTTCAGATCTGTAATTAGATTTTCTGTGCGATGCATGCTTTTCGAGAAAATCACGTCTCTGCCGGTTAGGTTAGGTTGGCCGAATCCGCCATGCCAGGGTCGTCAGATATCGAATTTTCCGACCAATTACCGATCCTTGTAATTCATACGTCGTAAGAAGTGCGCTTCTGTGCAGATTTCAAATCTTTAATTAGATTTTCCCTGCGATGCATGCTTTTCGAGAAAATCATGTCTCTGCCGGTTAGGTTAGATTGGCCGAATCCGCCATGCCAGGGTCGTCGGATATCGAGTTTTCCGACCAATCGCCGATCCTTGTAATTCATACGTCATAAGAAGCGCGCTTCTGTGCAGATTTCAAATCTGTAGTTAGATTTTCTGTGCGATGCATGCTTTTCGAGAAAATCATGTCTCTGTCGGCTAGGTTAGGTTGGCCGAATCCGCCATGCCAGGGTCGTCAGATATCGAATTTTCCAACCAATCGCCGATCCTTGTAATTCATACGTCATAAGAAGCGCGCTTCTGTGCAGATTTCAAATCTGTAATTAGATTTTCCCCGCGATGCATGCTTTTCGAGAAAATCATGTCTCTGTCGGTTAGGTTAGGTTGGCCGAATCCGCCATTCCAGGGTCGTCGGATATCGAGTTTTCCGACCAATCGCCGATCATTGTAATTCATACGTCATAAGAAGCGCGCTTCTGTGCAGATTTCAAATCTGTAGTTAGATTTTCTGTGCGATGCATGCTTTTCGAGAAAATCATGTCTCTGTCGGCTAGGTTAGGTTGGCCGAATCCGCCATGCCAGGGTCGTCAGATATCGAATTTTCCGACCAATTACCGATCGTTGTAATTCATACGTCGTAAGAAGCGCGCTTCTGTGCAGATTTCAGATCTGTAATTAGATTTTCTGTGCGATGCATGCTTTTCGAGAAAATCACGTCTCTGTCGGCTAGGTTAGGTTGGCCGAATCCGCCATGCCAGGGTCGTCAGATATCGAATTTTCCGACCAATTACCGATCGTTGTAATTCATACGTCGTAAGAAGTGCGCTTCTGTGCAGATTTCAGATCTGTAATTAGATTTTCCCTGCGATGCATGCTTTTCGAGAAAATCATGTCTCTGTCGGCTAGGTTAGGTTGGCCGAATCCGCCATGCCAGGGTCGTCAGATATCGAATTTTCCGACCAATTACCGATCGTTGTAATTCATACGTCGTAAGAAGCGCGCTTCTGTGCAGATTTCAGATCTGTAATTAGATTTTCTGTGCGATGCATGCTTTTCGAGAAAATCACGTCTCTGCCGGTTAGGTTAGGTTGGCCGAATCCGCCATGCCAGGGTCGTCAGATATCGAATTTTCCGACCAATTACCGATCCTTGTAATTCATACGTCGTAAGAAGTGCGCTTCTGTGCAGATTTCAAATCTTTAATTAGATTTTCTGTGCGATGCATGCTTTTCGAGAAAATCACGTCTCTGTCGGCTAGGTTAGGTTGGCCGAATCCGCCATGCCAGGGTCGTCAGATATCGAATTTTCCGACCAATTACCGATCGTTGTAATTCATACGTCGTAAGAAGCGCGCTTCTGTGCAGATTTCAGATCTGTAATTAGATTTTCCCTGCGATGCATGCTTTTCGAGAAAATCACGTCTCTGTCGGTTAGGTTAGCCTGGCCGAATCCGCCATGCCAGGGTCGTCAGATATCGAATTTTCCGACCAATTACCGATCGTTGTAATTCATACGTCGTAAGAAGCGCGCTTCTGTGCAGATTTCAGATCTGTAATTAGATTTTCTGTGCGATGCATGCTTTTCGAGAAAATCACGTCTCTGCCGGTTAGGTTAGGTTGGCCGAATCCGCCATGCCAGGGTCGTCAGATATCGAATTTTCCGACCAATTACCGATCCTTGTAATTCATACGTCGTAAGAAGCGCGCTTCTGTGCAGATTTCAAATCTGTAGTTAGATTTTCTGTGCGATGCATGCTTTTCGAGAAAATCACGTCTCTGCCGGTTAGGTTAGGTTGGCCGAATCCGCCATGCCAGGGTCGTCAGATATCGAATTTTCCGACCAATTACCGATCGTTGTAATTCATACGTCGTAAGAAGTGCGCTTCTGTGCAGATTTCAGATCTGTAATTAGATTTTCCCTGCGATGCATGCTTTTCGAGAAAATCATGTCTCTGTCGGCTAGGTTAGGTTGGCCGAATCCGCCATGCCAGGGTCGTCAGATATCGAATTTTCCGACCAATTACCGATCGTTGTAATTCATACGTCGTAAGAAGCGCGCTTCTGTGCAGATTTCAGATCTGTAATTAGATTTTCTGTGCGATGCATGCTTTTCGAGAAAATCACGTCTCTGCCGGTTAGGTTAGGTTGGCCGAATCCGCCATGCCAGGGTCGTCAGATATCGAATTTTCCGACCAATTACCGATCCTTGTAATTCATACGTCGTAAGAAGTGCGCTTCTGTGCAGATTTCAAATCTTTAATTAGATTTTCTGTGCGATGCATGCTTTTCGAGAAAATCACGTCTCTGTCGGCTAGGTTAGGTTGGCCGAATCCGCCATGCCAGGGTCGTCAGATATCGAATTTTCCGACCAATTACCGATCGTTGTAATTCATACGTCGTAAGAAGCGCGCTTCTGTGCAGATTTCAGATCTGTAATTAGATTTTCCCTGCGATGCATGCTTTTCGAGAAAATCACGTCTCTGTCGGTTAGGTTAGCCTGGCCGAATCCGCCATGCCAGGGTCGTCAGATATCGAATTTTCCGACCAATTACCGATCGTTGTAATTCATACGTCGTAAGAAGCGCGCTTCTGTGCAGATTTCAGATCTGTAATTAGATTTTCTGTGCGATGCATGCTTTTCGAGAAAATCACGTCTCTGCCGGTTAGGTTAGGTTGGCCGAATCCGCCATGCCAGGGTCGTCAGATATCGAATTTTCCGACCAATTACCGATCCTTGTAATTCATACGTCGTAAGAAGCGCGCTTCTGTGCAGATTTCAAATCTTTAATTAGATTTTCCCTGCGATGCATGCTTTTCGAGAAAATCATGTCTCTGCCGGTTAGGTTAGGTTGGCCGAATCCGCCATGCCAGGGTCGTCGGATATCGAGTTTTCCGACCAATCGCCGATCCTTGTAATTCATACGTCGTAAGAAGCGCGCTTCTGTGCAGATTTCAAATCTGTAGTTAGATTTTCTGTGCGATGCATGCTTTTCGAGAAAATCATGTCTCTGTCGGCTAGGTTAGGTTGGCCGAATCCGCCATGCCAGGGTCGTCAGATATCGAGTTTTCCGACCAATTACCGATCGTTGTAATTCATACGTCATAAGAAGCGCGCTTCTGTGCAGATTTCAGATCTGTAATTAGATTTTCCCTGCGATGCATGCTTTTCGAGAAAATCATGTCTCTGTCGGTTAGGTTAGGTTGGCCGAATCCGCCATGCCAGGGTCGTCGGATATCGAATTTTCCAACCAATCGCCGATCCTTGTAATTCATACGTCATAAGAAGCGCGCTTCTGCTCACATTTCAAATCTGTAATTAGATTTTCTGTGCGATGCATGCTTTTCGAGAAAATCATATCTCTGTCGGCTAGGTTAGGTTGGCCGAATCCGCTATGCCAGGGTCGTCAGATATCGAATTTTCCGACCAATCGCCGATCCTCGTAATTCATACGTCATAAGAAGTGCGCTTCTGTGCGGATCTCAAATCTGTAATTAGATTTTCTGTGCGATGCATGCTTTTCGAGAAAATCATGTCTCTGTCGGTTAGGTTAGGTTGGCCGAATCCGCCATGCCAGGGTCGTCGGATATCGAGTTTTCCGACCAATCGCCGATCCTTGTAATTCATACGTCGTAAGAAGCGCGCTTCTGTGCAGATTTCAAATCTGTAGTTAGATTTTCTGTGCGATGCATGCTTTTCGAGAAAATCATGTCTCTGTCGGCTAGGTTAGGTTGGCGGAATCCGCCATGCCAGGGTCGTCGGATATCGAATTTTCCAACCAATCGCCGATCCTTGTAATTCATACGTCGTAAGAAGCGCGCTTCTGTGCAGATTTCAGATCTGTAATTAGATTTTCCCTGCGATGCATGCTTTTCGAGAAAATCACGTCTCTGTCGGTTAGGTTAGCCTGGCCGAATCCGCCATGCCAGGGTCGTCAGATATCGAATTTTCCGACCAATTACCGATCGTTGTAATTCATACGTCGTAAGAAGCGCACTTCTGTGCAGATTTCAGATCTGTAATTAGATTTTCCCTGCGATGCATGCTTTTCGAGAAAATCATGTCTCTGTCGGTTAGGTTAGGTTGGCCGAATCCGCCATTCCAGGGTCGTCAGATATCGAGTTTTCCGACCAATCGCCGATCCTTGTAATTCATACGTCATAAGAAGCGCGCTTCTATGCAGATTTCAAATCTGTAGTTAGATTTTCTGTGCGATGCATGCTTTTCGAGAAAATCATGTCTCTGTCGGCTAGGTTAGGTTGGCGGAATCCGCCATGCCAGGGTCGTCAGATATCGAATTTTCCGACCAATTAGCGATCGTTGTAATTCATACGTCGTAAGAAGCGCGCTTCTGTGCAGATTTCAGATCTGTAATTAGATTTTCCCTGCGATGCATGCTTTTCGAGAAAATCACGTCTCTGTCGGTTAGGTTAGCCTGGCCGAATCCGCCATGCCAGGGTCGTCAGATATCGAATTTTCCGACCAATTACCGATCGTTGTAGTTCATACGTCGTAAGAAGCGCGCTTCTGTGCAGATTTCAGATCTGTAATTAGATTTTCCCTGCGATGCATGCTTTTCGAGAAAATCATGTCTCTGTCGGCTAGGTTAGGTTGGCCAAATCCGCCATGCCAGGGTCGTCGGATATCGAATTTTCCGACCAATTGGCGATCGTTGTAATTCATACGTCGTAAGAAGTGCGCTTCTGTGCAGATTTCAGATCTGTAATTAGATTTTCCCTGCGATGCATGCTTTTCGAGAAAATCATGTCTCTGTCGGTTAGGTTAGGTTGGCCGAATCCGCCATGCCAGGGTCGTCGGATATCGAGTTTTCCGACCAATCGCCGATCCTTGTAATTCATACGTCATAAGAAGCGCGCTTCTATGCAGATTTCAAATCTGTAGTTAGATTTTCTGTGCGATGCATGCTTTTCGAGAAAATCATGTCTCTGTCGGCTAGGTTAGGTTGGCCGAATCCGCCATGCCAGGGTCGTCAGATATCGAATTTTCCGACCAATTACCGATCGTTGTAATTCATACGTCGTAAGAAGCGCGCTTCTGTGCAGATTTCAGATCTGTAATTAGATTTTCCCTGCGATGCATGCTTTTCGAGAAAATCATGTCTCTGTCGGTTAGGTTAGGTTGGCCGAATCCGCCATGCCAGGGTCGTCGGATATCGAATTTTCCAACCAATCGCCGATCCTTGTAATTCATACGTCATAAGAAGCGCGCTTCTGTGCAGATTTCAAATCTGTAATTAGATTTTCCCTGCGATGCATACTTTTCGAGAAAATCATGTCTCTGTCTGTTAAGTTAGGTTGGCCGAATCCGCCATGCCAGGGTCGTCAGATATCGAATTTTCCGACCAATTACCGATCCTTGTAATTCATACGTCATAAGAAGCGCGCTTCTGCTCACATTTCAAATCTGTAATTAGATTTTCTGTGCGATGCATGCTTTTCGAGAAAATCATATCTCTGTCGGCTAGGTTAGGTTGGCCGAATCCGCTATGCCAGGGTCGTCAGATATCGAATTTTCCGACCAATCGCCGATCCTCGTAATTCATACGTCATAAGAAGTGCGCTTCTGTGCAGATCTCAAATCTGTAATTAGATTTTCTGTGCGATGCATGCTTTTCGAGAAAATCATGTCTCTGTCGGTTAGGTTAGGTTGGCCGAATCCGCCATGCCAGGGTCGTCGGATATCGAGTTTTCCGACCAATCGCCGATCCTTGTAATTCATACGTCGTAAGAAGCGCGCTTCTGTGCAGATTTCAAATCTGTAGTTAGATTTTCTGTGCGATGCATGCTTTTCGAGAAAATCATGTCTCTGTCGGCTAGGTTAGGTTGGCCGAATCCGCCATGCCAGGGTCGTCAGATATCGAATTTTCCGACCAATTAGCGATCGTTGTAATTCATACGTCGTAAGAAGCGCGCTTCTGTGCAGATTTCAGATCTGTAATTAGATTTTCCCTGCGATGCATGCTTTTCGAGAAAATCACGTCTCTGTCGGTTAGGTTAGCCTGGCCGAATCCGCCATGCCAGGGTCGTCAGATATCGAATTTTCCGACCAATTACCGATCGTTGTAGTTCATACGTCGTAAGAAGCGCGCTTCTGTGCAGATTTCAGATCTGTAATTAGATTTTCCCTGCGATGCATGCTTTTCGAGAAAATCATGTCTCTGTCGGCTAGGTTAGGTTGGCCAAATCCGCCATGCCAGGGTCGTCGGATATCGAATTTTCCGACCAATTGGCGATCGTTGTAATTCATACGTCGTAAGAAGTGCGCTTCTGTGCAGATTTCAGATCTGTAATTAGATTTTCCCTGCGATGCATGCTTTTCGAGAAAATCATGTCTCTGTCGGTTAGGTTAGGTTGGCCGAATCCGCCATGCCAGGGTCGTCGGATATCGAATTTTCCGACCAATCGCCGATCCTTGTAATTCATACGTCATAAGAAGCGCGCTTCTATGCAGATTTCAAATCTGTACTTAGATTTTCTGTGCGATGCATGCTTTTCGAGAAAATCATGTCTCTGTCTTCTAGGTTAGGTTGGCCGAATCCGCCATGCCAGGGTCGTCAGATATCGAATTTTCCGACCAATTAGCGATCGTTGTAATTCATGCGTCGTAAGAAGCGCGCTTCTGTGCAGATTTCAGATCTGTAATTAGATTTTCCCTGCGATGCATGCTTTTCGAGAAAATCATGTCTCTGTCGGCTAGGTTAGGTTGGCCGAATCCGCCATGCCAGGGTCGTCAGATATCGAATTTTCCGACCAATTACCGATCGTTGTAATTCATACGTCGTAAGAAGCGCGCTTCTGTGCAGATTTCAGATCTGTAATTAGATTTTCTGTGCGATGCATGCTTTTCGAGAAAATCACGTCTCTGCCGGTTAGGTTAGGTTGGCCGAATCCGCCATGCCAGGGTCGTCGGATATCGAATTTTCCAACCAATCGCCGATCCTTGTAATTCATACGTCATAAGAAGCGCGCTTCTGTGCAGATTTCAAATCTGTAGTTAGATTTTCTGTGCGATGCATGCTTTTCGAGAAAATCATGTCTCTGTCGGCTAACTTAGGTTGGCCGAATCCGCCATGCCAGGGTCGTCAGATATCGAATTTTCCGACCAATTACCGATCGTTGCAATTCATATGTCGTAAGAAGCGCGCTTCTGTGCAGATTTCAGATCTGTAATTAGATTTTCCCTGCGATGCATGCTTTTCGAGAAAATCATGTCTCTGTCGGTTAGGTTAGGTTGGCCGAATCCGCCATGCCAGGGTCGTCGGATATCGAATTTTCCAACCAATCGCCGATCCTTGTAATTCATACGTCATAAGAAGCGCGCTTCTGTGCAGATTTCAAATCTGTAATTAGATTTTCCCTGCGATGCATACTTTTCGAGAAAATCATGTCTCTGTCTGTTAAGTTAGGTTGGCCGAATCCGCCATGCCAGGGTCGTCAGATATCGAATTTTCCGACCAATTACCGATCCTTGTAATTCATACGTCATAAGAAGCGCGCTTCTGTTCACATTTCAAGTCTGTAATTAGATTTTCTGTGCGATGCATGCTTTTCGAGAAAATCATATCTCTGTCGGCTAGGTTAGGTTGACCGAATCCGCCATGCCAGGGTCGTCAGATATCGAATTTTCCGACCAATCGCCGATCCTCGTAATTCATACGTCATAAGAAGTGCGCTTCTGTGCAGATCTCAAATCTGTAATTAGATTTTCTGTGCGATGCATACTTTTCGAGAAAATCATGTCTCTGTCGGTTAGGTTAGGTTGGCCGAATCCGCCATGCCAGGGTCGTCAGATATCGAATTTTCCGACCAATCGCCGATCCTTGTAATTCATACGTCATAAGAAGCGCGCTTCTGTGCAGATTTCAAATCTGTAATTAGATTTTCCCTGCGATGCATGCTTTTCGAGAAAATCATGTCTCTGTCGGCTAGGTTAGGTTGGCCAAATCCGCCATGCCAGGGTCGTCAGATATCGAATTTTCCGACCAATTACCGATCGTTGTAATTCATACGTCGTAAGAAGCGCGCTTCTGTGCAGATTTCAGATCTGTAATTAGATTTTCCCTGCGATGCATGCTTTTCGAGAAAATCACGTCTCTGTCGGTTAGGTTAGCCTGGCCGAATCCGCCATGCCAGGGTCGTCGGATATCGAATTTTCCGACCAATTACCGATCGTTGTAATTCATACGTCGTAAGAAGCGCACTTCTGTGCAGATTTCAGATCTGTAATTAGATTTTCCCTGCGATGCATGCTTTTCGAGAAAATCATGTCTCTGTCGGTTAGGTTAGGTTGGCCGAATCCGCCATGCCAGGGTCGTCGGATATCGAATTTTCCAACCAATCGCCGATCCTTGTAATTCATACGTCATAAGAAGCGCGCTTCTGTGCAGATTTCAAATCTGTAATTAGATTTTCCCCGCGATGCATGCTTTTCGAGAAAATCATGTCTCTGTCGGTTAGGTTAGGTTGGCCGAATCCGCCATTCCAGGGTCGTCAGATATCGAATTTTCCGACCAATTAGCGATCGTTGTAATTCATACGTCGTAAGAAGTGCGCTTCTGTGCAGATTTCAGATCTGTAATTAGATTTTCCCTGCGATGCATGCTTTTCGAGAAAATCATGTCTCTGTCGGTTAGGTTAGGTTGGCCGAATCCGCCATGCCAGGGTCGTCGGATATCGAATTTTCCAACCAATCGCCGATCCTTGTAATTCATACGTCGTAAGAAGCGCACTTCTGTGCAGATTTCAGATCTGTAATTAGCTTTTTCCTGCGATGCATGCTTTTCGAGAAAATCATGTCTCTGTCGGTTAGGTTAGGTTGGCCGAATCCGCCATGCCAGGGTCGTCGGATATCGAATTTTCCAACCAATCGCCGATCATTGTAGTTCATACGTCATAAGAAGCGCGCTTCTGTGCAGATTTCAAATCTGTAATTAGATTTTCCCTGCGATGCATACTTTTCGAGAAAATCATGTCTCTGTCGGTTAGGTTAGGTTGGCCGAATCCGCCATGCCAGGGTCGTCGGATATCGAGTTTTCCGACCAATCGCCGATCCTTGTAATTCATACGTCATAAGAAGCGCGCTTCTATGCAGATTTCAAATCTGTAGTTAGATTTTCTGTGCGATGCATGCTTTTCGAGAAAATCATGTCTCTGTCGGCTAGGTTAGGTTGGCCGAATCCGCCATGCCAGGGTCGTCAGATATCGAATTTTCCGACCAATTACCGATCGTTGTAATTCATACGTCGTAAGAAGCGCGCTTCTGTGCAGATTTCAGATCTGTAATTAGATTTTCCCTGCGATGCATGCTTTTCGAGAAAATCATGTCTCTGTCGGTTAGGTTAGGTTGGCCGAATCCGCCATGCCAGGGTCGTCGGATATCGAATTTTCCAACCAATCGCCGATCCTTGTAATTCATACGTCGTAAGAAGCGCGCTTCTGTGCAGATTTCAAATCTTTAATTAGATTTTCCCTGCGATGCATGCTTTTCGAGAAAATCATGTCTCTGCCGGTTAGGTTAGGTTGGCCGAATCCGCCATGCCAGGGTCGTCGGATATCGAGTTTTCCGACCAATCGCCGATCCTTGTAATTCATACGTCATAAGAAGCGCGCTTCTGTGCACATTTCAAATCTGTAATTAGATTTTCTGTGCGATGCATGCTTTTCGAGAAAATCATGTCTCTGTCGGCTAGGTTAGGTTGGCGGAATCCGCCATGCCAGGGTCGTCAGATATCGAATTTTCCGACCAATTAGCGATCGTTGTAATTCATACGTCGTAAGAAGCGCGCTTCTGTGCAGATTTCAGATCTGTAATTAGATTTTCCCTGCGATGCATGCTTTTCGAGAAAATCACGTCTCTGTCGGTTAGGTTAGCCTGGCCGAATCCGCCATGCCAGGGTCGTCAGATATCGAATTTTCCGACCAATTACCGATCGTTGTAATTCATACGTCGTAAGAAGCGCACTTCTGTGCAGATTTCAGATCTGTAATTAGATTTTCCCTGCGATGCATGCTTTTCGAGAAAATCATGTCTCTGTCGGTTAGGTTAGGTTGGCCGAATCCGCCATGCCAGGGTCGTCGGATATCGAATTTTCCAACCAATCGCCGATCCTTGTAATTCATACGTCATAAGAAGCGCGCTTCTGTGCAGATTTCAAATCTGTAATTAGATTTTCCCCGCGATGCATGCTTTTCGAGAAAATCATGTCTCTGTCGGTTAGGTTAGGTTGGCCGAATCCGCCATTCCAGGGTCGTCAGATATCGAATTTTCCGACCAATTAGCGATCGTTGTAATTCATACGTCGTAAGAAGCGCGCTTCTGTGCAGATTTCAGATCTGTAATTAGATTTTCCCTGCGATGCATGCTTTTCGAGAAAATCATGTCTCTGTCGGTTAGGTTAGGTTGGCCGAATCCGCCATGCCAGGGTCGTCGGATATCGAATTTTCCAACCAATCGCCGATCCTTGTAATTCATACGTCATAAGAAGCGCGCTTCTGTGCAGATTTCAAATCTGTAATTAGATTTTCTGTGCGATGCATGCTTTTCGAGAAAATCATGTCTCTGTCGGTTAGGTTAGGTTGGCCGAATCCGCCATTCCAGGGAAGTCAGATATCGAATTTTCCGACCAATTAGCGATCGTTGTAATTCATACGTCGTAAGAAGCGCGCTTCTGTGCAGATTTCAAATCTTTAATTAGATTTTCCCTGCGATGCATGCTTTTCGAGAAAATCATGTCTCTGCCGGTTAGGTTAGGTTGGCCGAATCCGCCATGCCAGGGTCGTCGGATATCGAGTTTTCCGACCAATCGCCGATCCTTGTAATTCATACGTCATAAGAAGCGCGCTTCTGTGCACATTTCAAATCTGTAATTAGATTTTTTGTGCGATGCATGCTTTTCGAGAAAATCATGTCTCTGTCGGTTAGGTTAGGTTGGCGGAATCCGCCATGCCAGGGTCGTCAGATATCGAATTTTCCGACCAATTAGCGATCGTTGTAATTCATACGTCGTAAGAAGCGCGCTTCTGTGCAGATTTCAGATCTGTAATTAGATTTTCCCTGCGATGCATGCTTTTCGAGAAAATCACGTCTCTGTCGGTTAGGTTAGCCTGGCCGAATCCGCCATGCCAGGGTCGTCAGATATCGAATTTTCCGACCAATTACCGATCGTTGTAATTCATACGTCGTAAGAAGCGCGCTTCTGTGCAGATTTCAGATCTGTAATTAGATTTTCCCTGCGATGCATGCTTTTCGAGAAAATCATGTCTCTGCCGGTTAGGTTAGGTTGGCCGAATCCGCCATGCCAGGGTCGTCGGATATCGAGTTTTCCGACCAATCGCCGATCCTAGTAATTCATACGTCATAAGAAGCGCGCTTCTGTGCACATTTCAAATCTGTAATTAGATTTTCTGTGCGATGCATGCTTTTCGAGAAAATCATGTCTCTGTCGGCTAGGTTAGGTTGGCCGAATCCGCCATGCCAGGGTCGTCAGATATCGAATTTTCCGACCAATTACCGATCGTTGTAATTCATACGTCGTAAGAAGCGCGCTTCTGTGCAGATTTCAGATCTGTAATTAGATTTTCCCTGCGATGCATGCTTTTCGAGAAAATCATGTCTCTGTCGGTTAGGTTAGGTTGGCCGAATCCGCCATGCCAGGGTCGTCGGATATCGAATTTTCCAACCAATCGCCGATCCTTGTAATTCATACGTCGTAAGAAGCGCGCTTCTGTGCAGATTTCAAATCTTTAATTAGATTTTCCCTGCGATGCATGCTTTTCGAGAAAATCATGTCTCTGCCGGTTAGGTTAGGTTGGCCGAATCCGCCATGCCAGGGTCGTCGGATATCGAGTTTTCCGACCAATCGCCGATCCTTGTAATTCATACGTCATAAGAAGCGCGCTTCTGTGCACATTTCAAATCTGTAATTAGATTTTCTGTGCGATGCATGCTTTTCGAGAAAATCATGTCTCTGTCGGCTAGGTTAGGTTGGCGGAATCCGCCATGCCAGGGTCGTCGGATATCGAATTTTCCAACCAATCGCCGATCCTTGTAATTCATACGTCGTAAGAAGCGCGCTTCTGTGCAGATTTCAGATCTGTAATTAGATTTTCCCTGCGATGCATGCTTTTCGAGAAAATCACGTCTCTGTCGGTTAGGTTAGCCTGGCCGAATCCGCCATGCCAGGGTCGTCAGATATCGAATTTTCCGACCAATTACCGATCGTTGTAATTCATACGTCGTAAGAAGCGCACTTCTGTGCAGATTTCAGATCTGTAATTAGATTTTCCCTGCGATGCATGCTTTTCGAGAAAATCATGTCTCTGTCGGTTAGGTTAGGTTGGCCGAATCCGCCATTCCAGGGTCGTCAGATATCGAGTTTTCCGACCAATCGCCGATCCTTGTAATTCATACGTCATAAGAAGCGCGCTTCTATGCAGATTTCAAATCTGTAGTTAGATTTTCTGTGCGATGCATGCTTTTCGAGAAAATCATGTCTCTGTCGGCTAGGTTAGGTTGGCCGAATCCGCCATGCCAGGGTCGTCAGATATCGAATTTTCCGACCAATTACCGATCGTTGTAATTCATACGTCGTAAGAAGCGCGCTTCTGTGCAGATTTCAGATCTGTAATTAGATTTTCCCTGCGATGCATGCTTTTCGAGAAAATCATGTCTCTGTCGGTTAGGTTAGGTTGGCCGAATCCGCCATGCCAGGGTCGTCGGATATCGAGTTTTCCGACCAATCGCCGATCCTTGTAATTCATACGTCATAAGAAGCGCGCATCTGTGCAGATTTCAAATCTGTAGTTACATTTTCTGTGCGATGCATGCTTTTCGAGAAAATCATGTCTCTGTCGGCTAGGTTAGGTTGGCCGAATCCGCCATGCCAGGGTCGTCAGATATCGAATTTTCCGACCAATTACCGATCGTTGTAATTCATACGTCGTAAGAAGCGCGCTTCTGTGCAGATTTCAGATCTGTAATTAGATTTTCCCTGCGATGCATGCTTTTCGAGAAAATCACGTCTCTGTCGGTTAGGTTAGCCTGGCCGAATCCGCCATGCCAGGGTCGTCAGATATCGAATTTTCCGACCAATTACCGATCGTTGTAATTCATACGTCGTAAGAAGCGCACTTCTGTGCAGATTTCAGATCTGTAATTAGATTTTCCCTGCGATGCATGCTTTTCGAGAAAATCATGTCTCTGTCGGTTAGGTTAGGTTGGCCGAATCCGCCATGCCAGGGTCGTCGGATATCGAATTTTCCAACCAATCGCCGATCCTTGTAATTCATACGTCATAAGAAGCGCGCTTCTGTGCAGATTTCAAATCTGTAATTAGGTTTTCCCCGCGATGCATGCTTTTCGAGAAAATCATGTCTCTGTCGGTTAGGTTAGGTTGGCCGAATCCGCCATTCCAGGGTCGTCAGATATCGAATTTTCCGACCAATTAGCGATCGTTGTAATTCATACGTCGTAAGAAGCGCGCTTCTGTGCAGATTTCAGATCTGTAATTAGATTTTCCCTGCGATGCATGCTTTTCGAGAAAATCATGTCTCTGTCGGTTAGGTTAGGTTGGCCGAATCCGCCATGCCAGGGTCGTCGGATGTCGAATTTTCCAACCAATCGCCGATCCTTGTAATTCATACGTCATAAGAAGCGCGCTTCTGTGCAGATTTCAAATCTGTAATTAGATTTTCTGTGCGATGCATGCTTTTCGAGAAAATCATGTCTCTGTCGGTTAGGTTAGGTTGGCCGAATCCGCCATTCCAGGGAAGTCAGATATCGAATTTTCCGACCAATTAGCGATCGTTGTAATTCATACGTCGTAAGAAGCGCGCTTCTGTGCAGATTTCAAATCTTTAATTAGATTTTCCCTGCGATGCATGCTTTTCGAGAAAATCATGTCTCTGCCGGTTAGGTTAGGTTGGCCGAATCCGCCATGCCAGGGTCGTCGGATATCGAGTTTTCCGACCAATCGCCGATCCTTGTAATTCATACGTCATAAGAAGCGCGCTTCTGTGCACATTTCAAATCTGTAATTAGATTTTTTGTGCGATGCATGCTTTTCGAGAAAATCATGTCTCTGTCGGCTAGGTTAGGTTGGCGGAATCCGCCATGCCAGGGTCGTCAGGTATCGAATTTTCCGACCAATTACCGATCCTTGTAATTCATACGTCATAAGAAGCGCGCTTCTGTGCAGATTTCAAATCTGTAATTAGATTTTCCCTGCGATGCATGCTTTTCGAGAAAATCATGTCTCTGTCGGCTAGGTTAGGTTGGCCAAATCCGCCATGCCAGGGTCGTCAGATATCGAATTTTCCGACCAATTACCGATCGTTGTAATTCATACGTCGTAAGAAGCGCGCTTCTGTGCAGATTTCAGATCTGTAATTAGATTTTCCCTGCGATGCATGCTTTTCGAGAAAATCACGTCTCTGTCGGTTAGGTTAGCCTGGCCGAATCCGCCATGCCAGGGTCGTCAGATATCGAATTTTCCGACCAATTACCGATCGTTGTAATTCATACGTCGTAAGAAGCGCACTTCTGTGCAGATTTCAGATCTGTAATTAGATTTTCCCTGCGATGCATGCTTTTCGAGAAAATCATGTCTCTGTCGGTTAGGTTAGGTTGGCCGAATCCGCCATTCCAGGGTCGTCAGATATCGAGTTTTCCGACCAATCGCCGATCCTTGTAATTCATACGTCATAAGAAGCGCGCTTCTATGCAGATTTCAAATCTGTAGTTAGATTTTCTGTGCGATGCATGCTTTTCGAGAAAATCATGTCTCTGTCGGTTAGGTTAGGTTGGCCGAATCCGCCATGCCAGGGTCGTCGGATATCGAATTTTCCAACCAATCGCCGATCCTTGTAATTCATACGTCATAAGAAGCGCGCTTCTGTGCACATTTCAAATCTGTAATTAGATTTTTTGTGCGATGCATGCTTTTCGAGAAAATCACGTCTCTGTCGGTTAGGTTAGCCTGGCCGAATCCGCCATGCCAGGGTCGTCAGATATCGAATTTTCCGACCAATTACCGATCGTTGTAATTCATACGTCGTAAGAAGCGCACTTCTGTGCAGATTTCAGATCTGTAATTAGATTTTCCCTGCGATGCATGCTTTTCGAGAAAATCATGTCTCTGTCGGTTAGGTTAGGTTGGCCGAATCCGCCATTCCAGGGTCGTCAGATATCGAGTTTTCCGACCAATCGCCGATCCTTGTAATTCATACGTCATAAGAAGCGCGCTTCTATGCAGATTTCAGATCTGTAATTAGATTTTCCCTGCGATGCATGCTTTTCGAGAAAATCATGTCTCTGTCGGTTAGGTTAGGTTGGCCGAATCCGCCATGCCAGGGTCGTCGGATATCGAATTTTCCAACCAATCGCCGATCCTTGTAATTCATACGTCATAAGAAGCGCGCTTCTGTGCACATTTCAAATCTGTAATTAGATTTTTTGTGCGATGCATGCTTTTCGAGAAAATCATGTCTCTGTCGGTTAGGTTAGGTTGGCCGAATCCGCCATGCCAGGGTCGTCGGATATCGAGTTTTCCGACCAATCGCCGATCCTTGTAATTCATACGTCATAAGAAGCGCGCATCTGTGCAGATTTCAAATCTGTAGTTAGATTTTCTGTGCGATGCATGCTTTTCGAGAAAATCATGTCTCTGTCGGCTAGGTTAGGTTGGCCGAATCCGCCATGCCAGGGTCGTCAGATATCGAATTTTCCGACCAATTACCGATCGTTGTAATTCATACGTCGTAAGAAGCGCGCTTCTGTGCAGATTTCAGATCTGTAATTAGATTTTCCCTGCGATGCATGCTTTTCGAGAAAATCACGTCTCTGTCGGTTAGGTTAGCCTGGCCGAATCCGCCATGCCAGGGTCGTCAGATATCGAATTTTCCGACCAATTACCGATCGTTGTAATTCATACGTCGTAAGAAGCGCACTTCTGTGCAGATTTCAGATCTGTAATTAGATTTTCCCTGCGATGCATGCTTTTCGAGAAAATCATGTCTCTGTCGGTTAGGTTAGGTTGGCCGAATCCGCCATGCCAGGGTCGTCGGATATCGAATTTTCCAACCAATCGCCGATCCTTGTAATTCATACGTCATAAGAAGCGCGCTTCTGTGCAGATTTCAAATCTGTAATTAGATTTTCCCCGCGATGCATGCTTTTCGAGAAAATCATGTCTCTGTCGGTTAGGTTAGGTTGGCCGAATCCGCCATTCCAGGGTCGTCAGATATCGAATTTTCCGACCAATTAGCGATCGTTGTAATTCATACGTCGTAAGAAGTGCGCTTCTGTGCAGATTTCAGATCTGTAATTAGATTTTCCCTGCGATGCATGCTTTTCGAGAAAATCATGTCTCTGTCGGTTAGGTTAGGTTGGCCGAATCCGCCATGCCAGGGTCGTCGGATATCGAATTTTCCAACCAATCGCCGATCCTTGTAATTCATACGTCGTAAGAAGCGCACTTCTGTGCAGATTTCAGATCTGTAATTAGCTTTTTCCTGCGATGCATGCTTTTCGAGAAAATCATGTCTCTGTCGGCTAGGTTAGGTTGGCCGAATCCGCCATGCCAGGGTCGTCGGATATCGAATTTTCCAACCAATCGCCGATCATTGTAGTTCATACGTCATAAGAAGCGCGCTTCTGTGCAGATTTCAAATCTGTAATTAGATTTTCCCTGCGATGCATACTTTTCGAGAAAATCATGTCTCTGTCGGTTAGGTTAGGTTGGCCGAATCCGCCATGTCGGATATCGAGTTTTCCGACCAATCGCCGATCCTTGTAATTCATACGTCATAAGAAGCGCGCTTCTATGCAGATTTCAAATCTGTAGTTAGATTTTCTGTGCGATGCATGCTTTTCGAGAAAATCATGTCTCTGTCGGCTAGGTTAGGTTAGCCGAATCCGCCATGCCAGGGTCGTCAGATATCGAATTTTCCGACCAATTACCGATCGTTGTAATTCATACGTCGTAAGAAGCGCGCTTCTGTGCAGATTTCAGATCTGTAATTAGATTTTCCCTGCGATGCATGCTTTTCGAGAAAATCATGTCTCTGTCGGTTAGGTTAGGTTGGCCGAATCCGCCATGCCAGGGTCGTCGGATATCGAATTTTCCAACCAATCGCCGATCCTTGTAATTCATACGTCATAAGAAGCGCGCTTCTTTGCAGATTTCAAATCTGTAATTAGATTTTCCCCGCGATGCATACTTTTCGAGAAAATCATGTCTCTGTCGGTTAGGTTAGGTTGGCCGAATCCGCCATTCCAGGGTCGTCAGATATCGAATTTTCCGACCAATTAGCGATCGTTGTAATTCATACGTCGTAAGAAGTGCGCTTCTGTGCAGATTTCAGATCTGTAATTAGATTTTCCCTGCGATGCATGCTTTTCGAGAAAATCATGTCTCTGTCGGTTAGGTTAGGTTGGCCAAATCCGCCATTCCAGGGTCGTCAGATATCGAATTTTCCGACCAATTACCGATCGTTGTAATTCATACGTCGTAAGAAGCGCGCTTCTGTGCAGATTTCAGATCTGTAATTAGATTTTCCCTGCGATGCATGCTCTTCGAGAAAATCACGTCTCTGTCGGTTAGGTTAGCCTGGCCGAATCCGCCATGCCAGGGTCGTCAGATATCGAATTTTCCGACCAATTACCGATCGTTGTAATTCATACGTCGTAAGAAGCGCACTTCTGTGCAGATTTCAGATCTGTAATTAGATTTTCCCTGCGATGCATGCTTTTCGAGAAAATCATGTCTCTGTCGGTTAGGTTAGGTTGGCCGAATCCGCCATGCCAGGGTCGTCGGATATCGAATTTTCCAACCAATCGCCGATCCTTGTAATTCATACGTCATAAGAAGCGCGCTTCTGTGCAGATTTCAAATCTGTAATTAGATTTTAACCGCGATGCATGCTTTTCGAGAAAATCATGTCTCTGTCGGTTAGGTTAGGTTGGCCGAATCCGCCATTCCAGGGAAGTCAGATATCGAATTTTCCGACCAATTAGCGATCGTTGTAATTCATACGTCGTAAGAAGCGCGCTTCTCTGCAGATTTCAGATCTGTAATTAGATTTTCCCTGCGATGCATGCTTTTCGAGAAAATCATGTCTCTGTCGGTTAGGTTAGGTTGGCCGAATCCGCCATGCCAGGGTCGTCGGATATCGAATTTTCCAACCAATCGCCGATCGTTGTAATTCATACGTCATAAGAAGCGCGCTTCTGTGCAGATTTCAAATCTGTAATTAGATTTTCCCCGCGATGCATGCTTTTCGAGAAAATCATGTCTCTGTCGGTTAGGTTAGGTTGGCCGAATCCGCCATTCCAGGGAAGTCAGATATCGAATTTTCCGACCAATTAGCGATCGTTGTAATTCATACGTCGTAAGAAGCGCGCTTCTGTGCAGATTTCAAATCTTTAATTAGATTTTCCCTGCGATGCATGCTTTTCGAGAAAATCATGTCTCTGCCGGTTAGGTTAGGTTGGCCGAATCCGCCATGCCAGGGTCGTCGGATATCGAGTTTTCCGACCAATCGCCGATCCTCGTAATTCATACGTCATAAGAAGCGCGCTTCTGTGCACATTTCAAATCTGTAATTAGATTTTCTGTGCGATGCATGCTTTTCGAGAAAATCATGTCTCTGTCGGCTAGGTTAGGTTGGCGGAATCCGCCATGCCAGGGTCGTCAGATATCGAATTTTCCGACCAATTAGCGATCGTTGTAATTCATACGTCGTAAGAAGCGCGCTTCTGTGCAGATTTCAGATCTGTAATTAGATTTTCCCTGCGATGCATGCTTTTCGAGAAAATCACGTCTCTGTCGGTTAGGTTAGCCTGGCCGAATCCGCCATGCCAGGGTCGTCAGATATCGAATTTTCCGACCAATTACCGATCGTTGTAATTCATACGTCGTAAGAAGCGCACTTCTGTGCAGATTTCAGATCTGTAATTAGATTTTCCCTGCGATGCATGCTTTTCGAGAAAATCATGTCTCTGTCGGTTAGGTTAGGTTGGCCGAATCCGCCATGCCAGGGTCGTCGGATATCGAATTTTCCAACCAATCGCCGATCCTTGTAATTCATACGTCATAAGAAGCGCGCTTCTGTGCAGATTTCAAATCTGTAATTAGATTTTCCCCGCGATGCATGCTTTTCGAGAAAATCATGTCTCTGTCGGTTAGGTTAGGTTGGCCGAATCCGCCATTCCAGGGTCGTCAGATATCGAATTTTCCGACCAATTAGCGATCGTTGTAATTCATACGTCGTAAGAAGTGCGCTTCTGTGCAGATTTCAGATCTGTAATTAGATTTTCCCTGCGATGCATGCTTTTCGAGAAAATCATGTCTCTGTCGGTTAGGTTAGGTTGGCCGAATCCGCCATGCCAGGGTCGTCGGATATCGAATTTTCCAACCAATCGCCGATCCTTGTAATTCATACGTCATAAGAAGCGCGCTTCTATGCAGATTTCAAATCTGTAATTAGATTTTCTGTGCGATGCATGCTTTTCGAGAAAATCATGTCTCTGTCGGCTAGGTTAGGTTGGCCGAATCCGCCATGCCAGAGTCGTCAGATATCGAATTTTCCGACCAATTAGCGATCGTTGTAATTCATGCGTCGTAAGAAGCGCGCTTCTGTGCAGATTTCAGATCTGTAATTAGGTTTTCCCTGCGATGCATGCTTTTCGAGAAAATCATGTCTCTGTCGGCTAGGTTAGGTTGGCCGAATCCGCCATGCCAGGGTCGTCAGATATCGAATTTTCCGACCAATTACCGATCGTTGTAATTCATACGTCATAAGAAGCGCGCTTCTGTGCAGATTTCAGATCTATAATTAGATTTTCCCTGCGATGCATGCTTTTCGAGAAAATCACGTCTCTGTCGGTTAGGTTAGCCTGGCCGAATCCGCCATGCCAGGGTCGTCAGATATCGAATTTTCCGACCAATTACCGATCGTTGTAATTCATACGTCGTAAGAAGCGCGCTTCTGTGCAGATTTCAGATCTGTAATTAGATTTTCCCTGCGATGCATGCTTTTCGAGAAAATCATGTCTCTGTCGGTTAGGTTAGGTTGGCCGAATCCGCCATGCCAGGGTCGTCGGATATCGAATTTTCCAACCAATCGCCGATCCTTGTAATTCATACGTCATAAGAAGCGCGCTTCTGTGCAGATTTCAAATCTGTAATTAGATTTTCCCCGCGATGCATGCTTTTCGAGAAAATCATGTCTCTGTCGGTTAGGTTAGGTTGGCCGAATCCGCCATTCCAGGGAAGTCAGATATCGAATTTTCCGACCAATTAGCGATCGTTGTAATTCATACGTCGTAAGAAGCGCGCTTCTGTGCAGATTTCAAATCTTTAATTAGATTTTCCCTGCGATGCATGCTTTTCGAGAAAATCATGTCTCTGCCGGTTAGGTTAGGTTGGCCGAATCCGCCATGCCAGGGTCGTCGGATATCGAGTTTTCCGACCAATCGCCGATCCTTGTAATTCATACGTCATAAGAAGCGCGCTTCTGTGCACATTTCAAATCTGTAATTAGATTTTCTGTGCGATGCATGCTTTTCGAGAAAATCATGTCTCTGTCGGCTAGGTTAGGTTGGCGGAATCCGCCATGCCAGGGTCGTCAGATATCGAATTTTCCGACCAATTACCGATCCTTGTAATTCATACGTCATAAGAAGCGCGCTTCTGTGCAGATTTCAAATCTGTAATTAGATTTTCCCTGCGATGCATGCTTTTCGAGAAAATCATGTCTCTGTCGGCTAGGTTAGGTTGGCCAAATCCGCCATGCCAGGGTCGTCAGATATCGAATTTTCCGACCAATTACCGATCGTTGTAATTCATACGTCGTAAGAAGCGCACTTCTGTGCAGATTTCAGATCTGTAATTAGATTTTCCCTGCGATGCATGCTTTTCGAGAAAATCATGTCTCTGTCGGTTAGGTTAGGTTGGCCGAATCCGCCATGCCAGGGTCGTCGGATATCGAATTTTCCAACCAATCGCCGATCCTTGTAATTCATACGTCATAAGAAGCGCGCTTCTGTGCAGATTTCAAATCTGTAATTAGATTTTCCCCGCGATGCATGCTTTTCGAGAAAATCATGTCTCTGTCGGTTAGGTTAGGTTGGCCGAATCCGCCATTCCAGGGTCGTCAGATATCGAATTTTCCGACCAATTAGCGATCGTTGTAATTCATACGTCGTAAGAAGTGCGCTTCTGTGCAGATTTCAGATCTGTTATTCTCTGTCGGTTAGGTTAGGTTGGCCGAATCCGCCATGCCAGGGTCGTCGGATATCGAATTTTCCAACCAATCGCCGATCCTTGTAATTCATACGTCATAAGAAGCGCGCTTCTATGCAGATTTCAAATCTGTACTTAGATTTTCTGTGCGATGCATGCTTTTCGAGAAAATCATGTCTCTGTCGGCTAGGTTAGGTTGGCCGAATCCGCCATGCCAGAGTCGTCAGATATCGAATTTTCCGACCAATTAGCTATCGTTGTAATTCATGCGTCGTAAGAAGCGCGCTTCTGTGCAGATTTCAGATCTGTAATTAGATTTTTCCTGCGAAGCATGCTTTTCGAGAAAATCATGTCTCTGTCGGCTAGGTTAGGTTGGCCGAATCCGCCATGCCAGGGTCGTCAGATATCGAATTTTCCGACCAATTACCGATCGTTGTAATTCATACGTCATAAGAAGCGCGCTTCTGTGCAGATTTCAGATCTATAATTAGATTTTCCCTGCGATGCATGCTTTTCGAGAAAATCACGTCTCTGTCGGTTAGGTTAGGTTGGCCGAATCCGCCATGCCAGGGTCGTCAGATATCGAATTTTCCGACCAATTACCGATCCTTGTAATTCATACGTCATAAGAAGCGCGCTTCTATGCAGATTTCAAATCTGTAGTTAGATTTTCTGTGCGATGCATGCTTTTCGAGAAAATCATGTCTCTGTCGGTTAGGTTAGGTTGGCCGAATCCGCCATGCCAGGGTCGTCAGATATCGAATTTTCCGACCAATTACCGATCGTTGTAATTCATACGTTGTAAGAAGCGCGCTTCTGTGCAGATTTCAGATCTGTAATTAGATTTTCCCTGCGATGCATGCTTTTCGAGAAAATCATGTCTCTGTCGGTTAGGTTAGGTTGGCCGAATCCGCCATGCCAGGGTCGTCAGATATCGAATTTTCCAACCAATCGCCGATCATTGTAGTTCATACGTCATAAGAAGCGCGCTTCTGTGCAGATTTCAAATCTGTAATTAGATTTTCCCTGCGATGCATACTTTTCGAGAAAATCATGTCTCTGTCGGTTAGGTTAGGTTGGCCGAATCCGCCATGCCAGGGTCGTCGGATATCGAGTTTTCCGACCAATCGCCGATCCTTGTAATTCATACGTCATAAGAAGCGCGCTTCTATGCAGATTTCAAATCTGTAGTTAGATTTTCTGTGCGATGCATGCTTTTCGAGAAAATCATGTCTCTGTCGGCTAGGTTAGGTTGGCCGAATCCGCCATGCCAGGGTCGTCAGATATCGAATTTTCCGACCAATTACCGATCGTTGTAATTCATACGTCGTAAGAAGCGCGCTTCTGTGCAGATTTCAGATCTGTAATTAGATTTTCCCTGCGATGCATGCTTTTCGAGAAAATCATGTCTCTGTCGGTTAGGTTAGGTTGGCCGAATCCGCCATTCCAGGGTCGTCAGATATCGAATTTTCCAACCAATCGCCGATCCTTGTAATTCATACGTCGTAAGAAGTGCGCTTCTGTGCAGATTTCAGATCTGTAATTAGATTTTCCCTGCGATGCATGCTTTTCGAGAAAATCATGTCTCTGTCGGTTAGGTTAGGTTGGCCGAATCCGCCATGCCAGGGTCGTCGGATATCTAATTTTCCAACCAATCGCCGATCCTTGTAATTCATACGTCATAAGAAGCGCGCTTCTATGCAGATTTCAAATCTGTACTTAGATTTTCTGTGCGATGCATGCTTTTCGAGAAAATCATGTCTCTGTCGGCTAGGTTAGGTTGACCGAATCCGCCATGCCAGAGTCGTCAGATATCGAATTTTCCGACCAATTAGCGATCGTTGTAATTCATGCGTCGTAAGAAGCGCGCTTCTGTGCAGATTTCAGATCTGTAATTAGATTTTCCCTGCGATGCATGCTTTTCGAGAAAATCATGTCTCTGTCGGTTAGGTTAGGTTGGCCGAATCCGCCATGCCAGGGTCGTCGGATATCTAATTTTCCAACCAATCGCCGATCCTTGTAATTCATACGTTGTAAGAAGCGCGCTTCTGTGCAGATTTCAGATCTGTAATTAGATTTTCCCTGCGATGCATGCTTTTCGAGAAAATCATGTCTCTGTCGGCTAGGTTAGGTTGGCCGAATCCGCCATGCTAGGGTCGTCAGATATCGAATTTTCCGACCAATTACCGATCGTTGTAATTCATACGTCATAAGAAGCGCGCTTCTGTGCAGATTTCAGATCTATAATTAGATTTTCCCTGCGATGCATGCTTTTCGAGAAAATCACGTCTCTGTCGGTTAGGTTAGGTTGGCCGAATCCGCCATGCCAGGGTCGTCAGATATCGAATTTTCCGACCAATTACCGATCCTTGTAATTCATACGTCGTAAGAAGCGCGCTTCTGTGCAGATTTCAAATCTTTAATTAGATTTTCCCTGCGATGCATGCTTTTCGAGAAAATCATGTCTCTGGCGGTTAGGTTAGGTTGGCCGAATCCGCCATGCCAGGGTCGTCGGATATCGAGTTTTCCGACCAATCGCCGATCCTTGTAATTCATACGTCATAAGAAGCGCGCTTCTATGCAGATTTCAAATCTGTAGTTAGATTTTCTGTGCGATGCATGCTTTTCGAGAAAATCATGTCTCTGTCGGCTAGGTTAGGTTGGCCGAATCCGCCATGCCAGGGTCGTCGGATATCGAATTTCCAACCAATCGCCGATCATTGTAGTTCATACGTCATAAGAAGCGGGCTTCTGTGCAGATTTCAAATCTGTAATTAGATTTTCCCTGCGATGCATACTTTTCGAGAAAATCATGTCTCTGTCGGTTAGGTTAGGTTGGCCGAATCCGCCATGCCAGGGTCGTCGGATATCGAGTTTTCCGACCAATCGCCGATGCTTGTAATTCATACGTCATAAGAAGCGCGCTTCTATGCAGATTTCAAATCTGTAGTTAGATTTTCTGTGCGATGCATGCTTTTCGAGAAAATCATGTCTCTGTCGGCTAGGTTAGGTTGGCCGAATCCGCCATGCCAGGGTCGTCAGATATCGAATTTTCCGACCAATTACCGATCGTTGTAATTCATACGTCGTAAGAAGCGCGCTTCTGTGCAGATTTCAAATCTGTAATTAGATTTTCCCTGCGATGCATGCTTTTCGAGAAAATCATGTCTCTGTCGGTTAGGTTAGGCTGGCCGAATCCGCCATGCCAGGGTCGTCGGATATCGAATTTTCCAACCAATCGCCGATCCTTGTAATTCATACGTCATAAGAAGCGCGCTTCTGTGCAGATTTCAAATCTGTAATTAGATTTTCCCCGCGATGCATGCTTTTCGAGAAAATCATGTCTCTGTCGGTTAGGTTAGGTTGGCCGAATCCGCCATTCCAGGGTCGTCAGATATCGAATTTTCCGACCAATTAGCGATCGTTGTAATTCATACGTCGTAAGAAGTGCGCTTCTGTGCAGATTTCAGATCTGTAATTCTCTGTCGGTTAGGTTAGGTTGGCCGAATCCGCCATTCCAGGGTCGTCAGATATCGAATTTTCCAACCAATCGCCGATCCTTGTAATTCATACGTCGTAAGAAGTGCGCTTCTGTGCAGATTTCAGATCTGTAATTAGATTTTCCCTGCGATGCATGCTTTTCGAGAAAATCATCTCTCTGTCGGTTAGGTTAGGTTGGCCGAATCCGCCATGCCAGGGTCGTCGGATATCTAATTTTCCAACCAATCGCCGATCCTTGTAATTCATACGTCATAAGAAGCGCGCTTCTATGCAGATTTCAAATCTGTACTTAGATTTTCTGTGCGATGCATGCTTTTCGAGAAAATCATGTCTCTGTCGGCTAGGTTAGGTTGGCCGAATCCGCCATGCCAGGGTCGTCGGATATCGAATTTCCAACCAATCGCCGATCATTGTAGTTCATACGTCATAAGAAGCGCGCTTCTGTGCAGATTTCAAATCTGTAATTAGATTTTCCCTGCGATGCATACTTTTCGAGAAAATCATGTCTCTGTCGGTTAGGTTAGGTTGGCCGAATCCGCCATGCCAGGGTCGTCGGATATCGAGTTTTCCGACCAATCGCCGATGCTTGTAATTCATACGTCATAAGAAGCGCGCTTCTATGCAGATTTCAAATCTGTAGTTAGATTTTCTGTGCGATGCATGCTTTTCGAGAAAATCATGTCTCTGTCGGCTAGGTTAGGTTGGCCGAATCCGCCATGCCAGGGTCGTCAGATATCGAATTTTCCGACCAATTACCGATCGTTGTAATTCATACGTCGTAAGAAGCGCGCTTCTGTGCAGATTTCAAATCTGTAATTAGATTTTCCCTGCGATGCATGCTTTTCGAGAAAATCATGTCTCTGTCGGTTAGGTTAGGCTGGCCGAATCCGCCATGCCAGGGTCGTCGGATATCGAGTTTTCCGACCAATCGCCGATCCTTGTAATTCATACGTCATAAGAAGCGCGCTTCTATGCAGATTTCAAATCTGTACTTAGATTTTCTGTGCGATGCATGCTTTTCGAGAAAATCATGTCTCTGTCGGTTAGGTTAGGTTGGCCGAATCCGCCATGCCAGGGTCGTCAGATATCGAATTTTCCGACCAATTAGCGATCCTTGTAATTCATGCGTCGTAAGAAGCGCGCTTCTGTGCAGATTTCAGATCTGTAATTAGATTTTCCCTGCGATGCATGCTTTTCGAGAAAATCATGTCTCTGTCGGCTAGGTTAGGTTGGCCGAATCCGCCATGCCAGGGTCGTCAGATATCGAATTTTCCGACCAATTACCGATCGTTGTAATTCATACGTCGTAAGAAGCGCGCTTCTGTGCAGATTTCAGATCTGTAATTAGATTTTCTGTGCGATGCATGCTTTTCGAGAAAATCACGTCTCTGCCGGTTAGGTTAGGTTGGCCGAATCCGCCATGCCAGGGTCGTCAGATATCGAATTTTCCGACCAATTACCGATCCTTGTAATTCATACGTCGTAAGAAGTGCGCTTCTGTGCAGATTTCAAATCTTTAATTAGATTTTCCCTGCGATGCATGCTTTTCGAGAAAATCATGTCTCTGCCGGTTAGGTTAGGTTGGCCGAATCCGCCATGCCAGGGTCGTCGGATATCGAGTTTTCCGACCAATCGCCGATCCTTGTAATTCATACGTCATAAGAAGCGCGCTTCTGTGCAGATTTCAAATCTGTAGTTAGATTTTCTGTGCGATGCATGCTTTTCGAGAAAATCATGTCTCTGTCGGCTAGGTTAGGTTGGCCGAATCCGCCATGCCAGGGTCGTCAGATATCGAATTTTCCGACCAATTACCGATCGTTGTAATTCATACGTCGTAAGAAGCGCGCTTCTGTGCAGATTTCAGATCTGTAATTAGATTTTCCCTGCGATGCATGCTTTTCGAGAAAATCACGTCTCTGTCGGTTAGGTTAGCCTGGCCGAATCCGCCATGCCAGGGTCGTCAGATATCGAATTTTCCGACCAATTACCGATCGTTGTAATTCATACGTCGTAAGAAGCGCGCTTCTGTGCAGATTTCAGATCTGTAATTAGATTTTCTGTGCGATGCATGCTTTTCGAGAAAATCATGTCTCTGTCGGCTAGGTTAGGTTGGCCGAATCCGCCATGCCAGGGTCGTCAGATATCGAATTTTCCGACCAATTACCGATCGTTGTAATTCATACGTCGTAAGAAGCGCGCTTCTGTGCAGATTTCAGATCTGTAATTAGATTTTCTGTGCGATGCATGCTTTTCGAGAAAATCACGCCTCTGCCGGTTAGGTTAGGTTGGCCGAATCCGCCATGCCAGGGTCGTCAGATATCGAATTTTCCGACCAATTACCGATCCTTGTAATTCATACGTCGTAAGAAGTGCGCTTCTGTGCAGATTTCAGATCTGTAATTAGATTTTCCCTGCGATGCATGCTTTTCGAGAAAATCATGTCTCTGCCGGTTAGGTTAGGTTGGCCGAATCCGCCATGCCAATGTCGTCGGATATCGAGTTTTCCGACCAATCGCCGATCCTTGTAATTCATACGTCATAAGAAGCGCGCTTCTGTGCAGATTTCAAATCTGTAGTTAGATTTTCTGTGCGATGCATGCTTTTCGAGAAAATCATGTCTCTGTCGGCTAGGTTAGGTTGGCCGAATCCGCCATGCCAGGGTCGTCAGATATCGAATTTTCCGACCAATTAGCGATCGTTGTAATTCATACGTCGTAAGAAGCGCGCTTCTGTGCAGATTTCAGATCTGTAATTAGATTTTCCCTGCGATGCATGCTTTTCGAGAAAATCACGTCTCTGTCGGTTAGGTTAGCCTGGCCGAATCCGCCATGCCAGGGTCGTCAGATATCGAATTTTCCGACCAATTACCGATCCTTGTAATTCATACGTCGTAAGAAGCGCACTTCTGTGCAGATTTCAGATCTGTAATTAGATTTTCCCTGCGATGCATGCTTTTCGAGAAAATCATGTCTCTGTCGGTTAGGTTAGGTTTGCCGAATCCGCCATGCCAGGGTCGTCGGATATCGAATTTTCCAACCAATCGCCGATCCTTGTAACTCATACGTCATAAGAAGCGCGCTTCTGTGCAGATTTCAAATCTGTAATTAGATTTTCCCCGCGATGCATGCTTTTCGAGAAAATCATGTCTCTGTCGGTTAGGTTAGGTTGGCCGAATCCGCCATTCCAGGGTCGTCAGATATCGAATTTTCCGACCAATTAGCGATCGTTGTAATTCATACGTCATAAGAAGTGCGCTTCTGTGCAGATTTCAGATCTGTAATTAGATTTTCCCTGCGATGCATGCTTTTCGAGAAAATCATGTCTCTGTCGGTTAGGTTAGGTTGGCCGAATCCGCCATGCCAGGGTCGTCGGATATCGAATTTTCCAACCAATCGCCGATCCTTGTAATTCATACGTCATAAGAAGCGCGCTTCTATGCAGATTTCAAATCTGTACTTAGATTTTCTGTGCGATGCATGCTTTTCGAGAAAATCATGTCTCTGTCGGCTAGGTTAGGTTGGCCGAATCCGCCAGCCAGAGTCGTCAGATATCGAGTTTTCCGACCAATTAGCGATCGTTGTAATTCATGCGTCGTAAGAAGCGCGCTACTGTGCAGATTTCAGATCTGTAATTAGATTTTCCCTGCGATGCATGCTTTTCGAGAAAATCATGTCTCTGTCGGCTAGGTTAGGTTGGCCGAATCCGCCATGCCAGGGTCGTCAGATATCGAATTTTCCGACCAATTACCGATCGTTGTAATTCATACGTCATAAGAAGCGCGCTTCTGTGCAGATTTCAGATCTATAATTAGATTTTCCCTGCGATGCATGCTTTTCGAGAAAATCACGTCTCTGCCGGTTAGGTTAGGTTGGCCGAATCCGCCATGCCAGGGTCGTCGGATATCGAGTTTTCCGACCAATCGCCGATCCTTTTAATTCATACGTCATAAGAAGCGCGCTTCTGTGCAGATTTCAAATCTGTAGTTAGATTTTCTATGCGATGCATGCTTTTCGAGAAAATCATGTCTCTGTCGGCTAGGTTAGGTTGGCCGAATCCGCCATGCCAGGGTCGTCAGATATCGAATTTTCCGACCAATTAGCGATCGTTGTAATTCACACGTCGTAAGAAGCGCGCTTCTGTGCAGATTTCAGATCTGTAATTAGATTTTCCCTGCGATGCATGCTTTTCGAGAAAATCATGTCTCTGTCGGTTAGGTTAGGTTGGCCGAATCCGCCATGCCAGGGTCGTCAGATATCGAATTTTCCGACCAATTAGCGATCC
This sequence comes from Brachypalpus laphriformis, assembly GCA_945910035.1. Lineage (NCBI taxonomy): Eukaryota > Metazoa > Arthropoda > Insecta > Diptera > Syrphidae > Brachypalpus > Brachypalpus laphriformis. Next base: position 170,425,831 of record OX246754.1, read on the forward strand.
TTGTAATTCATACGTCGTAAGAAGCGCGCTTCTGAGCAGATTTCAGATCTGTAATTAGATTTTCCCTGCGATGCATGCTTTTCGAGAAAATCATGTCTCTGTCGGCTAGGTTAGGTTGGCCGAATCCGCCATGCCAGGGTCGTCAGATATCGAATTTTCCGACCAATTACCGATCGTTGTAATTCATACGTCGTAAGAAGCGCGCTTCTGTGCAGATTTCAGATCTGTAATTAGATTTTCTGTGCGATGCATGCTTTTCGAGAAAATCACGTCTCTGCCGGTTAGGTTAGGTTGGCCGAATCCGCCATGCCAGGGTCGTCAGATATCGAATTTTCCGACCAATTACCGATCCTTGTAATTCATACGTCGTAAGAAGTGCGCTTCTGTGCAGATTTCAAATCTTTAATTAGATTTTCCCTGCGATGCATGCTTTTCGAGAAAATCATGTCTCTGCCGGTTAGGTTAGGTTGGCCGAATCCGCCATGCCAGGGTCGTCGGATATCGAGTTTTCCGACCAATCGCCGATCCTTGTAATTCATACGTCATAAGAAGCGCGCTTCTGTGCAGATTTCAAATCTGTAGCTAGATTTTCTGTGCGATGCATGCTTTTCGAGAAAATCATGTCTCTGTCGGCTAGGTTAGGTTGGCCGAATCCGCCATGCCAGGGTCGTCAGATATCGAATTTTCCGACCAATTAGCGATCGTTGTAATTCATACGTCGTAAGAAGCGCGCTTCTGTGCAGATTTCAGATCTGTAATTAGATTTTCCCTGCGATGCATGCTTTTCGAGAAAATCACGTCTCTGTCGGTTAGGTTAGCCTGGCCGAATCCGCCATGCCAGGGTCGTCAGATATCGAATTTTCCGACCAATTACCGATCGTTGTAATTCATACGTCGTAAGAAGCGCGCTTCTGTGCAGATTTCAGATCTGTAATTAGATTTTCCCTGCGATGCATGCTTTTCGAGAAAATCATGTCTCTGTCGGCTAGGTTAGGTTGGCCGAATCCGCCATGCCAGGGTCGTCAGATATCGAATTTTCCGACCAATTAGCGATCGTTGTAATTCATACGTCGTAAGAAGTACGCTTCTGTGCAGATTTCAGATCTGTAATTAGATTTTCCCTGCGATGCATGCTTTTCGAGAAAATCATGTCTCTGTCGGTTAGGTTAGGTTGGCCGAATCCGCCATGCCAGGGTCGTCGGATATCGAATTTTCCAACCAATCGCCGATCCTTGTAATTCATACGTCATAAGAAGCGCGCTTCTATGCAGATTTCAAATCTGTACTTAGATTTTCTGTGCGATGCATGCTTTTCGAGAAAATCATGTCTCTGTCGGCTAGGTTAGGTTGGCCGAATCCGCCATGCCAGAGTCGTCAGATATCGAGTTTTCCGACCAATTAGCGATCGTTGTAATTCATGCGTCGTAAGAAGCGCGCTACTGTGCAGATTTCAGATCTGTAATTAGATTTTCCCTGCGATGCATGCTTTTCGAGAAAATCATGTCTCTGCCGGTTAGGTTAGGTTGGCCGAATCCGCCATGCCAGGGTCGTCGGATATCGAGTTTTCCGACCAATCGCCGATCCTTGTAATTCATACGTCATAAGAAGCGCGCTTCTGTGCAGATTTCAAATCTGTAGTTAGATTTTCTGTGCGATGCATGCTTTTCGAGAAAATCATGTCTCTGTCGGCTAGGTTAGGTTGGCCGAATCCGCCATGCCAGGGTCGTCAGATATCGAATTTTCCGACCAATTAGCGATCGTTGTAATTCACACGTCGTAAGAAGCGCGCTTCTGTGCAGATTTCAGATCTGTAATTAGATTTTCCCTGCGATGCATGCTTTTCGAGAAAATCACGTCTCTGTCGGTTAGGTTAGGTTGGCCGAATCCGCCATTCCAGGGTCGTCAGATATCGAATTTTCCGACCAATTAGCGATCGTTGTAATTCATACGTCGTAAGAAGTACGCTTCTGTGCAGATTTCAGATCTGTAATTAGATTTTCCCTGCGATGCATGCTTTTCGAGAAAATCATGTCTCTGTCGGTTAGGTTAGGTTGGCCGAATCCGCCATGCCAGGGTCGTCGGATATCGAATTTTCCAACCAATCGCCGATCCTTGTAATTCATACGTCATAAGAAGCGCGCTTCTATGCAGATTTCAAATCTGTACTTAGATTTTCTGTGCGATGCATGCTTTTCGAGAAAATCATGTCTCTGTCGGCTAGGTTAGGTTGGCCGAATCCGCCATGCCAGAGTCGTCAGATATCGAGTTTTCCGACCAATTAGCGATCGTTGTAATGCATGCGTCGTAAGAAGCGCGCTACTGTGCAGATTTCAGATCTGTAATTAGATTTTCCCTGCGATGCATGCTTTTCGAGAAAATCATGTCTCTGTCGGCTAGGTTAGGTTGGCCGAATCCGCCATGCCAGGGTCGTCAGATATCGAATTTTCCGACCAATTAGCGATCGTTGTAATTCATACGTCGTAAGAAGTACGCTTCTGTGCAGATTTCAGATCTGTAATTAGATTTTCCCTGCGATGCATGCTTTTCGAGAAAATCACGTCTCTGTCGGTTAGGTTAGCCTGGCCGAATCCGCCATGCCAGGGTCGTCAGATATCGAATTTTCCGACCAATTACCGATCCTTGTAATTCATACGTCGTAAGAAGCGCACTTCTGTGCAGATTTCAGATCTGTAATTAGATTTTCCCTGCGATGCATGCTTTTCGAGAAAATCATGTCTCTGTCGGTTAGGTTAGGTTTGCCGAATCCGCCATGCCAGGGTCGTCGGATATCGAATTTTCCAACCAATCGCCGATCCTTCTAACTCATACGTCATAAGAAGCGCGCTTCTGTGCAGATTTCAAATCTGTAATTAGATTTTCCCCGCGATGCATGCTTTTCGAGAAAATCATGTCTCTGTCGGTTAGGTTAGGTTGGCCGAATCCGCCATTCCAGGGTCGTCAGATATCGAATTTTCCGACCAATTAGCGATCGTTGTAATTCATACGTCGTAAGAAGTACGCTTCTGTGCAGATTTCAGATCTGTAATTAGATTTTCCCTGCGATGCATGCTTTTCGAGAAAATCATGTCTCTGTCGGTTAGGTTAGGTTGGCCGAATCCGCCATGCCAGGGTCGTCGGATATCGAATTTTCCAACCAATCGCCGATCCTTGTAATTCATACGTCATAAGAAGCGCGCTTCTATGCAGATTTCAAAGCTGTACTTAGATTTTCTGTGCGATGCATGCTTTTCGAGAAAATCATGTCTCTGTCGGCTAGGTTAGGTTGGCCGAATCCGCCATGCCAGAGTCGTCAGATATCGAGTTTTCCGACCAATTAGCGATCGTTGTAATTCATGCGTCGTAAGAAGCGCGCTACTGTGCAGATTTCAGATCTGTAATTAGATTTTCCCTGCGATGCATGCTTTTCGAGAAAATCATGTCTCTGCCGGTTAGGTTAGGTTGGCCGAATCCGCCATGCCAGGGTCGTCGGATATCGAGTTTTCCGACCAATCGCCGATCCTTGTAATTCATACGTCATAAGAAGCGCGCTTCTGTGCAGATTTCAAATCTGTAGTTAGATTTTCCCTGCGATGCATGCTTTTCGAGAAAATCATGTCTCTGTCGGTTAGGTTAGGTTGGCCGAATCCGCCATTCCAGGGTCGTCAGATATCGAATTTTCCGACCAATTAGCGATCGTTGTAATTCATACGTCGTAAGAAGTACGCTTCTGTGCAGATTTCAGATCTGTAATTAGATTTTCCCTGCGATGCATGCTTTTCGAGAAAATCATGTCTCTGTCGGTTAGGTTAGGTTGGCCGAATCCGCCATGCCAGGGTCGTCGGATATCGAATTTTCCAACCAATCGCCGATCCTTGTAATTCATACGTCATAAGAAGCGCGCTTCTATGCAGATTTCAAATCTGTACTTAGATTTTCTGTGCGATGCATGCTTTTCGAGAAAATCATGTCTCTGTCGGCTAGGTTAGGTTGGCCGAATCCGCCATGCCAGAGTCGTCAGATATCGAGTTTTCCGACCAATTAGCGATCGTTGTAATTCATGCGTCGTAAGAAGCGCGCTACTGTGCAGATTTCAGATCTGTAATTAGATTTTCCCTGCGATGCATGCTTTTCGAGAAAATCATGTCTCTGTCGGCTAGGTTAGGTTGGCCGAATCCGCCATGCCAGGGTCGTCAGATATCGAATTTTCCGACCAATTAGCGATCGTTGTAATTCATACGTCGTAAGAAGCGCGCTTCTGTGCAGATTTCAGATCTGTAATTAGATTTTCCCTGCGATGCATGCTTTTCGAGAAAATCACGTCTCTGTCGGTTAGGTTAGCCTGGCCGAATCCGCCATGCCAGGGTCGTCAGATATCGAATTTTCCGACCAATTACCGATCCTTGTAATTCATACGTCGTAAGAAGCGCACTTCTGTGCAGATTTCAGATTTGTAATTAGATTTTCCCTGCGATGCATGCTTTTCGAGAAAATCATGTCTCTGTCGGTTAGGTTAGGTTTGCCGAATCCGCCATGCCAGGGTCGTCGGATATCGAATTTTCCAACCAATCGCCGATCCTTGTAACTCATACGTCATAAGAAGCGCGCTTCTGTGCAGATTTCAAATCTGTAATTAGATTTTCCCCGCGATGCATGCTTTTCGAGAAAATCATGTCTCTGTCGGTTAGGTTAGGTTGGCCGAATCCGCCATTCCAGGGTCGTCAGATATCGAATTTTCCGACCAATTAGCGATCGTTGTAATTCATACGTCGTAAGAAGTACGCTTCTGTGCAGATTTCAGATCTGTAATTAGATTTTCCCTGCGATGCATGCTTTTCGAGAAAATCATGTCTCTGTCGGTTAGGTTAGGTTGGCCGAATCCGCCATGCCAGGGTCGTCGGATATCGAATTTTCCAACCAATCGCCGATCCTTGTAATTCATACGTCATAAGAAGCGCGCTTCTATGCAGATTTCAAATCTGTACTTAGATTTTCTGTGCGATGCATGCTTTTCGAGAAAATCATGTCTCTGTCGGCTAGGTTAGGTTGGCCGAATCCGCCATGCCAGAGTCGTCAGATATCGAGTTTTCCGACCAATTAGCGATCGTTGTAATTCATGCGTCGTAAGAAGCGCGCTACTGTGCAGATTTCAGATCTGTAATTAGATTTTCCCTGCGATGCATGCTTTTCGAGAAAATCATGTCTCTGCCGGTTAGGTTAGGTTGGCCGAATCCGCCATGCCAGGGTCGTCGGATATCGAGTTTTCCGACCAATCGCCGATCCTTGTAATTCATACGTCATAAGAAGCGCGCTTCTGTGCAGATTTCAAATCTGTAGTTAGATTTTCTGTGCGATGCATGCTTTTCGAGAAAATCATGTCTCTGTCGGCTAGGTTAGGTTGGCCGAATCCGCCATGCCAGGGTCGTCAGATATCGAATTTTCCGACCAATTAGCGATCGTTGTAATTCACACGTCGTAAGAAGCGCGCTTCTGTGCAGATTTCAGATCTGTAATTAGATTTTCCCTGCGATGCATGCTTTTCGAGAAAATCACGTCTCTGTCGGTTAGGTTAGGTTGGCCGAATCCGCCATTCCAGGGTCGTCAGATATCGAATTTTCCGACCAATTAGCGATCGTTGTAATTCATACGTCGTAAGAAGTACGCTTCTGTGCAGATTTCAGATCTGTAATTAGATTTTCCCTGCGATGCATGCTTTTCGAGAAAATCATGTCTCTGTCGGTTAGGTTAGGTTGGCCGAATCCGCCATGCCAGGGTCGTCGGATATCGAATTTTCCAACCAATCGCCGATCCTTGTAATTCATACGTCATAAGAAGCGCGCTTCTATGCAGATTTCAAATCTGTACTTAGATTTTCTGTGCGATGCATGCTTTTCGAGAAAATCATGTCTCTGTCGGTTAGGTTAGGTTGGCCGAATCCGCCATTCCAGGGTCGTCAGATATCGAATTTTCCGACCAATTAGCGATCGTTGTAATTCACACGTCGTAAGAAGCGCGCTTCTGTGCAGATTTCAGATCTGTAATTAGATTTTCCCTGCGATGCATGCTTTTCGAGAAAATCACGTCTCTGTCGGTTAGGTTAGCCTGGCCGAATCCGCCATGCCAGGGTCGTCAGATATCGAATTTTCCGACCAATTACCGATCCTTGTAATTCATACGTCATAAGAAGCGCGCTTCTATGCAGATTTCAAATCTGTAATTAGATTTTCTGTGCGATGCATGCTTTTCGAGAAAATCATGTCTCTGTCGGCTAGGTTAGGTTGGCCGAATCCGCCATGCCAGGGTCGTCAGATATCGAATTTTCCGACCAATTACCGATCCTTGTAATTCATACGTCATAAGAAGCGCGCTTCTATGCAGATTTCAAATCTGTAATTAGATTTTCTGTGCGATGCATGCTTTTCGAGAAAATCATGTCTCTGTCGGCTAGGTTAGGTTGGCCGAATCCGCCATGCCAGGGTCGTCAGATATCGAATTTTCCGACCAATTACCGATCGTTGTAATTCATACGTTGTAAGAAGCGCGCTTCTGTGCAGATTTCAGATCTGTAATTAGATTTTCCCTGCGATGCATGCTTTTCGAGAAAATCATGTCTCTGTCGGTTAGGTTAGGTTGGCCGAATCCGCCATGCCAGGGTCGTCGGATATCGAATTTTCCAACCAATCGCCGATCATTGTAGTTCATACGTCATAAGAAGCGCGCTTCTGTGCAGATTTCAAATCTGTAATTAGATTTTCCCTGCGATGCATACTTTTCGAGAAAATCATGTCTCTGTCGGTTAGGTTAGGTTGGCCGAATCCGCCATGCCAGGGTCGTCGGATATCGAGTTTTCCGACCAATCGCCGATCCTTGTAATTCATACGTCATAAGAAGCGCGCTTCTATGCAGATTTCAAATCTGTAGTTAGATTTTCTGTGCGATGCATGCTTTTCGAGAAAATCATGTCTCTGTCGGCTAGGTTAGGTTGGCCGAATCCGCCATGCCAGGGTCGTCAGATATCGAATTTTCCGACCAATTACCGATCGTTGTAATTCATACGTCATAAGAAGCGCGCTTCTGTGCAGATTTCAGATCTGTAATTAGATTTTCCCTGCGATGCATGCTTTTCGAGAAAATCATGTCTCTGTCGGTTAGGTTAGGTTGGCCGAATCCGCCATGCCAGGGTCGTCGGATATCGAATTTTCCAACCAATCGCCGATCCTTGTAATTCATACGTCATAAGAAGCGCGCTTCTGTGCAGATTTCAAATCTGTAATTAGATTTTCCCCGCGATGCATACTTTTCGAGAAAATCATGTCTCTGTCGGTTAGGTTAGGTTGGCCGAATCCGCCATTCCAGGGTCGTCAGATATCGAATTTTCCGACCAATTAGCGATCGTTGTAATTCATACGTCGTAAGAAGTGCGCTTCTGTGCAGATTTCAGATCTGTAATTAGATTTTCCCTGCGATGCATGCTTTTCGAGAAAATCATGTCTCTGTCGGTTAGGTTAGGTTGGCCGAATCCGCCATGCCAGGGTCGTCGGATATCGAATTTTCCAACCAATCGCCGATCATTGTAGTTCATACGTCATAAGAAGCGCGCTTCTGTGCAGATTTCAAATCTGTAATTAGATTTTCCCTGCGATGCATACTTTTCGAGAAAATCATGTCTCTGTCGGTTAGGTTAGGTTGGCCGAATCCGCCATGCCAGGGTCGTCGGATATCGAGTTTTCCGACCAATCGCCGATCCTTGTAATTCATACGTCATAAGAAGCGCGCTTCTATGCAGATTTCAAATCTGTAGTTAGATTTTCTGTGCGATGCATGCTTTTCGAGAAAATCATGTCTCTGTCGGCTAGGTTAGGTTGGCCGAATCCGCCATGCCAGGGTCGTCAGATATCGAATTTTCCGACCAATTACCGATCGTTGTAATTCATACGTCATAAGAAGCGCGCTTCTGTGCAGATTTCAGATCTGTAATTAGATTTTCCCTGCGATGCATGCTTTTCGAGAAAATCATGTCTCTGTCGGTTAGGTTAGGTTGGCCGAATCCGCCATGCCAGGGTCGTCGGATATCGAATTTTCCAACCAATCGCCGATCCTTGTAATTCATACGTCATAAGAAGCGCGCTTCTGTGCAGATTTCAAATCTGTAATTAGATTTTCCCCGCGATGCATACTTTTCGAGAAAATCATGTCTCTGTCGGTTAGGTTAGGTTGGCCGAATCCGCCATTCCAGGGTCGTCAGATATCGAATTTTCCGACCAATTAGCGATCGTTGTAATTCATACGTCGTAAGAAGTGCGCTTCTGTGCAGATTTCAGATCTGTAATTAGATTTTCCCTGCGATGCATGCTTTTCGAGAAAATCATGTCTCTGTCGGTTAGGTTAGGTTGGCCGAATCCGCCATGCCAGGGTCGTCGGATATCGAATTTTCCAACCAATCGCCGATCCTTGTAATTCATACGTCATAAGAAGCGCGCTTCTATGCAGATTTCAAATCTGTAATTAGATTTTCTGTGCGATGCATGCTTTTCGAGAAAATCATGTCTCTGTCGGCTAGGTTAGGTTGGCCGAATCCGCCATGCCAGAGTCGTCAGATATCGAATTTTCCGACCAATTAGCGATCGTTGTAATTCATGCGTCGTAAGGAGCGCGCTTCTATGCAGATTTCAAATCTGTAATTAGGTTTTCCCTGCGATGCATGCTTTTCGAGAAAATCATGTCTCTGTCGGCTAGGTTAGGTTGGCCGAATCCGCCATGCCAGGGTCGTCAGATATCGAATTTTCCGACCAATTAGCGATCGTTGTAATTCATACGTCATAAGAAGCGCGCTTCTGTGCAGATTTCAGATCTATAATTAGATTTTCCCTGCGATGCATGCTTTTCGAGAAAATCACGTCTCTGTCGGTTAGGTTAGGTTGGCCGAATCCGCCATGCCAGGGTCGTCAGATATCGAATTTTCCGACCAATTACCGATCCTTGTAATTCATACGTCGTAAGAAGCGCGCTTCTGTGCAGATTTCAAATCTATAATTAGATTTTCCCTGCGATGCATGCTTTTCGAGAAAATCATGTCTCTGGCGGTTAGGTTAGGTTGGCCGAATCCGCCATGCCAGGGTCGTCGGATATCGAATTTTCCGACCAATCGCCGATCCTTGTAATTCATACGCCATAAGAAGCGCGCTTCTATGCAGATTTCAAATCTGTAGTTAGATTTTCTGTGCGATGCATGCTTTTCGAGAAAATCATGTCTCTGTCGGCTAGGTTAGGTTGGCCGAATCCGCCATGCCAGGGTCGTCAGATATCGAATTTTCCGACCAATTAGCGATCGTTGTAATTCATACGTCATAAGAAGCGCGCTTCTGTGCAGATTTCAGATCTATAATTAGATTTTCCCTGCGATGCATGCTTTTCGAGAAAATCACGTCTCTGTCGGTTAGGTTAGGTTGGCCGAATCCGCCATGCCAGGGTCGTCGGACATCGAATTTTCCAACCAATCGCCGATCCTTGTAATTCATACGTCATAAGAAGCGCGCTTCTATGCAGATTTCAAATCTGTACTTAGATTTTCTGTGCGATGCATGCTTTTCGAGAAAATCATGTCTCTGTCGGCTAGGTTAGGTTGGCCGAATCCGCCATGCCAGAGTCGTCAGATATCGAATTTTCCGACCAATTAGCGATCGTTGTAATTCATGCGTCGTAAGAAGCGCGCTTCTGTGCAGATTTCAGATCTGTAATTAGATTTTCCCTGCGATGCATGCTTTTCGAGAAAATCATGTCTCTGTCGGCTAGGTTAGGTTGGCCGAATCCGCCATGCCAGGGTCGTCAGATATCGAATTTTCCGACCAATTAGCGATCGTTGTAATTCATACGTCATAAGAAGCGCGCTTCTGTGCAGATTTCAGATCTATAATTAGATTTTCCCTGCGATGCATGCTTTTCGAGAAAATCATGTCTCTGGCGGTTAGGTTAGGTTGGCCGAATCCGCCATGCCAGGGTCGTCGGATATCGAGTTTTCCGACCAATCGTCGATCCTTGTAATTCATACGCCATAAGAAGCGCGCTTCTATGCAGATTTCAAATCTGTAGTTAGATTTTCTGTGCGATGCATGCTTTTCGAGAAAATCATGTCTCTGTCGGCTAGGTTAGGTTGGCCGAATCCGCCATGCCAGGGTCGTCAGATATCGAATTTTCCGACCAATTACCGATCGTTGTAATTCATACGTCATAAGAAGCGCGCTTCTGTGCAGATTTCAGATCTGTAATTAGATTTTCCCTGCGATGCATGCTTTTCGAGAAAATCATGTCTCTGTCGGTTAGGTTAGGTTGGCCGAATCCGCCATGCCAGGGTCGTCGGATATCGAATTTTCCAACCAATCGCCGATCCTTGTAATTCATACGTCATAAGAAGCGCGCTTCTGTGCAGATTTCAAATCTGTAATTAGATTTTCCCCGCGATGCATACTTTTCGAGAAAATCATGTCTCTGTCGGTTAGGTTAGGTTGGCCGAATCCGCCATTCCAGGGTCGTCAGATATCGAATTTTCCGACCAATTAGCGATCGTTGTAATTCATACGTCGTAAGAAGTGCGCTTCTGTGCAGATTTCAGATCTGTAATTAGATTTTCCCTGCGATGCATGCTTTTCGAGAAAATCATGTCTCTGTCGGTTAGGTTAGGTTGGCCGAATCCGCCATGCCAGGGTCGTCGGATATCGAATTTTCCAACCAATCGCCGATCCTTGTAATTCATACGTCATAAGAAGCGCGCTTCTATGCAGATTTCAAATCTGTAATTAGATTTTCTGTGCGATGCATGCTTTTCGAGAAAATCATGTCTCTGTCGGCTAGGTTAGGTTGGCCGAATCCGCCATGCCAGAGTCGTCAGATATCGAATTTTCCGACCAATTAGCGATCGTTGTAATTCATGCGTCGTAAGAAGCGCGCTTCTATGCAGATTTCAAATCTGTAATTAGGTTTTCCCTGCGATGCATGCTTTTCGAGAAAATCATGTCTCTGTCGGCTAGGTTAGGTTGGCCGAATCCGCCATGCCAGGGTCGTCAGATATCGAATTTTCCGACCAATTAGCGATCGTTGTAATTCATACGTCATAAGAAGCGCGCTTCTGTGCAGATTTCAGATCTATAATTAGATTTTCCCTGCGATGCATGCTTTTCGAGAAAATCACGTCTCTGTCGGTTAGGTTAGGTTGGCCGAATCCGCCATGCCAGGGTCGTCAGATATCGAATTTTCCGACCAATTACCGATCCTTGTAATTCATACGTCGTAAGAAGCGCGCTTCTGTGCAGATTTCAAATCTATAATTAGATTTTCCCTGCGATGCATGCTTTTCGAGAAAATCATGTCTCTGGCGGTTAGGTTAGGTTGGCCGAATCCGCCATGCCAGGGTCGTCGGATATCGAGTTTTCCGACCAATCGCCGATCCTTGTAATTCATACGCCATAAGAAGCGCGCTTCTATGCAGATTTCAAATCTGTAGTTAGATTTTCTGTGCGATGCATGCTTTTCGAGAAAATCATGTCTCTGTCGGCTAGGTTAGGTTGGCCGAATCCGCCATGCCAGGGTCGTCAGATATCGAATTTTCCGACCAATTAGCGATCGTTGTAATTCATACGTCATAAGAAGCGCGCTTCTGTGCAGATTTCAGATCTATAATTAGATTTTCCCTGCGATGCATGCTTTTCGAGAAAATCACGTCTCTGTCGGTTAGGTTAGGTTGGCCGAATCCGCCATGCCAGGGTCGTCAGATATCGAATTTTCCGACCAATTACCGATCCTTGTAATTCATACGTCGTAAGAAGCGCGCTTCTGTGCAGATTTCAAATCTATAATTAGATTTTCCCTGCGATGCATGCTTTTCGAGAAAATCATGTCTCTGGCGGTTAGGTTAGGTTGGCCGAATCCGCCATGCCAGGGTCGTCGGATATCGAGTTTTCCGACCAATCGCCGATCCTTGTAATTCATACGCCATAAGAAGCGCGCTTCTATGCAGATTTCAAATCTGTAGTTAGATTTTCTGTGCGATGCATGCTTTTCGAGAAAATCATGTCTCTGTCGGCTAGGTTAGGTTGGCCGAATCCGCCATGCCAGGGTCGTCAGATATCGAATTTTCCGACCAATTAGCGATCGTTGTAATTCATACGTCATAAGAAGCGCGCTTCTGTGCAGATTTCAGATCTATAATTAGATTTTCCCTGCGATGCATGCTTTTCGAGAAAATCACGTCTCTGTCGGTTAGGTTAGGTTGGCCGAATCCGCCATGCCAGGGTCGTCGGACATCGAATTTTCCAACCAATCGCCGATCCTTGTAATTCATACGTCATAAGAAGCGCGCTTCTATGCAGATTTCAAATCTGTACTTAGATTTTCTGTGCGATGCATGCTTTTCGAGAAAATCATGTCTCTGTCGGCTAGGTTAGGTTGGCCGAATCCGCCATGCCAGAGTCGTCAGATATCGAATTTTCCGACCAATTAGCGATCGTTGTAATTCATGCGTCGTAAGAAGCGCGCTTCTGTGCAGATTTCAGATCTGTAATTAGATTTTCCCTGCGATGCATGCTTTTCGAGAAAATCATGTCTCTGTCGGCTAGGTTAGGTTGGCCGAATCCGCCATGCCAGGGTCGTCAGATATCGAATTTTCCGACCAATTAGCGATCGTTGTAATTCATACGTCATAAGAAGCGCGCTTCTGTGCAGATTTCAGATCTATAATTAGATTTTCCCTGCGATGCATGCTTTTCGAGAAAATCACGTCTCTGTCGGTTAGGTTAGGTTGGCCGAATCCGCCATGCCAGGGTCGTCAGATATCGAATTTTCCGACCAATTACCGATCCTTGTAATTCATACGTCGTAAGAAGCGCGCTTCTGTGCAGATTTCAAATCTATAATTAGATTTTCCCTGCGATGCATGCTTTTCGAGAAAATCATGTCTCTGGCGGTTAGGTTAGGTTGGCCGAATCCGCCATGCCAGGGTCGTCGGATATCGAGTTTTCCGACCAATCGCCGATCCTTGTAATTCATACGCCATAAGAAGCGCGCTTCTATGCAGATTTCAAATCTGTAGTTAGATTTTCTGTGCGATGCATGCTTTTCGAGAAAATCATGTCTCTGTCGGCTAGGTTAGGTTGGCCGAATCCGCCATGCCAGGGTCGTCAGATATCGAATTTTCCGACCAATTAGCGATCGTTGTAATTCATACGTCATAAGAAGCGCGCTTCTGTGCAGATTTCAGATCTATAATTAGATTTTCCCTGCGATGCATGCTTTTCGAGAAAATCACGTCTCTGTCGGTTAGGTTAGGTTGGCCGAATCCGCCATGCCAGGGTCGTCGGACATCGAATTTTCCAACCAATCGCCGATCCTTGTAATTCATACGTCATAAGAAGCGCGCTTCTATGCAGATTTCAAATCTGTACTTAGATTTTCTGTGCGATGCATGCTTTTCGAGAAAATCATGTCTCTGTCGGCTAGGTTAGGTTGGCCGAATCCGCCATGCCAGAGTCGTCAGATATCGAATTTTCCGACCAATTAGCGATCGTTGTAATTCATGCGTCGTAAGAAGCGCGCTTCTGTGCAGATTTCAGATCTGTAATTAGATTTTCCCTGCGATGCATGCTTTTCGAGAAAATCATGTCTCTGTCGGCTAGGTTAGGTTGGCCGAATCCGCCATGCCAGGGTCGTCAGATATCGAATTTTCCGACCAATTAGCGATCGTTGTAATTCATACGTCATAAGAAGCGCGCTTCTGTGCAGATTTCAGATCTATAATTAGATTTTCCCTGCGATGCATGCTTTTCGAGAAAATCATGTCTCTGGCGGTTAGGTTAGGTTGGCCGAATCCGCCATGCCAGGGTCGTCGGATATCGAGTTTTCCGACCAATCGTCGATCCTTGTAATTCATACGCCATAAGAAGCGCGCTTCTATGCAGATTTCAAATCTGTAGTTAGATTTTCTGTGCGATGCATGCTTTTCGAGAAAATCATGTCTCTGTCGGCTAGGTTAGGTTGGCCGAATCCGCCATGCCAGAGTCGTCAGATATCGAATTTTCCGACCAATTACCTATCCTTGTAATTCATACGTCGTAAGAAGCGCACTTCTGTGCAGATTTCAGATCTGTAATTAGATTTTCCCTGCGATGCATGCTTTTCGAGAAAATCATGTCTCTGTCGGTTAGGTTAGGTTGGCCGAATCCGCCATGCCAGGGTCGTCGGATATCGAATTTCCAACCAATCGCCGATCATTGTAGTTCATACGTCGTAAGAAGCGCGCTTCTGTGCAGATTTCAAATCTGTAATTAGATTTTCCCTGCGATGCATACTTTTCGAGAAAATCATGTCTCTGTCGGTTAGGTTAGGTTGGCCGAATCCGCCATGCCAGGGTCGTCGGATATCGAGTTTTCCGACCAATCGCCGATCCTTGTAATTCATACGTCATAAGAAGCGCGCTTCTATGCAGATTTCAAATCTGTAGTTAGATTTTCTGTGCGATGCATGCTTTTCGAGAAAATCATGTCTCTGTCGGCTAGGTTAGGTTGGCCGAATCCGCCATGCCAGGGTCGTCAGATATCGAATTTTCCGACCAATTACCGATCGTTGTAATTCATACGTCGTAAGAAGCGCGCTTCTGTGCAGATTTCAGATCTGTAATTAGATTTTCTGTGCGATGCATGCTTTTCGAGAAAATCACGTCTCTGCCGGTTAGGTTAGGTTGGCCGAATCCGCCATGCCAGGGTCGTCAGATATCGAATTTTCCGACCAATTACCGATCCTTGTAATTCATACGTCGTAAGAAGTGCGCTTCTGTGCAGATTTCAAATCTTTAATTAGATTTTCCCTGCGATGCATGCTTTTCGAGAAAATCATGTCTCTGCCGGTTAGGTTAGGTTGGCCGAATCCGCCATGCCAGGGTCGTCGGATATCGAGTTTTCCGACCAATCGCCGATCCTTGTAATTCATACGTCATAAGAAGCGCGCTTCTGTGCAGATTTCAAATCTGTAGTTAGATTTTCTGTGCGATGCATGCTTTTCGAGAAAATCATGTCTCTGTCGGCTAGATTAGGTTGGCCGAATCCGCCATGCCAGGGTCGTCAGATATCGAATTTTCCGACCAATTAGCGATCGTTGTAATTCATACGTCGTAAGAAGCGCGCTTCTGTGCAGATTTCAGATCTGTAATTAGATTTTCCCTGCGATGCATGCTTTTCGAGAAAATCATGTCTCTGTCGGCTAGGTTAGGTTGGCCGAATCCGCCATGCCAGGGTCGTCAGATATCGAATTTTCCGACCAATTACCGATCCTTGTAATTCATACGTCGTAAGAAGCGCGCTTCTGTGCAGATTTCAGATCTGTAATTAGATTTTCCCTGCGATGCATGCTTTTCGAGAAAATCATGTCTCTGTCGGTTAGGTTAGGTTGGCCGAATCCGCCATGCCAGGGTCGTCAGATATCGAATTTTCCAACCAATCGCCGATCCTTGTAATTCATACGTCATAAGAAGCGCGCTTCTGTGCAGATTTCAAATCTGTAATTAGATTTTCCCCGCGATGCATGCTTTTCGAGAAAATCATGTCTCTGTCGGTTAGGTTAGGTTGGCCGAATCCGCCATTCCAGGGAAGTCAGATATCGAATTTTCCGAACAATTACCAATCGTTGTAATTCCTACGTCGTAAGAAGCGCGCTTCTGTGCAGATTTCAGATCTGTAATTAGATTTTCCCTGCGATGCATGCTTTTCGAGAAAATCATGTCTCTGTCGGTTAGGTTAGGTTGGCCGAATCCGCCATGCCAGGGTCGTCGGATATCGAATTTTCCAACCAACCGCCGATCCTTGTAATTCATACGTCATAAGAAGCGCGCTTCTGTGCAGATTTCAAATCTGTACTTAGATTTTCTGTGCGATGCATGCTTTTCGAGAAAATCATGTCTCTGTCGGCTAGGTTAGGTTGGCCGAATCCGCCATGCCAGGGTCGTCGGATATCGAGTTTTCCGACCAATCGCCGATCCTTGTAATTCATACGTCATAAGAAGCGCGCTTCTGTGCAGATTTCAAATCTGTAGTTAGATTTTCTGTGCGATGCATGCTTTTCGAGAAAATCATGTCTCTGTCGGCTAGGTTAGGTTGGCCGAATCCGCCATGCCAGGGTCGTCAGATATCGAATTTTCCGACCAATTACCGATCGTTGTAATTCATACGTCGTAAGAAGCGCGCTTCTGTGCAGATTTCAGATCTGTAATTAGATTTTCTGTGCGATGCATGCTTTTCGAGAAAATCACGTCTCTGCCGGTTAGGTTAGGTTGGCCGAATCCGCCATGCCAGGGTCGTCAGATATCGAATTTTCCGACCAATTACCGATCCTTGTAATTCATACGTCGTAAGAAGTGCGCTTCTGTGCAGATTTCAAATCTGTAATTAGATTTTCTGTGCGATGCATGCTTTTCGAGAAAATCATGTCTCTGTCGGCTAGGTTAGGTTGGCCGAATCCGCCATGCCAGGGTCGTCAGATATCGAATTTTCCGACCAATTACCGATCCTTGTAATTCATACGTCATAAGAAGCGCGCTTCTATGCAGATTTCAAATCTGTAATTAGATTTTCTGTGCGATGCATGCTTTTCGAGAAAATCATGTCTCTGTCGGCTAGGTTAGGTTGGCCGAATCCGCCATGCCAGGGTCGTCGGATATCGAGTTTTCCGACCAATCGCCGATCCTTGTAATTCATACGTCATAAGAAGCGCGCTTCTGTGCAGATTTCAAATCTGTAGTTAGATTTTCTGTGCGATGCATGCTTTTCGAGAAAATCATGTCTCTGTCGGCTAGGTTAGGTTGGCCGAATCCGCCATGCCAGGGTCGTCAGATATCGAATTTTCCGACCAATTACCGATCGTTGTAATTCATACGTCGTAAGAAGCGCGCTTCTGTGCAGATTTCAGATCTGTAATTAGATTTTCTGTGCGATGCATGCTTTTCGAGAAAATCACGTCTCTGCCGGTTAGGTTAGGTTGGCCGAATCCGCCATGCCAGGGTCGTCAGATATCGAATTTTCCGACCAATTACCGATCCTTGTAATTCATACGTCGTAAGAAGTGCGCTTCTGTGCAGATTTCAAATCTGTAATTAGATTTTCTGTGCGATGCATGCTTTTCGAGAAAATCATGTCTCTGTCGGCTAGGTTAGGTTGGCCGAATCCGCCATGCCAGGGTCGTCGGATATCGAATTTTCCAACCAATCGCCGATCATTGTAGTTCATACGTCATAAGAAGCGCGCTTCTGTGCAGATTTCAAATCTGTAATTAGATTTTCCCTGCGATGCATACTTTTCGAGAAAATCATGTCTCTGTCGGTTAGGTTAGGTTGGCCGAATCCGCCATGCCAGGGTCGTCGGATATCGAGTTTTCCGACCAATCGCCGATCCTTGTAATTCATACGTCATAAGAAGCGCGCTTCTATGCAGATTTCAAATCTGTAGTTAGATTTTCTGTGCGATGCATGCTTTTCGAGAAAATCATGTCTCTGTCGGCTAGGTTAGGTTGGCCGAATCCGCCATGCCAGGGTCGTCAGATATCGAATTTTCCGACCAATTACCGATCGTTGTAATTCATACGTCATAAGAAGCGCGCTTCTGTGCAGATTTCAGATCTGTAATTAGATTTTCCCTGCGATGCATGCTTTTCGAGAAAATCATGTCTCTGTCGGTTAGGTTAGGTTGGCCGAATCCGCCATGCCAGGGTCGTCGGATATCGAATTTTCCAACCAATCGCCGATCCTTGTAATTCATACGTCATAAGAAGCGCGCTTCTGTGCAGATTTCAAATCTGTAATTAGATTTTCCCCGCGATGCATACTTTTCGAGAAAATCATGTCTCTGTCGGTTAGGTTAGGTTGGCCGAATCCGCCATTCCAGGGTCGCCAGATATCGAATTTTCCGACCAATTAGCGATCGTTGTAATTCATACGTCGTAAGAAGTGCGCTTCTGTGCAGATTTCAGATCTGTAATTAGATTTTCCCTGCGATGCATGCTTTTCGAGAAAATCATGTCTCTGTCGGTTAGGTTAGGTTGGCCGAATCCGCCATGCCAGGGTCGTCGGATATCGAATTTTCCAACCAATCGCCGATCCTTGTAATTCATACGTCATAAGAAGCGCGCTTCTATGCAGATTTCAAATCTGTAATTAGATTTTCTGTGCGATGCATGCTTTTCGAGAAAATCATGTCTCTGTCGGCTAGGTTAGGTTGGCCGAATCCGCCATGCCAGAGTCGTCAGATATCGAATTTTCCGACCAATTAGCGATCGTTGTAATTCATGCGTCGTAAGAAGCGCGCTTCTGTGCAGATTTCAGATCTGTAATTAGGTTTTCCCTGCGATGCATGCTTTTCGAGAAAATCATGTCTCTGTCGGCTAGGTTAGGTTGGCCGAATCCGCCATGCCAGGGTCGTCAGATATCGAATTTTCCGACCAATTAGCGATCGTTGTAATTCATACGTCATAAGAAGCGCGCTTCTGTGCAGATTTCAGATCTATAATTAGATTTTCCCTGCGATGCATGCTTTTCGAGAAAATCACGTCTCTGTCGGTTAGGTTAGGTTGGCCGAATCCGCCATGCCAGGGTCGTCAGATATCGAATTTTCCGACCAATTACCGATTCTTGTAATTCATACGTCGTAAGAAGCGCGCTTCTGTGCAGATTTCAAATCTTTAATTAGATTTTCCCTGCGATGCATGCTTTTCGAGAAAATCATGTCTCTGGCGGTTAGGTTAGGTTGGCCGAATCCGCCATGCCAGGGTCGTCGGATATCAAGTTTTCCGACCAATCGCCGATCCTTGTAATTCATACGCCATAAGAAGCGCGCTTCTATGCAGATTTCAAATCTGTAGTTAGATTTTCTGTGCGATGCATGCTTTTCGAGAAAATCATGTCTCTGTCGGCTAGGTTAGGTTGGCCGAATCCGCCATGCCAGGGTCGTCAGATATCGAATTTTCCGACCAATTAGCGATCGTTGTAATTCATACGTCATAAGAAGCGCGCTTCTGTGCAGATTTCAGATCTATAATTAGATTTTCCCTGCGATGCATGCTTTTCGAGAAAATCACGTCTCTGTCGGTTAGGTTAGGTTGGCCGAATCCGCCATGCCAGGGTCGTCAGATATCGAATTTTCCGACCAATTACCGATCCTTGTAATTCATACGTCGTAAGAAGCGCGCTTCTGTGCAGATTTCAAATCTATAATTAGATTTTCCCTGCGATGCATGCTTTTCGAGAAAATCATGTCTCTGGCGGTTAGGTTAGGTTGGCCGAATCCGCCGTGCCAGGGTCGTCGGATATCGAGTTTTCCGACCAATCGCCGATCCTTGTAATTCATACGCCATAAGAAGCGCGCTTCTATGCAGATTTCAAATCTGTAGTTAGATTTTCTGTGCGATGCATGCTTTTCGAGAAAATCATGTCTCTGTCGGCTAGGTTAGGTTGGCCGAATCCGCCATGCCAGGGTCGTCAGATATCGAATTTTCCGACCAATTAGCGATCGTTGTAATTCATACGTCATAAGAAGCGCGCTTCTGTGCAGATTTCAGATCTATAATTAGATTTTCCCTGCGATGCATGCTTTTCGAGAAAATCACGTCTCTGTCGGTTAGGTTAGGTTGGCCGAATCCGCCATGCCAGGGTCGTCGGACATCGAATTTTCCAACCAATCGCCGATCCTTGTAATTCATACGTCATAAGAAGCGCGCTTCTATGCAGATTTCAAATCTGTACTTAGATTTTCTGTGCGATGCATGCTTTTCGAGAAAATCATGTCTCTGTCGGCTAGGTTAGGTTGGCCGAATCCGCCATGCCAGAGTCGTCAGATATCGAATTTTCCGACCAATTAGCGATCGTTGTAATTCATGCGTCGTAAGAAGCGCGCTTCTGTGCAGATTTCAAATCTGTAATTAGATTTTCCCTGCGATGCATGCTTTTCGAGAAAATCATGTCTCTGTCGGCTAGGTTAGGTTGGCCGAATCCGCCATGCCAGGGTCGTCAGATATCGAATTTTCCGACCAATTAGCGATCGTTGTAATTCATACGTCATAAGAAGCGCGCTTCTGTGCAGATTTCAGATCTATAATTAGATTTTCCCTGCGATGCATGCTTTTCGAGAAAATCATGTCTCTGGCGGTTAGGTTAGGTTGGCCGAATCCGCCATGCCAGGGTCGTCGGATATCGAGTTTTCCGACCAATCGTCGATCGTTGTAATTCATACGCCATAAGAAGCGCGCTTCTGTGCAGATTTCAAATCTGTAGTTAGATTTTCTGTGCGATGCATGCTTTTCGAGAAAATCATGTCTCTGTCGGCTAGGTTAGGTTGGCCGAATCCGCCATGCCAGAGTCGTCAGATATCGAATTTTCCGACCAATTACCTATCCTTGTAATTCATACGTCGTAAGAAGCGCACTTCTGTGCAGATTTCAGATCTGTAATTAGATTTTCCCTGCGATGCATGCTTTTCGAGAAAATCATGTCTCTGTCGGTTAGGTTAGGTTGGCCGAATCCGCCATGCCAGGGTCGTCGGATATCGAATTTCCAACCAATCGCCGATCATTGTAGTTCATACGTCATAAGAAGCGCGCTTCTGTGCAGATTTCAAATCTGTAATTAGATTTTCCCTGCGATGCATACTTTTCGAGAAAATCATGTCTCTGTCGGTTAGGTTAGGTTGGCCGAATCCGCCATGCCAGGGTCGTCGGATATCGAGTTTTCCGACCAATCGCCGATCCTTGTAATTCATACGTCATAAGAAGCGCGCTTCTATGCAGATTTCAAATCTGTAGTTAGATTTTCTGTGCGATGCATGCTTTTCGAGAAAATCATGTCTCTGTCGGCTAGGTTAGGTTGGCCGAATCCGCCATGCCAGGGTCGTCAGATATCGAATTTTCCGACCAATTACCGATCGTTGTAATTCATACGTCGTAAGAAGCGCGCTTCTGTGCAGATTTCAGATCTGTAATTAGATTTTCCCTGCGATGCATGCTTTTCGAGAAAATCATGTCTCTGTCGGTTAGGTTAGGCTGGCCGAATCCGCCATGCCAGGGTCGTCGGATATCGAGTTTTCCGACCAATCGCCGATCCTTGTAATTCACACGTCATAAGAAGCGCGCTTCTATGCAGATTTCAAATCTGTAGTTAGATTTTCTGTGCGATGCATGCTTTTCGAGAAAATCATGTCTCTGTCGGCTAGGTTAGGTTGGCCGAATCCGCCATGCCAGGGTCGTCAGATATCGAATTTTCCGACCAATTACCGATCGTTGTAATTCATACGTCGTAAGAAGCGCGCTTCTGTGCAGATTTCAGATCTGTAATTAGATTTTCTGTGCGATGCATGCTTTTCGAGAAAATCACGTCTCTGCCGGTTAGGTTAGGTTGGCCGAATCCGCCATGCCAGGGTCGTCAGATATCGAATTTTCCGACCAATTACCGATCCTTGTAATTCATACGTCGTAAGAAGTGCGCTTCTGTGCAGATTTCAAATCTTTAATTAGATTTTCCCTGCGATGCATGCTTTTCGAGAAAATCATGTCTCTGCCGGTTAGGTTAGGTTGGCCGAATCCGCCATGCCAGGGTCGTCGGATATCGAGTTTTCCGACCAATCGCCGATCCTTGTAATTCATACGTCATAAGAAGCGCGCTTCTGTGCAGATTTCAAATCTGTAGTTAGATTTTCTGTGCGATGCATGCTTTTCGAGAAAATCATGTCTCTGTCGGCTAGGTTAGGTTGGCCAAATCCGCCATGCCAGGGTCGTCAGATATCGAATTTTCCGACCAATTAGCGATCGTTGTAATTCATACGTCGTAAGAAGCGCGCTTCTGTGCAGATTTCAGATCTGTAATTAGATTTTCCCTGCGATGCATGCTTTTCGAGAAAATCACGTCTCTGTCGGTTAGGTTAGCCTGGCCGAATCCGCCATGCCAGGGTCGTCAGATATCGAATTTTCCGACCAATTACCGATCGTTGTAATTCATACGTCGTAAGAAGCGCGCTTCTGTGCAGATTTCAAATCTGTAATTAGATTTTCCCTGCGATGCATGCTTTTCGAGAAAATCATGTCTCTGTCGGCTAGGTTAGGTTGGCCGAATCCGCCATGCCAGGGTCGTCAGATATCGAATTTTCCGACCAATTACCGATCGTTGTAATTCATACGTCGTAAGAAGCGCGCTTCTGTGCAGATTTCAGATCTGTAATTAGATTTTCTGTGCGATGCATGCTTTTCGAGAAAATCACGTCTCTGCCGGTTAGGTTAGGTTGGCCGAATCCGCCATGCCAGGGTCGTCAGATATCGAATTTTCCGACCAATTACCGATCCTTGTAATTCATACGTCGTAAGAAGTGCGCTTCTGTGCAGATTTCAAATCTTTAATTAGATTTTCCCTGCGATGCATGCTTTTCGAGAAAATCATGTCTCTGCCGGTTAGGTTAGGTTGGCCGAATCCGCCATGCCAGGGTCGTCGGATATCGAGTTTTCCGACCAATCGCCGATCCTTGTAATTCATACGTCATAAGAAGCGCGCTTCTGTGCAGATTTCAAATCTGTAGTTAGATTTTCTGTGCGATGCATGCTTTTCGAGAAAATCATGTCTCTGTCGGCTAGATTAGGTTGGCCGAATCCGCCATGCCAGGGTCGTCAGATATCGAATTTTCCGACCAATTAGCGATCGTTGTAATTCATACGTCGTAAGAAGCGCGCTTCTGTGCAGATTTCAGATCTGTAATTAGATTTTCCCTGCGATGCATGCTTTTCGAGAAAATCATGTCTCTGTCGGCTAGGTTAGGTTGGCCGAATCCGCCATGCCAGGGTCGTCAGATATCGAATTTTCCGACCAATTACCGATCCTTGTAATTCATACGTCGTAAGAAGCGCGCTTCTGTGCAGATTTCAGATCTGTAATTAGATTTTCCCTGCGATGCATGCTTTTCGAGAAAATCATGTCTCTGTCGGTTAGGTTAGGTTGGCCGAATCCGCCATGCCAGGGTCGTCAGATATCGAATTTTCCAACCAATCGCCGATCCTTGTAATTCATACGTCATAAGAAGCGCGCTTCTGTGCAGATTTCAAATCTGTAATTAGATTTTCCCCGCGATGCATGCTTTTCGAGAAAATCATGTCTCTGTCGGTTAGGTTAGGTTGGCCGAATCCGCCATTCCAGGGAAGTCAGATATCGAATTTTCCGAACAATTACCAATCGTTGTAATTCCTACGTCGTAAGAAGCGCGCTTCTGTGCAGATTTCAGATCTGTAATTAGATTTTCCCTGCGATGCATGCTTTTCGAGAAAATCATGTCTCTGTCGGTTAGGTTAGGTTGGCCGAATCCGCCATGCCAGGGTCGTCGGATATCGAATTTTCCAACCAACCGCCGATCCTTGTAATTCATACGTCATAAGAAGCGCGCTTCTGTGCAGATTTCAAATCTGTACTTAGATTTTCTGTGCGATGCATGCTTTTCGAGAAAATCATGTCTCTGTCGGCTAGGTTAGGTTGGCCGAATCCGCCATGCCAGGGTCGTCGGATATCGAGTTTTCCGACCAATCGCCGATCCTTGTAATTCATACGTCATAAGAAGCGCGCTTCTGTGCAGATTTCAAATCTGTAGTTAGATTTTCTGTGCGATGCATGCTTTTCGAGAAAATCATGTCTCTGTCGGCTAGGTTAGGTTGGCCGAATCCGCCATGCCAGGGTCGTCAGATATCGAATTTTCCGACCAATTACCGATCGTTGTAATTCATACGTCGTAAGAAGCGCGCTTCTGTGCAGATTTCAGATCTGTAATTAGATTTTCTGTGCGATGCATGCTTTTCGAGAAAATCACGTCTCTGCCGGTTAGGTTAGGTTGGCCGAATCCGCCATGCCAGGGTCGTCAGATATCGAATTTTCCGACCAATTACCGATCCTTGTAATTCATACGTCGTAAGAAGTGCGCTTCTGTGCAGATTTCAAATCTTTAATTAGATTTTCCCTGCGATGCATGCTTTTCGAGCAAATCATGTCTCTGCCGGTTA
The DNA here is from genome assembly GCA_945910035.1 of Brachypalpus laphriformis. Taxonomy (NCBI): domain Eukaryota; kingdom Metazoa; phylum Arthropoda; class Insecta; order Diptera; family Syrphidae; genus Brachypalpus; species Brachypalpus laphriformis. The sequence goes on from OX246754.1 coordinate 170,449,873, forward strand.
GGTTAGGTTGGCCGAATCCGCCATGCCAGGGTCGTCGGATATCGAGTTTTCCGACCAATCGCCGATCCTTGTAATTCATACGTCATAAGAAGCGCTTTTCTGTGCAGATTTCAAATCTGTAGTTAGATTTTCTGTGCGATGCATGCTTTTCGAGAAAATCATGTCTCTGTCGGCTAGGTTAGGTTGGCCGAATCCGCCATGCCAGGGTCGTCAGATATAGAATTTTCCGACCAATTAGCGATCGTTGTAATTCATACGTCGTAAGAAGCGCGCTTCTGTGCAGATTTCAGATCTGTAATTAGATTTTCCCTGCGATGCATGCTTTTCGAGAAAATCACGTCTCTGTCGGTTAGGTTAGCCTGGCCGAATCCGCCATGCCAGGGTCGTCAGATATCGAATTTTCCGACCAATTACCGATCGTTGTAATTCATACGTCGTAAGAAGCGCGCTTCTGTGCAGATTTCAGATCTGTAATTAGATTTTCCCTGCGATGCATGCTTTTCGAGAAAATCATGTCTCTGTCGGTTAGGTTATGTTGGCCGAATCCGCCATGCCAGGGTCGTCGGATATCGAATTTTCCAACCAATCGCTGATCCTTGTAATTCATACGTCATAAGAAGCGCGCTTCTGTGCAGATTTCAAATCTGTAATTAGATTTTCCCCGCGATGCATGCTTTTCGAGAAAATCATGTCTCTGTCGGTTAGGTTAGGTTGGCCGAATCCGCCATTCCAGGGAAGTCAGATATCGAATTTTCCGACCAATTACCAATCGTTGTAATTCCTACGTCGTAAGAAGCGCGCTTCTGTGCAGATTTCAGATCTGTAATTAGATTTTCCCTGCGATGCATGCTTTTCGAGAAAATCATGTCTTTGTCGGTTAGGTTAGGTTGGCCGAATCCGCCATGCCAGGGTCGTCGGATATCGAATTTTCCACCCAACCGCCGATCCTTGTAATTCGTACGTCATAAGAAGCGCGCTTCTGTGCAGATTTCAAATCTGTACTTAGATTTTCTGTGCGATGCATGCTTTTCGAGAAAATCATGTCTCTGTCGGCTAGGTTAGGTTGGCCGAATCCGCCATGCCAGGGTCGTCAGATATCGAATTTTCCGACCAATTAGCGATCGTTGTAATTCATACGTCATAAGAAGCGCGCTTCTGTGCAGATTTCAGATCTGTAATTAGATTTTCCCTGCGATGCATGCTTTTCGAGAAAATCATGTCTCTGTCGGTTAGGTTAGGTTGGCCGAATCCGCCATGCCAGGGTCGTCGGATATCGAGTTTTCCGACCAATCGCCGATCCTTGTAATTCATACGTCATAAGAAGCGCGCTTCTGTGCAGATTTCAAATCTGTAATTAGATTTTCTGTGCGATGCATGCTTTTCGAGAAAATCATGTCTCTGTCGGCTAGGTTAGGTTGGCGGACTCCGCCATGCCAGGGTCGTCAGATATCGAATTTTCCGACCAATTACCGATCCTTGTAATTCGTACGTCATAAGAAGCGCGCTTCTGTGCAGATTTCAAATCTGTAATTAGATTTTCCCTGCGATGCATACTTTTCGAGAAAATCATGTCTCTGTCGGTTAGGTTAGGTTGGCCGAATCCGCCATGCCAGGGTCGTCGGATATCGAGTTTTCCGACCAATCGCCGATCCTTGTAATTCATACGTCATAAGAAGCGCGCTTCTATGCAGATTTCAAATCTGTAGTTAGATTTTCTGTGCGATGCATGCTTTTCGAGAAAATCATGTCTCTGTCGGCTAGGTTAGGTTGGCCGAATCCGCCATGCCAGGGTCGTCAGATATCGAATTTTCCGACCAATTACCGATCGTTGTAATTCATACGTCGTAAGAAGCGCGCTTCTGTGCAGATTTCAGATCTGTAATTAGATTTTCCCTGCGATGCATGCTTTTCGAGAAAATCATGTCTCTGTCGGTTAGGTTAGGTTGGCCGAATCCGCCATGCCAGGGTCGTCGGATATCGAATTTTCCAACCAATCGCCGATCCTTGTAATTCATACGTCATAAGAAGCGCGCTTCTGTGCAGATTTCAAATCTGTAATTAGATTTTCCCTGCGATGCATACTTTTCGAGAAAATCATCTCTCTGTCTGTTAAGTTAGGTTGGCCGAATCCGCCATGCCAGGGTCGTCAGATATCGAATTTTCCGACCAATTACCGATCCTTGTAATTCATACGTCATAAGAAGCGCGCTTCTGTTCACATTTCAAATCTGTAATTAGATTTTCTGTGCGATGCATGCTTTTCGAGAAAATCATATCTCTGTCGGCTAGGTTAGGTTGGCCGAATCCGCTATGCCAGGGTCGTCAGATATCGAATTTTCCGACCAATCGCCGATCCTCGTAACTCATACGTCATAAGAAGTGCGCTTCTGTGCAGATCTCAAATCTGTAATTAGATTTTCTGTGCGATGCATGCTTTTCGAGAAAATCATGTCTCTGCCGGTTAGGTTAGGTTGGCCGAATCCGCCATGCCAGGGTCGTCGGATATCGAGTTTTCCGACCAATCGCCGATCCTTGTAATTCATACGTCATAAGAAGCGCGCTTCTGTGCAGATTTCAAATCTGTAGTTAGATTTTCTGTGCGATGCATGCTTTTCGAGAAAATCACGTCTCTGTCGGTTAGGTTAGCCTGGCCGAATCCGCCATGCCAGGGTCGTCAGATATCGAATTATCCGACCAATTACCGATCCTTGTAATTCGTACGTCATAAGAAGCGCGCTTCTGTGCAGATTTCAAATCTGTAATTAGATTTTCCCTGCGATGCATACTTTTCGAGAAAATCATGTCTCTGTCGGTTAGGTTAGGTTGGCCGAATCCGCCATGCCAGGGTCGTCGGATATCGAGTTTTCCGACCAATCGCCGATCCTTGTAATTCATACGTCATAAGAAGCGCGCTTCTATGCAGATTTCAAATCTGTAGTTAGATTTTCTGTGCGATGCATGCTTTTCGAGAAAATCATGTCTCTGTCGGCTAGGTTAGGTTGGCCGAATCCGCCATGCCAGGGTCGTCAGATATCGAATTTTCCGACCAATTACCGATCGTTGTAATTCATACGTCGTAAGAAGCGCGCTTCTGTGCAGATTTCAGATCTGTAATTAGATTTTCCCTGCGATGCATGCTTTTCGAGAAAATCATGTCTCTGTCGGTTAGGTTAGGTTGGCCGAATCCGCCATGCCAGGGTCGTCGGATATCGAATTTTCCAACCAATCGCCGATCCTTGTAATTCATACGTCATAAGAAGCGCGCTTCTGTGCAGATTTCAAATCTGTAATTAGATTTTCCCTGCGATGCATACTTTTCGAGAAAATCATGTCTCTGTCTGTTAAGTTAGGTTGGCCGAATCCGCCATGCCAGGGTCGTCAGATATCGAATTTTCCGACCAATTAGCGATCGTTGTAATTCATACGTCGTAAGAAGCGCGCTTCTGTGCAGATTTCAGATCTGTAATTAGATTTTCCCTGCGATGCATGCTTTTCGAGAAAATCATGTCTCTGTCGGTTAGGTTAGGTTGGCCGAATCCGCCATGCCAGGGTCGTCAGATATCGAATTTTCCGACCAATTACCGATCCTTGTAATTCATACGTCGTAAGAAGCGCGCTTCTGTGCAGATTTCAGATCTGTAATTAGATTTTCCCTGCGATGCATGCTTTTCGAGAAAATCATGTCTCTGTCGGTTAGGTTAGGTTGGCCGAATCCGCCATGCCAGGGTCGTCAGATATCGAATTTTCCAACCAATCGCCGATCCTTGTAATTCATACGTCATAAGAAGCGCGCTTCTGTGCAGATTTCAAATCTGTAATTAGATTTTCCCCGCGATGCATGCTTTTCGAGAAAATCATGTCTCTGTCGGTTAGGTTAGGTTGGCCGAATCCGCCATTCCAGGGAAGTCAGATATCGAATTTTCCGAACAATTACCAATCGTTGTAATTCCTACGTCGTAAGAAGCGCGCTTCTGTGCATATTTCAGATCTGTAATTAGATTTTCCCTGCGATGCATGCTTTTCGAGAAAATCATGTCTCTGTCGGTTAGGTTAGGTTGGCCGAATCCGCCATGCCAGGGTCGTCGGATATCGAATTTTCCAACCAACCGCCGATCCTTGTAATTCATACGTCATAAGAAGCGCGCTTCTGTGCAGATTTCAAATCTGTACTTAGATTTTCTGTGCGATGCATGCTTTTCGAGAAAATCATGTCTCTGTCGGCTAGGTTAGGTTGGCCGAATCCGCCATGCCAGGGTCGTCGGATATCGAGTTTTCCGACCAATCGCCGATCCTTGTAATTCATACGTCATAAGAAGCGCGCTTCTGTGCAGATTTCAAATCTGTAGTTAGATTTTCTGTGCGATGCATGCTTTTCGAGAAAATCATGTCTCTGTCGGCTAGGTTAGGTTGGCCGAATCCGCCATGCCAGGGTCGTCAGATATCGAATTTTCCGACCAATTACCGATCGTTGTAATTCATACGTCGTAAGAAGCGCGCTTCTGTGCAGATTTCAGATCTGTAATTAGATTTTGTGTGCGATGCATGCTTTTCGAGAAAATCATGTCTCTGTCGGCTAGGTTAGGTTGGCCGAATCCGCCATGCCAGGGTCGTCAGATATAGAATTTTCCGACCAATTAGCGATCGTTGTAATTCATACGTCGTAAGAAGCGCGCTTCTGTGCAGATTTCAGATCTGTAATTAGATTTTCCCTGCGATGCATGCTTTTCGAGAAAATCACGTCTCTGTCGGTTAGGTTAGCCTGGCCGAATCCGCCATGCCAGGGTCGTCAGATATCGAATTTTCCGACCAATTACCGATCGTTGTAATTCATACGTCGTAAGAAGCGCGCTTCTGTGCAGATTTCAGATCTGTAATTAGATTTTCCCTGCGATGCATGCTTTTCGAGAAAATCATGTCTCTGTCGGTTAGGTTAGGTTGGCCGAATCCGCCATGCCAGGGTCGTCGGATATCGAATTTTCCAACCAATCGCCGATCCTTGTAATTCATACGTCATAAGAAGCGCGCTTCTGTGCAGATTTCAAATCTGTAATTAGATTTTCCCCGCGATGCATGCTTTTCGAGAAAATCATGTCTCTGTCGGTTAGGTTAGGTTGGCCGAATCCGCCATTCCAGGGAAGTCAGATATCGAATTTTCCGACCAATTACCAATCGTTGTAATTCCTACGTCGTAAGAAGCGCGCTTCTGTGCAGATTTCAGATCTGTAATTAGATTTTCCCTGCGATGCATGCTTTTCGCGAAAATCATGTCTTTGTCGGTTAGGTTAGGTTGGCCGAATCCGCCATGCCAGGGTCGTCGGATATCGAATTTTCCACCCAACCGCCGATCCTTGTAATTCGTACGTCATAAGAAGCGCGCTTCTGTGCAGATTTCAAATCTGTACTTAGATTTTCTGTGCGATGCATGCTTTTCGAGAAAATCATGTCTCTGTCGGCTAGGTTAGGTTGGCCGAATCCGCCATGCCAGGGTCGTCAGATATCGAATTTTCCGACCAATTAGCGATCGTTGTAATTCATACGTCATAAGAAGCGCGCTTCTGTGCAGATTTCAGATCTGTAATTAGATTTTCCCTGCGATGCATGCTTTTCGAGAAAATCATGTCTCTGTCGGTTAGGTTAGGTTGGCCGAATCCGCCATGCCAGGGTCGTCGGATATCGAGTTTTCCGACCAATCGCCGATCCTTGTAATTCATACGTCATAAGAAGCGCGCTTCTGTGCAGATTTCAAATCTGTAATTAGATTTTCTGTGCGATGCATGCTTTTCGAGAAAATCATGTCTCTGTCGGCTAGGTTAGGTTGGCGGACTCCGCCATGCCAGGGTCGTCAGATATCGAATTTTCCGACCAATTACCGATCCTTGTAATTCGTACGTCATAAGAAGCGCGCTTCTGTGCAGATTTCAAATCTGTAATTAGATTTTCCCTGCGATGCATACTTTTCGAGAAAATCATGTCTCTGTCGGTTAGGTTAGGTTGGCCGAATCCGCCATGCCAGGGTCGTCGGATATCGAGTTTTCCGACCAATCGCCGATCCTTGTAATTCATACGTCATAAGAAGCGCGCTTCTATGCAGATTTCAAATCTGTAGTTAGATTTTCTGTGCGATGCATGCTTTTCGAGAAAATCATGTCTCTGTCGGCTAGGTTAGGTTGGCCGAATCCGCCATGCCAGGGTCGTCAGATATCGAATTTTCCGACCAATTACCGATCGTTGTAATTCATACGTCGTAAGAAGCGCGCTTCTGTGCAGATTTCAGATCTGTAATTAGATTTTCCCTGCGATGCATGCTTTTCGAGAAAATCATGTCTCTGTCGGTTAGGTTAGGTTGGCCGAATCCGCCATGCCAGGGTCGTCGGATATCGAATTTTCCAACCAATCGCCGATCCTTGTAATTCATACGTCATAAGAAGCGCGCTTCTGTGCAGATTTCAAATCTGTAATTAGATTTTCCCTGCGATGCATACTTTTCGAGAAAATCATGTCTCTGTCTGTTAAGTTAGGTTGGCCGAATCCGCCATGCCAGGGTCGTCAGATATCGAATTTTCCGACCAATTACCGATCCTTGTAATTCATACGTCATAAGAAGCGCGCCTCTGTTCACATTTCAAATCTGTAATTAGATTTTCTGTGCGATGCATGCTTTTCGAGAAAATCATATCTCTGTCGGCTAGGTTAGGTTGGCCGAATCCGCTATGCCAGGGTCGTCAGATATCGAATTTTCCGACCAATCGCCGATCCTCGTAATTCATACGTCATAAGAAGTGCGCTTCTGTGCAGATCTCAAATCTGTAATTAGATTTTCTGTGCGATGCATGCTTTTCGAGAAAATCATGTCTCTGTCGGTTAGGTTAGGTTGGCCGAATCCGCCATGCCAGGGTCGTCGGATATCGAGTTTTCCGACCAATCGCCGATCCTTGTAATTCATACGTCATAAGAAGCGCGCTTCTATGCAGATTTCAAATCTGTAGTTAGATTTTCTGTGCGATGCATGCTTTTCGAGAAAATCATGTCTCTGTCGGCTAGGTTAGGTTGGCCGAATCCGCCATGCCAGGGTCGTCAGATATCGAATTTTCCGACCAATTACCGATCGTTGTAATTCATACGTCGTAAGAAGCGCGCTTCTGTGCAGATTTCAGATCTGTAATTAGATTTTCTGTGCGATGCATGCTTTTCGAGAAAATCACGTCTCTGCCGGTTAGGTTAGGTTGGCCGAATCCGCCATGCCAGGGTCGTCAGATATCGAATTTTCCGACCAATTACCGATCCTTGTAATTCATACGTCGTAAGAAGCGCGCTTCTGTGCAGATTTCAAATCTTTAATTAGATTTTCCCTGCGATGCATGCTTTTCGAGAAAATCATGTCTCTGGCGGTTAGGTTAGGTTGGCCGAATCCGCCATGCCAGGGTCGTCGGATATCAAGTTTTCCGACCAATCGCCGATCCTTGTAATTCATACGCCATAAGAAGCGCGCTTCTATGCAGATTTCAAATCTGTAGTTAGATTTTCTGTGCGATGCATGCTTTTCGAGAAAATCATGTCTCTGTCGGCTAGGTTAGGTTGGCCGAATCCGCCATGCCAGGGTCGTCAGATATCGAATTTTCCGACCAATTAGCGATCGTTGTAATTCATACGTCATAAGAAGCGCGCTTCTGTGCAGATTTCAGATCTATAATTAGATTTTCCCTGCGATGCATGCTTTTCGAGAAAATCACGTCTCTGTCGGTTAGGTTAGGTTGGCCGAATCCGCCATGCCAGGGTCGTCAGATATCGAATTTTCCGACCAATTACCGATCCTTGTAATTCATACGTCGTAAGAAGCGCGCTTCTGTGCAGATTTCAAATCTATAATTAGATTTTCCCTGCGATGCATGCTTTTCGAGAAAATCATGTCTCTGGCGGTTAGGTTAGGTTGGCCGAATCCGCCATGCCAGGGTCGTCGGATATCGAGTTTTCCGACCAATCGCCGATCCTTGTAATTCATACGCCATAAGAAGCGCGCTTCTATGCAGATTTCAAATCTGTAGTTAGATTTTCCCTGCGATGCATGCTTTTCGAGAAAATCATGTCTCTGTCGGCTAGGTTAGGTTGGCCGAATCCGCCATGCCAGAGTCGTCAGATATCGAATTTTCCGACCAATTAGCGATCGTTGTAATTCATGCGTCGTAAGAAGCGCGCTTCTGTGCAGATTTCAGATCTGTAATTAGATTTTCCCTGCGATGCATGCTTTTCGAGAAAATCATGTCTCTGTCGGCTAGGTTAGGTTGGCCGAATCCGCCATGCCAGGGTCGTCAGATATCGAATTTTCCGACCAATTAGCGATCGTTGTAATTCATACGTCATAAGAAGCGCGCTTCTGTGCAGATTTCAGATCTATAATTAGATTTTCCCTGCGATGCATGCTTTTCGAGAAAATCATGTCTCTGGCGGTTAGGTTAGGTTGGCCGAATCCGCCATGCCAGGGTCGTCGGATATCGAGTTTTCCGACCAATCGTCGATCCTTGTAATTCATACGCCATAAGAAGCGCGCTTCTGTGCAGATTTCAGATCTATAATTAGATTTTCCCTGCGATGCATGCTTTTCGAGAAAATCACGTCTCTGTCGGTTAGGTTAGGTTGGCCGAATCCGCCATGCCAGGGTCGTCGGACATCGAATTTTCCAACCAATCGCCGATCCTTGTAATTCATACGTCATAAGAAGCGCGCTTCTATGCAGATTTCAAATCTGTACTTAGATTTTCTGTGCGATGCATGCTTTTCGAGAAAATCATGTCTCTGTCGGCTAGGTTAGGTTGGCCGAATCCGCCATGCCAGAGTCGTCAGATATCGAATTTTCCGACCAATTAGCGATCGTTGTAATTCATGCGTCGTAAGAAGCGCGCTTCTGTGCAGATTTCAGATCTATAATTAGATTTTCCCTGCGATGCATGCTTTTCGAGAAAATCATGTCTCTGGCGGTTAGGTTAGGTTGGCCGAATCCGCCATGCCAGGGTCGTCGGATATCGAGTTTTCCGACCAATCGTCGATCCTTGTAATTCACACGCCATAAGAAGCGCGCTTCTATGCAGATTTCAAATCTGTAGTTAGATTTTCTGTGCGATGCATGCTTTTCGAGAAAATCATGTCTCTGTCGGCTAGGTTAGGTTGGCCGAATCCGCCATGCCAGAGTCGTCAGATGTCGAATTTTCCGACCAATTACCTATCCTTGTAATTCATACGTTGTAAGAAGCGCACTTCTGTGCAGATTTCAGATCTGTAATTAGATTTTCCCTGCGATGCATGCTTTTCGAGAAAATCATGTCTCTGTCGGTTAGGTTAGGTTGGCCGAATCCGCCATGCCAGGGTCGTCGGATATCGAATTTCCAACCAATCGCCGATCATTGTAGTTCATACGTCATAAGAAGCGCGCTTCTGTGCAGATTTCAAATCTGTAATTAGATTTTCCCTGCGATGCATACTTTTCGAGAAAATCATGTCTCTGTCGGTTAGGTTAGGTTGGCCGAATCCGCCATGCCAGGGTCGTCGGATATCGAGTTTTCCGACCAATCGCCGATCCTTGTAATTCATACGTCATAAGAAGCGCGCTTCTATGCAGATTTCAAATCTGTAGTTAGATTTTCTGTGCGATGCATGCTTTTCGAGAAAATCATGTCTCTGTCGGCTAGGTTAGGTTGGCCGAATCCGCCATGCCAGGGTCGTCAGATATCGAATTTTCCGACCAATTACCGATCCTTGTAATTCATACGTCGTAAGAAGTGCGCTTCTGTGCAGATTTCAAATCTTTAATTAGATTTTCCCTGCGATGCATGCTTTTCGAGAAAATCATGTCTCTGCCGGTTAGGTTAGGTTGGCCGAATCCGCCATGCCAGGGTCGTCGGATATCGAGTTTTCCGACCAATCGCCGATCCTTGTAATTCATACGTCATAAGAAGCGCGCTTCTGTGCAGATTTCAAATCTGTAGTTAGATTTTCTGTGCGATGCATGCTTTTCGAGAAAATCATGTCTCTGTCGGCTAGGTTAGGTTGGCCAAATCCGCCATGCCAGGGTCGTCAGATATCGAATTTTCCGACCAATTAGCGATCGTTGTAATTCATACGTCGTAAGAAGCGCGCTTCTGTGCAGATTTCAGATCTGTAATTAGATTTTCCCTGCGATGCATGCTTTTCGAGAAAATCACGTCTCTGTCGGTTAGGTTAGCCTGGCCGAATCCGCCATGCCAGGGTCGTCAGATATCGAATTTTCCGACCAATTACCGATCGTTGTAATTCATACGTCGTAAGAAGCGCGCTTCTGTGCAGATTTCAAATCTGTAATTAGATTTTCCCTGCGATGCATGCTTTTCGAGAAAATCATGTCTCTGTCGGCTAGGTTAGGTTGGCCGAATCCGCCATGCCAGGGTCGTCAGATATCGAATTTTCCGACCAATTACCGATCGTTGTAATTCATACGTCGTAAGAAGCGCGCTTCTGTGCAGATTTCAGATCTGTAATTAGATTTTCTGTGCGATGCATGCTTTTCGAGAAAATCACGTCTCTGCCGGTTAGGTTAGGTTGGCCGAATCCGCCATGCCAGGGTCGTCAGATATCGAATTTTCCGACCAATTACCGATCCTTGTAATTCATACGTCGTAAGAAGTGCGCTTCTGTGCAGATTTCAAATCTTTAATTAGATTTTCCCTGCGATGCATGCTTTTCGAGAAAATCATGTCTCTGCCGGTTAGGTTAGGTTGGCCGAATCCGCCATGCCAGGGTCGTCGGATATCGAGTTTTCCGACCAATCGCCGATCCTTGTAATTCATACGTCATAAGAAGCGCGCTTCTGTGCAGATTTCAAATCTGTAGTTAGATTTTCTGTGCGATGCATGCTTTTCGAGAAAATCATGTCTCTGTCGGCTAGGTTAGGTTGGCCGAATCCGCCATGCCAGGGTCGTCAGATATCGAATTTTCCGACCAATTAACGATCGTTGTAATTCATACGTCGTAAGAAGCGCGCTTCTGTGCAGATTTCAGATCTGTAATTAGATTTTCCCTGCGATGCATGCTTTTCGAGAAAATCATGTCTCTGCCGGTTAGGTTAGGTTGGCCGAATCCGCCATGCCAGGGTCGTCGGATATCGAATTTTCCAACCAACCGCCGATCCTTGTAATTCATACGTCATAAGAAGCGCGCTTCTGTGCAGATTTCAAATCTGTACTTAGATTTTCTGTGCGATGCATGCTTTTCGAGAAAATCATGTCTCTGTCGGCTAGGTTAGGTTGGCCGAATCCGCCATGCCAGGGTCGTCAGATATCGAATTTTCCGACTAATTAGCGATCGTTGTAATTCATACGTCGTAAGAAGCGCGCTTCTGTGCAGATTTCAGATCTGTAATTAGATTTTCCCTGCGATGCATGCTTTTCGAGAAAATCATTTCTCTGTCGGTTAGGTTAGGTTGGCCGAATCCGCCATGCCAGGGTCGTCGGATATCGAGTTTTCCGACCAATCGCCGATCCTTGTAATTCATACGTCATAAGAAGCGCGCTTCTGTGCAGATTTCAAATCTGTAATTAGATTTTCTGTGCGATGCATGCTTTTCGAGAAAATCATGTCTCTGTCGGCTAGGTTAGGTTGGCGGACTCCGCCATGCCAGGGTCGTCAGATATCGAATTTTCCGACCAATTACCGATCCTTGTAATTCGTACGTCATAAGAAGCGCGCTTCTGTGCAGATTTCAAATCTGTAATTAGATTTTCTGTGCGATGCATGCTTTTCGAGAAAATCATGTCTCTGTCGGCTAGGTTAGGTTGGCGGACTCCGCCATGCCAGGGTCGTCAGATATCGAATTTTCCGACCAATTACCGATCCTTGTAATTCGTACGTCATAAGAAGCGCGCTTCTATGCAGATTTCAAATCTGTAGTTAGATTTTCTGTGCGATGCATGCTTTTCGAGAAAATCATGTCTCTGTCGGCTAGGTTAGGTTGGCCGAATCCGCCATGCCAGGGTCGTCAGATATCGAATTTTCCGACCAATTACCGATCGTTGTAATTCATACGTCGTAAGAAGCGCGCTTCTGTGCAGATTTCAGATCTGTAATTAGATTTTCTGTGCGATGCATGCTTTTCGAGAAAATCACGTCTCTGCCGGTTAGGTTAGGTTGGCCGAATCCGCCATGCCAGGGTCGTCAGATATCGAATTTTCCGACCAATTACCGATCCTTGTAATTCATACGTCGTAAGAAGTGCGCTTCTGTGCAGATTTCAAATCTTTAATTAGATTTTCCCTGCGATGCATGCTTTTCGAGAAAATCATGTCTCTGCCGGTTAGGTTAGGTTGGCCGAATCCGCCATGCCAGGGTCGTCGGATATCGAGTTTTCCGACCAATCGCCGATCCTTGTAATTCATACGTCATAAGAAGCGCGCTTCTGTGCAGATTTCAAATCTGTAATTAGATTTTCTGTGCGATGCATGCTTTTCGAGAAAATCATGTCTCTGTCGGCTAGGTTAGGTTGGCGGACTCCGCCATGCCAGGGTCGTCAGATATCGAATTTTCCGACCAATTACCGATCCTTGTAATTCATACGTCATAAGAAGCGCGCTTCTGTGCAGATTTCAAATCTGTAATTAGATTTTCCCTGCGATGCATACTTTTCGAGAAAATCATGTCTCTGTCGGTTAGGTTAGGTTGGCCGAATCCGCCATGCCAGGGTCGTCGGATATCGAGTTTTCCGACCAATCGCCGATCCTTGTAATTCATACGTCATAAGAAGCGCGCTTCTATGCAGATTTAAAATCTGTAGTTAGATTTTCTGTGCGATGCATGCTTTTCGAGAAAATCATGTCTCTGTCGGCTAGGTTAGGTTGGCCGAATCCGCCATGCCAGGGTCGTCAGATATCGAATTTTCCGACCAATTACCGATCGTTGTAATTCATACGTCGTAAGAAGCGCGCTTCTGTGCAGATTTCAGATCTGTAATTAGATTTTCTGTGCGATGCATGCTTTTCGAGAAAATCACGTCTCTGCCGGTTAGGTTAGGTTGGCCGAATCCGCCATGCCAGGGTCGTCAGATATCGAATTTTCCGACCAATTACCGATCCTTGTAATTCATACGTCGTAAGAAGTGCGCTTCTGTGCAGATTTCAAATCTTTAATTAGATTTTCCCTGCGATGCATGCTTTTCGAGAAAATCATGTCTCTGCCGGTTAGGTTAGGTTGGCCGAATCCGCCATGCCAGGGTCGTCGGATATCGAGTTTTCCGACCAATCGCCGATCCTTGTAATTCATACGTCATAAGAAGCGCGCTTCTGTGCAGATTTCAAATCTGTAGTTAGATTTTCTGTGCGATGCATGCTTTTCGAGAAAATCATGTCTCTGTCGGCTAGGTTAGGTTGGCCGAATCCGCCATGCCAGGGTCGTCAGATATCGAATTTTCCGACCAATTAGCGATCGTTGTAATTCATACGTCGTAAGAAGCGCGCTTCTGTGCAGATTTCAGATCTGTAATTAGATTTTCCCTGCGATGCATGCTTTTCGAGAAAATCACGTCTCTGTCGGTTAGGTTAGCCTGGCCGAATCCGCCATGCCAGGGTCGTCAGATATCGAATTTTCCGACCAATTACCGATCGTTGTAATTCATACGTCGTAAGAAGCGCGCTTCTGTGCAGATTTCAGATCTGTAATTAGATTTTCCCTGCGATGCATGCTTTTCGAGAAAATCATGTCTCTGTCGGCTAGGTTAGGTTGGCCGAATCCGCCATGCCAGGGTCGTCAGATATCGAATTTTCCGACCAATTACCGATCGTTGTAATTCATACGTCGTAAGAAGCGCGCTTCTGTGCAGATTTCAGATCTGTAATTAGATTTTCTGTGCGATGCATGCTTTTCGAGAAAATCACGTCTCTGCCGGTTAGGTTAGGTTGGCCGAATCCGCCATGCCAGGGTCGTCAGATATCGAATTTTCCGACCAATTACCGATCCTTGTAATTCATACGTCGTAAGAAGTGCGCTTCTGTGCAGATTTCAAATCTTTAATTAGATTTTCCCTGCGATGCATGCTTTTCGAGAAAATCATGTCTCTGCCGGTTAGGTTAGGTTGGCCGAATCCGCCATGCCAGGGTCGTCGGATATCGAGTTTTCCGACCAATTACCGATCCTTGTAATTCATACGTCATAAGAAGCGCGCTTCTGTGCAGATTTCAAATCTGTAGTTAGATTTTCTGTGCGATGCATGCTTTTCGAGAAAATCATGTCTCTGTCGGCTAGGTTAGGTTGGCCGAATCCGCCATGCCAGGGTCGTCAGATATCGAATTTTCCGACCAATTACCGATCGTTGTAATTCATACGTCGTAAGAAGCGCGCTTCTGTGCAGATTTCAGATCTGTAATTAGATTTTCTGTGCGATGCATGCTTTTCGAGAAAATCACGTCTCTGCCGGTTAGGTTAGGTTGGCCGAATCCGCCATGCCAGGGTCGTCAGATATCGAATTTTCCGACCAATTACCGATCCTTGTAATTCATACGTCGTAAGAAGTGCGCTTCTGTGCAGATTTCAAATCTTTAATTAGATTTTCCCTGCGATGCATGCTTTTCGAGAAAATCATGTCTCTGCCGGTTAGGTTAGGTTGGCCGAATCCGCCATGCCAGGGTCGTCGGATATCGAGTTTTCCGACCAATCGCCGATCCTTGTAATTCATACGTCATAAGAAGCGCGCTTCTGTGCAGATTTCAAATCTGTAGTTAGATTTTCTGTGCGATGCATGCTTTTCGAGAAAATCATGTCTCTGTCGGCTAGGTTAGGTTGGCCGAATCCGCCATGCCAGGGTCGTCAGATATCGAATTTTCCGACCAATTAGCGATCGTTGTAATTCATACGTCGTAAGAAGCGCGCTTCTGTGCAGATTTCAGATCTGTAATTAGATTTTCCCTGCGATGCATGCTTTTCGAGAAAATCACGTCTCTGTCGGTTAGGTTAGCCTGGCCGAATCCGCCATGCCAGGGTCGTCAGATATCGAATTTTCCGACCAATTACCGATCGTTGTAATTCATACGTCGTAAGAAGCGCGCTTCTGTGCAGATTTCAGATCTGTAATTAGATTTTCCCTGCGATGCATGCTTTTCGAGAAAATCATGTCTCTGTCGGCTAGGTTAGGTTGGCCGAATCCGCCATGCCAGGGTCGTCAGATATCGAATTTTCCGACCAATTACCGATCCTTGTAATTCATACGTCGTAAGAAGTGCGCTTCTGTGCAGATTTCAAATCTTTAATTAGATTTTCCCTGCGATGCATGCTTTTCGAGAAAATCATGTCTCTGCCGGTTAGGTTAGGTTGGCCGAATCCGCCATGCCAGGGTCGTCGGATATCGAGTTTTCCGACCAATTACCGATCGTTGTAATTCATACGTCGTAAGAAGCGCGCTTCTGTGCAGATTTCAGATCTGTAATTAGATTTTCTGTGCGATGCATGCTTTTCGAGAAAATCACGTCTCTGCCGGTTAGGTTAGGTTGGCCGAATCCGCCATGCCAGGGTCGTCAGATATCGAATTTTCCGACCAATTACCGATCCTTGTAATTCATACGTCGTAAGAAGTGCGCTTCTGTGCAGATTTCAAATCTTTAATTAGATTTTCCCTGCGATGCATGCTTTTCGAGAAAATCATGTCTCTGCCGGTTAGGTTAGGTTGGCCGAATCCGCCATGCCAGGGTCGTCGGATATCGAGTTTTCCGACCAATTACCGATCCTTGTAATTCATACGTCATAAGAAGCGCGCTTCTGTGCAGATTTCAAATCTGTAGTTAGATTTTCTGTGCGATGCATGCTTTTCGAGAAAATCATGTCTCTGTCGGCTAGGTTAGGTTGGCCGAATCCGCCATGCCAGGGTCGTCAGATATCGAATTTTCCGACCAATTACCGATCCTTGTAATTCATACGTCATAAGAAGCGCGCTTCTGTGCAGATTTCAGATCTGTAATTAGATTTTCCCTGCGATGCATGCTTTTCGAGAAAATCACGTCTCTGTCGGTTAGGTTAGCCTGGCCGAATCCGCCATGCCAGGGTCGTCAGATATCGAATTTTCCGACCAATTACCGATCGTTGTAATTCATACGTCGTAGGAAGCGCGCTTCTGTGCAGATTTCAGATCTGTAATTAGATTTTCCCTGCGATGCATACTTTTCGAGAAAATCATGTCTCTGTCGGTTAGGTTATGTTGGCCGAATCCGTCATGCCAGGGTCGTCGGATATCGAATTTTCCGACCAATTAGCGATCGTTGTAATTCATGCGTCGTAAGAAGCGCGCTTCTGTGCAGATTTCAGATCTGTAATTAGATTTTCCCTGCGATGCATGCTTTTCGAGAAAATCATGTCTCTGTCGGTTAGGTTATGTTGGCCGAATCCGTCATGCCAGGGTCGTCGGATATCGAATTTTCCAACCAACCGCCGATCCTTGTAATTCGTACGTCAT
This sequence comes from Brachypalpus laphriformis, assembly GCA_945910035.1. Taxonomy (NCBI): domain Eukaryota; kingdom Metazoa; phylum Arthropoda; class Insecta; order Diptera; family Syrphidae; genus Brachypalpus; species Brachypalpus laphriformis. Next base: position 170,466,326 of record OX246754.1, read on the forward strand.
AAGAAGCGCGCTTCTGTGCAGATTTCAAATCTGTACTTAGATTTTCTGTGCGATGCATGCTTTTCGAGAAAATCATGTCTCTGTCGGCTAGGTTAGGTTGGCCGAATCCGCCATGCCAGGGTCGTCAGATATCGAATTTTCCGACCAATTAGCGATCGTTGTAATTCATACGTCGTAAGAAGCGCGCTTCTGTGCAGATTTCAGATCTGTAATTAGATTTTCCCTGCGATGCATGCTTTTCGAGAAAATCATGTCTCTGTCGGTTAGGTTAGGTTGGCCGAATCCGCCATGCCAGGGTCGTCAGATATCGAATTTTCCGACCAATTACCGATCCTTGTAATTCGTACGTCATAAGAAGCGCGCTTCTGTGCAGATTTCAAATCTGTAATTAGATTTTCCCTGCGATGCATACTTTTCGAGAAAATCATGTCTCTGTCGGTTAGGTTCGGTTGGCCGGATCCGCCATGCCAGGGTCGTCAGATATCGAATTTTCCGACCAATCGCCAATCCTTCAAATTCGTACGTCATTAGAAGCGCGCTTTTGTGCAGATTTCAAATCTGTAATTAGATTTTCCCTGCGATGCATGCTTTTCGAGAAAATCATGTCTCTGTCGGTTAGGTTAGCTTGGCCGGATCCGCCATGCCAGGGTCGTCAGATATCGAACTTTCCGACCAATTACCGATCCTTGTAATTCATACGTCATAAGAAGCGCGCTTCTGTGCAGATTTCAAATCTGTAATTAGATTTTCCCTGCGATGCATGCTTTTCGAGAAAATCATGTCGCTGTCGGTTAGGTTAGGTTTGCCGAATCCGCCATGCCAGGTTCGTCAGATATCGAATTTTCCGACCAATTACCGATCCTTGTAATTCATAAGTCATAAGAAGCGCGCTTCTGTGCAGATTTCAAATCAGTAATTAGATTTTCCCTGCGATGCATACTTTTCGAGAAAATCATGCCTCTGTCGGCTAGGTTAGGTTGGCCGAATCCGCCATGCCAGGGTCGTCAGATATCGAATTTTTCGACCAATCGCCGATCCTTTAAATTCGTACGTCATTAGAAGTGCGCTTTTGTGCAAATTTCAAATCTGTAATTAGATTTTCCCTGCGATGCATGCTTTTCGAGAAAATCATGTCTCTGTCGGTTAGGTTAGCTTGGCCGAATCCGCCATGCCAGGGTCGTCAGATATCGAATTTTCCGACCAATCGCCGATCCTTTAAATTCATACGTCATAAGAAGCGCGCTTCTGTGCAGATTTCAAATCTGTAATTAGATTTTCCCTGCGATGCATGCTTTTCGAGAAAATCATGTCTCTGTCGGTTAGGTTAGCTTGGCCGAATCCGCCATGCCAGGGTCGTCAGATATCGAATTTTCCGACCAATCGCCGATCCTTTAAATTCATACGTCATAAGAAGCGCGCTTCTGTGCAGATTTCAAATCTGTAATTAGATTTTCCCTGCGATGCATGCTTTTCGAGAAAATCATGTCTCTGTCGGTTAGGTTAGCTTGGCCGAATCCGCCATGCCAGGGTCGTCAGATATCGAATTTTTCGACCAATCGCCGATCCTTGTAATTCATACGTCATAAGAAGCGCGCTTCTGTGCAGATTTCAAATCTGTAATTAGATTTTCCCTGCGATGCATGCTTTTCGAGAAAATCATGTCTCTGTCGGTTAGGTTAGGTTGGCCGAATCCGCCATGCCAGGGTCGTCAGATATCGAATTTTCCGACCAATCGCCGATCCTTCAAATTCGTACGTCATTAGAAGCGCGCTTTTGTGCAGATTTCAAATCTGTAATTAGATTTTCCCTGCGATGCATACTTTTCGAGAAAATCATGCCTCTGTCGGTTAGGCTAGCTTGGCCGAATCCGCCATGCCAGGGTCGTCAGATATCGAATTTTCCGACCAATCGCCGATCCTTTAAATTCGTACGTCATTAGAAGTGCGCTTTTGTGCAGATTTCAAATCTGTAATTAGATTTTCCCTGCGACGCATGCTTTTCGAGAAAATCATGTCTCTGTCGGTTAGGTTAGGTTGGCCGAATCCGCCATGCCAGGGTCGTCAGATATCGAATTTTTCGACCAATCGCCGATCCTTGTAATTCATACGTCATAAGGAGCGCGCTTCTGTGCAGATTTCAAATCTGTAATTAGATTTTCCCTGCGATGCATGCTTTTCGAGAAAATCATGTCTCTGTCGGTTAGGTTAGCTTGGCCGAATCCGCCATGCCAGGGTCGTCAGATATCGAATTTTTCGACCAATCGCCGATCCTTGTAATTCATACGTCATAAGAAGCGCGCTTCTGTGCAGATTTCAAATCTGTAATTCGATTTTCCCTGCGATGCATGCTTTTCGAGAAAATCATGTCTCTGTCGGTTAGGTTAGGTTGGCCGAACCCGCCATGCCAGGGTCGTCAGATATCGAATTTTTCGACCAGTCGCCTATCCTTGTAATTCATACGTCATAAGAAGCGCGCTTCTGTGCAGATTTCAAATCTGTAATTAGATTTTCCCTGCGATGCATGCTATTCGAGAAAATCATGTCTCTGTCGGTTAGGTTCGGTTGGCCGGATCCGCCATGCCAGGGTCGTCAGATATCGAATTTTCCGACCAATTACCGATCTTTGTAATTCATACGTCATTAGAAGCGCGCTTTTGTGCAGATTTCATATCTGTAATTAGATTTTCCCTGCGATGCATGCTTTTCGAGAAAATCATGTCTCTGTCGGTTAGGCTAGCTTGGCCGAATCCGCCATGCCAGGGTCGTCAGATATCGAATTTTCCGACCAATCGCCGATCCTTTAAATTCTTACGTCATTAGAAGCGCGCTTTTGTGCAGATTTCAAATCTGTAATTAGATTTTCCCTGCGATGCATGCTTTTCGAGAAAATCATGTCTCTGTCGGTTAGGTTAGGTTGGCCGAATCCGCCATGCCAGGGTCGTCAGATATCGAATTTTCCGACCAATTACCGATCCTTGTAATTCATACGTCATAAGAAGCGCGCTTCTGTGCAGATTTCAAATCTGTAATTAGATTTTCCCTGCGATGCATGCTTTTCGAGAAAATCATGTCTCTGTCGGTTAGGTTAGCTTGGCCGGATCCGCCATGCCAGGGTCGTCAGATATCGAACTTTCCGACCAATTACCGATCCTTGTAATTCATACGTCATAAGAAGCGCGCTTCTGTGCAAATTTCAAATCTGTAATTAGATTTTCCCTGCGATGCATACTTTTCGAGAAAATCATGCCTCTGTCGGTTAGGTTAGGTTGGCCGAATCCGCCATGCCAGGGTCGTCAGATATCGAATTTTCCGACCAATTGCCGATCCTTATAATTCATACGTCATAAGAAGCGCGCTTCTGTGCAGATTTCAAATCTGTAATTAGATTTTCCCTGCGATGCATGCTTTTCGAGAAAATCATGTCTCTGTCGGTTAGGTTAGCTTGGCCGGATCCGCCATGCCAGGGTCGTCAGATATCGAATTTTCCGACCAATTGCCGATCCTTATAATTCATACGTCATAAGAAGCGCGCTTCTGTGCAGATTTCAAATCTGTAATTAGATTTTCCCTGCGATGCATGCTTTTCGAGAAAATCATGTCTCTGTCGGTTAGGTTAGGTTGGCCGAATCCGCCATGCCAGGGTCGTCAGATATCGAATTTTCCGACCAATTACCGATCCTTGTAATTCATACGTCATAAGAAGTGCGCTTCTGTGCAGATTTCAAATCTGTAATTAGATTTTCCCTGCGATGCATGCTTTTCGAGAAAATCATGTCTCTGTCGGTTACTTTCGGTTGGCCGGATCCGCCATGCCAGGGTCGTCAGATATCGAATTTTCTGACCAATTACCGATCCTTGTAATTCATACGTCATAAGAAGCGCGCTTCTGTGCAGATTTCAAATCTGTAATTAGATTTTCCCTGCGATGCATGCTTTTCGAGAAAATCATGTCTCTGTCGGTTAGGTTAGCTTGGCCGAATCCGCCATGCCAGGGTCGTCAGATATCGAATTTTCCGACCAATCGCCGATCCTTTAAATTCATACGTCATAAGAAGCGCGCTTCTGTGCAGATTTCAAATCTGTAATTAGATTTTCCCTGCGATGCATACTTTTCGAGAAAATCATGTCTCTGTCTGTTAAGTTAGGTTTGCCGAATCCGCCATGCCAGGGTCGTCAGATATCAAATTTTTCGACCAATCGCCGATCCTTGTAATTCATACGTCATAAGAAGCGCGCTTCTGTGCAGATTTCAAATCTGTAATTAGATTTTCCCTGCGATGCATGCTTTTCGAGAAAATCATGTCTCTGTCGGTTAGGTTAAGTTGGGCGAATCCGCGATGCCAGGGTTGTCAGATATCGAATTTTCCGACTAATTACCGATCCTTGTGATTCATACGTCATAAGAAGCGCGCTTCTGTGCAGATTTCAAATCTGTAATTAGATTTTCCCTGCGATGCATACTTTTCGAGAAAATTATGTCTCTGTCGGTTATTTTAGGTTGGCCGAATCCGCCATGCCAGGGTCGTCAGATATCGAATTTTCTGACCAATTACCGATCCTTGTAATTCATACGTCATAAGAAGTGCGCTTCTGTGCAGATTTCAAATCTGTAATTAGATTTTCCCTGCGATGCATGCTTTTCGAGAAAATCATGTCTCTGTCGGTTAGGTTCGGTTGGCCGGATCCGCCATGCCAGGGTCGTCAGATATCGAATTTTCCGACCAATCGCCAATCCTTCAAATTCGTACGTCATTAGAAGCGCGCTTTTGTGCAGATTTCAAATCTGTAATTAGATTTTCCCTGCGATGCATGCTTGTCGAGAAAATCATGTCTCTGTCGGTTAGGTTAGGTTGGCCGAATCCGCCATGCCACGGTCGTCAGATATCGAATTTTCCGACCAATTACCGATCCTTGTAATTCATACGTCATAAGAAGCGCGCTTCTGTGCAGATTTCAAATCTGTAATTCGATTTTCCCTGCGATGCATGCTTTTCGAGAAAATCATGTCGCTGTCGGTTAGGTTAGGTTTGCCGAATCCGCCATGCCAGGGTCGTCAGATATCGAATTTTCCGACCAATTACCGATCCTTGTAATTCATACGTCATAAGAAGCGCGCTTCTGTGCAAATTTCAAATCTGTAATTAGATTTTCCCTGCGATGCATACTTTTCGAGAAAATCATGCCTCTGTCGGTTAGGTTAGGTTGGCCGAATCCGCCATGCCAGGGTCGTCAGATATCGAATTTTCCGACCAATTGCCGATCCTTATAATTCATACGTCATAAGAAGCGCGCTTCTGTGCAGATTTCAAATCTGTAATTAGATTTTCCCTGCGATGCATGCTTTTCGAGAAAATCATGTCTCTGTCGGTTAGGTTAGCTTGGCCGGATCCGCCATGCCAGGGTCGTCAGATATCGAACTTTCCGACCAATTACCGATCCTTGTAATTCATACGTCATAAGAAGCGCGCTTCTGTGCAGATTTCAAATCTGTAATTAGATTTTCCCTGCGATGCATGCTTTTCGAGAAAATCATGTCTCTGTCGGTTAGGTTAGCTTGGCCGAATCCGCCATGCCAGGGTCGTCAGATATCGAATTTTCCGACCAATCGCCGATCCTTTAAATTCATACGTCATAAGAAGCGCGCTTCTGTGCAGATTTCAAATCTGTAATTAGATTTTCCCTGCGATGCATGCTTTTCGAGAAAATCATGTCTCTGTCGGTTAGGTTAGGTTGGCCGAATCCGCCATGCCAGGGTCGTCAGATATCGAATTTTTCGACCAATCGCCGATCCTTGTAATTCATACGTCATAAGAAGCGCGCTTCTGTGCAGATTTCAAATCTGTAATTAGATTTTCCCTGCGATGCATGCTTTTCGAGAAAATCATGTCTCTGTCGGATAGGTTAGCTTGGCCGAATCCGCCATGCCAGGGTCGTCAGATATCGAATTTTTCGACCAATCGCCGATCCTTGTAATTCATACGTCATAAGAAGCGCGCTTCTGTGCAGATTTCAAATCTGTAATTAGATTTTCCCTGCGATGCATGCTTTTCGAGAAAATCATGTCTCTGTCGGTTAGGTTAGGTTGGCCGAATCCGCCATGCCAGGGTCGTCAGATATCGAATTTTCCGACCAATCGCCGATCCTTCAAATTCGTACGTCATTAGAAGCGCGCTTTTGTGCAGATTTCAAATCTGTAATTAGATTTTCCCTGCGATGCATACTTTTCGAGAAAATCATGCCTCTGTCGGTTAGGCTAGCTTGGCCGAATCCGCCATGCCAGGGTCGTCAGATATCGAATTTTCCGACCAATCGCCGATCCTTTAAATTCGTACGTCATTAGAAGTGCGCTTTTGTGCAGATTTCAAATCTGTAATTAGATTTTCCCTGCGATGCATGCTTTTCGAGAAAATCATGTCTCTGTCGGTTAGGTTAGCTTGGCCGAATCCGCCATGCCAGGGTCGTCAGATATCGAATTTTCCGACCAATCGCCGATCCTTTAAATTCATACGTCATAAGAAGCGCGCTTCTGTGCAGATTTCAAATCTGTAATTAGATTTTCCCTGCGATGCATACTTTTCGAGAAAATCATGTCTCTGTCTGTTAAGTTAGGTTTGCCGAATCCGCCATGCCAGGGTCGTCAGATATCAAATTTTTCGACCAATCGCCGATCCTTGTAATTCATACATCATAAGAAGCGCGCTTCTGTGCAGATTTCAAATCTGTAATTAGATTTTCCCTGCGATGCATGCTTTTCGAGAAAATCATGTCTCTGTCGGTTAGGTTAAGTTGGCCGAATCCGCGATGCCAGGGTTGTCAGATATCGAATTTTCCGACTAATTACCGATCCTTGTAATTCATACGTCATAAGAAGCGCGCTTCTGTGCAGATTTCAAATCTGTAATTAGATTTTCCCTGCGATGCATACTTTTCGAGAAAATTATGTCTCTGTCGGTTATTTTAGGTTGGCCGAATCCGCCATGCCAGGGTCGTCAGATATCGAATTTTCTGACCAATTACCGATCCTTGTAATTCATACGTCATAAGAAGTGCGCTTCTGTGCAGATTTCAAATCTGTAATTAGATTTTCCCTGCGATGCATGCTTTTCGAGAAAATCATGTCTCTGTCGGTTAGGTTCGGTTGGCCGGATCCGCCATGCCAGGGTCGTCAGATATCGAATTTTCCGACCAATCGCCAATCCTTCAAATTCGTACGTCATTAGAAGCGCGCTTTTGTGCAGATTTCAAATCTGTAATTAGATTTTCCCTGCGATGCATGCTTGTCGAGAAAATCATGTCTCTGTCGGTTAGGTTAGGTTGGCCGAATCCGCCATGCCAGGGTCGTCAGATATCGAATTTTCCGACCAATTACCGATCCTTGTAATTCATACGTCATAAGAAGCGCGCTTCTGTGCAGATTTCAAATCTGTAATTCGATTTTCCCTGCGATGCATGCTTTTCGAGAAAATCATGTCGCTGTCGGTTAGGTTAGGTTTGCCGAATCCGCCATGCCAGGGTCGTCAGATATCGAATTTTCCGACCAATTACCGATCCTTGTAATTCATACGTCATAAGAAGCGCGCTTCTGTGCAAATTTCAAATCTGTAATTAGATTTTCCCTGCGATGCATACTTTTCGAGAAAATCATGCCTCTGTCGGTTAGGTTAGGTTGGCCGAATCCGCCATGCCAGGGTCGTCAGATATCGAATTTTCCGACCAATTGCCGATCCTTATAATTCATACGTCATAAGAAGCGCGCTTCTGTGCAGATTTCAAATCTGTAATTAGATTTTCCCTGCGATGCATGCTTTTCGAGAAAATCATGTCTCTGTCGGTTAGGTTAGCTTGGCCGGATCCGCCATGCCAGGGTCGTCAGATATCGAACTTTCCGACCAATTACCGATCCTTGTAATTCATACGTCATAAGAAGCGCGCTTCTGTGCAGATTTCAAATCTGTAATTAGATTTTCCCTGCGATGCATGCTTTTCGAGAAAATCAGGTCTCTGTCGGTTAGGTTAGCTTGGCCGGATCCGCCATGCCAGGGTCGTCAGATATCGAACTTTCCGACCAATTACCGATCCTTGTAATTCATACGTCATAAGAAGCGCGCTTCTGTGCAGATTTCAAATCTGTAATTAGATTTTCCCTGCGATGCATGCTTTTCGAGAAAATCATGTCTCTGTCGGTTAGGTTAGGTTGGCCGAATCCGCCATGCCAGGGTCGTCAGATATCGAATTTTCCGACCAGTTACCGATCCTTGTAATTCATACGTCATAAGAAGCGCGCTTCTGTGCAAATTTCAAATCTGTAATTAGATTTTCCCTGCGATGCATACTTTTCGAGAAAATCATGCCTCTGTCGGTTAGGTTAGCTTGGCCGAATCCGCCATGCCAGGGTCGTCAGATATCGAATTTTCCGACCAATCGCCGATCCTTTAAATTCATACGTCATAAGAAGCGCGCTTCTGTGCAGATTTCAAATCTGTAATTAGATTTTCCCTGCGACGCATGCTTTTCGAGAAAATCATGTCTCTGTCGGTTAGGTTAGGTTGGCCGAATCCGCCATGCCAGGGTCGTCAGATATCGAATTTTTCGACCAATCGCCGATCCTTGTAATTCATACGTCATAAGGAGCGCGCTTCTGTGCAGATTTCAAATCTGTAATTAGATTTTCCCTGCGATGCATGCTTTTCGAGAAAATCATGTCTCTGTCGGTTAGGTTAGCTTGGCCGAATCCGCCATGCCAGGGTCGTCAGATATCGAATTTTTCGACCAATCGCCGATCCTTGTAATTCATACGTCATAAGAAGCGCGCTTCTGTGCAGATTTCAAATCTGTAATTAGATTTTCCCTGCGATGCATGCTTTTCGAGAAAATCATGTCTCTGTCGGTTAGGTTAGGTTGGCCGAATCCGCCATGCCAGGGTCGTCAGATATCGAATTTTCCGACCAATCGCCAATCCTTCAAATTCGTACGTCATTAGAAGCGCGCTTTTGTGCAGATTTCAAATCTGTAATTAGATTTTCCCTGCGATGCATACTTTTCGAGAAAATCATGCCTCTGTCGGTTAGGCTAGCTTGGCCGAATCCGCCATGCCAGGGTCGTCAGATATCGAATTTTCCGACCAATCGCCGATCCTTTAAATTCGTACGTCATTAGAAGTGCGCTTTTGTGCAGATTTCAAATCTGTAATTAGATTTTCCCTGCGATGCATGCTTTTCGAGAAAATCATGTCTCTGTCGGTTAGGTTAGCTTGGCCGAATCCGCCATGCCAGGGTCGTCAGATATCGAATTTTCCGACCAATTACCGATCCTTTAAATTCTTACGTCATAAGAAGCGCGCTTCTGTGCAGATTTCAAATCTGTAATTAGATTTTCCCTGCGATGCATACTTTTCGAGAAAATCATGTCTCTGTCTGTTAAGTTAGGTTTGCCGAATCCGCCATGCCAGGGTCGTCAGATATCAAATTTTTCGACCAATCGCCGATCCTTGTAATTCATACGTCATAAGAAGCGCGCTTCTGTGCAGATTTCAAATCTGTAATTAGATTTTCCCTGCGATGCATGCTTTTCGAGAAAATCATGTCTCTGTCGGTTAGGTTAAGTTGGCCGAATCCGCGATGCCAGGGTTGTCAGATATCGAATTTTCCGACTAATTACCGATCCTTGTAATTCATACGTCATAAGAAGCGCGCTTCTGTGCAGATTTCAAATCTGTAATTAGATTTTCCCTGCGATGCATGCTTTTCGAGAAAATCATGTCTCTGTCGGTTAGGTTAGGTTGGCCGAATCCGCCATGCCAGGGTCGTCAGATATCGAATTTTCCGACCAATCGCCGATCCTTCAAATTCGTACGTCATTAGAAGCGCGCTTTTGTGCAGATTTCAAATCTGTAATTAGATTTTCCCTGCGATGCATACTTTTCGAGAAAATCATGCCTCTGTCGGTTAGGCTAGCTTGGCCGAATCCGCCATGCCAGGGTCGTCAGATATCGAATTTTCCGACCAATCGCCGATCCTTTAAATTCGTACGTCATTAGAAGTGCGCTTTTGTGCAGATTTCAAATCTGTAATTAGATTTTCCCTGCGATGCATGCTTTTCGAGAAAATCATGTCTCTGTCGGTTAGGTTAGCTTGGCCGAATCCGCCATGCCAGGGTCGTCAGATATCGAATTTTCCGACCAATCGCCGATCCTTTAAATTCATACGTCATAAGAAGCGCGCTTCTGTGCAGATTTCAAATCTGTAATTAGATTTTCCCTGCGATGCATACTTTTCGAGAAAATCATGTCTCTGTCTGTTAAGTTAGGTTTGCCGAATCCGCCATGCCAGGGTCGTCAGATATCAAATTTTTCGACCAATCGCCGATCCTTGTAATTCATACATCATAAGAAGCGCGCTTCTGTGCAGATTTCAAATCTGTAATTAGATTTTCCCTGCGATGCATGCTTTTCGAGAAAATCATGTCTCTGTCGGTTAGGTTAAGTTGGCCGAATCCGCGATGCCAGGGTTGTCAGATATCGAATTTTCCGACTAATTACCGATCCTTGTAATTCATACGTCATAAGAAGCGCGCTTCTGTGCAGATTTCAAATCTGTAATTAGATTTTCCCTGCGATGCATACTTTTCGAGAAAATTATGTCTCTGTCGGTTATTTTCGGTTGGCCGAATCCGCCATGCCAGGGTCGTCAGATATCGAATTTTCTGACCAATTACCGATCCTTGTAATTCATACGTCATAAGAAGCGCGCTTCTGTGCAGATTTCAAATCTGTAATTCGATTTTCCCTGCGATGCATGCTTTTCGAGAAAATCATGTCGCTGTCGGTTAGGTTAGGTTTGCCGAATCCGCCATGCCAGGGTCGTCAGATATCGAATTTTCCGACCAATTACCGATCCTTGTAATTCATACGTCATAAGAAGCGCGCTTCTGTGCAGATTTCAAATCTGTAATTCGATTTTCCCTGCGATGCATGCTTTTCGAGAAAATCATGTCGCTGTCGGTTAGGTTAGGTTTGCCGAATCCGCCATGCCAGGGTCGTCAGATATCGAATTTTCCGACCAATTACCGATCCTTGTAATTCATACGTCATAAGAAGCGCGCTTCTGTGCAAATTTCAAATCTGTAATTAGATTTTCCCTGCGATGCATACTTTTCGAGAAAATCATGCCTCTGTCGGTTAGGTTAGGTTGGCCGAATCCGCCATGCCAGGGTCGTCAGATATCGAATTTTCCGACCAATTGCCGATCCTTATAATTCATACGTCATAAGAAGCGCGCTTCTGTGCAGATTTCAAATCTGTAATTAGATTTTCCCTGCGATGCATGCTTTTCGAGAAAATCATGTCTCTGTCGGTTAGGTTAGCTTGGCCGGATCCGCCATGCCAGGGTCGTCAGATATCGAACTTTCCGACCAATTACCGATCCTTGTAATTCATACGTCATAAGAAGCGCGCTTCTGTGCAGATTTCAAATCTGTAATTAGATTTTCCCTGCGATGCATGCTTTTCGAGAAAATCAGGTCTCTGTCGGTTAGGTTAGCTTGGCCGGATCCGCCATGCCAGGGTCGTCAGATATCGAACTTTCCGACCAATTACCGATCCTTGTAATTCATACGTCATAAGAAGCGCGCTTCTGTGCAGATTTCAAATCTGTAATTAGATTTTCCCTGCGATGCATGCTTTTCGAGAAAATCATGTCTCTGTCGGTTAGGTTAGGTTGGCCGAATCCGCCATGCCAGGGTCGTCAGATATCGAATTTTCCGACCAATTACCGATCCTTGTAATTCATACGTCATAAGAAGCGCGCTTCTGTGCAAATTTCAAATCTGTAATTAGATTTTCCCTGCGATGCATACTTTTCGAGAAAATCATGCCTCTGTCGGTTAGGTTAGCTTGGCCGAATCCGCCATGCCAGGGTCGTCAGATATCGAATTTTCCGACCAATCGCCGATCCTTTAAATTCATACGTCATAAGAAGCGCGCTTCTGTGCAGATTTCAAATCTGTAATTAGATTTTCCCTGCGACGCATGCTTTTCGAGAAAATCATGTCTCTGTCGGTTAGGTTAGGTTGGCCGAATCCGCCATGCCAGGGTCGTCAGATATCGAATTTTTCGACCAATCGCCGATCCTTGTAATTCATACGTCATAAGGAGCGCGCTTCTGTGCAGATTTCAAATCTGTAATTAGATTTTCCCTGCGATGCATGCTTTTCGAGAAAATCATGTCTCTGTCGGTTAGGTTAGCTTGGCCGAATCCGCCATGCCAGGGTCGTCAGATATCGAATTTTTCGACCAATCGCCGATCCTTGTAATTCATACGTCATAGGAAGCGCGCTTCTGTGCAGATTTCAAATCTGTAATTAGATTTTCCCTGCGATGCATGCTTTTCGAGAAAATCATGTCTCTGTCGGTTAGGTTAGGTTGGCCGAATCCGCCATGCCAGGGTCGTCAGATATCGAATTTTCCGACCAATCGCCAATCCTTCAAATTCGTACGTCATTAGAAGCGCGCTTTTGTGCAGATTTCAAATCTGTAATTAGATTTTCCCTGCGATGCATACTTTTCGAGAAAATCATGCCTCTGTCGGTTAGGCTAGCTTGGCCGAATCCGCCATGCCAGGGTCGTCAGATATCGAATTTTCCGACCAATCGCCGATCCTTTAAATTCGTACGTCATTAGAAGTGCGCTTTTGTGCAGATTTCAAATCTGTAATTAGATTTTCCCTGCGATGCATGCTTTTCGAGAAAATCATGTCTCTGTCGGTTAGGTTAGCTTGGCCGAATCCGCCATGCCAGGGTCGTCAGATATCGAATTTTCCGACCAATTACCGATCCTTTAAATTCTTACGTCATAAGAAGCGCGCTTCTGTGCAGATTTCAAATCTGTAATTAGATTTTCCCTGCGATGCATACTTTTCGAGAAAATCATGTCTCTGTCTGTTAAGTTAGGTTTGCCGAATCCGCCATGCCAGGGTCGTCAGATATCAAATTTTTCGACCAATCGCCGATCCTTGTAATTCATACGTCATAAGAAGCGCGCTTCTGTGCAGATTTCAAATCTGTAATTAGATTTTCCCTGCGATGCATGCTTTTCGAGAAAATCATGTCTCTGTCGGTTAGGTTAAGTTGGCCGAATCCGCGATGCCAGGGTTGTCAGATATCGAATTTTCCGACTAATTACCGATCCTTGTAATTCATACGTCATAAGAAGCGCGCTTCTGTGCAGATTTCAAATCTGTAATTAGATTTTCCCTGCGATGCATGCTTTTCGAGAAAATCATGTCTCTGTCGGTTAGGTTAGGTTGGCCGAATCCGCCATGCCAGGGTCGTCAGATATCGAATTTTCCGACCAATCGCCGATCCTTCAAATTCGTACGTCATTAGAAGCGCGCTTTTGTGCAGATTTCAAATCTGTAATTAGATTTTCCCTGCGATGCATACTTTTCGAGAAAATCATGCCTCTGTCGGTTAGGCTAGCTTGGCCGAATCCGCCATGCCAGGGTCGTCAGATATCGAATTTTCCGACCAATCGCCGATCCTTTAAATTCGTACGTCATTAGAAGTGCGCTTTTGTGCAGATTTCAAATCTGTAATTAGATTTTCCCTGCGATGCATGCTTTTCGAGAAAATCATGTCTCTGTCGGTTAGGTTAGCTTGGCCGAATCCGCCATGCCAGGGTCGTCAGATATCGAATTTTCCGACCAATCGCCGATCCTTTAAATTCATACGTCATAAGAAGCGCGCTTCTGTGCAGATTTCAAATCTGTAATTAGATTTTCCCTGCGATGCATACTTTTCGAGAAAATCATGTCTCTGTCTGTTAAGTTAGGTTTGCCGAATCCGCCATGCCAGGGTCGTCAGATATCAAATTTTTCGACCAATCGCCGATCCTTGTAATTCATACATCATAAGAAGCGCGCTTCTGTGCAGATTTCAAATCTGTAATTAGATTTTCCCTGCGATGCATGCTTTTCGAGAAAATCATGTCTCTGTCGGTTAGGTTAAGTTGGCCGAATCCGCGATGCCAGGGTTGTCAGATATCGAATTTTCCGACTAATTACCGATCCTTGTAATTCATACGTCATAAGAAGCGCGCTTCTGTGCAGATTTCAAATCTGTAATTAGATTTTCCCTGCGATGCATACTTTTCGAGAAAATTATGTCTCTGTCGGTTATTTTCGGTTGGCCGAATCCGCCATGCCAGGGTCGTCAGATATCGAATTTTCTGACCAATTACCGATCCTTGTAATTCATACGTCATAAGAAGCGCGCTTCTGTGCAGATTTCAAATCTGTAATTCGATTTTCCCTGCGATGCATGCTTTTCGAGAAAATCATGTCGCTGTCGGTTAGGTTAGGTTTGCCGAATCCGCCATGCCAGGGTCGTCAGATATCGAATTTTCCGACCAATTACCGATCCTTGTAATTCATACGTCATAAGAAGCGCGCTTCTGTGCAGATTTCAAATCTGTAATTCGATTTTCCCTGCGATGCATGCTTTTCGAGAAAATCATGTCGCTGTCGGTTAGGTTAGGTTTGCCGAATCCGCCATGCCAGGGTCGTCAGATATCGAATTTTCCGACCAATTACCGATCCTTGTAATTCATACGTCATAAGTAGCGCGCTTCTGTGCAAATTTCAAATCTGTAATTAGATTTTCCCTGCGATGCATACTTTTCGAGAAAATCATGCCTCTGTCGGTTAGGTTAGGTTGGCCGAATCCGCCATGCCAGGGTCGTCAGATATCGAATTTTCCGACCAATTGCCGATCCTTATAATTCATACGTCATAAGAAGCGCGCTTCTGTGCAGATTTCAAATCTGTAATTAGATTTTCCCTGCGATGCATGCTTTTCGAGAAAATCATGTCTCTGTCGGTTAGGTTAGCTTGGCCGGATCCGCCATGCCAGGGTCGTCAGATATCGAACTTTCCGACCAATTACCGATCCTTGTAATTCATACGTCATAAGAAGCGCGCTTCTGTGCAGATTTCAAATCTGTAATTAGATTTTCCCTGCGATGCATGCTTTTCGAGAAAATCAGGTCTCTGTCGGTTAGGTTAGCTTGGCCGGATCCGCCATGCCAGGGTCGTCAGATATCGAACTTTCCGACCAATTACCGATCCTTGTAATTCATACGTCATAAGAAGCGCGCTTCTGTGCAGATTTCAAATCTGTAATTAGATTTTCCCTGCGATGCATGCTTTTCGAGAAAATCATGTCTCTGTCGGTTAGGTTAGCTTGACCGGATCCGCCATGCCAGGGTCGTCAGATATCGAACTTTCCGACCAATTACCGATCCTTGTAATTCATACGTCGTAAGAAGCGCGCTTCTGTGCAGATTTCAAATCTGTAATTAGATTTTCCCTGCGACGCATGCTTTTCGAGAAAATCATGCCTCTGTCGGTTAGGTTAGCTTGGCCGAATCCGCCATGCCAGGGTCGTCAGATATCGAATTTTCCGACCAATCGCCGATCCTTTAAATTCGTACGTCATTAGAAGTGCGCTTTTGTGCAGATTTCAAATCTGTAATTAGATTTTCCCTGCGATGCATGCTTTTCGAGAAAATCATGTCTCTGTCGGTTAGGTTAGGTTGGCCGAATCCGCCATGCCAGGGTCGTCAGATATCGAATTTTCCGACCAATTACCGATCCTTGTAATTCATACGTCATTAGAAGCGCGCTTTTGTGCAGATTTCAAATCTGTAATTAGATTTTCCCTGCGATGCATGCTTTTCGAGAAAATCATGTCTCTGTCGGTTAGGTTAGGATGGCCGAATCGGCCATGCCAGGGTCGTCAGATATCGAACTTTCCGACCAATTACCGATCCTTGTAATTCATACGTCATAAGAAGCGCGCTTCTGTGCAGATTTCAAATCTGTAATTAGATTTTCCCTGCGATGCATACTTTTCGAGAAAATCATGTCTCTGTCTGTTAAGTTAGGTTTGCCGAATCCGCCATGCCAGGGTCGTCAGATATCAAATTTGTCGACCAATCGCCGATCCTTGTAATTCATACGTCATAAGAAGCGCGCTTCTGTGCAGATTTCAAATCTGTAATTAGATTTTCCCTGCGATGCATGCTTTTCGAGAAAATCATGTCTCTGTCGGTTAGGTTAGGTTGGCCGAATCCGCCATGCCAGGGTCGTCAGATATCGAATTTTCCGACCAATTACCGATCCTTGTAATTCATACGTCATAAGAAGCGCGCTTCTGTGCAGATTTCAAATCTGTAATTAGATTTTCCCTGCGATGCATGTCGTCAGATATCGAATTTTTCGACCAATCGCCGATCCTTTAAATTCGTACGTCATTAGAAGCGCGCTTTTGTGCAGATTTCAAATCTGTAATTAGATTTTCCCTGCGATGCATGCTTTTCGAGAAAATCATGTCTCTGTCGGTTAGGTTAGGATGGCCGAATCGGCCATGCCAGGGTCGTCAGATATCGAATTTTTCGACCAATCGCCGATCCTTGTAATTCATACGTCATAACAAGCGCGCTTCTGTGCAGATTTCAAATCTGTAATTAGATTTTCCCTGCGATGCATACTTTTCGAGAAAATCATGCCTCTGTCGGTTAGGTTAGGTTGGCCGAATCCGCCATGCCAGGGTCGTCAGATATCGAATTTTCCGACCAATTACCGATCCTTGTAATTCATACGTCATTAGAAGCGCGCTTTTGTGCAGATTTCAAATCTGTAATTAGATTTTCCCTGCGATGCATGCTTTTCGAGAAAATCATGTCTCTGTCGGTTAGGTTAGGTTGGCCGAATCCGCCATGCCAGGGTCGTCAGATATCGAATTTTCCGACCAATTACCGATCCTTGTAATTCATACGTCATTAGAAGCGCGCTTTTGTGCAGATTTCAAATCTGTAATTAGATTTTCCCTGCGATGCATGCTTTTCGAGAAAATCATGTCTCTGTCGGTTAGGTTAGGTTGGCCGAATCCGCCATGCCAGGGTCGTCAGATATCGAATTTTCCGATCAATTACCGATCCTTTAAATTCATACGTCATAAGAAGCGCGCTTCTGTGCAGATTTCAAATCTGTAATTAGATTTTCCCTGCGATGCATACTTTTCGAGAAAATCATGTCTCTGTCTGTTAAGTTAGGTTTGCCGAATCCGCCATGCCAGGGTCGTCAGATATCAAATTTTTCGACCAATCGCCGATCCTTGTAATTCATACGTCATAAGAAGCGCGCTTCTGTGCAGATTTCAAATCTGTAATTAGATTTTCCCTGCGATGCATGCTTTTCGAGAAAATCATGTCTCTGTCGGTTAGGTTAGGTTGGCCGAATCCGCCATGCGAGGGTCGTCAGATATCGAATTTTCCGACCAATTACCGATCCTTGTAATTCATACGTCATTAGAAGCGCGCTTTTGTGCAGATTTCAAATCTGTAATTAGATTTTCCCTGCGATGCATGCTTTTCGAGAAAATCATGTCTCTGTCGGTTAGGTTAGGTTGGCCGAATCCGCCATGCCAGGGTCGTCAGATATCGAATTTTCCGACCAATTACCGATCCTTGTAATTCATACGTCATAAGAAGCGCGCTTCTGTGCAGATTTCAAATCTGTAATTAGATTTTCCCTGCGATGCATACTTTTCGAGAAAGTCATGTCTCTGTCTGTTAAGTTAGGTTTGCCGAATCCGCCATGCCAGGGTCGTCAGATATCAAATTTTTCGACCAATCGCCGATCCTTGTAATTCATA
Organism: Brachypalpus laphriformis; assembly: GCA_945910035.1. NCBI lineage: Eukaryota > Metazoa > Arthropoda > Insecta > Diptera > Syrphidae > Brachypalpus > Brachypalpus laphriformis. Next base: position 170,484,034 of record OX246754.1, read on the forward strand.
CGTCATTAGAAGCGCGCTTTTGTGCAGATTTCAAATCTGTAATTAGATTTTCCCTGCGATGCATGCTTTTCGAGAAAATCATGTCTCTGTCGGTTAGGTTAGGTTGGCCGAATCCGCCATGCCAGGGTCGTCAGATATCGAATTTTCCGACCAATTACCGATCCTTGTAATTCATACGTCATAAGAAGCGCGCTTCTGTGCAGATTTCAAATCTGTAATTAGATTTTCCCTGCGATGCATGCTTTTCGAGAAAATCATGTCTCTGTCGGTTAGGTTAGGTTGGCCGAATCCGCCATGCCAGGGTCGTCAGATATCCAATTTTCCGACCAATTACCGATCCTTGTAATTCATACGTCATTAGAAGCGCGCTTTTGTGCAGATTTCAAATCTGTAATTAGATTTTCCCTGCGATGCATGCTTTTCGAGAAAATCATGTCTCTGTCGGTTAGGTTAGGTTGGCCGAATCCGCCATGCCAGGGTCGTCAGATATCGAATTTTTCGACCAATCGCCGATCTTTTAAATTCGTACGTCATTAGAAGTGCGCTTTTGTGCAGATTTCAAATCTGTAATTAGATTTTCCCTGCGATGCATGCTTTTCGAGAAAATCATGTCTCTGTCGGTTAGGTTCGGTTGGCCGAATCCGCCATGCCAGGGTCGTCAGATATCGAATTTTCCGACCAATCGCCGATCCTTGTAATTCATACGTCATAAGAAGCGCGCTTCTGTGCAGATTTCAAATCTGTAATTAGATTTTCCCTGCGATGCATGCTTTTCGAGAAAATCATGTCTCTGTCGGTTAGGTTAGGTTGGCCGAATCCGCCATGCCAGGGTCGTCAGATATCGAATTTTCCGACCAATTACCGATCCTTGTAATTCATACGTCATAAGAAGTGCGCTTCTGTGCAGATTTCAAATCTGTTATTAGATTTTCCCTGCGATGCATGCTTTTCGAGAAAATCATGTCTCTGTCGGTTAGGTTCGGTTGGCCGGATCCGCCATGCCAGGGTCGTCAGATATCGAATTTTCCGACCAATCGCCGATCCTTCAAATTCGTACGTCATTAGAAGCGCTTTTTTGTGCAGATTTCAAATCTGTAATTAGATTTTCCCTGCGATGCATGCTTTTCGAGAAAATCATGTCTCTGTCGGTTAGGCTAGCTTGGCCGAATCCGCCATGCCAGGGTCGTCAGATATCGAATTTTCCGACCAATCGCCGATCCTTTAAATTCGTACGTCATTAGAAGCGCGCTTTTGTGCAGATTTCAAATCTGTAATTAAATTTTCTCTGCGATGCATAATTTTTGAGAAAATCATGTCTCTGTCGGTTAGGTTAGGTTGGCCGAATCCGCCATGCCAGGGTCGTCAGATATCCAATTTTCCGACCAATTACCGATCCTTGTAATTCATACGTCATTAGAAGCGCGCTTTTGTGCAGATTTCAAATCTGTAATTAGATTTTCCCTGCGATGCATGCTTTTCGAGAAAATCATGTCTCTGTCGGTTAGGTTAGGTTGGCCGAATCCGCCATGCCAGGGTCGTCAGATATCCAATTTTCCGACCAATTACCGATCCTTGTAATTCATACGTCATTAGAAGCGCGCTTTTGTGCAGATTTCAAATCTGTAATTAGATTTTCCCTGCGATGCATGCTTTTCGAGAAAATCATGTCTCTGTCGGTTAGGCTAGCTTGGCCGAATCCGCCATGCCAGGGTCGTCAGATATCGAATTTTCCGACCAATTACCGATCCTTGTAATTCATACGTCATAAGAATCGAATTTTCCGACCAATCGCCGATCCTTTAAATTCATACTTCATAAGAAGCGCGCTTCTGTGCAGATTTCAAATCTGTAATTAGATTTTCCCTGCGATGCATACTTTTCGAGAAAGTCATGTCTCTGTCTGTTAAGTTAGGTTTGCCGAATCCGCCATGCCAGGGTCGTCAGATATCAAATTTTTCGACCAATCGCCGATCCTTGTAATTCATACGTCATAAGAAGCGCGCTTCTGTGCAGATTTCAAATCTGTAATTAGATTTTCCCTGCGATGCATGCTTTTCGAGAAAATCATGTCTCTGTCGGTTAGGTTAGGTTGGCCGAATCCGCCATGCCAGGGTCGTCAGATATCCAATTTTCCGACCAATTACCGATCCTTGTAATTCATACGTCATTAGAAGCGCGCTTTTGTGCAGATTTCAAATCTGTAATTAGATTTTCCCTGCGATGCATGCTTTTCGAGAAAATCATGTCTCTGTCGGTTAGGTTAGGTTGGCCGAATCCGCCATGCCAGGGTCGTCAGATATCGAATTTTTCGACCAATCGCCGATCTTTTAAATTCGTACGTCATTAGAAGTGCGCTTTTGTGCAGATTTCAAATCTGTAATTAGATTTTCCCTGCGATGCATGCTTTTCGAGAAAATCATGTCTCTGTCGGTTAGGTTAGCTTGGCCGAATCCGCCATGCCAGGGTCGTCAGATATCGAATTTTCCGACCAATCGCCGATCCTTGTAATTCATACGTCATAAGAAGCGCGCTTCTGTGCAGATTTCAAATCTGTAATTAGATTTTCCCTGCGATGCATACTTTTCGAGAAAATCATGTCTCTGTCTGTTAAGTTAGGTTTGCCGAATCCGCCATGCCAGGGTCGTCAGATATCAAATTTTTCGACCAATCGCCGATCCTTGTAATTCATACGTCATAAGAAGCGCGCTTCTGTGCAGATTTCAAATCTGTAATTAGATTTTCCCTGCGATGCATGCTTTTCGAGAAAATCATGTCTCTGTCGGTTAGGTTAGGTTGGCCGAATCCGCCATGCCAGGGTCGTCAGATATCGAATTTTCCGACCAATTACCGATCCTTGTAATTCATACGTCATAAGAAGCGCGCTTCTGTGCAGATTTCAAATCTGTAATTAGATTTTCCCTGCGATGCATGCTTTTCGAGAAAATCATGTCTCTGTCGGTTAGGTTAGGTTGGCCGAATCCGCCATGCCAGGGTCGTCAGATATCGAATTTTTCGACCAATCGCCGATCTTTTAAATTCGTACGTCATTAGAAGTGCGCTTTTGTGCAGATTTCAAATCTGTAATTAGATTTTCCCTGCGATGCATGCTTTTCGAGAAAATCATGTCTCTGTCGGTTAGGTTAGGTTGGCCGAATCCGCCATGCCAGGGTCGTCAGATATCGAATTTTCCGACCAATTACCGATCCTTGTAATTCATACGTCATAAGAAGCGCGCTTCTGTGCAGATCTCAAATCTGTAATTAGATTTTCCCTGCGATGCATGCTTTTCGAGAAAATCATGTCTCTGTCGGTTAGGTTAGGTTGGCCGAATCCGCCATGCCAGGGTCGTCAGATATCCAATTTTCCGACCAATTACCGATCCTTGTAATTCATACGTCATTAGAAGCGCGCTTTTGTGCAGATTTCAAATCTGTAATTAGATTTTCCCTGCGATGCATGCTTTTCGAGAAAATCATGTCTCTGTCGGTTAGGTTAGGTTGGCCGAATCCGCCATGCCAGGGTCGTCAGATATCGAATTTTTCGACCAATCGCCGATCTTTTAAATTCGTACGTCATTAGAAGTGCGCTTTTGTGCAGATTTCAAATCTGTAATTAGATTTTCCCTGCGATGCATGCTTTTCGAGAAAATCATGTCTCTGTCGGTTAGGTTCGGTTGGCCGAATCCGCCATGCCAGGGTCGTCAGATATCGAATTTTCCGACCAATCGCCGATCCTTGTAATTCATACGTCATAAGAAGCGCGCTTCTGTGCAGATTTCAAATCTGTAATTAGATTTTCCCTGCGATGCATGCTTTTCGAGAAAATCATGTCTCTGTCGGTTAGGTTAGGTTGGCCGAATCCGCCATGCCAGGGTCGTCAGATATCGAATTTTCCGACCAATTACCGATCCTTGTAATTCATACGTCATAAGAAGTGCGCTTCTGTGCAGATTTCAAATCTGTTATTAGATTTTCCCTGCGATGCATGCTTTTCGAGAAAATCATGTCTCTGTCGGTTAGGTTCGGTTGGCCGGATCCGCCATGCCAGGGTCGTCAGATATCGAATTTTCCGACCAATCGCCGATCCTTCAAATTCGTACGTCATTAGAAGCGCTTTTTTGTGCAGATTTCAAATCTGTAATTAGATTTTCCCTGCGATGCATGCTTTTCGAGAAAATCATGTCTCTGTCGGTTAGGCTAGCTTGGCCGAATCCGCCATGCCAGGGTCGTCAGATATCGAATTTTCCGACCAATCGCCGATCCTTTAAATTCGTACGTCATTAGAAGCGCGCTTTTGTGCAGATTTCAAATCTGTAATTAAATTTTCTCTGCGATGCATAATTTTTGAGAAAATCATGTCTCTGTCGGTTAGGTTAGGTTGGCCGAATCCGCCATGCCAGGGTCGTCAGATATCCAATTTTCCGACCAATTACCGATCCTTGTAATTCATACGTCATTAGAAGCGCGCTTTTGTGCAGATTTCAAATCTGTAATTAGATTTTCCCTGCGATGCATGCTTTTCGAGAAAATCATGTCTCTGTCGGTTAGGTTAGGTTGGCCGAATCCGCCATGCCAGGGTCGTCAGATATCCAATTTTCCGACCAATTACCGATCCTTGTAATTCATACGTCATTAGAAGCGCGCTTTTGTGCAGATTTCAAATCTGTAATTAGATTTTCCCTGCGATGCATGCTTTTCGAGAAAATCATGTCTCTGTCGGTTAGGCTAGCTTGGCCGAATCCGCCATGCCAGGGTCGTCAGATATCGAATTTTCCGACCAATTACCGATCCTTGTAATTCATACGTCATAAGAATCGAATTTTCCGACCAATCGCCGATCCTTTAAATTCATACGTCATAAGAAGCGCGCTTCTGTGCAGATTTCAAATCTGTAATTAGATTTTCCCTGCGATGCATACTTTTCGAGAAAGTCATGTCTCTGTCTGTTAAGTTAGGTTTGCCGAATCCGCCATGCCAGGGTCGTCAGATATCAAATTTTTCGACCAATCGCCGATCCTTGTAATTCATACGTCATAAGAAGCGCGCTTCTGTGCAGATTTCAAATCTGTAATTAGATTTTCCCTGCGATGCATGCTTTTCGAGAAAATCATGTCTCTGTCGGTTAGGTTAGGTTGGCCGAATCCGCCATGCCAGGGTCGTCAGATATCCAATTTTCCGACCAATTACCGATCCTTGTAATTCATACGTCATTAGAAGCGCGCTTTTGTGCAGATTTCAAATCTGTAATTAGATTTTCCCTGCGATGCATGCTTTTCGAGAAAATCATGTCTCTGTCGGTTAGGTTAGGTTGGCCGAATCCGCCATGCCAGGGTCGTCAGATATCGAATTTTTCGACCAATCGCCGATCTTTTAAATTCGTACGTCATTAGAAGTGCGCTTTTGTGCAGATTTCAAATCTGTAATTAGATTTTCCCTGCGATGCATGCTTTTCGAGAAAATCATGTCTCTGTCGGTTAGGTTAGCTTGGCCGAATCCGCCATGCCAGGGTCGTCAGATATCGAATTTTCCGACCAATCGCCGATCCTTGTAATTCATACGTCATAAGAAGCGCGCTTCTGTGCAGATTTCAAATCTGTAATTAGATTTTCCCTGCGATGCATACTTTTCGAGAAAATCATGTCTCTGTCTGTTAAGTTAGGTTTGCCGAATCCGCCATGCCAGGGTCGTCAGATATCAAATTTTTCGACCAATCGCCGATCCTTGTAATTCATACGTCATAAGAAGCGCGCTTCTGTGCAGATTTCAAATCTGTAATTAGATTTTCCCTGCGATGCATGCTTTTCGAGAAAATCATGTCTCTGTCGGTTAGGTTAGGTTGGCCGAATCCGCCATGCCAGGGTCGTCAGATATCGAATTTTCCGACCAATTACCGATCCTTGTAATTCATACGTCATAAGAAGCGCGCTTCTGTGCAGATTTCAAATCTGTAATTAGATTTTCCCTGCGATGCATGCTTTTCGAGAAAATCATGTCTCTGTCGGTTAGGTTAGGTTGGCCGAATCCGCCATGCCAGGGTCGTCAGATATCGAATTTTTCGACCAATCGCCGATCTTTTAAATTCGTACGTCATTAGAAGTGCGCTTTTGTGCAGATTTCAAATCTGTAATTAGATTTTCCCTGCGATGCATGCTTTTCGAGAAAATCATGTCTCTGTCGGTTAGGTTCGGTTGGCCGAATCCGCCATGCCAGGGTCGTCAGATATCGAATTTTCCGACCAATCGCCGATCCTTGTAATTCATACGTCATAAGAAGCGCGCTTCTGTGCAGATTTCAAATCTGTAATTAGATTTTCCCTGCGATGCATACTTTTCGAGAAAATCATGTCTCTGTCTGTTAAGTTAGGTTTGCCGAATCCGCCATGCCAGGGTCGTCAGATATCAAATTTTTCGACCAATCGCCGATCCTTGTAATTCATACGTCATAAGAAGCGCGCTTCTGTGCAGATTTCAAATCTGTAATTAGATTTTCCCTGCGATGCATGCTTTTCGAGAAAATCATGTCTCTGTCGGTTAGGTTAGGTTGGCCGAATCCGCCATGCCAGGGTCGTCAGATATCGAATTTTCCGACCAATTACCGATCCTTGTAATTCATACGTCATAAGAAGCGCGCTTCTGTGCAGATTTCAAATCTGTAATTAGATTTTCCCTGCGATGCATGCTTTTCGAGAAAATCATGTCTCTGTCGGTTAGGTTAGGTTGGCCGAATCCGCCATGCCAGGGTCGTCAGATATCGAATTTTCCGACCAATTACCGATCCTTGTAATTCATACGTCATAAGAACTGCGCTTCTGTGCAGATTTCAAATCTGTTATTAGATTTTCCCTGCGATGCATGCTTTTCGAGAAAATCATGTCTCTGTCGGTTAGGTTCGGTTGGCCGGATCCGCCATGCCAGGGTCGTCAGATATCGAATTTTCCGACCAATCGCCGATCCTTCAAATTCGTACGTCATTAGAAGCGCTTTTTTGTGCAGATTTCAAATCTGTAATTAGATTTTCCCTGCGATGCATGCTTTTCGAGAAAATCATGTCTCTGTCGGTTAGGCTAGCTTGGCCGAATCCGCCATGCCAGGGTCGTCAGATATCGAATTTTCCGACCAATCGCCGATCCTTTAAATTCGTACGTCATTAGAAGCGCGCTTTTGTGCAGATTTCAAATCTGTAATTAAATTTTCTCTGCGATGCATAATTTTTGAGAAAATCATGTCTCTGTCGGTTAGGTTAGGTTGGCCGAATCCGCCATGCCAGGGTCGTCAGATATCCAATTTTCCGACCAATTACCGATCCTTGTAATTCATACGTCATTAGAAGCGCGCTTTTGTGCAGATTTCAAATCTGTAATTAGATTTTCCCTGCGATGCATGCTTTTCGAGAAAATCATGTCTCTGTCGGTTAGGTTAGGTTGGCCGAATCCGCCATGCCAGGGTCGTCAGATATCCAATTTTCCGACCAATTACCGATCCTTGTAATTCATACGTCATTAGAAGCGCGCTTTTGTGCAGATTTCAAATCTGTAATTAGATTTTCCCTGCGATGCATGCTTTTCGAGAAAATCATGTCTCTGTCGGTTAGGCTAGCTTGGCCGAATCCGCCATGCCAGGGTCGTCAGATATCGAATTTTCCGACCAATTACCGATCCTTGTAATTCATACGTCATAAGAATCGAATTTTCCGACCAATCGCCGATCCTTTAAATTCATACGTCATAAGAAGCGCGCTTCTGTGCAGATTTCAAATCTGTAATTAGATTTTCCCTGCGATGCATACTTTTCGAGAAAGTCATGTCTCTGTCTGTTAAGTTAGGTTTGCCGAATCCGCCATGCCAGGGTCGTCAGATATCAAATTTTTCGACCAATCGCCGATCCTTGTAATTCATACGTCATAAGAAGCGCGCTTCTGTGCAGATTTCAAATCTGTAATTAGATTTTCCCTGCGATGCATGCTTTTCGAGAAAATCATGTCTCTGTCGGTTAGGTTAGGTTGGCCGAATCCGCCATGCCAGGGTCGTCAGATATCCAATTTTCCGACCAATTACCGATCCTTGTAATTCATACGTCATTAGAAGCGCGCTTTTGTGCAGATTTCAAATCTGTAATTAGATTTTCCCTGCGATGCATGCTTTTCGAGAAAATCATGTCTCTGTCGGTTAGGTTAGGTTGGCCGAATCCGCCATGCCAGGGTCGTCAGATATCGAATTTTTCGACCAATCGCCGATCTTTTAAATTCGTACGTCATTAGAAGTGCGCTTTTGTGCAGATTTCAAATCTGTAATTAGATTTTCCCTGCGATGCATGCTTTTCGAGAAAATCATGTCTCTGTCGGTTAGGTTAGCTTGGCCGAATCCGCCATGCCAGGGTCGTCAGATATCGAATTTTCCGACCAATCGCCGATCCTTGTAATTCATACGTCATAAGAAGCGCGCTTCTGTGCAGATTTCAAATCTGTAATTAGATTTTCCCTGCGATGCATACTTTTCGAGAAAATCATGTCTCTGTCTGTTAAGTTAGGTTTGCCGAATCCGCCATGCCAGGGTCGTCAGATATCAAATTTTTCGACCAATCGCCGATCCTTGTAATTCATACGTCATAAGAAGCGCGCTTCTGTGCAGATTTCAAATCTGTAATTAGATTTTCCCTGCGATGCATGCTTTTCGAGAAAATCATGTCTCTGTCGGTTAGGTTAGGTTGGCCGAATCCGCCATGCCAGGGTCGTCAGATATCGAATTTTCCGACCAATTACCGATCCTTGTAATTCATACGTCATAAGAAGCGCGCTTCTGTGCAGATTTCAAATCTGTAATTAGATTTTCCCTGCGATGCATGCTTTTCGAGAAAATCATGTCTCTGTCGGTTAGGTCAGCTTGGCCGGATCCGCCATGCCAGGGTCGTCAGATATCGAACTTTCCGACCAATTACCGATCCTTGTAATTCATACGTCATAAGAAGCGCGCTTCTGTGCAGATTTCAAATCTGTAATTAGATTTTCCCTGCGATGCATGCTTTTCGAGAAAATCATGTCTCGGTCGGTTAGGTTAGGTTGGCCGAACCCGCCATGCCAGGGTCGTCAGATATCGAATTTTTCGACCAATCGCCTATCCTTGTAATTCATACGTCATAAGAAGCGCGCTTCTGTGCAGATTTCAAATCTGTAATTAGATTTTCCCTGCGATGCATGCTTTTCGAGAAAATCATGTCTCTGTCGGTTAGGTTAGGTTGGCCGAATCCGCCATGCCAGGGTCGTCAGATATCGAATTTTCCGACCAATTACCGATCCTTGTAATTCATACGTCATTAGAAGCGCGCTTTTGTGCAGATTTCAAATCTGTAATTAGATTTTCCCTGCGATGCATGCTTTTCGAGAAAATCATGTCTCTGTCGGTTAGGTTAGGTTGGCCGAATCCGCCATGCCAGGGTCGTCAGATATCGAATTTTCCGACCAATTACCGATCCTTGTAATTCATACGTCATTAGAAGCGCGCTTTTGTGCAGATTTCAAATCTGTAATTAGATTTTCCCTGCGATGCGTGCTTTTCGAGAAAATCATGTCTCTGTCGGTTAGGTTAGGTTGGCCGAATCCGCCATGCCAGGGTCGTCAGATATCGAATTTTCCGACCAATTACCGATCCTTGTAATTCATACGTCATTAGAAGCGCGCTTTTGTGCAGATTTCAAATCTGTAATTAGATTTTCCCTGCGATGCATGCTTTTCGAGAAAATCATGTCTCTGTCGGTTAGGTTAGGATGGCCGAATCGGCCATGCCAGGGTCGTCAGATATCGAACTTTCCGACCAATTATCGATCCTTGTAATTCATACGTCATAAGAAGCGCGCTTCTGTGCAGATTTCAAATCTGTAATTAGATTTTCCCTGCGATGCATACTTTTCGAGAAAATCATGTCTCTGTCTGTTAAGTTAGGTTTGCCGAATCCGCCATGCCAGGGTCGTCAGATATCAAATTTTTCGACCAATCGCCGATCCTTGTAATTCATACGTCATAAGAAGCGCGCTTCTGTGCAGATTTCAAATCTGTAATTAGATTTTCCCTGCGATGCATGCTTTTCGGGAAAATCATGTCTCTGTCGGTTAGGTTAGGTTGGCCGAATCCGCCATGCCAGGGTCGTCAGATATCGAATTTTCCGACCAATTACCGATCCTTGTAATTCATACGTCATAAGAAGCGCGCTTTTGTGCAGATTTCAAATCTGTAATTAGATTTTCCCTGCGATGCATGTCGTCAGATATCGAATTTTTCGACCAATCGCCGATCCTTTAAATTCGTACGTCATTAGAAGCGCGCTTTTGTGCAGATTTCAAATCTGTAATTAGATTTTCCCTGCGATGCATGCTTTTCGAGAAAATCATGTCTCTGTCGGTTAGGTTAGGATGGCCGAATCGGCCATGCCAGGGTCGTCAGATATCGAATTTTTCGACCAATCGCCGATCCTTGTAATTCATACGTCATAACAAGCGCGCTTCTGTGCAGATTTCAAATCTGTAATTAGATTTTCCCTGCGATGCATGTCGTCAGATATCGAAATTTTCGACCAATCGCCGATCCTTTAAATTCGTACGTCATTAGAAGCGCGCTTTTGTGCAGATTTCAAATCTGTAATTAGATTTTCCCTGCGATGCATGCTTTTCGAGAAAATCATGTCTCTGTCGGTTAGGTTAGGATGGCCGAATCGGCCATGCCAGGGTCGTCAGATATCGAATTTTTCGACCAATCGCCGATCCTTGTAATTCATACGTCATAACCAGCGCGCTTCTGTGCAGATTTCAAATCTGTAATTAGATTTTCCCTGCGATGCATACTTTTCGAGAAAATCATGCCTCTGTCGGTTAGGTTAGGTTGGCCGAATCCGCCATGCCAGGGTCGTCAGATATCGAATTTTCCGACCAATCGCCGATCCTTGTAATTCATACGTCATTAGAAGCGCGCTTTTGTGCAGATTTCAAATCTGTAATTAGATTTTCCCTGCGATGCATGCTTTTCGAGAAAATCATGTCTCTGTCGGTTAGGTTAGGTTGGCCGAATCCGCCATGCCAGGGTCGTCAGATATCGAATTTTCCGACCAATTACCGATCCTTGTAATTCATACGTCATTAGAAGCGCGCTTTTGTGCAGATTTCAAATCTGTAATTAGATTTTCCCTGCGATGCGTGCTTTTCGAGAAAATCATGTCTCTGTCGGTTAGGTTAGGTTGGCCGAATCCGCCATGCCAGGGTCGTCAGATATCGAATTTTCCGACCAATTACCGATCCTTGTAATTCATACGTCATTAGAAGCGCGCTTTTGTGCAGATTTCAAATCTGTAATTAGATTTTCCCTGCGATGCATGCTTTTCGAGAAAATCATGTCTCTGTCGGTTAGGTTAGGATGGCCGAATCGGCCATGCCAGGGTCGTCAGATATCGAACTTTCCGACCAATTACCGATCCTTGTAATTCATACGTCATAAGAAGCGCGCTTCTGTGCAGATTTCAAATCTGTAATTAGATTTTCCCTGCGATGCATACTTTTCGAGAAAATCATGTCTCTGTCTGTTAAGTTAGGTTTGCCGAATCCGCCATGCCAGGGTCGTCAGATATCAAATTTTTCGACCAATCGCCGATCCTTGTAATTCATACGTCATAAGAAGCGCGCTTCTGTGCAGATTTCAAATCTGTAATTAGATTTTCCCTGCGATGCATGCTTTTCGAGAAAATCATGTCTCTGTCGGTTAGGTTAGGTTGGCCGAATCCGCCATGCCAGGGTCGTCAGATATCGAATTTTCCGACCAATTACCGATCCTTGTAATTCATACGTCATAAGAAGCGCGCTTCTGTGCAGATTTCAAATCTGTAATTAGATTTTCCCTGCGATGCATGTCGTCAGATATCGAATTTTTCGACCAATCGCCGATCCTTTAAATTCGTACGTCATTAGAAGCGCGCTTTTGTGCAGATTTCAAATCTGTAATTAGATTTTCCCTGCGATGCATGCTTTTCGAGAAAATCATGTCTCTGTCGGTTAGGTTAGGATGGCCGAATCGGCCATGCCAGGGTCGTCAGATATCGAATTTTTCGACCAATCGCCGATCCTTGTAATTCATACGTCATAACAAGCGCGCTTCTGTGCAGATTTCAAATCTGTAATTAGATTTTCCCTGCGATGCATGTCGTCAGATATCGAATTTTTCGACCAATCGCCGATCCTTTAAATTCGTACGTCATTAGAAGCGCGCTTTTGTGCAGATTTCAAATCTGTAATTAGATTTTCCCTGCGATGCATGCTTTTCGAGAAAATCATGTCTCTGTCGGTTAGGTTAGGATGGCCGAATCGGCCATGCCAGGGTCGTCAGATATCGAATTTTTCGACCAATCGCCGATCCTTGTAATTCATACGTCATAACCAGCGCGCTTCTGTGCAGATTTCAAATCTGTAATTAGATTTTCCCTGCGATGCATACTTTTCGAGAAAATCATGCCTCTGTCGGTTAGGTTAGGTTGGCCGAATCCGCCATGCCAGGGTCGTCAGATATCGAATTTTCCGACCAATCGCCGATCCTTGTAATTCATACGTCATTAGAAGCGCGCTTTTGTGCAGATTTCAAATCTGTAATTAGATTTTCCCTGCGATGCATGCTTTTCGAGAAAATCATGTCTCTGTCGGTTAGGTTAGGTTGGCCGAATCCGCCATGCCAGGGTCGTCAGATATCGAATTTTCCGACCAATTACCGATCCTTGTAATTCATACGTCATTAGAAGCCCGCTTTTGTGCAGATTTCAAATCTGTAATTAGATTTTCCCTGCGATGCATGCTTTTCGAGAAAATCATGTCTCTGTCGGTTAGGTTAGGTTGGCCGAATCCGCCATGCCAGGGTCGTCAGATATCGAATTTTCCGACCAATTACCGATCCTTGTAATTCATACGTCATTAGAAGCGCGCTTTTGTGCAGATTTCAAATCTGTAATTAGATTTTCCCTGCGATGCATGCTTTTCGAGAAAATCATGTCTCTGTCGGTTAGGTTAGGATGGCCGAATCGGCCATGCCAGGGTCGTCAGATATCGAACTTTCCGACCAATTACCGATCCTTGTAATTCATACGTCATAAGAAGCGCGCTTCTGTGCAGATTTCAAATCTGTAATTAGATTTTCCCTGCGATGCATACTTTTCGAGAAAATCATGTCTCTGTCTGTTAAGTTAGGTTTGCCGAATCCGCCATGCCAGGGTCGTCAGATATCAAATTTTTCGACCAATCGCCGATCCTTGTAATTCATACGTCATAAGAAGCGCGCTTCTGTGCAGATTTCAAATCTGTAATTAGATTTTCCCTGCGATGCATGCTTTTCGAGAAAATCATGTCTCTGTCTTTTAGGTTAGGTTGGCCGAATCCGCCATGCCAGGGTCGTCAGATATCGAATTTTCCGACCAATTACCGATCCTTGTAATTCATACGTCATAAGAAGCGCGCTTCTGTGCAGATTTCAAATCTGTAATTAGATTTTCCCTGCGATGCATGTCGTCAGATATCGAATTTTTCGACCAATCGCCGATCCTTTAAATTCGTACGTCATTAGAAGCGCGCTTTTGTGCAGATTTCAAATCTGTAATTAGATTTTCCCTGCGATGCATGCTTTTCGAGAAAATCATGTCTCTGTCGGTTAGGTTAGGATGGCCGAATCGGCCATGCCAGGGTCGTCAGATATCGAATTTTTCGACCAATCGCCGATCCTTGTAATTCATACGTCATAACAAGCGCGCTTCTGTGCAGATTTCAAATCTGTAATTAGATTTTCCCTGCGATGCATACTTTTCGAGAAAATCATGCCTCTGTCGGTTAGGTTAGGTTGGCCGAATCCGCCATGCCAGGGTCGTCAGATATCGAATTTTCCGACCAATTACCGATCCTTGTAATTCATACGTCATTAGAAGCGCGCTTTTGTGCAGATTTCAAATCTGTAATTAGATTTTCCCTGCGATGCATGCTTTTCGAGAAAATCATGTCTCTGTCGGTTAGGTTAGCTTGGCCGAATCCGCCATGCCAGGGTCGTCAGATATCGAATTTTCCGACCAATTACCGATCCTTGTAATTCATACGTCATTAGAAGCGCGCTTTTGTGCAGATTTCAAATCTGTAATTAGATTTTCCCTGCGATGCATGCTTTTCGAGAAAATCATGTCTCTGTCGGTTAGGTTAGGTTGGCCGAATCCGCCATGCCAGGGTCGTCAGATATCGAATTTTCCGACCAATTACCGATCCTTGTAATTCATACGTCATTAGAAGCGCGCTTTTGTGCAGATTTCAAATCTGTAATTAGATTTTCCCTGCGATGCATGCTTTTCGAGAAAATCATGTCTCTGTCGGTTAGGTTAGGATGGCCGAATCGGCCATGCCAGGGTCGTCAGATATCGAACTTTCCGACCAATTACCGATCCTTGTAATTCATACGTCATAAGAAGCGCGCTTCTGTGCAGATTTCAAATCTGTAATTAGATTTTCCCTGCGATGCATACTTTTCGAGAAAATCATGTCTCTGTCTGTTAAGTTAGGTTTGCCGAATCCGCCATGCCAGGGTCGTCAGATATCAAATTTTTCGACCAATCGCCGATCCTTGTAATTCATACGTCATAAGAAGCGCGCTTCTGTGCAGATTTCAAATCTGTAATTAGATTTTCCCTGCGATGCATGCTTTTCGAGAAAATCATGTCTCTGTCGGTTAGGTTAGGTTGGCCGAATCCGCCATGCCAGGGTCGTCAGATATCGAATTTTCCGACCAATTACCGATCCTTGTAATTCATACGTCATAAGAAGCGCGCTTCTGTGCAGATTTCAAATCTGTAATTAGATTTTCCCTGCGATGCATGTCGTCAGATATCGAATTTTTCGACCAATCGCCGATCCTTTAAATTCGTACGTCATTAGAAGCGCGCTTTTGTGCAGATTTCATATCTGTAATTAGATTTTCCCTGCGATGCATGCTTTTCGAGAAAATCATGTCTCTGTCGGTTATTTTAGGATGGCCGAATCGGCCATGCCAGGGTCGTCAGATATCGAATTTTTCGACCAATCGCCGATCCTTGTAATTCATACGTCATAAGAAGCGCGCTTCTGTGCAGATTTCAAATCTGTAATTAGATTTTCCCTGCGATGCATACTTTTCGAGAAAATCATGCCTCTGTCGGTTAGGTTAGGTTGGCCGAATCCGCCATGCCAGGGTCGTCAGATATCGAATTTTCCGATCAATTACCGATCCTTTAAATTCATACGTCATAAGAAGCGCGCTTCTGTGCAGATTTCAAATCTGTAATTAGATTTTCCCTGCGATGCATACTTTTCGAGAAAATCATGTCTCTGTCTGTTAAGTTAGGTTTGCCGAATCCGCCATGCCAGGGTCGTCAGATATCAAATTTTTCGACCAATCGCCGATCCTTGTAATTCATACGTCATAAGAAGCGCGCTTCTGTGCAGATTTCAAATCTGTAATTAGATTTTCCCTGCGATGCATGCTTTTCGAGAAAATCATGTCTCTGTCGGTTAGGTTAGGTTGGCCGAATCCGCCATGCGAGGGTCGTCAGATATCGAATTTTCCGACCAATTACCGATCCTTGTAATTCATACGTCATTAGAAGCGCGCTTTTGTGCAGATTTCAAATCTGTAATTAGATTTTCCCTGCGATGCATGCTTTTCGAGAAAATCATGTCTCTGTCGGTTAGGTTAGGTTGGCCGAATCCGCCATGCCAGGGTCGTCAGATATCGAATTTTCCGACCAATTACCGATCCTTGTAATTCATACGTCATAAGAAGCGCGCTTCTGTGCAGATTTCAAATCTGTAATTAGATTTTCCCTGCGATGCATACTTTTCGAGAAAGTCATGTCTCTGTCTGTTAAGTTAGGTTTGCCGAATCCGCCATGCCAGGGTCGTCAGATATCAAATTTTTCGACCAATCGCCGATCCTTGTAATTCATACGTCATAAGAAGCGCGCTTCTGTGCAGATTTCAAATCTGTAATTAGATTTTCCCTGCGATGCATGCTTTTCGAGAAAATCATGTCTCTGTCGGTTAGGTTAGGTTGGCCGAATCCGCCATGCCAGGGTCGTCAGATATCGAATTTTTCGACCAATCGCCGATCTTTTAAATTCGTACGTCATTAGAAGTGCGCTTTTGTGCAGATTTCAAATCTGTAATTAGATTTTCCCTGCGATGCATGCTTTTCGAGAAAATCATGTCTCTGTCGGTTAGGTTCGGTTGGCCGAATCCGCCATGCCAGGGTCGTCAGATATCGAATTTTCCGACCAATCGCCGATCCCTGTAATTCATACGTCATAAGAAGCGCGCTTCTGTGCAGATTTCAAATCTGTAATTAGATTTTCCCTGCGATGCATGCTTTTCGAGAAAATCATGTCTCTGTCGGTTAGGTTAGGTTGGCCGAATCCGCCATGCCAGGGTCGTCAGATATCGAATTTTCCGACCAATTACCGATCCTTGTAATTCATACGTCATAAGAAGTGCGCTTCTGTGCAGATTTCAAATCTGTTATTAGATTTTCCCTGCGATGCATGCTTTTCGAGAAAATCATGTCTCTGTCGGTTAGGTTCGGTTGGCCGGATCCGCCATGCCAGGGTCGTCAGATATCGAATTTTCCGACCAATCGCCGATCCTTCAAATTCGTACGTCATTAGAAGCGCTTTTTTGTGCAGGTTTCAAATCTGTAATTAGATTTTCCCTGCGATGCATGCTTTTCGAGAAAATCATGTCTCTGTCGGTTAGGTTAGGTTGGCCGAATCCGCCATGCCAGGGTCGTCAGATATCGAATTTTCCGACCAATCGCCGATCCTTTAAATTCGTACGTCATTAGAAGCGCGCTTTTGTGCAGATTTCAAATCTGTAATTAAATTTTCTCTGCGATGCATAATTTTTGAGAAAATCATGTCTCTGTCGGTTAGGTTAGGTTGGCCGAATCCGCCATGCCAGGGTCGTCAGATATCCAATTTTCCGACCAATTACCGATCCTTGTAATTCATACGTCATTAGAAGCGCGCTTTTGTGCAGATTTCAAATCTGTAATTAGATTTTCCCTGCGATGCATGCTTTTCGAGAAAATCATGTCTCTGTCGGTTAGGTTAGGTTGGCCGAATCCGCCATGCCAGGGTCGTCAGATATCGAATTTTTCGACCAATCGCCGATCTTTTAAATTCGTACGTCATTAGAAGTGCGCTTTTGTGCAGATTTCAAATCTGTAATTAGATTTTCCCTGCGATGCATGCTTTTCGAGAAAATCATGTCTCTGTCGGTTAGGTTCGGTTGGCCGAATCCGCCATGCCAGGGTCGTCAGATATCGAATTTTCCGACCAATCGCCGATCCTTGTAATTCATACGTCATAAGAAGCGCGCTTCTGTGCAGATTTCAAATCTGTAATTAGATTTTCCCTGCGATGCATGCTTTTCGAGAAAATCATGTCTCTGTCGGTTAGGTTAGGTTGGCCGAATCCGCCATGCCAGGGTCGTCAGATATCGAATTTTCCGACCAATTACCGATCCTTGTAATTCATACGTCATAAGAAGTGCGCTTCTGTGCAGATTTCAAATCTGTTATTAGATTTTCCCTGCGATGCATGCTTTTCGAGAAAATCATGTCTCTGTCGGTTAGGTTCGGTTGGCCGGATCCGCCATGCCAGGGTCGTCAGATATCGAATTTTCCGACCAATCGCCGATCCTTCAAATTCGTACGTCATTAGAAGCGCTTTTTTGTGCAGATTTCAAATCTGTAATTAGATTTTCCCTGCGATGCATGCTTTTCGAGAAAATCATGTCTCTGTCGGTTAGGTTAGGTTGGCCGAATCCGCCATGCCAGGGTCGTCAGATATCGAATTTTCCGACCAATCGCCGATCCTTTAAATTCGTACGTCATTAGAAGCGCGCTTTTGTGCAGATTTCAAATCTGTAATTAGATTTTCCCTGCGATGCATGCTTTTCGAGAAAATCATGTCTCTGTCGGTTAGGTTAGGTTGGCCGAATCCGCCATGCCAGGGTCGTCAGATATCCAATTTTCCGACCAATTACCGATCCTTGTAATTCATACGTCATTAGAAGCGCGCTTTTGTGCAGATTTCAAATCTGTAATTAGATTTTCCCTGCGATGCATGCTTTTCGAGAAAATCATGTCTCTGTCGGTTAGGCTAGCTTGGCCGAATCCGCCATGCCAGGGTCGTCAGATATCGAATTTTCCGACCAATTACCGATCCTTGTAATTCATACGTCATAAGAATCGAATTTTCCGACCAATCGCCGATCCTTTAAATTCATACGTCATAAGAAGCGCGCTTCTGTGCAGATTTCAAATCTGTAATTAGATTTTCCCTGCGATGCATGCTTTTCGAGAAAATCATGTCTCTGTCGGTTAGGTCAGCTTGGCCGGATCCGCCATGCCAGGGTCGTCAGATATCGAACTTTCCGACCAATTACCGATCCTTGTAATTCATACGTCATAAGAAGCGCGCTTCTGTGCAGATTTCAAATCTGTAATTAGATTTTCCCTGCGATGCATGCTTTTCGAGAAAATCATGTCTCGGTCGGTTAGGTTAGGTTGGCCGAACCCGCCATGCCAGGGTCGTCAGATATCGAATTTTTCGACCAATCGCCTATCCTTGTAATTCATACGTCATAAGAAGCGCGCTTCTGTGCAGATTTCAAATCTGTAATTAGATTTTCCCTGCGATGCATGCTTTTCGAGAAAATCATGTCTCTGTCGGTTAGGTTAGGTTGGCCGAATCCGCCATGCCAGGGTCGTCAGATATCGAATTTTCCGACCAATTACCGATCCTTGTAATTCATACGTCATTAGAAGCGCGCTTTTGTGCAGATTTCAAATCTGTAATTAGATTTTCCCTGCGATGCATGCTTTTCGAGAAAATCATGTCTCTGTCGGTTAGGTTAGGTTGGCCGAATCCGCCATGCCAGGGTCGTCAGATATCGAATTTTCCGACCAATTACCGATCCTTGTAATTCATACGTCATTAGAAGCGCGCTTTTGTGCAGATTTCAAATCTGTAATTAGATTTTCCCTGCGATGCGTGCTTTTCGAGAAAATCATGTCTCTGTCGGTTAGGTTAGGTTGGCCGAATCCGCCATGCCAGGGTCGTCAGATATCGAATTTTCCGACCAATTACCGATCCTTGTAATTCATACGTCATTAGAAGCGCGCTTTTGTGCAGATTTCAAATCTGTAATTAGATTTTCCCTGCGATGCATGCTTTTCGAGAAAATCATGTCTCTGTCGGTTAGGTTAGGTTGGCCGAATCCGCCATGCCAGGGTCGTCAGATATCGAATTTTCCGACCAATTACCGATCCTTGTAATTCATACGTCATAAGAAGCGCGCTTCTGTGCAGATTTCAAATCTGTAATTAGATTTTCCCTGCGATGCATACTTTTCGAGAAAGTCATGTCTCTGTCTGTTAAGTTAGGTTTGCCGAATCCGCCATGCCAGGGTCGTCAGATATCAAATTTTTCGACCAATCGCCGATCCTTGTAATTCATACGTCATAAGAAGCGCGCTTCTGTGCAGATTTCAAATCTGTAATTAGATTTTCCCTGCGATGCATGCTTTTCGAGAAAATCATGTCTCTGTCGGTTAGGTTAGGTTGGCCGAATCCGCCATGCCAGGGTCGTCAGATATCGAATTTTTCGACCAATCGCCGATCTTTTAAATTCGTACGTCATTAGAAGTGCGCTTTTGTGCAGATTTCAAATCTGTAATTAGATTTTCCCTGCGATGCATGCTTTTCGAGAAAATCATGTCTCTGTCGGTTAGGTTCGGTTGGCCGAATCCGCCATGCCAGGGTCGTCAGATATCGAATTTTCCGACCAATCGCCGATCCTTGTAATTCATACGTCATAAGAAGCGCGCTTCTGTGCAGATTTCAAATCTGTAATTAGATTTTCCCTGCGATGCATGCTTTTCGAGAAAATCATGTCTCTGTCGGTTAGGTTAGGTTGGCCGAATCCGCCATGCCAGGGTCGTCAGATATCGAATTTTCCGACCAATTACCGATCCTTGTAATTCATACGTCATAAGAAGTGCGCTTCTGTGCAGATTTCAAATCTGTTATTAGATTTTCCCTGCGATGCATGCTTTTCGAGAAAATCATGTCTCTGTCGGTTAGGTTCGGTTGGCCGGATCCGCCATGCCAGGGTCGTCAGATATCGAATTTTCCGACCAATCGCCGATCCTTCAAATTCGTACGTCATTAGAAGCGCTTTTTTGTGCAGATTTCAAATCTGTAATTAGATTTTCCCTGCGATGCATGCTTTTCGAGAAAATCATGTCTCTGTCGGTTAGGCTAGCTTGGCCGAATCCGCCATGCCAGGGTCGTCAGATATCGAATTTTCCGACCAATCGCCGATCCTTTAAATTCGTACGTCATTAGAAGCGCGCTTTTGTGCAGATTTCAAATCTGTAATTAAATTTTCTCTGCGATGCATAATTTTTGAGAAAATCATGTCTCTGTCGGTTAGGTTAGGTTGGCCGAATCCGCCATGCCAGGGTCGTCAGATATCCAATTTTCCGACCAATTACCGATCCTTGTAATTCATACGTCATTAGAAGCGCGCTTTTGTGCAGATTTCAAATCTGTAATTAGATTTTCCCTGCGATGCATGCTTTTCGAGAAAATCATGTCTCTGTCGGTTAGGTTAGGTTGGCCGAATCCGCCATGCCAGGGTCGTCAGATATCCAATTTTCCGACCAATTACCGATCCTTGTAATTCATACGTCATTAGAAGCGCGCTTTTGTGCAGATTTCAAATCTGTAATTAGATTTTCCCTGCGATGCATGCTTTTCGAGAAAATCATGTCTCTGTCGGTTAGGCTAGCTTGGCCGAATCCGCCATGCCAGGGTCGTCAGATATCGAATTTTCCGACCAATTACCGATCCTTGTAATTCATACGTCATAAGAATCGAATTTTCCGACCAATCGCCGATCCTTTAAATTCATACGTCATAAGAAGCGCGCTTCTGTGCAGATTTCAAATCTGTAATTAGATTTTCCCTGCGATGCATACTTTTCGAGAAAGTCATGTCTCTGTCTGTTAAGTTAGGTTTGCCGAATCCGCCATGCCAGGGTCGTCAGATATCAAATTTTTCGACCAATCGCCGATCCTTGTAATTCATACGTCATAAGAAGCGCGCTTCTGTGCAGATTTCAAATCTGTAATTAGATTTTCCCTGCGATGCATGCTTTTCGAGAAAATCATGTCTCTGTCGGTTAGGTTAGGTTGGCCGAATCCGCCATGCCAGGGTCGTCAGATATCCAATTTTCCGACCAATTACCGATCCTTGTAATTCATACGTCATTAGAAGCGCGCTTTTGTGCAGATTTCAAATCTGTAATTAGATTTTCCCTGCGATGCATGCTTTTCGAGAAAATCATGTCTCTGTCGGTTAGGTTAGGTTGGCCGAATCCGCCATGCCAGGGTCGTCAGATATCGAATTTTTCGACCAATCGCCGATCTTTTAAATTCGTACGTCATTAGAAGTGCGCTTTTGTGCAGATTTCAAATCTGTAATTAGATTTTCCCTGCGATGCATGCTTTTCGAGAAAATCATGTCTCTGTCGGTTAGGTTAGCTTGGCCGAATCCGCCATGCCAGGGTCGTCAGATATCGAATTTTCCGACCAATCGCCGATCCTTGTAATTCATACGTCATAAGAAGCGCGCTTCTGTGCAGATTTCAAATCTGTAATTAGATTTTCCCTGCGATGCATACTTTTCGAGAAAATCATGTCTCTGTCTGTTAAGTTAGGTTTGCCGAATCCGCCATGCCAGGGTCGTCAGATATCAAATTTTTCGACCAATCGCCGATCCTTGTAATTCATACGTCATAAGAAGCGCGCTTCTGTGCAGATTTCAAATCTGTAATTAGATTTTCCCTGCGATGCATGCTTTTCGAGAAAATCATGTCTCTGTCGGTTAGGTTAGGTTGGCCGAATCCGCCATGCCAGGGTCGTCAGATATCGAATTTTCCGACCAATTACCGATCCTTGTAATTCATACGTCATAAGAAGCGCGCTTCTGTGCAGATTTCAAATCTGTAATTAGATTTTCCCTGCGATGCATGCTTTTCGAGAAAATCATGTCTCTGTCGGTTAGGTCAGCTTGGCCGGATCCGCCATGCCAGGGTCGTCAGATATCGAACTTTCCGACCAATTACCGATCCTTGTAATTCATACGTCATAAGAAGCGCGCTTCTGTGCAGATTTCAAATCTGTAATTAGATTTTCCCTGCGATGCATGCTTTTCGAGAAAATCATGTCTCGGTCGGTTAGGTTAGGTTGGCCGAACCCGCCATGCCAGGGTCGTCAGATATCGAATTTTTCGACCAATCGCCTATCCTTGTAATTCATACGTCATAAGAAGCGCGCTTCTGTGCAGATTTCAAATCTGTAATTAGATTTTCCCTGCGATGCATGCTTTTCGAGAAAATCATGTCTCTGTCGGTTAGGTTAGGTTGGCCGAATCCGCCATGCCAGGGTCGTCAGATATCGAATTTTCCGACCAATTACCGATCCTTGTAATTCATACGTCATTAGAAGCGCGCTTTTGTGCAGATTTCAAATCTGTAATTAGATTTTCCCTGCGATGCATGCTTTTCGAGAAAATCATGTCTCTGTCGGTTAGGTTAGGTTGGCCGAATCCGCCATGCCAGGGTCGTCAGATATCGAATTTTCCGACCAATTACCGATCCTTGTAATTCATACGTCATTAGAAGCGCGCTTTTGTGCAGATTTCAAATCTGTAATTAGATTTTCCCTGCGATGCGTGCTTTTCGAGAAAATCATGTCTCTGTCGGTTAGGTTAGGTTGGCCGAATCCGCCATGCCAGGGTCGTCAGATATCGAATTTTCCGACCAATTACCGATCCTTGTAATTCATACGTCATTAGAAGCGCGCTTTTGTGCAGATTTCAAATCTGTAATTAGATTTTCCCTGCGATGCATGCTTTTCGAGAAAATCATGTCTCTGTCGGTTAGGTTAGGATGGCCGAATCGGCCATGCCAGGGTCGTCAGATATCGAACTTTCCGACCAATTATCGATCCTTGTAATTCATACGTCATAAGAAGCGCGCTTCTGTGCAGATTTCAAATCTGTAATTAGATTTTCCCTGCGATGCATACTTTTCGAGAAAATCATGTCTCTGTCTGTTAAGTTAGGTTTGCCGAATCCGCCATGCCAGGGTCGTCAGATATCAAATTTTTCGACCAATCGCCGATCCTTGTAATTCATACGTCATAAGAAGCGCGCTTCTGTGCAGATTTCAAATCTGTAATTAGATTTTCCCTGCGATGCATGCTTTTCGAGAAAATCATGTCTCTGTCGGTTAGGTTAGGTTGGCCGAATCCGCCATGCCAGGGTCGTCAGATATCGAATTTTCCGACCAATTACCGATCCTTGTAATTCATACGTCATAAGAAGCGCGCTTCTGTGCAGATTTCAAATCTGTAATTAGATTTTCCCTGCGATGCATGTCGTCAGATATCGAATTTTTCGACCAATCGCCGATCCTTTAAATTCGTACGTCATTAGAAGCGCGCTTTTGTGCAGATTTCAAATCTGTAATTAGATTTTCCCTGCGATGCATGCTTTTCGAGAAAATCATGTCTCTGTCGGTTAGGTTAGGATGGCCGAATCGGCCATGCCAGGGTCGTCAGATATCGAATTTTTCGACCAATCGCCGATCCTTGTAATTCATACGTCATAACAAGCGCGCTTCTGTGCAGATTTCAAATCTGTAATTAGATTTTCCCTGCGATGCATGTCGTCAGATATCGAAATTTTCGACCAATCGCCGATCCTTTAAATTCGTACGTCATTAGAAGCGCGCTTTTGTGCAGATTTCAAATCTGTAATTAGATTTTCCCTGCGATGCATGCTTTTCGAGAAAATCATGTCTCTGTCGGTTAGGTTAGGATGGCCGAATCGGCCATGCCAGGGTCGTCAGATATCGAATTTTTCGACCAATCGCCGATCCTTGTAATTCATACGTCATAACCAGCGCGCTTCTGTGCAGATTTCAAATCTGTAATTAGATTTTCCCTGCGATGCATACTTTTCGAGAAAATCATGCCTCTGTCGGTTAGGTTAGGTTGGCCGAATCCGCCATGCCAGGGTCGTCAGATATCGAATTTTCCGACCAATCGCCGATCCTTGTAATTCATACGTCATTAGAAGCGCGCTTTTGTGCAGATTTCAAATCTGTAATTAGATTTTCCCTGCGATGCATGCTTTTCGAGAAAATCATGTCTCTGTCGGTTAGGTTAGGTTGGCCGAATCCGCCATGCCAGGGTCGTCAGATATCGAATTTTCCGACCAATTACCGATCCTTGTAATTCATACGTCATTAGAAGCGCGCTTTTGTGCAGATTTCAAATCTGTAATTAGATTTTCCCTGCGATGCGTGCTTTTCGAGAAAATCATGTCTCTGTCGGTTAGGTTAGGTTGGCCGAATCCGCCATGCCAGGGTCGTCAGATATCGAATTTTCCGACCAATTACCGATCCTTGTAATTCATACGTCATTAGAAGCGCGCTTTTGTGCAGATTTCAAATCTGTAATTAGATTTTCCCTGCGATGCATGCTTTTCGAGAAAATCATGTCTCTGTCGGTTAGGTTAGGATGGCCGAATCGGCCATGCCAGGGTCGTCAGATATCGAACTTTCCGACCAATTACCGATCCTTGTAATTCATACGTCATAAGAAGCGCGCTTCTGTGCAGATTTCAAATCTGTAATTAGATTTTCCCTGCGATGCATACTTTTCGAGAAAATCATGTCTCTGTCTGTTAAGTTAGGTTTGCCGAATCCGCCATGCCAGGGTCGTCAGATATCAAATTTTTCGACCAATCGCCGATCCTTGTAATTCATACGTCATAAGAAGCGCGCTTCTGTGCAGATTTCAAATCTGTAATTAGATTTTCCCTGCGATGCATGCTTTTCGAGAAAATCATGTCTCTGTCGGTTAGGTTAGGTTGGCCGAATCCGCCATGCCAGGGTCGTCAGATATCGAATTTTCCGACCAATTACCGATCCTTGTAATTCATACGTCATAAGAAGCGCGCTTCTGTGCAGATTTCAAATCTGTAATTAGATTTTCCCTGCGATGCATGTCGTCAGATATCGAATTTTTCGACCAATCGCCGATCCTTTAAATTCGTACGTCATTAGAAGCGCGCTTTTGTGCAGATTTCAAATCTGTAATTAGATTTTCCCTGCGATGCATGCTTTTCGAGAAAATCATGTCTCTGTCGGTTAGGTTAGGATGGCCGAATCGGCCATGCCAGGGTCGTCAGATATCGAATTTTTCGACCAATCGCCGATCCTTGTAATTCATACGTCATAACAAGCGCGCTTCTGTGCAGATTTCAAATCTGTAATTAGATTTTCCCTGCGATGCATGTCGTCAGATATCGAATTTTTCGACCAATCGCCGATCCTTTAAATTCGTACGTCATTAGAAGCGCGCTTTTGTGCAGATTTCAAATCTGTAATTAGATTTTCCCTGCGATGCATGCTTTTCGAGAAAATCATGTCTCTGTCGGTTAGGTTAGGATGGCCGAATCGGCCATGCCAGGGTCGTCAGATATCGAATTTTTCGACCAATCGCCGATCCTTGTAATTCATACGTCATAACCAGCGCGCTTCTGTGCAGATTTCAAATCTGTAATTAGATTTTCCCTGCGATGCATACTTTTCGAGAAAATCATGCCTCTGTCGGTTAGGTTAGGTTGGCCGAATCCGCCATGCCAGGGTCGTCAGATATCGAATTTTCCGACCAATCGCCGATCCTTGTAATTCATACGTCATTAGAAGCGCGCTTTTGTGCAGATTTCAAATCTGTAATTAGATTTTCCCTGCGATGCATGCTTTTCGAGAAAATCATGTCTCTGTCGGTTAGGTTAGGTTGGCCGAATCCGCCATGCCAGGGTCGTCAGATATCGAATTTTCCGACCAATTACCGATCCTTGTAATTCATACGTCATTAGAAGCCCGATTTTGTGCAGATTTCAAATCTGTAATTAGATTTTCCCTGCGATGCATGCTTTTCGAGAAAATCATGTCTCTGTCGGTTAGGTTAGGTTGGCCGAATCCGCCATGCCAGGGTCGTCAGATATCGAATTTTCCGACCAATTACCGATCCTTGTAATTCATACGTCATTAGAAGCGCGCTTTTGTGCAGATTTCAAATCTGTAATTAGATTTTCCCTGCGATGCATGCTTTTCGAGAAAATCATGTCTCTGTCGGTTAGGTTAGGATGGCCGAATCGGCCATGCCAGGGTCGTCAGATATCGAACTTTCCGACCAATTACCGATCCTTGTAATTCATACGTCATAAGAAGCGCGCTTCTGTGCAGATTTCAAATCTGTAATTAGATTTTCCCTGCGATGCATACTTTTCGAGAAAATCATGTCTCTGTCTGTTAAGTTAGGTTTGCCGAATCCGCCATGCCAGGGTCGTCAGATATCAAATTTTTCGACCAATCGCCGATCCTTGTAATTCATACGTCATAAGAAGCGCGCTTCTGTGCAGATTTCAAATCTGTAATTAGATTTTCCCTGCGATGCATGCTTTTCGAGAAAATCATGTCTCTGTCTTTTAGGTTAGGTTGGCCGAATCCGCCATGCCAGGGTCGTCAGATATCGAATTTTCCGACCAATTACCGATCCTTGTAATTCATACGTCATAAGAAGCGCGCTTCTGTGCAGATTTCAAATCTGTAATTAGATTTTCCCTGCGATGCATGTCGTCAGATATCGAATTTTTCGACCAATCGCCGATCCTTTAAATTCGTACGTCATTAGAAGCGCGCTTTTGTGCAGATTTCAAATCTGTAATTAGATTTTCCCTGCGATGCATGCTTTTCGAGAAAATCATGTCTCTGTCGGTTAGGTTAGGATGGCCGAATCGGCCATGCCAGGGTCGTCAGATATCGAATTTTTCGACCAATCGCCGATCCTTGTAATTCATACGTCATAACAAGCGCGCTTCTGTGCAGATTTCAAATCTGTAATTAGATTTTCCCTGCGATGCATACTTTTCGAGAAAATCATGCCTCTGTCGGTTAGGTTAGGTTGGCCGAATCCGCCATGCCAGGGTCGTCAGATATCGAATTTTCCGACCAATTACCGATCCTTGTAATTCATACGTCATTAGAAGCGCGCTTTTGTGCAGATTTCAAATCTGTAATTAGATTTTCCCTGCGATGCATGCTTTTCGAGAAAATCATGTCTCTGTCGGTTAGGTTAGGTTGGCCGAATCCGCCATGCCAGGGTCGTCAGATATCGAATTTTCCGACCAATTACCGATCCTTGTAATTCATACGTCATTAGAAGCGCGCTTTTGTGCAGATTTCAAATCTGTAATTAGATTTTCCCTGCGATGCATGCTTTTCGAGAAAATCATGTCTCTGTCGGTTAGGTTAGGTTGGCCGAATCCGCCATGCCAGGGTCGTCAGATATCGAATTTTCCGACCAATTACCGATCCTTGTAATTCATACGTCATTAGAAGCGCGCTTTTGTGCAGATTTCAAATCTGTAATTAGATTTTCCCTGCGATGCATGCTTTTCGAGAAAATCATGTCTCTGTCGGTTAGGTTAGGATGGCCGAATCGGCCATGCCAGGGTCGTCAGATATCGAACTTTCCGACCAATTACCGATCCTTGTAATTCATACGTCATAAGAAGCGCGCTTCTGTGCAGATTTCAAATCTGTAATTAGATTTTCCCTGCGATGCATACTTTTCGAGAAAATCATGTCTCTGTCTGTTAAGTTAGGTTTGCCGAATCCGCCATGCCAGGGTCGTCAGATATCAAATTTTTCGACCAATCGCCGATCCTTGTAATTCATACGTCATAAGAAGCGCGCTTCTGTGCAGATTTCAAATCTGTAATTAGATTTTCCCTGCGATGCATGCTTTTCGAGAAAATCATGTCTCTGTCGGTTAGGTTAGGTTGGCCGAATCCGCCATGCCAGGGTCGTCAGATATCGAATTTTCCGACCAATTACCGATCCTTGTAATTCATACGTCATAAGAAGCGCGCTTCTGTGCAGATTTCAAATCTGTAATTAGATTTTCCCTGCGATGCATGTCGTCAGATATCGAATTTTTTCGACCAATCGCCGATCCTTTAAATTCGTACGTCATTAGAAGCGCGCTTTTGTGCAGATTTCATATCTGTAATTAGATTTTCCCTGCGATGCATGCTTTTCGAGAAAATCATGTCTCTGTCGGTTAGGTTAGGATGGCCGAATCGGCCATGCCAGGGTCGTCAGATATCGAATTTTTCGACCAATCGCCGATCCTTGTAATTCATACGTCATAACAAGCGCGCTTCTGTGCAGATTTCAAATCTGTAATTAGATTTTCCCTGAGATGCATACTTTTCGAGAAAATCATGCCTCTGTCGGTTAGGTTAGGTTGGCCGAATCCGCCATGCCAGGGTCGTCAGATATCGAATTTTCGATCAATTACCGATCCTTTAAATTCATACGTCATAAGAAGCGCGCTTCTGTGCAGATTTCAAATCTGTAATTAGATTTTCCCTGCGATGCATACTTTTCGAGAAAATCATGTCTCTGTCTGTTAAGTTAGGTTTGCCGAATCCGCCATGCCAGGGTCGTCAGATATCAAATTTTTCGACCAATCGCCGATCCTTGTAATTCATACGTCATAAGAAGCGCGCTTCTGTGCAGATTTCAAATCTGTAATTAGATTTTCCCTGCGATGCATGCTTTTCGAGAAAATCATGTCTCTGTCGGTTAGGTTAGGTTGGCCGAATCCGCCATGCGAGGGTCGTCAGATATCGAATTTTCCGACCAATTACCGATCCTTGTAATTCATACGTCATTAGAAGCGCGCTTTTGTGCAGATTTCAAATCTGTAATTAGATTTTCCCTGCGATGCATGCTTTTCGAGAAAATCATGTCTCTGTCGGTTAGGTTAGGTTGGCCGAATCCGC